>CM053764.1:48386702-48440878 GCA_028658305.1 Pachyuromys duprasi
TCCCTGGTCACCACACTAACATGTACACATACCCACACAGACACAGAAAGACAGAGAGACACACCTATTCATTCTGTTTCTCTGAGAAGCCTAACACACTGAGGAACTCACTTCATTTATGTGATTCAGTTGCTGAAGAATCTGTGAGAAGAGAGTTAGAGAGCATCTGCACATGCTCACCTGTCATTCTTGTGCTTTCCTTCATAAAAAATCTGTTTACGTGCTTAATAGATGACAGGTGATAAAAGACAGGTAAATGACAGGTGATATATATATTAGATAATAGATTGCTTTTAGCCGATTGATGATGGAGCAGTTTTGTCAAATATATGTTACTTGTAAAACTCCCCCCTAGAATGTGGCTCACAGTTTCAATTTTAATGCTATTTTTGATTATCAGAAAATTTTCATTTTGATAAAGTCAAGTCTATCTTTGTTTTCTTCCTTGAGGCTTTCGTGTCCTAGTAAATCACCTATAATATTGCAAACACTGGTATTTTGAGAAGCTTGACAGACTTATCTTTTGCAGATATATGATGCAGCTAAAGTTATGTTCAAGGCAAAGTTGGATTTCACTTCTGTCCTTATTAATATAGAACATCCACCTTATTCCGATACATTTACTGATAAAATATTCTTCCCCCACTAAATTGGCACTTTCATTGAAAACAAGTTGCTACATATATGGATTTATTTCTGAATTTGATGTTTTATTCCATTGATCTACTCAACTACTGCTATGCAACAACATAATTTCTCAACATAGCTTTCTAATATTCTTGAAATCTGAAAGTATACATCCTTTAGTCAAACTTTAGTCTTCAAGATGATTTTGGAATCACCTTATCAATTTGTACTTACAGAATTTTATCAGTGTCACTTAACAATGTCAAATCTTATCTATCTTAAGTCTTCAAAACTATTGGCTTAAAATGCATATCTATCTGTATCTATATCTATCTTTATATCTATATCTATATCTGTCTAGCTACATATACATTCATTTATTCATATCTTCTTTAGTTTCTCTCAAATAGAGCTTTGTTTATTCATTCACTCGGAGAAAGGGTTTTATGTATCTTGAGTTGGCTTCAAACTTAAGATGTCAGTGAAGATAACCTTGAACTCTGAGTCTTCCTGCTTCAATCTCCCAAGTGCTGAGATTGTAGGTGTTTAGGACCAGAGCCGATTTAGGCAGTGCTGAGGAACAAAGCCAGGACTTTGTTCATGCTAGGAAAACACTCTTCCAACTGATATCCATCGCTGGCCTGATTTTTGAACACTTTTCTATAAAATATTAAGAGAGTGTAGAGTTCCCACATATTCAACCTGGGTCCTTTGTAGAAACAGTGAGTGTGCTCTTAACTGTTGAGTCACCTCTCCAGCCTCAGCAAAAAGATTTGAATACTCACCACACACACAAACCTCAACCCTTACCTGTTTTCCAAGGTTCAGGTACCACTTTACTCTCCCTCCACGACCGCACGAGAGCTGCAGCTCAGACTTGCTGCTGTCAGGTTACTCTTAGCTACTCCAACAGCAGAGTAGCTACATATGGATAGCTGTAGCTCATACTCAGTGGCTTCACTAAGGTTTTAAACTTTGTTTTCCAGACAGGATTTCTCTGTGTAGCCCTGGCTATCCTGAATTTACTTTGCAGACTGCACTGGTTTTAAACTCAGAGCTCCGCCTGCCTCTGCCTCCCTGAGTGATGGGAATACAAGCGTGCACTACTGCACCCGCTGAATGTGTTTTAAATTCATTAATTCATATATTTTATGGTGCTGGGGATTGGATTCAAGGCCTCATGCATGCTAGGCAAGCCTTTACCAGTGAGTGATATCTATAGTTCCTCAAGTAGTTTTAATCTGCATTTGCCCAATGAGTAACGGTGTTAGATACACTTTTTTGGAACGAACAAGTGTAAATTTATTATACAACATGGATACAGAGAAATCTGTTGAGATGTCACATGCTTTAAAATGCAAAAAAATAGAAATATTCCATATTTTTCTTTTTTTTTCTTTCTTTCTTTTTTTCTGGATGAAGTTAATTAAATGCCTAATTTCTTCTTTGTAAAGGTTCTTATAAAAATACTATCTTTTTGTTCCTAGACATCAACATTGCCAATTTATATTGGTGAGCATTATATATAATGCAAAGAATAATGGTCAGCACAGATGATAAGGGAGTGATACAAAATATATCAGACTGTTAAAAAAAAAACAAAGTTAGATGTGTAAAGAAGAACAAGAAGAACAGAGGAAGCTTCTACCATTGCGTCACTGTCTTCTAGAAATTAATCAACTCTGTATTCTTGCTTGGTCATATGTAACCTAGGTTAAAGGCATCTTCCATAACTTACAAGTAATTGCACATGTCTGTAATCTCAGTGCTTGGAAGTAGAGACAGGAGGATTAGGACTTCAAGTTCACCTACAGCTACACAGTAAATTTGAGGCCAGCCTGAGCTACAAGAGACCCTAATCTTTAAAAACAACAAAAAAAGTTAGATGTGAATAATGCCCATCTCAAAAAATAGCAGCAAGAACAAAAGGCATTGCCATAAGACTGCATAGTCACTGGACATTTTTCCTTAAAGAAAATTAAAAAGCAAAACAACAAAAGAAAATTTAAAAACCAAAGAACTTTTTTTTTTTTAAGATAGGGAGGTAGCCTCAGAAAGTTAAAAGAGCTTTGAGGCCACTCTTCACTTAGCTTGAGTCTTAGGTCCCATGCTAAAGGAAAAGAAGAATGGTAGCTATATCTCAGATTTAACTTGAACTTGAATATTGTCAGTTCAGTCCAACGTCTTAGACTTAGCTTAAAATCTGCAAGCCAAACAATGCCTCTGAAATGTGACAAGGTAGGGGCTTTACTCCATAAGGAGAAAACAACAACAATAAAACAAAACAAAATAAATTACAGTCATTACTTGGGACTCAGCAGGTGAGAAGACATTAATCTCAAAACAAATAACTTCCTGTTTTACAGAGGTTAGAATTCACAGTATCACAAAGAAACATTTAATAAATCCACTTCCAACAATTTGAGCCCTCGTGGATGTTCTTCTAAGGTAATTGCTTCACTATTCTGTCACAGTTCCCATGTGACAGCATCTCAATTTCACTTGAAGATTATGGATTTGTATTTGATAAAAGTTGTTTTTTTTTAAAGAGTTAGTATAATCCAAATATTTCCCATGGTTATTTTATTTAATATTATTTGACCCTTTGGGGTTTCTATCTTATCATCTAACCTAGTACCTGAAGCTTCATTAACCTGTGAGTTCTGAACTGTGTTCTAGTCTACAGACACAATCTTGACTTGACACTTCTTCATTTGGAAGCTGGGTCTTCTGTACCCAGCCCCCCACCCTACACTTTCTTCTTTCCCTCTCTTCATCCCTCCCTTTATTTCTCTTGCATTTTGAGACAGGGTCTCATTTACCCTGAGCCGGACTTGAAATGGCTGTGTAGCTAAGATGACTGTGCAATCCCAGTGCTGGGACTCCAGCTGTGCACTCACACTTGGCTGTGCAGTGCTGCCCATGGAACCCAGGGTTTTGAACACTCTTGGCAAGCACTCTGTTACTGAGCTATATCCCCAGCCCCACTTTCCATTCTCTTGCATAATGGCTCTAGTTCACTGTGTCATCTCAGGCTGACCGGCTTCCAGTCTGCATCATTTGTTCCAGTAGCTCTCGTGTTCCATGCTTGCTTGGCCCAGCTCATCTTGTGTTGCCATTTAAAGCCCAGATAATGTCACAAATGCAAATGGATTTTTCTTTTAACCCTTTATGCCAATGTAATAGATCTCTCTTCCCTTGAAAACTCAATGGAACAGGAAGGGTTAAATTTGGGTTAGGGAGAAGAGGGTACATGATAAAGGAGGCAATATAGGAAGGGACAAACAATACTAAAGTCCTTTTGAGAAGTCATGGAAATCTATTACTTTGGAAGCTTCCTTAGAAACACAAGTTAAGATGGTGTTCCCTTCTAACAGGGTAACAGTACCCCTACTAGGCATCGCAGGTTATTAAGAAGCCCAGTCCCGGGTATGGACTACTTCTTTTGGTATTGTTGGCTCTCACATCCCTCTAACCACAACAGGCTTCTGCAACTGCTCTAGGTTACCCTTTAGAAGACATTACAGACTTTGAGTTATAGAACATGTGGAATCAGGCTGCTACTGACCTGGAAGCTTCATCACTACTGGCTAGCTTTCGAAGTGCCGGAAGGTGGCATACTCTACCAGGGGAGGAAAGAGATCTCCTGTCTTACCCAGCGATGAGCCCTGGAAGCCACAAAGATAACTGGTCTGATAAGACATGCCTGCTGGTCCCATGAACAGTATAGGAGTATGCAACAACCTTCTGATTAGATTAAGTCCTGCTTCCCAATATGAAACTCATACCTAGGATTCTTATTTTTGGCCAAAAACCTGTGGCTCGACAGGCCATGGGCTCTAGGGGAGAACACATTACTATTATTCTACTAAATGAACATAGTATTAAACTGAGTCCTAATGACTTAGCACCAATCTTACAGATTAATGCATCTCTCAACCTTCATCAGAAAAAATTTTATTTACAATAGATGTTGACTAAGAGGTACTCATAACTACACAAAATGCAGAAAATGAGACCATAGAGTGCTCAGCCCTAAGTGGAACATATAACACACAACACACACACACTCCTAAAACTTAGGGATCATTGTGGAGAAGGGGACCAAAAAAACCGTAAGAGTCAGGCCGTGGAAGGCTAAGGAAACAGTGTCATGTAGACAAAGGGCAGCAGCATGTTTAAGTTCAGAGGAGTAACAGCTTGCAAAAGACCTGTGAAAGCCCAAGACAGATCAACTCTCAACATAGAAAGGGTTGTTGGGGACAAAGCCCAAACCCTAGCCAAGAGGTTATCAGCAATTGAAAGCTGCTGGAAGGGAGAGTCAGTTTTCTCTAAAAGTGCAGCCCCTTGTGAACTACCACACTCCAGTGGAAGGCCACACATCCAAGTGTGGGTAGCCCAAACCAGTTTTGATGGGTTTAAAAAGAAAAAGAACATAAAGTTGGGTGGGTAGAAAAGGGGGTGTGGATTGGTGAAGAGTTGGGGGATGTTATCAAAACACAAGATTCTCAAAGAACTAATACAATATTTAAAAAATAGATCAGACTTTTATGAGTTTCAAGGCACAGCTTCACTCTGGGAACTTGTTCTGGATGGCTCATAGGCTCAGTTACTGAAGTAGGTTTAGGTTTTGAAAGGGTGCGTGGGCAACAAGAGTGTATTGTCCCAGAAGGATTGGCAAATGTGCATTTGCAGAACAGGCTGCACTGGCCAAGTTTTCACACTCAAAAGACAATGCTCTTTGAGTAAAATTGGCTTAGGTGGTATCTTTCTAACGTTTCTTTGCCATTTTCTCCTTTTCCATGGAGTACCCAGTTTGAAGCTCAGCTTTGTTTTCTGTGAGATATTTGTTCTTGTCCTCAGGTACTTGCTGAGCTGTCAGGTCAGTGTAAAAGTCTTCTAGGACACCAAGCTTTCTGGGTTTTGCACACAGCTTCATCAGAGTGTTCCCTTTCCCTTTGAAGCTGGGCCTGCTGTTCCAGGCTCTCCTTAACTTGATCTACACTGAGACCCATCCTCCGTATATTCTAATTGCTCCTCCAGAAGAGGTGAGACTGGCTGTTTAACTGTGTACTTTCCCACCACCCTTCCTTACCAGGTCGTGGTGGGCCAGACTTCTCTCATTTTTTTAAACTCCCAATCTTTTTTTTTTTTTGCCTCAAGTGCTATTTCTCTGGAAAGAATATTTCAGGTAATCTTCAGCTTGTGTTCTCCCCAGCTCTAAACATGGAATCTTCCCTTGAAGATTTTTTTTTAAGGTTAAGATAAACGCTTGCCTATTTGAGCCATTAAGCATAGGGAGAGGTGGCCTCTAAGTTCACAGACTGGTGACTCCGAGATGACTAACGTGGAGGCTTCGGATAGCTTCCTGCTAGACTGCACATTCCTTCAGAATCCACTGTTTGGTTGAGAGGAGCGATCATGGGTGTGACAATGGATCCTTACAGAAAAGTATTTTTTTTTTTTCTGTCTGAAAAGAAAATGTAGGAGCTGGTGTCAGGACACTCTTAGTCCTGAATATATTTAGGTTTGGTGAGGGGGAGGTTGTTCATTTTGAGGTAGACCTGGCTGACCAGGAACATGTTATAAAAGCATGGCTGGCCTTAAACTCACAGAGAGTTTATCTGCTTCTGCTTTTCAAGTGCTAAGATTAGAGACATGCAACACTACACCCAGCCTCTTGTATATTTACCCACACATTGTATTTTATATATTTTTGGAGAAAAATAGAACTTTTGTATTTTTTTCCAATTTGTAGCTCATCCTTTCATTTTCCTCCAATGTCTATTAAGAGAGAAGACTGTCTTTAAAAGCTCACTATACCTGCCTAAATAGATATTTAAAGCATTGAGTTAAGGAATCTTTCTGCATAACAAAAACACGTAGATACTCTCTGCTTTGTTTTTCTTCTATGGATTTCATGACTTTAGGTATTCCATTTAGGCCTATGATCCATTCTTTTCTTAATAGTTTCCTCCAGCCATCTTACTTTGACATCTGACAAATCTCAGACCCCTTTTTAAGTGGGTGAAGTTTAAACTGTTTGCTTGGGTATCTTGCCTTTTTTGTTTAATAGACCTTTTAGAGCAGTTTTACATCCATAGTAAAATTAGGGCTCAGTGAATGAATGCTCAGCTTCCATCACTGCTAACACTGTTCTAAGTGCTGTGTAGGTCACAGTCTGGAACATCCCATCACCCAAAGTTCATAGTTTACATTAGGGTTCACTCATTGTTTAGTGTCCTTTTGATAAAATGTGTCATGGGTGCCCTATCACAGCATCACACAGAATAGTTTCACTGTCCTCCAAACCCTCTATCCTTTGCCTCTGCGTGCCTCCTGACCACTACTCTTTTCACTGTCTGCAGTTTTTCCTACTCCAGTTTGCCAAATAGATAGAACCACATAGTGTATGGACTTTACAGATTGGCTTAATATATCATTCTTAAATTTTATTTCAGTTTTATATGCACGGGGGTGTGG
Source organism: Pachyuromys duprasi (assembly GCA_028658305.1). NCBI lineage: Eukaryota > Metazoa > Chordata > Mammalia > Rodentia > Muridae > Pachyuromys > Pachyuromys duprasi. Next base: position 48,393,813 of record CM053764.1, read on the forward strand.
GGGTTAGTGAATAGCATGCCACAATGCACATGCAGGAGTCAGAGGACAATGGAGGGAGGTGGTTCCCTTCCTGTATGGGTCTGAGGTTAGATCATGATTGTCACGAGGCCTGGTGGCAGGTGCCTTTCCTGTTGAGCCATCTTGCCAGTCCACAATTTTTACTCATTTTTGTGTATATGTGTATACATATGTGTGGACATGTGAGCCTGTCCATATGATCAGAGCTCAGAGGAAGACGTGGCTGTTAACTTTTCTACTGCTTCAACTCTTTATTGCAGTCCCTCATGCTGTAGCAACCCACAACCAAAACATTCATTACTACTTCATAACTGTAATAATGCTAGTTATGAATCAGACTGTAAATATCTGACATGCAATGCCCAAAGGGGTCGAGACCCACAGGTTGAAAAACACTGGTATACACTATCCCTTTGAGGCAGGGGCTCTCTTTTGGAGCTCACTCTCATTTTTGTTTTTAGCTAGGCTGTCAGCCAGCAAGTCCCAGAAATCCTCAGGTCTCTGGACTCCATAGCACTAGTGTGACAGGTGCACAAGAGACCAAGCCCAGCTTACTACCTGGGTGCTGGGATCCAAAATTAGGCTTGAGTAGCAAGTACTCAAACTCTTGGCTATTTTTCCAGAGAGGAGTGATGCCTCCTTTCTTTTCTGACTGACCAATATTCCACTGTCTGAACATACATTTACTTACCCATTTACCTAGTGAAGGAAGGCTGGGTGCTTTCAAGTGCTGGTAATTTCTAACAAAGTTTCTGTAAATCTTCAGGTACAGTTTTGTGAGATGTATGCTTTAAATTCATTGGGTAAACACTAAGGAGCATGGTGGCTGTGTCATATGGTAAGAGCATGCTCATCTTTAGAAGAAACTACCAAACCAAAGTGGTTATAACATGCTGCTTTCCCATCAGTGAATGAGAGTTCCTGTTGGGCCACATCCCTCCAGCATTTGGTGCTTTCAGAAAGAGGGAAAGAGGAGGAGAAGGAAGGAGAAAAGTTGAAATGTTTGTGCAGTAAGGAGAGAGATTTAATGAGTTTCTGTGCTAATGCTCCACCAAGCAAGGTCTAGGCCCTTTGCATGGGCCACTCCTCCTACCAATTTATAAGGTCTTATTTGAAATAACAAATGTCACCAAAGATGTGAAAGATTTGGAAGCAAGCTCAAGGTGTAAGGAGTTTTCAGCTACTGACACTATGAGTAATGAAGTCACAGTATACTTGTAATTTTGATTAATTTCTTAACTCTAGTATTTAAAAAGACACAAGGGCAATAGCTCAACCAGATGCTAAACCATGGTGAACTGTTAGCAGCAGCAGCACAGTGCTTTTGGGGGATTTTTCCAGATCCTTGACCAAACAGCAGAAAAGAATTACAGGATGAACCAAAATGAAGGAAGTTTATTAAGACTAAAAGCAAACACATGGCTTAGATCCAAGAGTAGGCATTAGGGAAAGGGCTGCCACTAGGTGTTTTCAGTGGTTAGGATTCTGGCTAAGCCACCTTCCCCAATGGCTCAATTTACAAGGTTTAAAGAAACTGCAAAGTTTAAATTTTAAGTAAAGTTTAAAAATTAAGAGAAAAGGCACACATTGGATCACTTCCTTTTTGTTTTCAGTAAAATTGTAAGGTTTTTGTTTATTTTTGAGGTGCACTGTCTAGGTTTAAGGCTGTGACTGGAGGGCTGACACTGTTAGAATCAAGGCCGCAAACACTGTAGCCCTAGGTAAGCTGCTTTAGCATCAGTATTTAAGACATCTTTAGGACTGCAAGCACTTTCTCTGTAGGCAACTGCAATTTTATCGGTTGTGTTAAAATTGCAGACTCTCAGCCAGATTCTGGTGCAAGAGTTTCTTTCCCTTTGTATGCATGTCGCTTTTTTTCCTATCTTGCTTGAAAACCATAATAATCAGCATGATGGTGGAACATGAACTGTATTGATTACTAATGGAGCAAAAGAAAACACACACAAACAGATCAATATGTGCCTGAATTTATTTCAAATAAACAAAGCTTGTGTATGAAACGGTCAAACTGCCTCAACTTCTCTGGGTCTGAAAGTTTCTAATTTGAGATTTTTAAAATTTATTTATTTACTTCTTTGGTCAAACTGTTAAGTTTATCTGCAACTTTTCCTTTAATAGTTTTGTGATTTTTTTGAATTTTGGATGAAGTAAATCACCAGTAAGCAACAATTACCAGGTTAATTTGAGAAAGAGTAGGGAGTGTAACTGGACAAAACTAAAAATTGTTAAGGAACCTAAGATCTCAGTGATCTCAGACACCTAACATGAGTCTGAGGCCTTTAACTGACTGCCATGACAAACGCAGGAACAATGGAATGCTGCCATCACTTTCTTAGTTGGAGTCCAGCTCTCACTGAAGGCTCACATCATCCTGTGCTTAGTTACGGTTTCCATGGCTGAGAAAAGACACCATGACCACAGCAACTCTTATAAAGAAAAACAATTTGGGCTTGCTTACAGTTCAGAGGTTTAGTCCATAATCATCATGGTGAGAAGCACGGCAGCACAAAGGCAGACATGGTAGGGAGACATAGTTTGAGAGTTCTATATCTAGACCCACAGACAGCAGACAGAGAGGCACTGGGCCTGGCTTAAGCATTTGAAACCCAAAGCCAACTCCCAGTAATACACTTCCTCCAACAAGACCACACCTCCTAATGCCACTCCTAAACATCCATATGAGTGTATAGGGGGCATTCTTAATCGAACCTACCACATGGGCAGAATACAGCTTCCACACTCATTTCCGTAAAACCCAAATGGAGACTAGAGGCACCAGGCTTTTGTTTATTTTTTGTCTGTATATCCATTATGTCCCTTCTTGCAAATACAACTTTTGCCTAAAGTCTGGCTATTGAATGTTTTCTCCTGAACCTTTCCATTCTTTTTCTAGGTGCCTCCATCCAAGGTGATTCACAGTTCTCCCAGAAACCACAAGCCAATGTTGGTTTCTGAATAGATACCTTTCCTGTCTCTTGTCTTTTAAGAACACTTAGCTGCTTATATTGACTCAAACCACTCTTTAAGCTTATTTTGGTAACTAAACTTACTATAATTTTCTACATACTGCATATTTTCACTAATGCAAACCTGTTTTATATGTATCTAATTCAGCCTTTACTTTTTTCCTTCTAACACCTGAATGTGATATTTCTTTCACTCTTGTTTATTTATTGTTTTTAAGATGGGCTTGTTCTGTTACCCAGCTCTTTATGAACTTATAGCAATACCCTGCCTCTATCTCTTGAATACTAGGATTATATGCTTAAGATACTATGCCCAGCTGATATTTGTTTTAAAAGCACAAATTTAGCTAACTATGATAGCAAGTATCTGTAATCCTAGGACTGTAAAGGCACAGGCAATGGGATCACAAATTCAAGGCCAGCCTGGGCTACATAGATCTTACCTCAAAAAGAAAAAAAGAATCAATGTATTACTTTAAGGTGTATACTACAAGTTCTACTGATATATCTTCATTATCACCCAGAATAATTTCTAATTTTCTACATTTCTGGTACTCTTTAAAGAATTTTAAATTTTACCTAATTTTTGCTTGCATACATGTATGTGTACCATGTGCATGTTTGCTGTCCAAAGGCCAGAAAGAGGTGTCAGACATCCTGGAACTGGAGTTAGATAGTCGTAAGCATATATGTGGGTGCTCTGTAAAAGCAGCAAATGCTCGTGACTGCTGGCCTCTCCCTCTGGCCCCCATGTGATTTCATTTTCAATTCATGGAATTAGAACTGTAGTGCCTAAGTTTTAAATAGCAGGGATTCTGCAGTTCTTTTTCCTAGCTTGATCCCACTGTAGAAAGAAAATGTCCTATTATTTTTTTTTTGTTACTGGTACAGCTATGATCAATTCTGGCAAATACTTCAAGCATAATTAAAAATATCAGGATGGAGAGAGAACTGCCAGTGAAGTGACTGCCTGCCACACAAGCATGAGTACTTGAGTTCAGATCTCTAGCACCCACATAAAATGTGTAGTATGGTGGCATACCTAGAATCCCAGAGCTAGGGAGGCAGAGACAGGAAGATCCTTGGGGCTTACTGACCAATTAATCGAGCTGAATACATAAGCTTTAAGTTCTACAACAAACTCTGTTTCAAAAATAGAAAAGCAATTCAGAAGGACACCTGATGTAGACTTCTGGTTGCCACATGAACAACCAAATGTGAACATACACAAAAGAGGTATTTTGCTTAATAAGTGTGCAGTGTTCAGCCAGGCATGGTGGCATAAGCTTGAAATCTCAAAACTTGGTTCAAGCAGGAGGATCAGTTCAAGGTTAGCATCAGCTACAAATTGAGCTCAAGGCCAGTTTGGGCTACATGACTCTGTTTAAAGAGGAAGAAGAGTTGTAGATGGCACAGTGATGAAAGCACTTTCTTCTCTTGCAGAGGAGCAAGCATCAGTTACTAACACCCACAGGATAATTACAACCATTTGTAACTTCAGTTCCAGGGGATCTGGGGCCCCTTTATGACTTCCTCAGTCACCACACAACCAATCCACAAACAGGAAAGAAAAAGTCATATGCAACACCCATGCATGTGAAGTGGTGTGTATGCTTATTTAAGTTAAACTAGGTTGGATAACTGTTGTAAGCAATACAATAATTTCACTACTGCTTTAGTTAGCATTTCTATGGCCCCAATAAAACACCATGATCGAAAGCAACTTGAGGAAGAAAGGGTTTATTTCAACTTACAGTACCAGGTATCAGTCCATCACTGAGGGAAGTCAGTACAAGAAAGGTATGCAGTTAGCTGGAGGCAAGGACTGAAACAGAGTCCATGGAGGCATGCTGCTTATTGGCTTGCTATCCATAGTTTGCTCAGTTTGCTTTCTTATGAAACCCAGAACCACCTGCCCAGGCATAGCACCACTCACAATGGGCAGGGTAGACCACATAAATCATAAATCAGGAAAATGTTCAACAGACTTACCTACAGACCAATCACGAGGCATTTTCTTGATTAAGATTCCTTCATTGCATATAACCCTAGTTTGTGTCAAGTTGGCCTAAAAGCTAGCCAGAAAAATTACCTTGGATTTGGTAATGGAATTTTAAGCATGAAACAAAACAAAATAGAAACATAAGCAGAATGGGAAAGAAATAAACTGGACTCTATCAAAATTTAAAACATGCGTGCTTCAAGTATATCAAGGAAGTGAAAAGATTCTCCTCAGACAGAAAAAAAAAAGTATATGCACATTAAATAGCCTACACCTAACAAGGACTTGTATCAACAAACAGACCTCTTACAGCTTGGTGAGTATGTAAAGAAACAGTACTTTTTATAATTTCTGGTGGGACTTTAAAATGGTATGCTTTGGGAAAGTCCAGCAGTTCCTCAAAAAGTTAACTGTGGAGATACCAAATGACCCAGCAAATTCTACCCCTAAACAAATAAAAAATATATATTCATGGGCTAGGGAGATACCTTAACTGGTAAAAGTGCTTGCTATGCCCATAAGACCTGAGTTCAACAACCAGTACCCTATCCACGTAAAAAGCCAGGCATGGTAGTGTGCGTTTGTAACTCTGGCACTGGAGAGGGAGCAGAGATGCAGGCAGTTTCTTAGGACTTGCAGGAATGCTGGCTTTGCCTAATCCATGAACCCTGGGTCCCAGTGAGATACCTTGTAAAAAAGAAGAGAAAAAAGAAGAGAAAAAAAAAAAAAAGAAAAAGAAAGGAACATGGTGCATTGCTCCTAGGAACTGAGATTATCCTTTGGTCTATATACACACATGTCCACACAAATGTTCGTATACAAATGAACATAGCAACATTATTCATAACAGCAAACATTGGGGTAGCTCAAATGTCCATGAGAAAAGAAGCAAACGCATACTCAAGAAAGGAACAAACCATATACATTTACACATGGGTGATCCTTGAAGACCTATGCCAAATTAAAGCTATCACAAAGACCATATATTCTCATTCAATGTACACAAAAATGTTCAAAAGGCACTTGAGACAAGTTTGAGGAAGTTGTGTACTGTGGATGGAAAAATAGAGTGGTTGCTGTTGAAGACAGTGTCATTTCAGGCTGTTTGGGATGTGCCTCTAAATCTTGTCTAGTATCTAGGGTCATCAAATCAATGGAAATGTCATTTTTATTTCCTTGAATGTGGGCCATTCCCAAGCTTTTCTACCTCTCTTCTTAACTCTCGCTGGCTGGTTCAACTCAGCTCTTCTGACCAAACTCCTCTCCAAACTGACTGATTAAAATACACTTCACTTCTGACTGATGTTTTTATCTGTGGCTCCTTTTCATTTTCCGGCTCATTCTGTCTTCACCTGTGACTAGCTTGGTATGTCTGCAACCTGTCTCTGTAAAACTGTCCTGATAACCAACTCTCCATAAAAATTTCTTTCTGCCAAGATGTTCTTAAGTAGCCTCTTTCCTATCCTGTTGTCGTTAGTTGGGGGATATCCTCTGACTCACATCCTGTCAAATCTTTCTAATTCATCATTTTGTTTGCCCCTGAATTAGATGACACTTTCAAACAGGGCTGCTTCCTTCTATAAACTAACTTTTAACTTCATCGAGAAAAAGGTGTGTACTAAGCGTATGTCTGAATTCCACCCAGATAACATAAACCTAGGTCTTTGGATATGACCCCTTGACAGAGCAGCCATGTTTGCTGGATTAAAATTCCTCTACAGGTTAACTTATTCTTGTTCCATTTAAAGTCCTGAGTTCAACAGTGGGTCAGTTTGCCAGCCTCAAAACTAAAAATTGTATTTATAACTGCTACCTTCCTTCCAACTACCCACATCTATTACTTCTGCACCCACTCTAAATGTTTTTTTTTCTCTTCTGCTGTCACTGCAATTTTCAAAAGGCATTAAATTTCCATACTCAAAACAAGCCACATGCAATTGGTTGTCACTGTTTCATTAATACTTACGGAATATCCACCATGCATGGCATACCATGTTACTGTAGGATACAAGCACCACCACCATGCTGTCGGAAGCTTGCAGTTTAGCAGAGGCTGTACGTGGCTAACCAATAAAGTAATCACCATTAACAGGATATAAACAGAATGACCATTCTAAGGAAATGCTTCCTTGTGATTGGAAAGTAAGAGTGTGTAGCTCAAGTGTTGGAGCAAATGCCCTGGGGTTTGAGTTTCTGCACCAAAACTAGTAAGTAAAAAACAAAACAAAACCCAACTAGAAGAAGAACATTAATTGCTAGCTTTGAGGTTTCACAGCCTGGCCCTACTTCCTGCTCTTTCTCCTTGTTCTCAGATTAAATGTGGTCAGCTGTGACTTCCTGACTATGGTATCTCTCTTCTGGAACTTAAAAGCAAAATAAGTCTTTCCTTGATTTCTGATGGGGTATTTTAACAAAGCAACAGAAAGCAACTAATGAACTGACAGGAAACTCTCCAGTGCTATTCAAAAGGCCACTTAAGTTACCCCTCCTGGCAGACTTTTTGTAAAGCAGAAGGGCAGCAGCTACTCTGACAAATACACCAATGGATAAACTGTGGGGCTGCAGGGCCCTAGATGTTCCTGCTTGGTACCACGGAGCAGTGAAAGGAGATGGAAACGAGGCTGGCTAAGGAGGGAATGGGCAACTATGACTGAGTACAATGTACACACTACAGAGAAAAGACAAATTGGGCAACAAGGCAGTTTGCACTTTACTGCAGAAATATCAGAGAAGGGCCTGACAATTCTTCCTAAATATCTCATGACTGAACTGTCTCCCCTAAGTGACTTGCATTGTGGTTTTCAACAGCAGCATAATCCTCTCAGTGACAGGAGAAAGATGAGAATTTGCATGCACTCTTTCAATTACATCATCTGAAACCAGTTGTTAAAATTGTCTACCGTTCCACTCTAGTCTCCTGAACACCACAAATTAGTGTCACCATAATCGAGAGCAAGGATTTTTTTTTCAGTTAGTTTAGGTCAGTATTCAGCCTGTTTCAGAAACCATAGCAATATCTGTTTCACTTGTCAAGGAATGATATACTAGTTTAAGTTTTCAGCACAATTACTAAGAATTCTTAATTTTTCAAACTGGATTATAAACTCTTTTAAGCCTGAGACTAGGTGTCTCAAAGCACTTTATGCAAAGTATAGTTGATAATGACCCAAAATAAGAGTATTTTATTCTAAACCAGCACCTTAAGAGTTCAATTTTAGGAAAACAGAAGCTATAAAAGCCATTCACCAAAAAAGCAGTAGGAGAAATAAAGTGCATGCCTACCAGAATGCTGTACCTTGAACATCTCAACACAGTAAACTATTTGGCTTCACTTTTACTATGTAGTTTAAGGCTGGCTTCAATCTCAGATCCACCTGCTTCTGCTTGTACTGCAAGGATTACAGAAACAAACCATACCAGTCCAGCACTATTTTCTTTCCCCATAGAGGCAGTTGGTCTTGTACCAAGATTTGGTTGGCAACAAAGAGAATACTACAACTACATTGAGGACTCAAAGGGCAAAGGTGTTTGCTACCGTATCTTACAACCACAGTTTGATACCTGGTACTCTCATGATGGCAAGAAAACTGACTCCTACAGGTTGTCCTGACCACATACCTGTTGTGGCATATGTGTTCACTTAGACACAATAAATGAATACATTTAAAAGACCTCAAAGAGAAATGCAGCTGATTGTATGTTTTAGCATCTTTTCAGCTTGTGTTGGACTGCCTTTGACTCAGCAAATCCTATTGGCATTAGTTTAAAAAGGTGAATGGAATAGAAGAAGGGCTGGCATCTTAAGCACAAATGGTTTAAAAAAAAATCAAAATTCAGTCTGAGAGGGTAGATGCTACCTTCATAGTGCTAAGTAAAACTATGTTAAAAAGCCAGCTGGGTACCCACACACAGGAACTTTGACAGGGAAGTGGTCAACTTTCCATGTCCATATATCTTGTATCCATGAATCCAATCAACTGCAGAGTTCTATTGCCAGGGAGAGGGCTAAGACTGTACTTTGAGAACAGACTTCTGTTCCCTAAGTGTAACACCCACTTACATAGTATTTGTATTAGGCAATATATTAAAGATTTAACAGTCAATTTTATGCAAATACTATGCCACTTTATAAGACTCAGGCATTTGTGGATCAGTCTCACACACATGAAGCAACTCTATATTTAAAATTGAAGATAGGGGCTGGAAAGATGGTTCAGAGGTTAAGAGCACATATTATTCTACCAAAGGACCTGAGTTCAGTTCCCACATCAGGTGGCTCAATCCTGCTTTGCAGTCCTAGCTCCAGAGGACCCAAGGCCCTCGTCTGGTCTGCACACAAATGTGCACATAAAAAAACAAAGACACTCAGACATTATTATTATTATTATTATTTTAAACTTCAGGAAGCCTTGGAAAGTATCCTCTAATTATTGCCTCATAGTCCACTTCACTGGGATCAGGGGATCTTAAGGTTGATACCTGAAAAAATGAGTTCTTGGAAAAAGTAGCTATACAATCTTTTTATGCTATTTGCTGGTGTGTATGATGTGCAAAAAAATAGTGAAAGTGAAGCTTCCCTCCCCTAGAGATACCAGAGATGGCTGTTACTTTTCCTTGTTTTTCTCCTTTGCCTCAACTCTCTGCAATGAACATATACTACTGACAAACAAACAAAACACTGCTCCTGGCAGGAGTGAATGGGCAAGTGCTCTGATCATGCTTTATCCGCTGCTTTTGTGAAGCTCCTAACAAAAGCAAGATACAAACCAGCCACTTACTAAGAGCACCAGTCTCTAAAAAGGCAGGGAAATCACTCAAACTTCCCCACACATTGAACTGTAATACAAGAAGTGTACCGAGAAAGATAGTGAGCCAGGCTCAGCAAATGCCCTCCAAATGGCAACTCTGAAGTTCTACACTACCTGGACCCAGAGCTAAAATCAATGTCAGACTCAAATTAAATGGGCACTGATTTTTATTTTTAAGATTAAAGGGGGTGAAAAATAAATTATGATTTTCCATAGAAGTAGATACAAACCTGCAGGAGAAAAAATACTTTTCCTTGTAAATAATCAAGCAAAGACAACTGAAAACTAAAAAACTAAAAAAGCCTTATTTTAAAACACAAATGCAACTAATGAATATCTTTATTGGCAGAAGACAAAGGTGAGTGTGCAGGACCGACTGAAGGCATATTAAAGTAAAAATAGACTTAGTTTAACTCCATTCAGCATGACTTTGTTTAAAACTCAACACTTCCCTTCAAATTCATTTAGTCTAATCTAATGGAATCTTGTTTGACATTAAAAAGTTATGATCAACTGGATTATATTCACTACCTCTTAGCTATGCATCATGTTTTCATTACAGCGCTCTACAACAAATGAAACATAACGCCATATAACTAAACTCACCTGTCCTATTTCATTTGGCCATTAGACTTATCCTAGGGCACATATCAAGTATGAGGCAGAAGAGGAAGTAAAATCTGCAATTAACCCCTCTGTGAGGCAGAAAGCTAGCTGTTAAAAGAGGTCCTCATGACCAAAGATCTGTGCAGCAGCTATGCTGCCTGGGATTACTAAAGCAACATGAAAAGAAGTTGAAAATGGAGGTTGGCCAAGGGGCTGTAAACATTCAGCACAATTCCTTAGGAGAGATATCTGAGATATTGGCAGGTGGCTGACATCTAAGTAACAGCAAGATGACCTCTTTCTTCTAGTCTATCTGGTTACACAGAAGTCTACATTAGCAAGACTCTGCTAAGAAGTTGGGTCTTCATTAAAATGTGACATTATGGAAAGGGGGGCTTTGCAACCACCAAGTAACCAGAGAGAAGTGCAGAAAGTATGGACCTTCAAAGACATCTGCAAATAAGTTCCAATTTTAATATTAAGAACTTAAGTCTATTTTAATGGTGCTAGTCACCTGAGAAAAAGTAAAATTTTTGGTAATTTCATTAAACACAAAATAAACACTAAAACTGTTCATGTGAAAGCGGCAAATGTACTAAGTAAATTTCTACTACCATTTTCATTACTTGAAAGTCTTCACTGATTTGTATCGAGTCTTTGAGACTCTACTGGGTGAAGAAAATGATGACAACTCTGCATCGCTTCTTTTATTAACAAATTACAGCACAGAAGCCAAGTTACTTTTTCTTATTACACAGGTAACAGAAACCGCCTCTGCACTCACAGCCACAACACACAATCCTAGAGGAAGAAATCTATCTGGGCTTGCTAAAAAGGTAAAGCCAGCCATGGGACACAGTACAGTGAGGACGGTGACCACAGGGGCTTGCTTTGCTTTCCCTATCTTTGATGACTTGAAAGCCCTACCCAAAGGAAAGATCGAGTATGAGGCGTTGAAGGCAAAGAAGGGACAACATGGACAACTACACAGGCACCTGTACAAAAAGCAAACAAAGGCCACGGAAACTTGAGAAGATATAATGCCAACCAGGGACAAGCCAGCTCTCTAGAGCTGCAGCAGTTCTGAAGTAACACGTCCCTGTTGTACACAGCACAGTCCTTATATTGGGACTTGTCTGAGAAATTAATAGTAGCCACTAAAATAAAAATAAAAAGCTAAAAAATATATAGACAGCATAGGTAGAGACCACTAGGCATCAGGAAAGTACTAAATCGTTGAGAACTAAAAAGTATTAAGAAATCCAAATGAAACAAGTGATGAGTACACCCACCATAGCCACATGAGAGGGGGTATTTTAAAGGCAGCATTAAGTGGGGCTTTGGGGCACGTCACTTCAAACATCCCTAATTTGTACAAGTTTTCATTAAAAAAATTTTTTTTTTAAATTAGGAAAATGAGATCTGGTACCACCCATCATTTTCTACTGACTTTAAACTTGAAAATCATCGCTAAATTTGAAATTACACTGGGAAGAGTTATGATCAAAGTCCCTAAATATAATTAGTACCATTCAAAGGTGAAAAGTTACACCCAAGATAGTATACTGTACTAGTCAATAAAATACATGAAACCAATTAAATTCTTAGGAAGAATGCAGGTATTTTCACCTCTCCTAAACATGTTCTGGTGCTTCCCAACTATTACGTTATCTCTGGACATCGTAACGAAAATTCTATCAGATAACTCAAGCACATTTCATTTAAAGGCTCTAGAGTTTCTCTCTAAAAAAAAAGAAAGAAAAACAAGTCTCGAATTTGTAGAAAATTCTAGAATATGAACGTATAATAACCAAAAATAATACATTATATCATAATAAAATCTGCGTCATGTTCTTAAACATAATCACTAGAAGAGCAACCAAATCCCAGCACTTTCCTCTGCATATATCAGCAAACAATGTCAACACTTAAGAACAGGAGAAAATTTTCTTTGATGGGATCATGAAGAACAGAGAACTGAAAGAAGAAAAGTGGAACACAGGTTCTGGCCAGTTACTGAAAACTCATTACTTCAACAAAATAGAACAAATCTCTATAGAAAGTATTCATTCAGGAAACATGACTTCCTCCCACCTATTTTCCTTCATATTAAACAGAAGTTGCTATTATTCTAGATCAGTGATTACATCTTTAATTACAAAAGTTTAACTATTTACATAATTTTATTGCTGTTTATTGTAACAAAAGATTAACTGGTTTGTAGAATCCATCCAGTAATGTAGAAACTGAAATCCACTGTTCCAGAAGACACTGATGTAGATGAAATATATCTGATGTTCAGTGTACAGCGTAAGAAAAGTCCTTGCATGTCATTTGGTTCTTGCTGGAGTCATCTGTGTTGATTTCTCAGAAAGCAAAGAATCCATTTGACATTTCAATAAATATTAAATTGCAAAAATTAGCATCCATGGACTAGACATCCAAGAAAAAGTAGTTTTGATGAATGATTCCCAGAATCAAGTGTGTCCGCCTTTAGTCCAAAGAGATGACGTCAGGAATGTTACTCCCACTGCTGGTTATGAGCCCTGTCTCACTTCTGCTGCTGGATGAACTAACATGAGTACTGCTTTCATGGGGGCTGGTGGTGGTGACAGACGTACTGCTTGCTGTTAAGGGTGAGGTGAGACTATCCAAAAACATAGGAGGACAGTACTGCTTGAAACAAACAATGATGCTGATGAGGAAGAGGCCACAATGGTTTGAAATAAAGAGACTAGAAATTGTTAGATATGTACAACTGACAGCCACAAAGTTAAATCCTGTTCGGATTTAAAAATACCAAATTTCCTATTTAAGAGGAAGATGGTATGGACTTAGCTCCTTTACATTCATTATTGAATGCCACACACTTAATTGTCTTGAATGTGTGGAACTTGTTTGCTGATCATATACACAGGGAAAAGAAAATGTCAACAATAACTGAAATCATATAATAGTAAATACTGACTCTGTGCCAAACCTCAAAAATAATTACTGAAACAAAATTCAATGATTTTTCAAAATTTAGACTCAAACAAATCCTTTGTGAGAAATATTAAGAGTGATGGCATTAGATTCTTCTGTAAACAAATGTAACAATACATATCAATAATGTCAACATTCATTCTGAATTGGAAGATATATGGCAGCTAATTACCACGGGATGTTCAGAGAATAAGAACATAACCACAGATTTAATATTTCTTAACATCCCTCTCTAAAAGTCCGTATTTCAAGTCCCTTTCCATCTGGGTGATGATTCACGTACAAATACAAACCTGAGTGTAGTAATCTAGAAATGTAAGAATGACGATTAAGAGCTAACTATAATTTAATATTTCACTGTAGAATGTTTGACATGAAGCACAACTGCACTGACTTTAACACATGTACTATCTAGTGCTAAGTTTGTCTTCAGCTAGACTACAGAAAAAAACTCAGTAAGGACACCTAATATTACCAATCCTATCTACCATTTAGATTTGTCTTAGAGACAATGAATTATGTTATGAATAGTAACTCAAAACTAAGCTGTCAGATTATGTGATTTTCAAGGCGCATAAAAAAAAGAAACAGCTAGAAGTACAATTGAAATTGAGGCTGCCTTTTTATTGATTGACTCATTGGTTGGTTGGTTTTTGGTTTTGTTTTTTAAAGACAGGGTCTCACACTATGTAGCTCTGGCTTTCCTGGAAGGCACTATGTAGACCAAGCTGTCCTTGAACTCACAGAGATCCGCCTGCCTCTGCCTCTCAAGTGCTGGGATTAAAGATGTGATCCATTGTGCCCGAGTGAGGCCTCCTTTCAACAAAGAAAGTTATTGTTTTTTTGAATGAATAATTCTTGGTTTGTCTACAAACTTAATGCCACACATGATGAAATTCAACGGACATTCGTGGAAGCTCTGACAGTGCAATTGCCAAGCATTAAAAATTCTTTAAATTCAAGTCAATTATAGTACAACTTAGGAAAATATAAAAAGCCTAGATGGTTGTATTTTAATCTGCTACTGCCCAAGATCCAAGGATTTTTTTTTTTGCCTGTACCATAGCACTAATCTGTAAAAATGCTAATAAGCGCTGCTGTCCTCCTGCTTTGAACACTTAAGAGCTGGGTCGCTGCTATTTAACTTTTACTCTAGATCCTTTAAGTATTCAGCTGTACACAGATAACAGGGATTGTGGAACAATATGAAGATGTAGAGGAGAAACCTATGGCTTCTATAATCAATATAAGGCACCACTCTCACCCTCCTACTAAGTTACCAAATAAATCAGCCTCCTACTAAGCATGTTAATAAAACTATGAAATAAAAACTATAGGTTCCAAGATTATTCTTCTTCTAAAGCACTGTTCACATGAAAGTATGCAGTTCTCTTAAACATGAAGACCTTCCATTCTAAAAAAATATGTAACTTCTCTGTAAGGTCTTACTCATATAACAAAGTCAAGTCAGGGTGAGAAGAAAATGCTCAGTCCACACAGATCTTGGGCTCAACTGTCCTGTGCTGTTTGTGCAATCAAATGCAGACACTGTAACAAGAGGCTCACACGGAATCTGTGGTCAGTTCTTCCAGCTATCCCTAGGTGCCACATCTGTGACTCAAGTGCTTTCTTTTGCTCTTCTACCCTGCCCCTTCACTTTCTGTGTTTTGCCTCTGCTGTTGGGATACTCCTAGAATTTCTTTTCTTTGATTGAGAACAGCACTACTGCAACTTTCAACTGAATGAAGCTTTTTCAAAGTCTGACTCTGACTATCTTTTAAACAATGATCCAATCTCAGTCACTGATCCAAATTAGATGAGCTTTAGCTAACTGTTTTAAGTAAATGTTTTTAGTGTGTAAAATCTTAGCTTATACACTTAGTATTGCTTTCACTCATTCTAATCACTTGTAGGATTTGTAGACTTGTAGGAAAAACCAAGTGATTATGTCCATAAAAACAGAAAGTTATTACTTAAACTAATAAAGTAATAAGAGCAATAAATAAGTTGAACAACAGTAACTTTATTCCTTCAAATAAAATTGTGATATTTATGTAGTATTTCCTTTCCATCCACATGAGAATTGACTGTCCTGATTTTATGCAACTGGTCATTTTTAATTAGTATGACATAATCAACAATCAAATACAAATTAGTTGCTTAAATTCAGGATACATACCTGGGTATCAACTGGAATAAGGGAAAGAAAATCCAAACCTAAAACAAAAATGCTTTGTTAATAGTTGTCCCATATTTTGGAGACAAGAATTATATCTCAAGATCATTGTGCATTTATAAGTCAGAAAACATCTGTGATAAATGCTCACCTCTCTGCCACAGTAAAGTTCTATAATCATAACTGGTGATGTGTAATGTATCTAAAACCCAAAGATGAATACATTTTTTTTACCAAACAACTAGAAAAACTACCTCCCAGCAACTCAAAAGCAGCAGGCCAAAAAAATTTCAGACTGGTAAAATCAAATCTTTTTCTTTTGTCAGTTAGTAGAGCAAGAAGGACATAATTACAAATCATAATCACCTTTTGACCATTGAAAAACAACATACTTAGGTTCTTAAGATACTTTACATTTATTTTACAGAAATACAACACATTATAGTCAAAAAAATACCAATTCCTTAACAGATAGTTACTTATCAGGAGCTATATGCCCATCCCCCCCAAGGATAATGCTCTGCACAAAGCACACACTTGGAAGTACTACTTACTAACAAGCTAGTTTAACAGCTAATAGGTTCTCAGCTCATGCAAGGTCCTAAACCAAGGAACTTGAACTCTACAACTACACTCTGTATAGGAACATGAAAAAAAACTTCCCTCAAAAAAAATAATAATAACAATAAGCCACTGGGGGGGGGGAACATATCTGAAAAGTCTAGCAAAAATTTTCAAAATCAAATTCTTAAGACTTCCCTGTGTGATCAAATGCTTTTAAATTATTTTAAAACATTAAAAAAGAAACCACATACTGAGTACAGGCATTAAATTAGGGCAATGTTGCCCAGCACTTGGGAGGCAGACATAAGCAGATCTCTCTAACAGGCCAGCCAGGGCTAAACAGTGAAATTGTTTCAAAATAAGATACAGACACATACTATAAACAAACAAAAGGGCCAATGTCTATTCAGTCCCATATATTTTTATTTTTTCAATCCTGGAATAACTCTATGCCTACATTATGCCTTCATTCACCTTCAAGTATTTTATTTGTTTTTATGTTTTTTGAGACAGGGTTTCTGTATGTAGCCCTGGCTGTCCTGGAACTCACTCTGTAGACAAAGCTAGCCTCAACTCAGAGGGATCCACCTGCCTGCCTCTGCTTCCCAAGTGCTGAGATTAAAGGCATACATCACCACCACTACTATTTGGCTCCCATAAATTTCTATACGCTGGCATTTAATAGACCAATCACATGGAGTGAAAGTCTAATACTTTATCACTATAAAAATAGAGATTAGTAAGAAAGATAATGGACACATTCAATAAAAACTATTAATAACTTTAACTAAAAAATTTAAAGCCTTATTATTTCCTTATTTACAAATGAGTGTATTTTAAACAATTATCATTAAACAAGCTGTAACTCCAGCCATTTCAAAGGAACTACTGAAACAATTTCTAAAACACTTTTAATATGTATTAGTATATTACTAGCTAAATGATACAGCAGTTTAAACTGATGAACAAAGAAAATCATAACCTACTGCTGCAGTGATTTACTCATTAAAATGATAACCAGAAAGTGATAGATTTAAAGGAGAATACTTTTAAATTATGTAATAAATCTCTCTGCTTTTAAATAGCAATTCAAACCTAGCTAGCCTTTATATGCTGAGAGTTTTACAGGCAATGGTTTCAAGCACTGACCGTGTCATCAAGATTTATTGGCATATCACTTAATAAATCGGGCAGATTTTATTCATTATTGTTTTGTTCTAAGTGGTGTAACATATGTGTTCACTTTATAATAGATTTTACATTTTTAAAGATATTTTTAGCGTGCGTGTGTGTGTGTGTGTGTGCATATCCTCATGCACATATGGACAGGTACCCACACTGGTCAGAAGAGAGGGCATTGGATACCATGGAGCTGCAGCTAAAGATGCCAGTCAGCTATCATGTGGGTGCTATAATGAACTCAGATCCTCTGCAGTAAATGCTCTTACCCACTGAGTCATCTTTTAGATTCAGCTCCTGCTTTTGAATAGTTTTTTGTTGGTGGTTTGGCTTTGTCACAGGCTGACAGGCTGAACTCAGACCTCCTGCCTCTGCTTCCTATCTGTAGGGACGACAGGCAGGAGTCACCATGTCTGCCTCGCCATCTTTAATGGAGGTTACTCATTCTATTTTAATAACAAGCTAAACAAAAGCTAAAGAAAGTACTACCATTTCAGAAAATGTACCACAAATTGAAACAAATCATTTGAGAATGCTCATTCTTTTCAATGTCTAACTGTTGCCACCTGATGACTCTAAGTAAACACTTAAGTTTGATAAAATATTACAACTGTTTCTGCAAGATATCACTATAGACTGTACACTGAGGGCCAATGTCTTCCAATATTGGTTATTTCAACTCAGCTTTGTCAGACGTACTCTAATGCTCTTTGCTGATTTCATGTATCCCTGCAAATGTAAAATCTATTTAGAAAAGTTTTTTAGATGTACTTGGTCTATTTGTTTTGATGTCTCACATACAGATAATTACACATACTAAGACTTACACAATGCACTTATAAGATGTATAAACATTTTTCTAAAGTTTGTCTTCCAAGCATCACACAAAATCCAAAGAGATATTAATGCTATTCCTCAATAAAAACATTTCTGTGTAATATAAAATTTATTCCTACAAATTAAAGAGTAGACTATGATCAAAAAAAAATTTTATCACTTAGGTACACTATTTATAGATTCAATAGTAAAATACTACTGCCTTATTAGCAAAATGTTATTTCCTTATTTTATATTTCAACTGTAACACGTTGATAGGGGTTTTTTTTTGCCCTCAAATATTTCAATTTAAAATGTTCTATTATTTATAACTAAAAGTGTGATTAAAAATTCTGATAATATAATTTGTGTTTTAATTAACATTAATGAAGTTGAAATGTTTGCATTTTAAATGCTTTGTTAATACAGCAGACCGATCATTTGCTTTTAGTTCCCTCATTAACAATCACAGTCTTTCCTTACTTGAACCATAAACTTCACAAAGCATAAGTGCTACATAGTTAAATATGTGAGGGTTTTAGCACTTTGAAATTTTAATCATACGACTTTTAAGCACCATTCACACCTGACAATATGGCACTAGCAATAATCAGGTAGACGTATGTTTTCTTGAAATAATCAAGCTGTTTTCAACTCCATAAAAGCAAATTATGTTTATTTTGTATTCACTGTTGCACAGTATCAGAAGATGTTCCAAGCTGTACTTCGTTATTAGTATCATTTCTTCTTTGTTCTCCTGCAGATTCAGAAGATTCAGATTTATGATGTTTACAAAGAATGTTAGAATCTATGAAAACTGTCTTGTCTCCATTCTTGGTGTTCTACTTAAATTTATATTATAAATATATTAAATTCAATGCCAGACCTGCACATTATGACTACTTATATACGAATTATACATCCAATCACTAATTACAAAAAAGTGCATTGACAATAATGCAGAAGTACAAACTGAAGTTCTTAGGTGTCTAACTGCTATATAACATTTAATAACTAGTAATTTTTCTAAAAATAACTGGCCCATTCTAGTTAAGTTTATCAACTGCAAAAGAAAGTTTTTCAATATTTAACAACCAGAATATTGATTTATATTGTTCAATTACCAGCCTTAATATAAGTATGGTTTCCATAAGCTTAAACTAATTTTATAAAATATAAAGTTCAGGCACATTTAAGACATATACCACCCCCATCCCAAAACAAACAAACAAACAAACAAAAAAACCCAAACCCTAATCTCATTTATGGTCAAAATCAGAACATACATTCTCCCAGATTAAAAAGAATGCAATAAAACAAACAAAACAAACTCTCACATACCTGGCAAATCTGATGACATGCTTGACACTGGTGTGTGGTGGAATGGCACTGAGTAGTCTGTTAATGAAGGCGGAATAGCAGCAGGATCGACAGAAGTCACACTGGGCACCCTTACAGAAGATGGCTGATACATGAGAACCCTGTTTTGAATAGTATGGGAAATTACAAATAATCTGGTTGTTAGTTCAAAGGAGAGAAGAGCTTAACCACTGGGCACTCTCAGATATACGTTCAATAAGTCTCAGCACAAGTGTGTGGCAGTCATTCACTACACAATTCTTCTACACTCTATTCTTGACTTTCCTCGGAGCCTTCATTCTCACATGAATACCTCTTGGTTCTCAAAACTAGTTGTTGGCCTTAAAGCAAGACGGAATTAAAATACACTGTAAAGCAGAAGTTCTCAACCTGTGAGGAGTGACTCTTTTACAAAGGTCACACATCAGATATGCTGCATATCAGACATTTACATCACAATTCATAACAGCAGCAAAATTACAGTTATGAAGTAGCAACAAAAATCATTTTATGGTTGCAGGGTCACCACAACATGAGGAATTGCATTAAAGGGTCACAGCATTAAGAACGTTGAGAACCACCATCGTAAAGGAATACTTTAATTCACAAATAGAAATGTTCTTCACATTTAATGCTAATGTATACTAGCATATATATAAATTATAGTAATTTATCTATGAAGACATTTGGCACTAAAATAGAGGGCTGTTAAGGTCTGACTTAACCGCTGGGCACAGTGGCACAGGCCTTTAACCCCAGCATTCCCTAGCAGCATGATTTACAATAGTGAGCTCCAAGGCAGCCAAGACTACTTAGTGAGAGCCAGTCTCAAAAAAGAATTGAACAATAAAAAGGTTTTTAAATACAAACTTCTGTATGAAACTACTAACACCAGCTTATTCAGTCTCTTCCATTATAAATTCAATCACATGATTTGAAATATAGAAATGATCTGAATTAATCAATCCTAAGGCTATACAGCTTGGTGCTACAACAATACAATCAGAAATTAGGACAAGATGACCAATCCTCAGGATTTAAGATGTTTATAATATCCAGAAATAAAAATGCTGACTACTATGACATACTACCTACTCTTGTACCTTTTAAGTGAGCTATTCAGGTTACTACAAATACAAATCAAGCACACAACTAATACCTTACTGTATGGTGTGTATAAAAATATATGCATAGTCTATGATTAAGATTTTATAATTCTAAAAAGGATATTAAAAATTGGGCATAAGTTTGAAAGGCTCGGCTTAAAGAGAGATTTCACATTCATATATACCCTAGTTTTTTCTTAGCTTAGAAAAACAACTAGTATGTTATAAGAGAAATATCTTAAACATTTTTAAGAAAGTAAACAACATTATGGACTGTTTACACGGGGAATGGATAACTTAGCAACAAGTAATGAGATACAGAAAGGGAGCAAAATATTCAAGTTAGCATCCCACAGTTGCCAACCAGTACCAACTCAAAGACCAACACTGAAGAAAAACCAGTATGAGGTTGAAGACAACACAGTTCTTTGGGCTGGGAATGTACCACAGCTGGCAGAGTATCTGCCTGGCATGCACAAGGCCTTGGCATCAACCTCCAACACCACATAGAACTAGACATGGTAACAAAAGTTTGTAATCCTAGCTCTAGTCACATATGATAGGCAGAGACAGAGAATTTCAAGTAAATTCTTTTCCAAACAAACAAAACAACCAAAATGGGGGCAGGAGCAGGGAGGCAGAGGGGAATGAAGGGACAAAAGCGAGGGTCAGGTAGAAGGGGGAAAAAAAAGAGAAAAGGCAAGAAAACGCACAAATTCTTTAGAAACTTAAAGGAAAATCATAGTGACAAAGTGGGACTAGGATAATAATCAGGGCATGTAGAAATCCATTCCCACAGCTGAAACACATTCTATCATATTTGCATGAAACTCTTCTATAATCTTGACTTAGTGTCAGTCTTGAGTCGTTAGAATCCACTTAGACTCAAAGGTCCTTCTAAAACTGGCTCTGTGTCATGATATTAAGATATTTAAAAATGCCTAGCTGCTACTCCACATCTCTTATCAAAACCAGAAACACTGGAAACAAAGAAAACACATTTGTCTTGAGTATATATGCAAGATTCTACTGCTAATTATGGCAATGCCATAAAGTTCAGACGTCTTGGATAAAGACTGATCAAGGGTAGGGGTCTGGGAAACAGAATATACTTAAGGCAAAAACATAACCCTGGTGTGCTGGTTAGTGTTTGTCAACCTGACACAAAGTAAAGTGGTCTAGGAAGACAGAAACTCACCTAACGAATTGCCTCCATCAGACTGTCCTGTGGGCCATTTTCTTGACTAATGATTGATATGGGAGGGACGAGCCTACTGTGTGGATAATGCTAACTCTGGGCAGGTGATTCTGGGTTTTATAAGAAAGCAAGCTGAGCAAACCATGAACATAAGAATATGTGTACTTCAATTATTTTAAAAAAATCCAATTTAGGAACTGGTGCAATGGCTCAATGCTTAACAGCATATACTTTTATGGAAAAACCCTACAATTCAGTCCTAAGCACCCACACTAGACAGTACACAATCACTTCTAAAACTCCAGCTCCAGGAGACTTGATACCATCCTGTGGCCTTCAATGGTACTCTATGTATTCCTCCCCTACACAAACAACTTAAAAATTTTTACATATTAAAAAATAGAAATGAATACATTCAACTTAATAATCTACATAATATACTATCTGTTCCCTGTCACGAAAAGAAAGAATAATTTCAGGAAGCTAGGAATACAGCTCAGCATGTAAGAAGCCCTAAGCTCAATTCGTAACTACCACTATCCCCCAAATTTATAGCTTGAAAAAGAAAAAAAAAAGCAAAGGCTGTCTCCACTAGAATTCCTCCTGCAACATCTCACTAGGGATTTTCTCATCTTGATCCTGAACTGAACTTTTCATTTGATTCTCAGGAAAATCACCAAACTCCCTTTCCTTCCTTGAACGCTTGACTGAAAATTAAGTCAAGCCTATGTACACCTAATTAAGGTATACCTATTCTGTTTCTCCCATGCCAAAAAGGTGGAGTCAAAATATATAAATCCAACGGACACACAAATTAGCAAATTAGCAAAATCTTATTAGAGATGGTTAATATTAAAATATTCAGTGGTAAACCAGGCGCAGTAGTGTACACCTGTAATACTAGCACTCAGGGAGGCAGAGGTAGGAAGATCACTGTAAGTTCAAGAACAGCCTGGTCTATGAAGTGGGTCTAAGAAAGCCAAGGCTACACAGAGAAACCCTGAAAACAAACAAACAAAATATTCAGTGCTGATTGATTCCTGTTGCTTGACCCTTGCAACTATTACTTTAAATCCAACATTCTAGTTCATCAACAATAAAAGTGATACAAGCTCTCAAGAACTGGGACAGAGCATGATGTAAGGTTAGTTTGAAAGTTTTCTATATGCTTATATAGTACAAGTCTCTTCAGACAGAAGTTATAAAGCTGCATTAAAAGGGCTCTGGCATAAATTACTATTTAAACGGTGTAAATACTGACACTAAAGTTTAATAAGATAAATTTTCAAGCTTTAATGTGTGTTACTCATTTCCTCATAGTATTCATAACTATACACACAGGCATATGTACACATAAAGCAAAAGATGAGCTGCTCTAGAAGTAGGGAGCAAACAGTAAGGCTATTAAATATGTGTCTCTCTCAGGTGGAGATCAGTAAGAGTTGCTGAAAATGCCAGTCTCTTTTCTGCTTGTATGATCACAAGAGCCCAGGGTGAACGTAAGCATATGAATGAAAACTCTTAATGCATTTTCAAACACCTAAATATAGACCAAGTATGGTTTCCATATTATTTGATATAAAACATGACCTAAATACTAATGTTTACTGTATAGCAGCAATATCCTGGCAATTTACTTTTATATTATAGTATCATAAAACTGTTTTAAGTGTGTCAGTGTGCTACTTGGCATATTAAGTGCACCACATGACTACCTCGTGTCCATGGGGGCCAAAAGAGGGCATCACAACACCTAGAAATACAATTATGAACAGTTGTAAAACAACATCTGTAACAGCAGTAAGTGCTCTAACCCACTAATCCATTTCTCTCCAAGCCCCAGAAAATGAGATTTTAACACAAAGCGTCAACTGCAAGCCGTCAGGAAGCTCCCTGTATCTCTCTTCTACTGGTCCGCACTGCTAGTGTCGTACAAAGAGCGCGCACCGAGCCAGTCAACAGCTGTCTCCTGAGAATTAGAAGAGTTGAGACAGTCTCTTTTCTTGACTTAATACCTTCAGGCCTGATACTCATTTGTCCACTGCATTCTGGGCTCTACTATTCACTTTCCTGCTTCTTCCTCTAGGCTGTACTCGTGGGCATTTCTCAACAATCAGCCCTACCCAAAATACTAAGTACAGCCATATACTCTAAATAGAACAAGATGGTCTATGGTATGGATGCTAATATGTATGCAATGTATTAAGTGTTCAGTTTAAGCAGTGAGCCCATCATCAAGTGAATTCAGATATTTAAAGGCATTAAAATTTCTATCATGAGACATTTATTGAACACTTTTAAAGCATCTATTTAGGATAACTAGATAGTTGTCCTTATGACAAAACCAGTCATCAATGTCCTTATGATAAAACGAATTCATCAATACTAAAGAACTCCTAGAATAAACTCTACTTAGCTGTAGTGAATGTCATTTTAGAATACAATTACTATCTTCCTATGACTGAGCTCAGAATTTTCACTTACATCTCTATTTGTTCATTCTTCTGTTTGTTTTAATGTGCAAATACGATTATGTCAACTTTATGGAAACAGCTGAACAGCTGAAATTTATACACTTTTAAAATATAAACTTTCAAATATACTTGATATAATCACAAATTTCCACACTAGATTTAACAGTGTTAAGTACTTTTCTTTCCCATCTAAATAGTCTTTCTAAACAGTCTTAACATCTACCTCCTTAATGTGACCACAAGTATAAACTATCTCTGTTCTTCTGCATGCTGTGGTCATGTTGAACTTTTGTTACCTATGTATGTGGCACTCCTCCAGTTTCAGGCCATCCTCAAGTACTGGCTAACACAGAGACAGGACACTTGTAGTAGACCTTTATGTATGACAGCAAGCACTGTACTTACTATATAATTCTCTGCCACACTTGATATGAACTCTAAGAACTGTGACTCAACTTTCCTCATATTCTAAAATAGAGTTTCTTGAACTCTGGGTTATGTTCCTAATGGGGTAACAGCAAAAAGGTTCAGAATGAGTAAAAACTGAAATTAAATTTGTTAATTGAAAGCATAATGAATTCAAGGTGTTTCTGACAACATGCATAAATGCTGCATCATGTGACTTCATTTCAGCCTTGCTTAACACACCTGCACATTTTGTAATGCACATGCAGTTACACCATGCCAACAGAAGCCTTAATTAAATGCCTTGGCTCAAAGTCATCACTACTATGACTGTCATGTTTCTACTGTACATATAAACTTTTGAAGTGTTATAGGAATATAGTATTTAATTAGGAAAAGTAAAAGTCCATTTCTTATAGCCCTATTCCTCAGTATGTAAGTATCAACTGATAATATCTTTGGACAGTATTGTTACAATGTTTGACTTCAAATACTTCTTTTAGAGTTGTTCGCATGAGATTCATTTTTTAAAAAATCATTAGATGAATTTGAGAAAGGTTAGGAAAAATTCTCCAAAAATTTCTCAAGTGTTCCTTAACATATGCATATAATTTTGAACTATGTGTTTACATAAATGAGTATCTATGGCCTGCAACATCAAATACCAAAACTCAACATGTGCGCGTATGTGTGTGACCCCGTACGTAACTGGGGACCACAAGCGGTCATCAAGATGTGCTCTTTAGTCACGTTTCCATCTTATTTTTGAGAGAGGCTCTCATTGGACCTGGAGCTCACTGATTCAGCTAGACTGGATGGCCACCAAGCCTCTGGGATCTGCCTGTCAGTTCCTGCCAAAGTAACATTGCTGTCACAGACACACAGGTCATTTTTACAGGAGGACTTAAATTCAGATACACACTTTGTACAGCAAGCATTTTACCCACTGAGCCATCTCCTTAGCCACCCATTTAATACTTTTTATGTAAAAACAGGCACACCTATTTTTTAATAAATGGAAAAGATGTATATATACTAAAGAACTGTTTCTAATAAGTTTATGATTTATTATCAGTAAATGTCTGATTTGTACACTTAGCTCCTGGGATCACACAAAAAATTTCTCAGGCAAAAACTTATAAGTAGAGAAGCATGAACTTCTTAAATTCTAAAACATTGATTACATTACAAATGATAAAGTAAAATCTAGAAATGCTTAAGCATCCATTGTCTTGACTCTAAACTTTAGTAAGCACTTCAAAATTGTATCTTTATCATTTGATTTTCAGAAGTTTCAAACAAACTGTCCCAAAGCAGTAATAATCAGCACATCAGGAAAAACAAAACAAAACAAAACAAAAAAAAAATGCTAAACTATTTTCCTCACTTTATATGACTAAAAATAAAAATGTATTCTAACTAAAGAGGTAAAAGAACACATGAGCCCACACTCCTACACCTGGAATAGAATAGAATTTTCAGATTTTCCATTTGAGGCAGGAGCCAAGGTTGGTCTTAGACTCACAGAGATCAACTGCTCAGCCTCTAAAGTGCTGATATCACAGGAATTAGTTACCATACCTGGCTTAGAACAAGAGCTTTAATAGTGCAGAAATCAGCTCTAAAGTTTTAAATCTAAAAAGTAGTTAGTAAAAGGTATTTGAAGTACCTATAAAGAATTATAAAAAGAAATCTGAAGTATACTCAGAATATAATTCATTTATAAATAATGTACAGAACAGGCAAATTCAGAAATTTAATAGAGAAGTGATGTTGCCAACATCGAGGGGATGCAAGATAACAAACAAGTGAGTATGAGCATTTTTTCACATTGAAAATATGCTAAAACTGACTTGGAATGATGAACATACAATTTTATGACATATACTTAAAATGAGCAAAATTGTTATTAAATAATACACAATAAAATACTAAATAGACTGAAGACAGAGATGGGACTAGCACACCCAAATCTTGAGAATGTAAATATGGGTTATCACAACAATTTATGGCTGTTTGTTGCTGAACTCTCCAATCTGCCTTATCTTAAAGGTCCAACAGCTACCCTGCATCATTCAGAGGGAGCACATGATAAGACACACCCATCTACTTGCCCACATTTTGCTATGTAAAGTGGAAGAAAAAAAGATGAATTTTCATTAGGGAACTACCACATTCCTGACACGGTGGCCAAGTTCTTTTATAATCTCATGGAAACTTAGCAATAATCCCATGAATCAGGCATTATTTTACCTCATTTTAACAGAACAAAAAGTGGGTCAAAGTTAAGGATCATAACCAAAATCATCCAACAAGTATACAAGCGCCAGAAATGGATCTGTCTTTACAAGTCTCCTGTATCTACATTCCATTATACCAACTTTCTTACACTGGACTGAGATGCCAAATCTCCTTATGAGCAAGTTCAAGAATAAAACACAAGGTAAAAATAATTAAAACTCCTACTTTCCACACATGTTGAATATTTTCATCAAAATTTGATATCCTATAAATAATGTGCTTACTTGAAAATATTTCAGCTCTACCAAAGCAGATGAAAATTGCCTTCTGTAGTCACTTCTCACAGACATCTTTTAAAATCATCCTAAGAACAACTGGTTTTAAGTGGAATGAACAATAGTGAACTATAAATTGACAAACCCTTTGGTTGGACTGCTTTGTGTTTCAGACATAAAGATGCATTTCCTTTTGGCGGGAGGGTCTTCATCTTCATCAGAAGAACTCTCTATTGTTAGATCAATAACATCTATCTTCTTCTTGCTTGCATCACTGGCTACAGTCACTGAACAAGGTTTACTAAAGACACTTGAACCTGGATATAGACAAACAGGAAGATGAGAAATATCAAAGATATAACACAAACCAACTACAGAGAAGTCTTAAATGTCTTTATATAAATATAATTGTCTATCTGTATGTATGTATAGACACACACATGACAATACACAGCCAGGCAATCAATTTTTCTCTAGTAGGGACAGATTCCCTAACTTGTCTATTCAACATTTATGGAAAAATAGCCAGTGCCATTCCTGACAAAGGTCAGAAGTCTCTCTCAAAGCACACTTATTCTCTCCAGTGTTACCAGTACAGAGCCTGGGGCTGGCTCATGCTGCCATTCTAGGTTACCAATCACTGTACAGACAGACCTTTAGGGTTAGAGAACTGGTTTTACGCCAGGGGACAAGAGTGTAACTGTATGTCCAGCTGTGCATGTTATCATATAGTTGTGCACCATTAAGTCTTGAGGCTAAGTGTCAAGAGCATGCAGTTTCTGTAGCTGCATATTTGTACCA
The DNA here is from genome assembly GCA_028658305.1 of Pachyuromys duprasi. Lineage (NCBI taxonomy): Eukaryota > Metazoa > Chordata > Mammalia > Rodentia > Muridae > Pachyuromys > Pachyuromys duprasi. The sequence goes on from CM053764.1 coordinate 48,421,813, forward strand.
TGAACCAGAACCAGACATGATAATTGTAGCAATCCTGCTCATATATAAAAAAAAAAATAGTCCCAAACTAAGTTCCTGACAGAAATCATCTTGTCATTACCCATTCTGTTTATACAGGCAAACACACTTATAATGTTATGTAACATTATTCTCTATTATCTGTCAAAAATGAGTGCTAGCTCATTGTGAAAAAGGATCAAACAGTAATCAATAAAACCGAGCCTGCCCACAATTTTACACTAATGAGGGCAACTCTGAAAATGTGACCTCTGGAGCTGTGACAATCATAAGAGAATAATTAACACTGCTGGAAATTCTTTATTTTCCCTTCTTACTCAGAAAATCAGTTTTTGCATTTTTGAACTTCAACAAAGCCAGGGAAAGGTCAAACACAATTAATTCAGAGGTTGTATGTGCACATAGATTTCCATTTCTCAAACTCCTTTAGCGTGTCCTCTCAGTGCAAATGAGTACAGGGAATTAAAACCAAGTACACACACTGGGTAACTAAAGCTATAAAATCCCTCCACCAACGAAGGGAAGAATTTGTTCAATAACAACTAATTCAGGGCACTGTCTCCACACTGATTAATAAGTGATACAGACACTTGGCTGTGTACAGATACACAAAACAATTTCTAACCATTCTTTTCGTTTGTGTATTTACACAATACACTTCTTAACACTTATTGCTCAGGCAAGGTCTCACTGAACCAATTTGGTTACTTAGTATAGCTTAGTGGTTCCCAACCTTGCTAGTACAGTTCCTCTTGTTGTAGTGAAATCTAACTATAAAATTTGTATTGCTATTTCATACTGTAACTTTGTTACAGAAATGAATTGTAATATAAATATCTGTAATTCCTGATAATAGGTGACCCCTGTTGAAATGGGATCACATCCCACAGGTAGAGGAACAACTTGCTTTAGGGATTCCTGTCTCTGCCTCTAGGGCACTGATAGTCCACAAGGGCAACCCATGGCCACCCAGCCAGGCTTCATGCTATACCTATACTCAAGGCCTCCTAACTTTAGATAACGTCCACTTGTTTTACACGTAACACACTATTTAAAGCTTGAAATACAGTATAGAAATTAGCACATTCTTTAAGACTAAAAAAAAAAAAAAAAGACTGAGTAAGAATGGATAGCTCAAAGATAATGTTAACAAACTAAATTCTAAATATAGTCCTAGTGGTTAAGAGTTAATATAAGTTCATAAGTTGAACTTCTTTGGGGCTCCTGCCATTCAGCACATACTTTCTATTTTTGTACAGGGCTGGCTAGCTACTTTCATAGCTTCTTTCTTAGGTCTCATGGGACACCAAGAACCATCTTCTTGGAACTTGATCTCATCCACGTCAGAACAGTCATTGAGGATTTCCATGAAAAGCCTGTAAATCAATCAAAAGTACACACGTCATAAAAAGTCAAAGATGAAATAAGAAAATAGTATACACTGAACACAAAGTAATAGTGCTAGACTTTAAAAAGACTTTTGGAACTTCAATTATTTTATACTTTATGAGGAAGGTAAAGAGATGGATGGATGGATTGGTGGGTGAGTGGTCAGGCGGACTGGCAGACAAATACAAAGGACAGGAATAGAAATTAGGCTTGCCACTGCATGCACTCATACTTAGGCACACAATACATATAATTAAAAATAAAATCTTTAATAATAAGAACTTATTAAATCAGTTATTATAATTTCCCCAATTCTAATATAGGCAGTAAAACAAAGTCACATTTAGAACGTAATTCCAGAACCAGAATAACCTACACACAAATAACAAACTTAGCAACTATATAATGTGACTGAATTTACCATTTACCTTCTTACTACTTATTGCTTTGTTTTGAGAAAAAGTCTTACTATACATACATAACTAGACTTAAACTTGAGATCTGCCTGCCTCTGCCTACTTAAAGATGGGATTAAAGATATGCACCACACCAGCAGGTTGTTTGCTGGTTAGCCCACACACTTTTTCTTTCTCTTTCTTTGTCTAATCGCTTGCCCATTGATGCACTTACCCATCTAATATCAGACTTTCATAGGCAGCCTTTTTGTCACAAACAGGACAAATCCAGGTAGGCTTCTTCTCATTCATTTGAAGATAAAGGGCAGCATCAAAACACTGCAGATGTGTACAAGTCACTGCACGGCATGGAATTGTCAGCCTCATTTTTCCTAACTACATAATACGAAACACAACACAGAAACAAATTCAAATAGGACAAGAAATCCTTCAGAACAAAAGGGGTGTTATAATAGTTTCAACAAGTCTTTTTATTTTGAACATTTACTACATTTATTCTCAAAGGTTTTTATTTATTTATGGGTGGTCTCAAGATTTTTGAAAGATCATTTTACATTAGTAATGTCTAAGTCCAAAGGCAGAAAAAAAGATACACACACAAACAAAAACAAAAATCTCCACCCAAGACTGCTTCCTACCTGGCCCTAGTCTCACTATTAAGGAAATCAGCTAAACATCTCTTCCATGCCCCTTTACTAATGTCCTAAGCAGAAATCAAGTCTAGATTTAAAAACTATTTTCTTAAAAATGGTGTCATGTTTTACAAAATGCTGTACCTTGTTTTGTTAACCAGTTTGGTAGCTATTACATACAAGTCTATATAAAAAGCAACCAGTGGAAGCTAAAGAGCTAGATCAATGATTCAGAGCACATAATGACATTAAAGAGGACCTGAGCTCACTTTCCCGCACCCTCATCAGGTGGCTCACAACCACCTGTAACTACCGTTCCACATGCCCCTCACCTCCACAGGCACCTGCCCTTATGTGAACAAATGGACGAAAAACACACACACACACACCACACACAATCACACATTTTAAAAAGTAAATGTTTCTTGAAAAGCTACTATGATATAAACATGTCGTGGTTTTCGTTAATTAGTGCACTAGTGATAGGCATTTTTTGTTTCCAACCTTGTATCAGTATACCGTTATAAATACATACCTCAAAATGAAATTTTCTAGGGTGAAAGGAATTTTTTTCACAATTTATTCATTATATATCCCACTTGAAGACCCTTCTTCAACTCCCCCAGTCACACCCTCCCTCCCTCAACCCTTATCCCCTTCCCCCAGTCTGAAAGGGGGAGTTCTCCTCCCCTGCCATCTACCCACAGCTTGTTAAATTTCATCAGGACTGCTAGGATCCTCTTCCTCTGTGGTCTGTCAACTGAGATCATGATAGAGGCAGTCCTGATCCCTTCACTCAGAGATTCAGAGGGAGACTGAGCTGCCAATCGGCCTCATCTGAGCAGGGGCTCTAGGTCCTCTCCATGCCTGGTCCTCCATTGGTGCATCAGTCTCTGGAGGACCCCCTGGGCTCAGATCTCTTAGTTTTGTTGGTCTTCTTGTGGGGACCCTGTCCTCTCCATGTCCTTCTATCCCCAACCACCTCTTCTTCCATAAGACTCCATGCACTCTGCCCAAAGTTAGGCTGTGAGTCTCAGCATCTGCTTTGATCCCCTGTGTTGGGTGAATCCTTTCAAAGGACCCTCTATAGTAGGCTCCCATCCTGTTTCCTCTCTTCCATTGCTTCTAGTGTCTATCCTGTTTGCCATTCTGAATGAGAGTTAAACATCCTCTCTAGGGTCCTCCTTAGTGTTTAGCTTCTTTAGATCTGTAGATTTTAGTGTGGCTATCCTGTATTATACGGCTAATATCTGCTTATAAGTGAGTGCATACCATGCCTGTCTTTCTGTTTCTGGGTGACCTCACTTAGGATGATTTTTTCTAGTGCCATCCATTTGCCTGCAAATTTCATGATTTCCTTGTTTTTAATAACTTTATAGTATTCCATTGTGTAAATGTGCCAGACTTTCTGTATCCATTCCTCTGTTGAGGGACATTTAGGTTGTTTCCAGCTTCTGGATACTACAAATAAAGCTGCTATGAACATATTTGAGCAAATGTCCTTAATGAATAGTGGGACATCTTTTGGGTTTATGACCAGAAGTGATATAGCTGGATCTTGATTTGAGAAAGCACCAAATTGATTTCCATAGTGGTTGTACAAGTTTGCATTCCCACCAGCAATGGAAGAGAGTTCCCCTCAAAGAGAAATTGTTGTGGTCTTTGAACAACGACAAAGTACTTTAAGCAGAGATGTACTGATTTGTAAATTCATACACATTATTATGCTTTATTCCACTCACCATTAACCACAGTGTCAATGAATGCTTGCCTGCTTTTCTCCAGGCTAGCTGGCGAGAAATATCCCACAGCAGATGTGAACTGTATTGCTCTTACTTTCAGTGTGAATTGAAGCTATTCTTTTACCTTAAAGAGCTATTTGTAGTTCGAAGAATTCTCTAGCCATACCCTTTACTGATTTACACGTGGTCAATAAACTTAATTTATAGGTGTTCTTTATGTAATAAAATGAGCCTTGTGTGTGACATAAACTAAAAATATTCATGAAAACTTTTTGCTATTATACAATCGTGTCAGTTTCCAGCATGTTTTTATATAGCTATACTTATATTGGTGCGCTTATTCTTGAAAAAGAGGTCCAATGACACCCACACCCATGTCAGATTATCCCCTGGTGAGATCTTTACTCAAAGCCTTAAACTAAACAGTTACGGAAGAAGTAACACTTGAGGTTGACCTCTGGCCTCACATGCAGATAAATCTGCCCAAATGCAAACACACAAATAATTAATGATGCTTAAAAAAAAAGCTTTATAAAGATAACTGAATAAACGCTGGGCAGTGGTAGCACACACCTTTATTCCCAGCATTTGGGAGGCAGAGGTAGGAGGATCTCTGGCCTGGCCTAAGAGTTAAAGAAAAACCAAAAAACAAACAAACAGACATTTGGCAAGACAGCAGTTCTACTAAAAACCAGTACACTGGTATTTTAGCCCAATCTAGCAGCAATTACTGAAAACAAAACTGGAATAATTATCAGAATGAAGCTTTATTCCTGATTTACTAGTGACCCTGTGATCTGGGTTTCCCAAAACTGACCAATTTCCTCATCTGCAAAATAAAAATAATGCCTCCCTCAGGGTTTGTTGGAACACTTACACATGTTATAAAACTCTGTTATTTTCTTTTCTTCCTCCATGATATTACTTTCTCGCTATTAAATTTAAAAGAAGCAGATGTCCCACAAGTAGCATTGGATGATTACCAAATGTCATCCAAAACTACGTTAGAAATTCATAATTCATAGTTTTCTCATAAAGGTCTATTGATTGACTGACTAATTGGTTTTTCGAGACAGGGTTTCTCTGTGTAGCCTTGGCTGTCCTGGACTCGTTACTGCCTCGAACTCACAGATATCCTCCTGCCTCTGCCTCCCTAAGTGCTGGGATTACAAGTGCTCACCATTGCCCGTGGCCAGTTCTTCTCATTTTTAAAAGGCTTTCTTCTACACAGTAATTTTAAAGAAACTTTCCTCCACAGTTCCTGACCTTCCTCCAACTCTTTATTTATCATTCGGTATAGTCTGCCACTTTTCCATGGGTGTCCTCTTTCTAACTAGACTGTCTACTTTCTCTTAGCTCAGTGCCAACCACATATTACACAGAAGGATATCAGATCTGCAGAACGATTTCTCACCCAAGTCTCTATGTAACGATATACAAAATAAAATTTTTTGTAATTTAAAAGTACATTGCAAAGACAGTTCATACATCCTAACTCATTAAATCAAGACCACCACAGTTAGCATTTATCAGACTCCAGTAATGTTACTGCTATTTATAGTACTACATGTACTCTGACAAAAGCAGCTCTTAATATGCTTACTAAACTGCATTATTTACAGCACTGCTTATGACAGGCTTTCTGAGCCTAAGGCTTTCCTCTCTGATGTAACAATCTCATAGGTTATTGCTTCATAATTGATCAAAGGATTCAAAAAAGCCTTAAGAGTTATTCATGAAGATACCTAAATAAAAAAGATTAAAGTTTAGAATTCTATCAAAGTATTTCTTCATTCATCCCCACTCTTACTTTTATAAGACAATCAGTCATTTATGAAAAGCAAAACTGGCCAGAATGTTTTGTCACTTTACTTACAGGGCACATCAAGGACACTCGAAGACTAGTTGTAGCAATTTCACTATCAGGATCTGCAGTAAGTTTTTCTTTAACTGTAATAAGAAGAAAATGGTAACAAAAATATTTTCAATTAATGGTGATTGATGTTAGAGCAGAACATTTTAAAAGTTCCTAACCTCTTTGAATAGGTGAAGAAACAGAATGTTGAATATTATTGTAGAAAAAAAAAAGTATTACCATTATTATATTAAGGAATTACCAACAGGTAAACTCTATATACTATATTTAATTGAATATTTAAGATTTCTTTTTAAAAATAAGGCCACTGGAAAGGAACAGTTACAAACAAAAAAAGTGTTTTAGGATTTAACAAAAAAGAAGAAGAATATGGAATGGAGCAGGGGCCTGAGCGCTAATCATTAAACTGAATTTGTTGTTTCCAACAACCGCTAAATTTGTAAACAGAAAACATACATTATTTCTTCTGCCAACTAAAAACAATGTGGTAAGGTGTCTGAGATTTCTACTAGGTAACAAACACAAGTTACATACATATGAACTAGTATATATAATATGAATATATATATATACACACAGATACACATGGTGTACATACATATGCATGTGTATATTAGTGATTAATATTACTGTTTGTTGCTAGGTATGTAAGGATTTCCCTCCATCAAAGTATCTCATATGTTTAGTCTTATAAACATTACTTACTTAGTGCTCTGGAATGATCAGGATTTCTAATACCTTTCATTTTTAATCTCTGCAGTAACATGGCTGATGTGAGCTGTCGTACAAGATACACAGACATGGAGTAATTCTGCAAAGAAAGAAAAGTGCTTTTGTTACTTATATAAAATAGAGATGCACCTGTAATCTCAGTGCTCAGGGAAACAGAGGCAGGCGGATCTCTGGGAATTTGAGGCTACCCTGGTTTAAAAAAATAAGTCCAGGACAGCCAAGGCTACACAGAGAACCCGGTCTTTGGGGGGGGGAGCGGGGGGGAGGTACTTTACTTTGACAGAACATGGTGGTACACACCTTTAATCCCAGTACTCAGGAGGCAGAAAAAGGCAGATGTCTGTGAGTTCAAGGCCATCCTAGTCTACAAAGCAAGTACCAGAGCTACACAAAGAAACCCTGTGTCAAAGAAAGATAATAATAATTCATATAGAAGAAAATCTAGCTCTAAAAGTAACACTTAAACAACTTCAAAAGTATAGTTGGCAACTGAGACAGGGACAACATCAAGTAAGAATCTGGGGAAGGCAATGGTTTTCTCAGTGTGAAATCACTTCTCAATCACTTGCCATTTTAAAACATTCATTTGTATGGCAAATAGTGTGGACAAGTGCTTTCCTGATTATGTTTTCTAATTTAGCAAAATGAGTAGCTTGGGGGCCAGCATGACATTCCCTCCCATGCAAACCAGAATCCTGTTTTATTTACTTATGGAATACTGTTTGCTTTCATAGTTTCAATTTGAAAATGGTTCACTCTGCACAAATCAAGTTCAAATGACACTGCTCTAAATTAACACTTCAAATTTAGAGTGCCAAAGTTTTGATTCTTTCAGATAATACTACTTCTTACATGGCCTCAAGCAAATCACACCAAAAAAGGTCTATATCAGCTTTTTTTAAGGAAAAGACTGATAAATTAATTCTACTTCCTGAATGGAAAGGCAAATAAAACATAAAAACAAATTACAAAAATAAAAACCAAGGCCAGAAAGTTTCTGTATCTGATTCCATGCTTAGATATTAGAGACACAGGTGCTGAAATACTATATTCTGCCTCTTCGCTGCATATTTTCAATTTCACAATAAAGAAAACATTTAATAACTGCCAAACCAAATAGTTCTAAATTCTTTTTGATATCAAGTAACCAAATTCTTAGCAACACTGCCTAAATTTTAGGTTCTTGAGACCTTTAATTACAAAGATAAAATACTTCCATTATACAACAAAACTAAGATAGTTTCAATGACTATAACCATTTATTTTAAAATGTAAGTTATTTCCAGATTTATAATTATCTTTGCTGTTAAAACAAAAAAACTTTAATCCTATAAACATATACCTCAAATTTTGCCAATAAAACAGGAATATTAATTTTATTTCCATGAAATAAGAATACAATATACGATGTTCAGAAATATTTCTATTATTTATTGGAAAAACAATGGATTCAATATAAGCTTTCTTCTTTAGTCACTATCAAAATTGGTATCTTTCATTTTGAGACTAGGCATCAATAGAAAGTCATGTTCATCAAACTGAAAACAGAAAGAAAGGCATCCAAGATCCTGTTTATCTTGGAGAAGAACATTTAAATCCTACAGAGCCTTTAAAATTATCTTTTCATGGTTTTAGGGCTATGCACCACCACCTAAAAATGGGATTGGGTATTTTAGAAGATGCTCTGGATCTTTTCTGAACCATGAGTTGTTCATTTAAAGGCAAGATCAGACTAGGATTTTGGGGCTTTTTGTTTGTTTTGTCTTTTGAGCCAGGCTTTGGTTAGCCTGAAACTTGGTTTGTAGAGCAGGCTAGAGATCTCCCTGCCTCTGCCTTCCAAGTGAGGGGAATAAGGTTGTGCACTATCATACATGGCTAAGAACAGGTTAATTTCAAAATGAGTACAGTTAACCACACAGACCAAAAAGCTGGCTTTTTATTTTCTAAATAAATACTTACCTCAAGTTTTCAGTTTATAGAAATAATACTTAACTATACACAGTTAAAATTAAACCATTAGTTGAAGAAATGTAAATATAAACATTTCTTCACTGAAGAATAAAAACAAACTCATGAACTACTACGGTAAAGTTCCTCTCTAGATAACCATCAGCTCATAGGAAACAACTGTTTTCAGAGGTTCCAGTTAGACAACTGAAGGGAACCGTTTGCAGTTTCACTGTGAACTGCCCCTCACAGGCTCCTGTTGAAGACTTAGTCCCCACGTGGTGGCACCTCTAGGACGTAAAGCTGAGATGGGGGAAGCAGCTGCTTACCACCATGCTCTCCACCATGCTGAACTACATATCACCTTGAACTATGAGCCAAAATACGTTGTTCTTCATTAAAGTTACTCTGTTAGGTACTTTCTCACAGCTTTACTATACAAGCTAGCAGCCTAAGAAAATAAATCAACTCCCAATGAGGACACTTTCATACAACCCAGGAAAAAATTCTTACCTTTCCAATTTCAGATGCCCAAGAAATAGAAATCTGATTTGGCACAGCTGAAGACAACCTAACTAAAGATGTAATATTCAAGGGGCGTCCAGGGCGCTTCTGTTCAATCCCATTTTTAGGTGGTGGTGCATAGCCCTATAACCATGAAAAGATAATTTTAAAGTTTCTGTAGGATTTAAATGTTTTTTTCCAAGATAAACAGGATCTTGGCTAACTTTTGTTACATTATGTTATTTTTATGTTATCTTACATATAAATACACCAGAATAAAAATCCATATTACATCATTTAAATTATGTTGATATATTTCCATACTTATTTTTACATACCAAGGAAATATAAACACAACAAACTGACTACCATATTCTATCTTCCTTCCTTTCTTTCTTGAGACAGGGTCTCTCCTGGAACTCATTATGTAGATCAGGATGGCTTCGAATTCAGAGATCCACCCTCTGCCGTCCAAGCACTATGATTAAAGGTATGTATCATCATACACAGCCTAGCTATATTCTTTTTTGACAGAAAAATCTTCTGAGGAACTTTTCATTCTATTATTAGCACTTACATTCTTATTCTTTAATACAGAAAAGCTTTACAAATACATTTTAAAACTATACTTCATTCCACTAACGCACCTCAGATTTCCGTGAAAGTAAAAAAAAAAAAAAAAACCCTTGTGTGTATTAATGCTAATGTTATCTGGGATCTTCCAATAATTATAGGTGAAAGATTTTCAGACAACAGCCAAGATCCATGCCTTTTTCAAAATGTCCTAAAAATTATATGTTGGTTCAAAATCTGAGGGCACATAGCTACCCAGTCAGACCACAAGAATAGCATCAAAGTTATACACACACAGGCAATGGCAAAATAACACAGCTAACACGCAATCATCAGCAAATGTTGTAGATGTCAGCAATGCTGAAATTGAACTATGTATGTGCCTTACAGATGGCAAAAAAATCAGCATCGGTATATAAACAAAGTTACAGAATACAGCCAAGTCGGCTAGAACCATCTTTCCTTCACTGTCACTCTTCAAGGAAGGACAGTCATTATTAAGAGGGTATCCATATGATAATTTGTCATCTATGAGTACCAACAAAATTCTAAACATCATCAAAACCTCTAGTACAAAGAACTTGCAACATGAAAGTAAGAGTGGTGCATATTAATATGTTTAAGAGAGGCATGTTCATTTAAATTGCTTCATGTGAAACACAGAGGAAAGGGGAAACTCAAAACTAGATCCTTTACTTTAGGAACTGGGGAGATGGCTCAGTGAATGCATGAGGACCTGAATTCAGTCCCCAGCATCCATGTAAAAAGCTGGGATGCATAGGCCTGTAGCTCTAGCACCAGAGGGCAGAGACCAGTGGATCCCAAGAGCTGAATGGCAATCTAGTCTGCCCAGGCAAAACAGCTTCCAAGTCAGAGACCAGTCCTAAGGCAGTAAGAAGGAAAGTAGTAACACTTAATGAGCAACACACACAGGAATATCTGTACCAGCATTTAGGCAATTACAAGTACAAACTCTTGTTTTTGTCTGTTTGGGACCCTAAAAATAATTCTGCTTTGGCTTTATGTATTGGTAGATTAACTGAATAGGAACAGTAGCTTGGGGTCTGCCAAAATGATAAAAATAAAATAAAATAAAAAAATAATTCATGCCCTAGCTAAATATCAAGTCTAGTTGAAATTTGAGTCACAAGGCATTTCAACAAGGTGGAGAAGAAAAGAGGATAGAAAGCAATAAATGTATTAGTGTTAAAGGCAATGAATCGCATTTGCTCAGCATGAACAAAGCGTGAACAAAGCATGAACAAAGTTCAATCATCAGCACTGCCTCACTCTCTCCAGTGGGCATCAGGCTCAGCTTTTATTTCTAATCTTTTTCTTCTTAAAATGTATGTACATGCATGTATGGGTGTTGGCAGAAGCAAGAGGGTGTTGGAATCTGGAACTAAGTTACAGGCCACTGTGAGTTGCCCCATATGAGTGCTGAAAACTAAATCCAGGCCTTCTGCAAGAGCATCAAATGCCCTTAACCACTCTCACTTTCCCTTGGGTTTGAATTTTTAGATACAAACATTTCATAGGGAATGCTGTGTTCTTTCTATGGTACCATATCACGAGGTAAATAAAGGCTACTTGTTCCATGTTCACTGACTGATCAATCCAAGGACTTCACTCTGTACTCTCCATAGTAAGATTTCCCATCAAGGGGGAAAATTTTCCCTTAAGCTGCTTTTATCAGGGTGTTTTTATAAACAATAACAGAAAAAGAAATTAAGATTGTTGGTGAGTTCCAGGTTCAACAAGAGACTCTGTCTTAAAAAAAAAAAAATTGAGATACAGACTAGAGGAAGAAAGTTCAATTTCAACCTTTGGCATACAAATTTAAAAATTAAAATACGTAACCACCTCAGCGGATAAAGCATTCATTTTACAAGTGTGAAGACCAGAGTTCTGGTCCCTAGAACACAGGAAAAAGCCCAGGCTGGCATGGCAGTCTCCCTTAATTCTAACCCTCAAGAAGCAGAAACAAGATTCTCAAAGGAAACTGGATAGCTAAACTATCAGGAATTGGAGAGTCCGGTTCAGAGTTACCCTGCCTCCAAACATGAATGAATATATAAGACACTGAACATTAATGTCAGGCCGCTACATACAACATCAGGCTACACACATGCCAATATGTGAACACAAAATACTACGCACATGCACACAACACACACATTTAAAGAGAAGAGAAGAGAGAGAAAGAGAAAGTAAGCAAGCATGCATGCATGCATCTTGAAAGTGGGTAAAATGAAGCTGATTTCATCACTTACTTGATATATGGGAGGGCACACTACTGTCAAAGCAATTAATATTTTTTTCCTATTCCATTATCTTTGTACAGGCAATAAAGTAGCCATATGTCCACAATGACTGGATATTATAATAGAGTCACACATGTGAGGACTTATGTGAGGTCAAAGATACTTATGTTCAGATTTACCATAGGAAATTCCATAATCATATCAAGATCATCCCTACAGGATCAGTTTTCAGCAATTCAACAGACTGAAATCAACAAGAACAAGTTCAAATCTTTTGTAGCCTCTTAGTGCTTTTCACAATTAGAATAAGGTCCCACAAGATATCGGCTCAAGTAAACTGTAAAGATGCACTGACTCCTTCTTGAAGCTGTAGCAAGTGACTAGTAACTAGGGAGCAACAGGCACTTTGAAAAGGTGAGAGTGGCGGGGGAGAGCAGGAGTGGCGGGAGCAGGCAGCTCGGCCAAGCGCCACAGAGGCAGAGCCTGACCGGCTCCAACACTAAGCGCTAGCCTGAGGAGTATTTTCCTGAAGAACCACACTATGACTGAGACAACATCAGAGCCAGACATGTATGCTTATTTGCAACATGCAGGGAAAGAGTTTAAAGAAACTGAGAGACACAGAGATAAACAGTAAGTTTAAAAATGGTAAAAGGAAAATAAGTAAAAATGTTCTGTAAATGTGCCTATGCACTGAAGAAAAGATAACCTATATAGACAGTAATAGAAACAAATATTCAGTTTAAATAATAAGTCTCCAAAGGAAGGAGAGAATTAGTGACATTAAAAAGAAAGTACTTTCTGTGTTAAAAATGAAAAGCATTGTTGAAGAGGGCATTTGAACCTGGAATAATTTTGACTGTCAACATAGAACTAATTACAATATATTCAGTAATAGTAACAATTTGCTGTGCCTTCTCTGAGAAAAATCAGAATATAGCAGACTTAAGTAAGCAGAAAACTGAGAGATGGGATGCTAAATTACACGCAGAAGAAATAAAGGAAAGAAAAAGACTTTTCCCGATTTAACAAGAAAAACAAAAAAACAAAGGAACTGACGCTTTCTGGCTGTGAGCTGCCCGTCGGCTCTTTCTGCTAAGGGCCCACCAGCACAGAGCAGAAACAGCTCAATTCCGAACAACGACAGGCGGGCTCCACTCTGCAGCACGAGACAACACAACTGGACTAGAATGTAGAGATTCCTTGATTTTTGTTAAACCTGTTTGTTTTCCCTAAAAGAATAAATAACTCATTATAACTGGCTATGTCCCACAACTGGATTAATTACTCGAGTTATATAATTTATTTCAAATATTACAAGGTAATTCATACTTAAATAGTCCAAAAAACTATCATCTGATAGTTGAAAATATAAATAAGATAATTCAAAGTACATATGCTACAGTTCAAACATCAGAACTATATGTTGTTCTCATGGTCCTATTAGATTTTCAAGAATCTCTTAATATAGTTACTGATTCTCAATATGCAGAAAGAGTTGTTTTTCTTGTTGAAACTGTTCAACTTATTCCAGATGATTCAGAATTAACTTTTTAACTTAATAGAGATCATCCAATATATATAACCCATATGCGATCTCATACAGGACCACTGGCATTAGGAAATGAGGAGATCAATTATTATTAGAAAATGTTTAGAAGCTTCAAATTTTCATAAGGCATCATATAAATAGTAGAGATTTTAGTGTTTTTTTCCTATGAAAAATTCTCCTGCTTGTTATTTTTATAATTGTGCTCCATTAACCTGCTAGAAATAACCCTAAAAGTACCCAAAGAAATGAAATTTGGCAGTATATCATACAATTGATACCTAGTCAGGATTTCAATTAGCCTCTGCCTTGAGTTCTAAAATAAATTACACATTTATAAGAAATAATGGCTATCTTAGGGATGCCTTTACAGATTAAAACTGGTAATGCTCCAAGATATGTATTCAGTTAAATGCAACAATTTTTTAAGCATTGTAACATAAAACTTGTCACAGGTATCCTTTACTATACAAAAGGTCAAACAATCGTAGAAAAAACCTAAACTGCACTTTAAAGGAAATGCTCATTAAACAAAAGGAGTTATAAGGTCCCCAGAGATAGATTAAATACTGATTTATTGACTTTAAAAAATTTAAATATCAGTGAGAAAGTTAAATGTCAATGAGACACATAGCACATCTGCTGAAAAACATGGGATTTTAGAAAGGACTGCTAAATTAAATCAGACTGCACACTTTAAGACTATGTTAACCTTAGGACAGAAATCAGAGAATGTATTGTGCTGGGGAAGAGGATAGGCTCTTCTTTCAACAGGAAATGAAAAGCTGTAAATTCCTTCAAAGTTAGTTAAATTTGACAAGGGAAACTTCCTGAAAATCTTGGCTGCAGACATGAAGGAAGAGACCCAAAAGAGCAACAGAACAGGTGGCATGCCTGCTGACCCCTTTACACGGGAACAGCATTAAGAGATGGCAGACGTGAATGTCTCTGCACAGCCAAGGAAATCTTGTGGGCTACAGGGTCCTCATAACTTATTATTTCACACCATTCCTTCCTATACATGGATGAAATTTTTACTACCGCTTTGTAATTAAGTCCAAATGGACTTATAAAGATTCACAGATGCCTTTCATCTACTCATAGGGCTCTCTGGCTCATAGGTCTTTAGCTGATTTTCTGTTTGTGCACATGGCATATGCATACATAGGTTTCTGTAGAAATGTACCTACAATGTCACCTTGAAATGTTTGTGTTATCAGAACAAAAGGATCAGGCACCAATGAAGACAAAGTAGCCCAGATGATCCAGCCTGACAGACTGCTTCAAAAATTTGCATCCAGGACAGCTTACAAGTGACATTGTCTAATTGGTCCAGCCTCAGAAACTGCTTTAGTCAGGACTTCAATTAAGCCTTGCACTTTCCTAGATCAGATAATCCCACACAGGGCCTGTAGGGCCAGTGAAACAGCCATCTCTCCCAGGTACTGGTCAATTTCCCAGTTTTCTTAAGGTCCCTAAAAGATGCCTTCATCTGCAGACAATAGGAAGCATTTTAAAGAACAAGATGCCATCATTCCCAAGATGTGAGGTGGGTGGCTTTTGGTTGTTCTGTGTGTTATGGATGTTTGTTGTAATTTAAGGGGGTTGGTTACAAATTGTTATTGGTCAGGAATAACAAACTGTTATTGGTCAGGGATGAAATAAAGTAAAAAAAGGTTAAATTCTGGGATGCTTTTCTCCCCTGTATCATTAATAAAGTTGCTGAAGCCTATAACTGGGCAGGAGAGAAGTAGGTGGGGTTTAGGTTCCCAGGCTTTGGGTCTGAGAGGGACCAGGAGCCAAAAGACAGGAGGGAGAGAGAGAGAAGATGTAGAAGCAGGAGAGAAAGCAGGAGAGCAGAAGTCAACATTGGGTATAAGGACAATGAGAACATAGCCATGAGAGCTAGCCTGATAGAACAGAAGCAATCCAGGCAGAAATAATTATGGCAAGTAATTTGGAGTGTGTAGCTGGGAAATAGCAAAATAGCTTAGAGAGTTGATTGATATCTGCCTGGTTACTGTGACTTAAGGCTTATATAAAATCACAAAAGGTCTCTGTCTCCGTTATTTGGGAACTAGCTGGGAAAGAGAAGTTCTTAGAGTCTAATATAATTCCGTAACAGATATGATCCAAGAGTCAATAAAAATGTTTTTGAACTCTACAATATAATGCTTCAGGCTCATCCTTTCTATCTTGCTTAGGCCCCAAATCAGTCATTTATTTCTAAAGAATTATATGTACCTCTTTAGAGATAGCTAGAATTATTAATCAGTACCAAGTGGTTATTGTTTCTACCCCTTGTCAGTGTTTATACTAAACTTACACAAAATCTAGTGAAAAATAGCAACTTACAGGCAAAGGAAAGAGTTTCCCATTTACTTTTATACACAAACTATTGGGATAGTTATCTTCTTGAGGGCAACTGGTCTCTGCCAAGCAAAGTCTGTATAAAAAGAAAAAAAAAATTGTTAGAATACCAAAACATGTTTACATGTTTCAAAACTCCAATGCACATAGAAAGTAGGAAAAATCTCAACTCACCGCAGCTGAACTTGGACTGTGTAATCTCTCCTGCCACCTGGCAAAAAATCCCTGTTGGCAAGGGGAAAAAAAGAAAGTACAATAAAATTTCACAGAACAGGGACTGAGGACATGACTCAGTGGGTATTGATTAGTTCAGATCCTAAGCACCCATGTTAAAGCTGGGTGCTGTTTAACAGGGAGCAACTATACCTTGCCTCTCCCAGGCCTTGCAAAAAGCAGCATTTATGAAGACAGGATAATCCCTGAGTCCTGTTACCTAGCCAGTCTAACTACAAGTTCCAGACTCTGTCCAGACCCTGTCTCAATGAACTAAGTAGAGACCACAGAGGAAGATAATCAATGCTGTCCTCCAGTTACTACTTGAGCATGCCAAGAGCAAGGTCAGAGGTGAACCTGTATATATACATGTGTGTGTATGTGTGTGTATATATATATATGTATATATATATATATATATATATATACACACACACAATTTTTTATGTAAAATGATGCTAAACAAACAAAACAATACAATGATTATAACCTCCAGTTACTAAACTTTTAGTTATTCTTCATGTCAGTTTTGAGGTATTTTTTCAGCTCATAGGAACTTAGGTGATACAATATTTGCTTTTATATACAACAAATTTAGTTAACATGAAAAGGAGCATTCTAGGTTCTGAAGGAGTTCAATGAATTAATCTACATGCTTTGGTGTTCTTCACCTTGACTGAACATTCTCATCACTTGGAAAGTTTTATTTAATACAAAGTTTCCTCATCAGGTAATTCTTGCTGCTTTGAGTCTACTCTCATAGTTTTTAAAGCTGCACAGGTGATTCTAACATAGAACTAATACCTACAGTTTCAATATGATAATAAGGGCAACTTCAGAACCATGTATCCAACTATAAACAGAAAACCTTTTATGATTTCTGGATGGTTTGGTCTCAAAATAAAGACTACACTTAAGAATTATTATTATTTTTTAGGAGATGATAAACATACAGGAAGTCAGATCTTGTCTCCTATACAATACAGACCTATACAATTAAAAACTGCATTTTAACAAGATCTCCAGAGAGATAGCTAGTGATTAACAGCATTACCTGCTCTTCCAGAAGATCAGAGTTCAACTCCCAGCACCCACCTGAAGCTCCAACACACACATACAAATAATTAAGGAAAAAAAAAACAAAAAACAGGACCTCCAGTTGACATGGATCCTTGCTGGATATCATAGGTTTTGGCTGCTGTGATAAAACACCACAACCAAAAGCAACTTAGGGAGGGAGGGTTTATTTGATTTAAAAAGCCTGAATCATAGTCTACTGAGAGAACTCAAGGTAGAAACAGAAACTGGACAGGAAGCTGGAGGCAGTAACTGATGCAGAGGCCAGGAAAGAGTATCACTAATTAAGAAAATGCCCTACACACTTGCCTACAGCCTGATCTTATAAAGGCATTTTCTTACCTGAGGTTCCCTCCTCTCGACAAACAAACCCAGCCAATACACACGGCAGTGTATGACTGGAATCCCATCACAGAAGTATAAAGACCAGGAATACAAGGTTATCCTGAGCTAACCATCAACTTTGGGGCCAACCTGGGCCTACCTTACACCCTGTCTCAAAAGAACATTTTTTAAATTAAAAAAAAAGATTAAAAATGAAGCATTACTCTTAACCATTATTCTAAATGTTGGACTGTACCAGGGGAAATATTAGAGTAGTCCTAACCTGAGAAATCTGAAGAAGCACAATTAGCCTTCACCTTGCTCACTGTTTCTCATTCTGTAGATCCCTGGAAGGCACAGGGACTCTCTAGTTCCAAGTCTGATTACCTTGGGCAAGTTATTCAACCGTTCTGGATTCAGTTTCTACATGTGTTAAAGACAGAGGATTAATACATCTACTTCATCAAGTTATTGTGATGATTAAACAGAGTAATTAAAACGCCGGGTTTAAGATGGACACAAAAAGTATAAGCAGCTGTCTCCTCTGTTCCTGCTGCTTCCCTTTCTTCTAGTGGCCTACATCCTTCTCAGGCATTTCTTCAATATCCTATATATTACTGACCCCTTCTAAACAATTTCTGACTAAATCATTCAAACATTCTACTTAAATCAAACAATTCAGTCAGGCCCCTGGAACTTCAAAGATAAAAGAAAAATAGTGCTTTCCTTAAAGATTCACGTCAGTAGTAGATACAAGCAAAACAAAATGTGATAATTCTTATAAAATAAAAAAAAAGAAATTTAATTTTACTTAAGAGTCCCAGTCCCTTTTCACAATCAAATTAGAACCCCGGACTGCACACAGTAATCCTGTCAGTGTTTCCATGAACACAGGGATTCTCAACTAGATATGTATCAGAACTTTGTGAGGTTGGGGAACAAAATCTGAAAGAGAAGTGCCAAAAGGTAAGCCCAGAAAGTACCGCTGCTACAGAAGATAAGAATGATAACAGACGATAAGAAGCCCTAGCCCAGCAAAAAGGGAAGGTACAAAGATCAGAGGTGAGGAGCTGCCATGTGACAAGAAAAAAAAATTCTACAAAGAAGTCCTACAGGACAGATTTTTTTTTTAATTAATTTATTTTTATCTCAATCACAGGTTAGGTACTTTGAATCCCAGGCATAGCCCCCTCCCTCAGTCCCTCCTACCCTCCCACTCCCTCCCTCATCTCCCTCTTCCCCGCCCCCTCCAAGTCCACCAACAGGGGAGGACCTCCTTCCCTTCCATCCAAACCCAGCTCATCCTGTCTCCTCAGGGCTGGCTGCAATGCCCTCCCCTGGGATCTAGCCAGTCTGTCACTCCCTGACTTGTATGGGGGAGGGTCAAAGAGTCAGCCATCAAGATCATGACTGAAACAGTCCCTGTTTCCCTGAATAGGG
>CM053764.1:48441378-48493553 GCA_028658305.1 Pachyuromys duprasi
CTTGAGTTCTTTATATATACTGGATATTAGCCCTCTGTCAGAAGTGGGATTGGTAATGATCCTTTCCCAATCTGTTGGCTGTCGTTTCGTTCGGATGACAGTGTCCTTTGCTTTACAGAAGCTTTTCAGCTTCATGAGGTCCCACTTATTGATTGTTGATCTTAGAGCCTGTGCTGTTGGTATCAGGACAGGTTTTTAAGCACCACTGGAAAAAGAAACAGTTTTAAAAGACTACATGGTCACTGGGGGCTGGAGAGATAGCTCAGCAGTTAAAAGTACAGACTCCAGCTTGTTTCCCAGCAACCATAATAAATGGTTTGCAACAACTTACAGGTCTGTACACACTAGTATGTGCACAAACACACACACTTGTACCCCCAAAAAACTAAATTGTTATTTACAAAAAAGATACATGGATAGGTGAGAGACAGTTAGAAAACTATCAGAATTAGTTATTATGTGCAAGTAAACATAAAGCCTTCAAAAGAAACTTAAACTAAATATTGGTGGTTGACTTCAGTAAGAATCTGGTAAGATCCAATGACTGAGGAGATATAAGTGTAGATAAATGAGGGTGATTTTAGAGTGGAAGCCAGGTTTCAGAACTGTTCCTGGATGAGTGGTAACACTAAGACATTAGGAAAAGTAGAACATGTTTAACATTAAATGTTCTAACCATCCAATGAGGTAGTAACCATTATTCCAATTTTACATACAGGGTATGTAAGAGTCAAAGAAACTAAGTTACATGCTTAGGATTGGAATGTGTCTAAACACCACAAATACCTTTAAGGTAGAACTATACAGCCATGTTCTACATCTTGAAAGTAAAGGAAAAAAAAAATCAATGGCATACAGAAAACAGACTTAATGACTACTAAATTAAGACACAACAATTTGAACCACAAAATAAAGTCCTATGGCACAGGGTTACACCCACAATTTATCTATGAGTCTACAATTATACAAATAAATAAACAGAAAGATGCCAGTTAACGCTTCCTTATAGAAGACTAAACCAATCAGAAACTGGAAGTTGGCAAGAATCAAGAGGGAATGCTGAACTCTCAGGGAAAAATTTAAGAAAAACAATATATATGCCAAGTCTCAAAAGTATCTCCCTCAAAATATTTACTAATAACAATGGGAAAAGATCAAGAACCTTACAATATAACAGACAGTTGAGCCAAATGATGTAAATTAGCATAACCAAAAGTAAAACAAAAATACTATGTAGTGCATGATATTCTCTGAAAAGAACACATAATGAAACATTCTGGCCAGATACGCATAATCTAATCAAGATAAAACATCAAGAGCCAGCAAAACATCTGTGTACATGCTGGAAAGCCTAACAACCTGAAAATGATCCCAGGTCCCACATGGGGAAGTAAGCAACCAACTCCTACAAGCTGTTCTCTGAGAGCTACTCTAAAACAAAGTTCATGAAACACCACCTATATTCCCAGAGACAGGAGGATCACTGTGAGTTCAAGGACATCCTGGGCTATAGAGCGAATTCTGGGCCAGCCAAGGCTACACAAATAGTTAACATAAACTAACTCACCATAGATAAGTTAAGAGTAGACTGTGGCCCTGCTTGACAACTTAGAAAACTTGAACATGGGCTGGATACAACTTTATTACGGAATTAATTAACTTCTAAGTGAGAGCTGGAGAGATGTTGGACCCTGGTATTAAGGTAGGTCGAAGTCTGGCATTAACAGCCTTTGAGCTTGGTGCTAAAATGACAACTCAATTCCTCAGCTGGGCTCCTTCCTTAGCACCTAATCTGGGGAAACACCAGATCCTCAATGGAGTGTCACAGAGCCCTCAGGGAAGTTACAGGCCTGACCCTTTCCCAATAAGAACCCCGTTCATTATACACCTAGGGATTCCTGGAAATACCTTCCCCCATGCTAATAAGCTGTCTTGGTACCTTAGCCTTCAACCAATGACTTTTTCTTCAGAGAGCTGCTTGGTTGTCAGGCTGCTTTATTATTGAGCTCTTAGTGAAAAACATGTTTTCAACCCTAGCCTTCACCTGGAGACAGGGATAGACAGGATATGTTGCCAAGTTCACTTCCTTTTGTTTGTGTAAGGATCACAGATGGTCCAGGTAAACTAGTTTGACTTCTCAAAGAACTTCATTGTATTAAAGTGCTTTGTTCGGACTATAAAAAGGAGCTGTGGAATAAACCCAGTGCCTAGTTTCTATTAGAAGCCCTCTCGAAAAGATCCCATGTGTAGTGTCTTAGTTTTTTATTTTTTACTATTTTCTTTCAATCCTTAAGCCCCACTCAAGAATTGTTCAACTCTGCTGGCAGGCTCCAGCATTTTTCCATACCTCTAACCTTACCGGAGGTCTTCCCCTGACCCCTCCCCCCAAGCCCATATGATAATTCAGTACTTCATTCCCCTTCTTATGACAGGACTGTGCTGCTGCACAAAGTATCCCTGGCACTCCTAGCCCCAGTGACTCAAACACATTCGCCCCTAAAACCCTTCCCAATGCTTCCTCACATCAACTCATTTGTCATGACTAAATTAGGTTTTTTAAATATAATACCTCGAAGTACCAATGAACACTTCAGTTAAATAACTGGGCTTGTTAACAAGACTGCAATCAGTTGTTGAAAGTCATCATGCTATTTAATATAGTGTGTAGTACCTAGCAAGCACTTAATGCTGACCTTAAACAAGGATTTATCACTAGGTAAGAAATTAATGATACATTTTTATTTGAAAAAAAAATTGGGATGGGGGGGTTTAAGACAGGATTTCTCTGTGTAGCCTTGGCTGTCCTGGACTCACTGGACAAGGCTGGCCTGGAACTCTCAAGAGATCTGCCTGCCTCTACCTCCCTGAGTGCTGGCATTACAGGCATGTGACACCACGCCTGGCTGAAATATAATTTTTATTTTGTTTTCTGTTGGCTTATTATTATTCCAAGACTGTTAAAACCTAGTTTATTTATGCAAAAATCACTCTACAGAACCTCAAACTTTATAGATTATAAAATCTTGAGGTTTTTAAGATATATAATCTTAATAAAAACTGTACGATGGCTCAATGAATCTAAAATTGTGTCTCAGAATCTTTTCCACACAATATCATACCCTTTCAAATGTTAGATGTCAAGAATTTCATGATATATAATCTGGATATGCTCATTCAGAAGGTTGACAATGCACACTTATATAATAAAGACTGAAATATATATCTGTAATAAATATATTATGTTAAACACAGAATTCCCCAAAGTTACTTGATACAGCATCCCTTCTTCTTGAAATCTCAACATCTCAAAGAAATATGCTTAAGAGGTCAAAAAGGAAGTAAAGACCTCTCATCTGACTTCAAATCTTCACTCTACTTTTAACTATATTCCAGCAAATAATTTAATCTATACAACCCTCAAGTTTTCTAATGCTCAATCTTTTAAGAAGGCAGTTTTAACTGCTGCTAGTGTTGCTCAGCTGCAGAGAACTTGCTTAGCCATGTCTGAGGCCTCCTAGTACTAAAAAATAAAAAGGCCATCCATGAATAATGTATTAACAGCATAAATGACTACCTACTTTTTCCCCTTTTAGAAAAGGTTTATGTATTTTTATGAGAATTTTGCCTGCAGTTATGTTGTGTACTGTTTTTGTGCATGCCTAGTACCCACAGAAGCTGAAAGATGGCACCAGAACACTGGAAGGGGAATTACAGATGTTTGTGAACATGATGACCACTAGGCACCAAACCTGGGTTGTCTCCAAGAGCAGCAAGTGCTCTAAACCAGAGTCCTCTAACACCTGCAAAATGACTCCCTCAACTGGAAATGATCATACTTCCCTTCCCTTACTTCCCTTCCCTTTTTACCTCTTACATGCATTTTCACAGAGTAATGAAATGGATTTTGAGTTTCCTCTTTTCACCTAAGTCCCAGGCCACTGGAACTCCTATATCCAAAACTTCAAGATTAACAGTATTTCTCCTGTTTGGCATTATCTATAATTATTTTGGCCAAGGAGGGTGACTACACAGCTAACTTTGCCCTGAACTATTCTGGGTTTTGTTCTTTGTGGGCCTTTTTGTTTGTTGTCTTAGTTAGGAGATAAACAGCATGATCATCACAATTTGGAGAGGAAAGGGTTTATTTCAGCTTACAATTATTAGGTACTCCACTGCTGAGGGAAATCAGGAGCTGATGCAGAGGCCGGAGAGTGCTGCTTCCGGCTTGTTCAACTTGCTCTCTTACAATACCCAGGAATAGCACCATCGGAGCTGAGCTGTCCTGAATCAAACAACCATCAAGAAAGTGCACTGCAGGTGTGATAGTTTGAATAAGAATGGTCCAACAGGCTCAGGTTTGAATGCTTGTTCTCCACATAGATGAAATATTTGGGAAGGATTAGAAGGCGTGGCACTTGTTAGTAGGTGTGGATTTGTCAGAGGAAGTGTGTCACTAGGTGTGGCCTGTAAAGTTTCAAATGCCCTTGCCAGGCCCAGTGTCTTTTGTCTCCCTCTCTCCCTCTCCCAACTCTCTCTGCCTAGGGATGGGCTATCAGTTTTTACACCAGAGCCTGCTTGCTTGCCACCATGATTGATCACTGACTAACTTGCTGAAACCAAGTCCCCAATTAAATACTTCCTTTTTATAATTTGCCTTGGTAATGGTGTTTCACCACAGAAACAGAACAGTAGCTAAGACAGCAGCCTTACCTATAGGCCAATCGAATAAAGGAATTTGATCAACTGAAGTTCCCTCTTCCAAAATGACTCTAGCCTGTGTCAAGTTGAACTTGTCTTTTTAAACAAGGTCTCAGCATCTGCTTTGATACCCTGTGGGGTAGAGCCTTTCAGAGGCCCTCTGATCACCAACCCTTGATGGGGGAGCAGCCTTACCAGGACACATAGGAAGACAATGCATGCACCTGATAGACTAGGATCAGAAGGAAGGGGAGGAAGACTGCCCCTATCAGCAGACTGGGGGAGGGCATGGGTAGAGAAGGGGTTAGGAGGGTGGCATGGGGAGGGGAGGAAGGAGGAAGCTACAGGGCGGATACAAAGTTAATAAATTATAAATAATTAAAAAAGAAAAAGACAAGGTCTCATTTTGTAGACCAGGGTGGCCTTCAACTCTGAAAGATCTGCCTGTGTTTGCATCCAGAGTGGTGGGATAAAAGACCAGTGCCACCACTCACAACCCGGTTTTTGGTCACACTTAGGAAAGAAGGAAGAAAGGGAGGGGGGAGGAAGGAAGGGAGGGATTGGTCCAACTTTTACAGACTTAACTGTGGGTTTCCAGAGTTTATACATGGAACCCTTAACACGATGCAAATGTACTTGTAACTGTCTTTATAGATGCAATTACCATTCTTAAAGAAACCTTAAGCTAACAAACATGCTGCCACAACAGTATCGTGTTGCATAGCTGGGATGCACTAAAACAGAAAAAAGTCATGTGTGACACAGCAAAACGTGCAAGCCAAAGGAAAGGCTTTAGGAGTAACAAAACTTAACACCACCTCTATTTTTGACAGAACTCTCCAGAACCTTGAAAGTTCCTGTTTAAGTCACCTAGTCTATTGTATTTCGTTAAAGCTCTGTAAAACAAGCACATAACCGTCACAGAACATACATTTGAAACATTCCTCTTACCTTGAGATGCATATCTCTCTAACTTGTTGAGGTGTCAAAGCAAAAATAAAAAACTTCTCTTGAAACCGTTGGATACTGCTTTGAACTGAAGAGAGAAAAAAATTATTCAGTAACAAATAAGCACCTGCAGTAACTGAGAAGTGTTTGCTAAATCCTAAAATGCTCAAGGTTAAATGTACTTAATACTCTAACCTCCTCCAATATATGAAATTGCATTCAACTTCAATTCTGAGTACAGTTATCCAAATGAGCTTAATTTTAAATACTTAGTCATTCAGAATTCTAAAACATTAACTATACTGTGATTCACAATATAATAAAACCATTCAAGATGACATTTCTGGACTATCTCAAAAATGTGAGAAGCATTCCCTCACAGTAGTGCAATCCAAGAAATGGATGTTTTCTATGGGCTGAAGAGACGGCTCAGTGGAGAGAAGCACTGGCCAGCACCCATATGGCAGTCTGTTACTCCAGCTCCAGGATTCTGACAACTTCACATAGATACACACGCAGGTAAAACACCAATGCACATAAATAATAATAAAAAATAAAAATGAAGAAATACATGTTTTTAGTATCTTGATTCTTTATTCAGTGCCTTATATTTAATTACTCAGAACAAAAGAAAACTCAAATTTTCAGAACTTTAGGTAAACTTGATAAATAGTAACTATTGCTTACAAAAGATGACCTAGTTATAAAGAATAACCTGGTAAAGTAATTCAGGCAAACTATATTATTAAGAGCCCTGAGGGCTAGATGACAATCCTTAAAAAACCTGGAGTCACTCCGATCAGGGGAGACTTTTAAAACCCCACTGAGAAAAGGGAGTCTATCATCATAGACTGGGAGCCAATAACTGGCTATCCAGAGACTACCAATTTTAACCTTATCCAGTAGAGCCCCACAAACAAGCAAAAGTAACTCTTATATCCAAGATCATGAACAAGATAGCTAAATGTCTAAAGGCTCTCTTTGTCAATCTAATCAAGAAAAATATTAACTCTTTGAGTATAAAGCATGGACACTTTACTGCAGAATTAAGCTTCATAGAAATATAATGCTAATTCATACTTTCTCAGACTAGCTCTAACATGAAAAGAGAGTGGGGCTTTTTAAGATGAAGATCTATACATGAAGCAGTTTTACATTATATGGTAAAGAGAGTAAACACAGTAAGTCCATTTCCTCAGCTCCTACTTGCTCTTTCATCCTTTTTTCCTTGTATGGATTCCACTTTCCTCTGTTAATAGCTGAGGTCATCCATGACACCTTAACTGTCAAATATAATACTATGAAATCACAAGTGAGCCCGAAGTGGTTGGAGCTATATACCTCAGCACTATAGAATAATTGCCAAGTACGCACAAAGCCCTAGACCCAATCCCTAGCACAAACCAAGGAACCATGAGCACTCTAGCCATAAAATCTGAAAATATCTAATGCAAGTACAGAGTATACCAAAAAGAAAATAGCAAAAATGTGGCACACACATGAAAATAAAATTGACATAAAACTTCTAAATCTTTTCTTTCTCAATACGGGAGCAGTTTTCTCAACTTTTTATGACTGTAAGATAAAAGCCTTCTGAAACAGAAAACAAATTTTTATTTCTGATAGTTTAGAGTAATTCCTTGCAAAAGAAAAGGGGAAGAAAGAGAAAAGAAAGTGTGGGAAGAAAGAGAAAAAGAGAAAGAATGACGGTCTAGAAAGATGGTTCAGTAGTTAAGAGTGCTTGATGTTCTTACAGAGCACTAAATTTAGACTTTTTAACACCCACATTAGGTGGCTTAACTCCAGCTCTAGAAGGTCTAACACCTCTCCTGACTTTGAGGATACTAACATGCATTAAAAAAAAAATTAAGATTGGGCCAGGCATGCTGGTACACAATTTCCTTCCCAGCACACAGAAAGCAGAAATAGGCAGATTGCTTGGGATTCAAGGCCAGCCTGGAATATATAGTGACTACCAAGTTAGACAGGGCTACATCATAAGACCCTGTCTCAAAATAAATAAGTAAAATAAATGAAATATTTCAAGGAAAAAAAGCTATAGGTCTGATACATGCATGGTGTCACCTACTTGAAAATAACGACTCTGGCTTAGGAAAATACTTAGGTAAAAAGTAAGCATTTTAACATAGCTTGTTAAATATTAATAAAATATGAGGTCTGTTAAGTCATCCCCTCCATCCTCTGGAAATATTATAGTGACACCTTGTAGTAAGCTGGCGTGATCAAGATTGTTCTCTACAAGTTGTATTCAGGTTGGAAGTAGTTTGTAAAGAGATAGTGATTAATTTCATTAGCGGCTAGAGAGATGTCTCAACAGTTAAAACACTACCTGTTCTTTCAAAAGACCCAGGTTAAATTTGCAGCACCTACATAGTAGGTTTACAACCATCTATAACTCCAATTCCAGGAGATCCTGTAACAGCGGGGTCTGGTGTTTCGTATGTGATTGCTAATAACTTTGCTCCTCAACTTATACAAGTATTTGTGGAATGCTGGATAGAAGTAGCCCAGATAGAAACAAAGCAACTGTCTTGGAATGTGAGGCTGAGAGGTAAAGTAGATTAGGGGGTAATATATGCCCAGCCTCAGGTGAAATAAAGCTTATCTAAAATCTATCGGGTGTCTGTGTCTTTTTTGGATGATAGTGGATTAGACAATATCACCACAATAATTATAGGGTTTTAATAATAAACATTATTAGCTATTTATATTTTCAACAAATTTTGGATCCCATGGTGCTTTGTATTTGATTGTTAATTCTTTTGCTCCCTGAGGTCTACTTGCTGTTTCTTATGAGCACATTCTCACATACACCTGTCATTGTTGTATAAACTTTGCACTACCTAATGTTGGTATAATGTTCTTTTGAAGTGTATACACCTTACCCTTGTTCATTTAAATGCTTATTTCTAACCCCCCTCTGGTTTCAATCTGGATATTGCATTGTGATACTTACTCTAAGCATTCTGTCTCAACTTTGTATAAACAGGCCAAAATAAAGCAACCAGCCACAATGTTGAGCAACGGGAGGAGCCAGAGGGCAGGAAGGAGGGGAGGAGCCAGAGGGCAGTAAATGAGTGGGAGGAAAGAAAGCAAGGAGAGCTGAGCTGGAAGGAGATCATGGAACTACATGGAGAATGAGCCAGATCTAAGATTTCACAAAAAGCAAGTATAATGGGTAAAAGCTCAATGTTAGGAAACTATGATGGCTTGGAGGTTTAAGTGGGAGTAACTATTGCCCAGCATTGTGTTCTAGGTTAACTTACAACAGCCTAATTTAAAGTTCATTGGATGAATAAATGCCTACATACCTGGGCAGGGCAGAAGGAAGGCATGGCCAAGCAAGGGCTTTGAAGGATCATGGGAAGGGGAGAGGTATGGGAGAAAAAGAAGAAAGCAGAGCTGCCATGGACTAGATAAAGAACCATGTGGGCAGGAAGGAGGCACTGCATGAAGTAGTCCACATGGAAAGCATATGCAAGTATTTATGGAATACTGGATGGGAAGTAGCCCAGATAGCAATGATTAGAGCCATGGCAAAGGATGTGGGGCTGAGAGGTAACAAGGTAGATCAGGGGATAATATCTGTCCAGCCCCAGGTGAAACAAGGCTTATTTAAATACAACAGGTCTGTCTTTTATTGATATAGTAGCAGTTTAATAATAACTGCCATAATAATAGGCTTTAATAATAAATATGACTAGTCATAGCATTATTATTTTCTACAACAGAATCCAATGACCTTTTCTGGCTACCATGAACAGAAATGCATGTGGTACAAAGACATATGATGACGCTTATATATATATAAAATAAATTTTAAAAATGTTTAAAGCTGTTAGATAGATTTAGGGCTCAGTTTAGGCAACCTGATAATGCATAAAGTTAACAGAGTGAATTAATTTATTGCATTGCATCATCTAAGACCATGCCTGGCAGGGGTCTTTTATGAGACTGTCTCTCCAACCAAGGACCAAGTATGGATATAACCTAGAACCCCTGCTTGTATGTAGCAAATGGTAGCTCAATTCCCAAGTGGGTATACTAGTAAGGGGAACAGAAACTATTTTGGACATGAACTCAATGACTGGCTCTTCGACTTCCCTGTCCCCCAAGGGAGGAGCAGCCTTGCTAGGCCACAGAAGAGGACGTTGTAGCCATTCCCGAAGAGATCTGATAAGCTAGAGTTAGATGGAAGGGGAGGAGGTCCTCCGCTATCAGTGGACTTAGAAAGGTGCAGGGAGGAGATGAGGGAGGGAAAGGAGGGATAGGGAGGGAATGTGGGAGGGGGCTATGGCTGGGATACAAAGTACATAACCTATGATTAATATAAAATAAAAATGAAAAAAAAAAAAAGACTGTGCCTGGTTTCCATCCCCCATCAATCACTGCACTGTCATCTAAGAATACTCTTCTTTTATTCCTAATCACATTTTATCTCTGAATCAAAAGTAAATGGTGACTAGGGAGATGTGGGAAGGTCCTCCTAAAATTTAACAAAACAAAAGTAACCAAATTCAAAACTGGGCCAAAGAATGGCTGGAGAGATGGCTCAGCAGTTAAGAGCACTGATTGTCCTTCCTAAAGGACCCAAGTTCAATTCCCAGCACCCACAAGGCAGCTCACAACTGTCTGAAACTCCAAGATACACTCACATAGACATGCAGGCAAAACACCAATGCACAAATAAATTAAAAAAAAAAAAACTGGGCCAAAGATTTGTAACGACTTCTCTCCAAACAATATACATAATGGCTAATAATCACATGAAAAAGCATTGACTATAACTCATAATTAAAGAAACCCAAATGAAAACTCCAATTCAATATTACTTTATTCTTCTTGGGTGGCTACTATCCAAAATAAAGCACTCCCCCTCCAAACCAGAACATTTGGCAAGGGTGTGGAGAAATTCTCATGCAAATCTCTGTACACTGGTCATAGCAATGTAAGATAGTGCAGCTGTTGTAGAAAACAGTATGGTAGTTGCTTAACAATTAAAAACAGTTATTGTATGATCGCAATTACTATATGCTCCAACAATCCTACTTTTGATAGATATTTATAGACATGTATAGAAGTATTATTCACAATGGCTAAAATATGAAAGCAACTAAGCATCCACAAACAGACAAATGGATAAGCAAAAAAGCAGTCTTACGCATAGTTGTTTTCAGTTTTATGAAGGGAAAAAGTTGACATGGACTCTGTCAAGAACAATCATGGAGGACATTATGTTAACTGTGAAACAGGCCAGTAGCAAAAAGCCATGTGTGATTTCACTTACATGAGGTACATAGCATAGTCTATAAGAGACAGAAAGTAGGGAACTGTGGTTGCCAGAAGCTGGGGGAGAAGAAATGGGGACTTACAGTTTTAAGGGCTCAGAGTTTAAGTTTTACAAGATATAAGAGATGGACGGCGATGAGTCACAGAAGAATACACTCTGCAGTTTCATGTTATGTGCATTTAACGACAGTAAAAAGAAAAGCTGGGGGAAAATAAAAATATTGCTTAAAATAAAAGGGGATGTTAAAGCTCATAAAACTTATAAAACTGTACAAAAGGCTAATATTTACATACAATTATAACAGGAGAAAAAAAGACCATTTTGTATTATCAAATTAGTCTATTTTTGATTATTTGGTTCTTAACACACAGTAGATGTCATCATTATATTTATAATCAACCATTGCAAAAGTCAACTGAAGATGTCAGAGAGTTGAGATTTCTTATCTGAAAAACAGGGAGTTTAAGTCAGAAACATGAAAGAGAAAAATAGCTACCACAGTCAAATTGTCGTAAGTTCTTGACTTCGTTGTTCTTTGTCTTCCACATTGAGTTCTGGTGTCTAGAATCTTCTTCCCTGT
The DNA here is from genome assembly GCA_028658305.1 of Pachyuromys duprasi. Lineage (NCBI taxonomy): Eukaryota > Metazoa > Chordata > Mammalia > Rodentia > Muridae > Pachyuromys > Pachyuromys duprasi. The sequence continues at coordinate 48,452,916 of CM053764.1, forward strand.
CATGGCTGCCCATTCTTACGATTATCACTCTGTTCAATGTCTATTGATGAAGTAACAGCACTACTTCTCTGCCAATCTCCCATGAGAACAAGTGTGGAGGAATTAGTCATCTTTAGCATCATTTTCATCACCACTCCTCTGCTGTAGTATCCCATGTTTGAATGTCCCAGTTCTAAATTGCATTCTGCAGAGTCCTTCATTAGCAATAGCTCTTTTCCTAACAAACCTAAAGTTCTCAAAGCTCCTAAAGTCTACTAAGTTCCTGCACTATTTGGTCTTAAAATTATGTGCTACAATTTCAACTTCAATGATTAATAAGAGTTCTCCTCTTTCTTGGCTTAAATTCCAGTAATCCCATATACAAATTTGACATCTCAAGCTCCCACAAGTCTCTGTAAGAAAGCTTAATTGAATTCCCCATTAATTAGGCCAATGCAAAATCTGAGCACAATTTATAGTCCTTCATCATAACCACACAACACACTCGTTTGTTACTCCCTGGCCCCTCTTTAGTTCTAGAGATCAAATTTAGGACCTTATAGATGCTAGGGAATCCCTTGAGCCCTGAGCTACCAGGCCAGGACCCAGCCCGTTTTTCACACACTCTCTAAAGTGTCTTGCTGATACTCTAGGCTGACTCTGAAGTCTCCACCATACTTCTGCTTCAGCCTCCCAAGTTATATTATAGATATGGATACCTTACCCAGCTTTTCTTTTTCTTTTTCCTAACAATAACTCCTAAATTATATTAACATACTCCCTACCCATCACATATTTCTTCTAGCTTCCATACATTTAGATCACATGGCTTCCTCCAAATTAACTCACTTATTATCTGAGTTACTTAAAATGTGTTCAAATTTATTAAAAAACTTTAAAACATTTTACTTTAATGTATTTAACATTAATGAGCACATCACTTTATACTGGTTTGATCATACTCAGGACCTTACTGAGTATATCCTAATATGAAGGACTTAAGGATATGAAAAGATGCTAACACTCAGTCATAATCTTTGAGATTAGCAAGGATTGAAAAAACAGTAATTCAGTGTTGATGAGGATGCAGGGAAAACAATGCAATTGTATGTTGTTGGAGAATATAAACTGGTGCAAAGGCTACTGTCAAACTTCATTGAATATCAAAATATTAAATATTCATGCTCTTGGACCCAACTTTTCCTCTAGGCATTTATTTATCTTTCATAAATATTTGCAGTTATTCTAAGTGACTAAAATAAAAATGTACATCAAACTACTGATTAAGTACTAAGGTAACAGAACAACTATAATCTAAAGACATGCAAAAAACACTAAGTCTGTCCTGGTGAGACTCTCTAGAGCACAGGACTCACAGCAATCTTAAACAGAATAACCCTTTCCAAGAAGACAACACAATGCCCTGCAACTACAAGTCTTTTCAAATGAATAGCAAAAAAAATATATATATATATATATATATAACACAATACACATAGAAAGATAGCTGACTTTGAAATATCTCTGGCTGAAACAGAATTAAGATCCTGAGAGACCTTCCCTTCCTATTGTGTTTTAATGTTTACAACTGGAGAAGAACAGGGAAAAAAATATAAGGAAAATAAGAAAGCATTTATAAAAAACAGACAAGCAAGAATAATGAAAAACATATGAACAGTTTATTTTGGTTCATAAAACAGGTGATGTACATTTCTAGCATCACAATCTCAATTTATGAGCAAAATGAAGATTTTCTTAACTATTCCTCAAAATAAAGTATCTCCAGTTGAGCATAGAGAAAACCTCTTTAATCCCAGCACTGGGTGGAATAACCAGGTGAATCCCTGTGAGTTCAAGACCAAGCTGACCACACAACAAGTTCTAGGACAGACCAGGGCTACATAGAGAGATCCTGTTTCAAAAAACCCAAATAAAATATCTCTCATACAATTTCTTCAAATCAAATGAAAGTTACTTGGAATGCCAAACATAAAAGTTTATTTTATTAAAATTTTCTTAAAAAAAAAAAAAAAAAAAAAACCTCTTTTACTTTAGCCTTGCTGAAATTAGTAAAAGAAAAGCTACAAGTACAGTTAAAGAAGAAAATCCCTATTTCTGAACAAAGCAGTAAGAGATAAAACTATGAGGTTCCCAGAATTCATCACCGACACAAAAATGTTAATGAGTGATGGTACACTGCTGGTTTTCTCTTGAGCCCCTGTTTAGAAGTGGTCAAGCATGTTTAACCCTTTAACTGTAACCTATGTCCTACGGACTCTAGCCTACAGACTTCTCTTCTGTGCCAATTCCTAAGAGGCGCTCTCATCACATAGGCTTACCTAAGCATGCTAACTAGATATCCCTCACAATAGTAAGTTCCTGAATCAATTTTAAAAATAACCGTTCAGAATTTGAGATTTCAAACCATGACTGACTAGCCTAACTACTTTGAGCCTGTGCTGTCACATCACAGTCCTTACCACACAATAGAGCAAACTGCTCATACCTCAGTCAGGGAGGGACAGCGGAAAGAGGGAAGCAAAGAAGACAGATGAGAAGAGGGAGGGAGAGTAAGAGTGGACTGCCCAATGGAATCTCACCATTAAATCCCATAACCTTTCAAGCACAACAAAGTTGTACCCTAAATCTTTAACACATAAACAGTATTGAAGGTCAAAACTACCAGAACAATTTTGCAATCATTTAAGAAAGAAATATAAATGAGCCACGATGCTGTGCATTGGTATGACCAAAAACCAAGATAAAAGAGGAAAGACAATATAAATTATTTTTAAAACAAAGAAAAAGGAAATAAATTATTTTAACAACAACAAAAAAATTCAAACTAGGAGAGGGCTTTAAAAAATTGAGCCAGGCAAAGTGGTACATACATTAACCCCAACACTTGTGAATGAACAGGCAGTGGATCACTGAAAATTTGTAGGCCAGTTTGGTCTACATACCAAGTTCTAGGAGTAGTAGGGCTATACAGTGAGACCTTGTTTATATGCTGTTAAAATAAATAAATAAAGCAAAACTGAGAATGCAATTATAAAGAAAAATAAATGAGCAATAAACACCTTAAATTCTTATTCCTATTATTATTTTGGCTGATTGGATTTCTTTGTGTAGACCTGGCTGTCCTATGAACTCACTATATGTAAACTAGGCTGGCCTCTAACAGAGATCTCCCTGACTCTGCCTCACCGAGTGCTGAGATTAAAAGCATGTACCACCACAGCCAGGACCGGTTTTTTGTTCTGAGTGGGTCATCTGCAGGTCAGGTTGATCTGAAACTTTATAGCCAAGGATGACTTCAGGTTCTTGATCATCCTCCACTTACCTAACAGGTATTTGGGAATAATACAGGCGTGTGTCACTCACTGTACCCAGATTTCTGTTATAAAGAGTGTTTTCTGGTTTTGTTTTTTAAAATAGTGTGTGCATGCAACAGAGCCCTGTAAAGGTCAGAGAACAACTTGCTAGAACCAGTTCTCTCTATCCATCACATAGATTACAAACTCTTTGCCTTCAAGTTTGGTGACAACTGTCTTTCACCTACTGGGGCATACTACTTCTCCTCCAATATTAATTTCCAAAATGAAAAGTTTAAACAATAAGTGAGTTTTCATATAAAAATTTCAAAAGTATGTGGCATTTTTATGATTGTTGGACATTATTACTACTACATATATTTGTATGTACAAAAACACAATGGTCAAAGAAGGTGTGCAAGTCAGTCCTCTTCTACTAGTGAGTTCTAGCAGTCTATGCAGGTTAAGAAGGCTCCATGGCAAACATCTTTTATTCACTGAGCCACCTCACTGTCTGCACAGATCTGGTTTTAATAGCATCCAATAAGGAGAAGAATTTCAATGAGACAGTTTCTTACTTTTTTTGCAAAATTTAAACTGCTAAAACATAAATAAATGAAACAAAGATTAAAAGATAGCAAATAGTCATCTTGGCCTGTAAACAATCAGACTAGCCTAATCTCATTAACCTGTCTGACAGTATCATCCTGAGTCACCAAGATAGACTATACTACCCACATATACACAAAAGAATAAAAACGTAATAAAAATGTGTAAACTTTATCAAACACTTTGCCACTAGAAAAAAAATGTGTGTAAGAGGTTTATTTTTAAGATCTATTTATTCAACTGTGTGTGTACGTGCTTGTGTGTGGGTAAAGGTATACAGATCGCCTGGACCTGGAGTTGCAGCACAGGGCAGCTATGAGCACACTAACATGGGTACTGGAAACTGGGTCCTCTGAAGAGCAGTGCTTACTACTACCCACTGCATCATCTCTCAAGCCCCAAGTGTTTGTTAGGAAAGCAGCTTTAAAACTACGTTAGAAAAGCTAGGGCTCTGCAATACTATCAAAACGTGATACAGACATTAAGGCCTAAGGTTATTCCTAGTTCACACAAAACCAATCTGAGTCCTTAAGACATACAAAGAATATGGGAGGTAGTTGCCATATAGGAATTAAGAAGGTGAAGAAATGAAATAAAAGGCCCACAAATTTGAAAGGAAAAGTTAGCCAAATGCTAGAACACAGACAGCTATAATCTCCGCTCTTGGGAAACTGAAACAGTAAGACAGCATTACAGTAGCCTGAGTTACACAATAATATTCCAAAAGACAAAACAATTTAAGTTTTGTATTGGCTTTTTACACCATGCTGGCGTCCCTGTGGGAACCTTCTTAAGTCCACAGATCTCTTGAAGTACTGTATACCACCCCTGGCTATCAGTTTCTAAAAAGTACTTTTTACATGTATTTATCTGTGGTGGCATGCATGCTGTGGTACAAACGTGCAGAGAGCAGAGAATTTGCTCCAGAACAGGTTCTCCTCTCTCAACATAGATCTTAGGGACTGAGTTCCAACTATCAAGTTTGGCAGCAAGTGTCTTTACCCTCTGAGCCATCTTTGCCAACCATGGCTATCAATGTTAAGGTATTAATAGCAACTCACTAATCAATAGTTAAAGGCTGTTTTATTGGCTTAAATTTTTTTTCTTTAATTAAAAAAGTAATTTTTCTTAACACTTACCTAAACTCGTGGGCTTGATGAGAACATCAAGGATGTCATAGAAGGGCAAGTTCTTTAACTGCACGTCAGGATGGACAGGAGGAATGGGAGGAGATGGTTGCTGCATCTCAAATGTGGGTTTAGTGTCTTGAAGCAGCACAGAACCAACAGGAGATGACGGTGAATGAGGTGTAATTGAAGTAGAAGGCAACGAGTGGATTCCAGCCACAGACAAATCAGGGTCTACTGGTGATGAACTACCATCCAAACTGAAAACCGATGATTTGATTGTGGATAGATCAGAAAGTCCTTCAAGTGTCCGTGGGTATCGGCGTCTATATAATTCTCGAATTTTAATCTGAACCGCAGGGCTGCAGCCACTCTTCAATAGATGCAACGCCCTCATCAGGAGGTCATGCTTGCGCCCACTTTTATTCCGTCCGGCAAAGCCCAGTAACACTTGTAATTCAGAAACCCTAAAACTAGAAACCATATTCTAAAAGGGAGAAGAAAAAAAGACAAGTCTTCGTCAAGCATATTAAAAAAAAAAAAACCTACTTAAAATATACTGTAAAATTGTACTTTTTCGTGAAAGTAATATTTACATAGATCATACCATGTCGAACATAATATTCAGAAAACTATCTTCTCTTGGAACTTCCATTTGAGTTATGTTGTTAAATATTTTTCTTTTCTCTTCATTTTGGAAATCTAGTCTTGGTTCTTATTAGCCAATTTATTGTCAGGCTATGTTCTAATATAAATTCCTATTTGCATCTTCACTATGAACGCTTTAATAAAAAAATGTTTTCAAAACTATGACCTACTGATACAAAACAAAGCAGCTGTTACAAAATTGTCACTAATGAAACAAACGAGTTTAATTTTTATGTCACATGTGCAACTTCTAGTGCTGCTTAGTAAATCTAGAAAATCCAGCTTTAACTAGTATCCAAAGCCAATACATCTTTTAACCCCAACTCAAACATTAAACAGACAAAATAATTTTCAAAAAGGCTTAAAAATATTATGACTAAACATCAGATACATCCTAATATTTAATTGCCAAATTTCAAAAATGATTAAAAACTTCTGCTTAGTTTTCAAATGAGAATAAGACCTCTACAAGTAAGAAATAGGAAACTCACAATCCTTAAAAATGAAGACCACCCTCACAGCACTCTTACTGATTTGTGCTTGAGTATTAAACAAGCATAAGAAGCAACTCCTGCTCTACATATCTCATCTATTTAGTCCATAAGATCTAGTCAGTACTGTAAACCCCTTGTCGCCTTTTAAGTCTAGCTATTGAATGATTTTCAGTAAATTCTGAACATAAAAGGTAAACCACATAGGTGAGATTTACCTAAGCCACACCATGAATCTGCCAAAAGAAGAGATCTGGAGCCACCTATCCAAAACCTACTCTCAGGAGAGCCACCTCTTACTGGGAGTTGGTTTCCCTGCTATCTCATCAGTTAGGCACAAAGCAGCCAGGATTCCTTTCTTGAAAAACTGACGGTTTTATTCCCAGGTGAAAAGACAGGGAGTATGGAGACAGACTGTATACAAAATAAAAAGATAGAGATATGAGCTTAGAAATAAGAATGAGGAATCACAGGATTCTGAATTGTACAAGACAGTATTTACACTGAAAGTCATGCAAAGATAATGTTGTAAAGGTCAAGGAGAGCCAGTAAAAAATTTGGGACCCAAAATCCACATATTAATGAGCAGCCAAGCCCTGTCCCTGTCACCAAGACTTAGTACCTTGGGTTCTCTTTCACTTTTATTTATTTATTGTCTTGTTTTAGTTTACTATGTATACAGTAGTCTGCCTGTACACCAGAAGAGGGCACTAGATCTCATTATAGATGGTCATGAGCTACCATGTGGTTGCTGGGAAGTAAAGTCGGAATCCCTGGAAGAGCACCCAGTGCTCTTAACCTCTGGGACCCCCAGGCCATGTACCCTGGGTTCTTAGAGATGGCTCAGTAGTTAGGTCACTAAAGTCTGGCTTTCAGTACGTCTTTAACCTCTAATTGCTCTACAGAGAGTAATGTCTCTACAGAAAAACAAAAACATTGGTATGACTTTTTTTTTTTTTTTAAGGATACACAGAGGAAGGAGTACCTCAATAGCAAGGACCTAGTTTCAATCACCAATAGCTTAAAAAAACAAAAAAACCACAGAGGCATACCGCAGTGTATCTCTGTGATTTCAAGGTCAACCTGGTCTACACAGTGAAGTGAGTTCTAGGGCTAAAAAGAGATGCCCTGTCTCAAACAAACAAATCACAACAACAAAACCCACAATGAATTATAAAGTTAAAAGTAGGGATATAACCCAAGCTTATTTATCAAATTTAGTTAAATATAAATTATTTTAAAAAAAGACCCTTTAAAGGTATGGTGCATATGAAGGCAATGTAGACCCACTACATTAGAAAAATACTGTAGTAAGTAGGAACATATTCTAGTTACATGTAATCACCAAAACAATGTTTTTTAGAAACTGCTTTTCAACTCTTCATTAAGCATGGGATGGAAACAACTACAACAAAAAAAGTCTGAAATTTAGGTGAATTGTAGTTGGTGAGAAATTAATACAAGTTTTACCGATTCCCCCACCCCATCCGCCATAATGTATAATAGGTCCTGTTGGGCTATTTTCCTAATTGCCAGGAAAACTGATAAACTGTATTATTTAATGCTACCTATCTTAGTTACTAGCATGAAAATAACCTACATCTATATTTATAAATGGGAAAGAAGACAAATTTAACTAAATTAACATAGCAAAAAAAAAAAAAAAAGATACTAACTTCCTAAGATAGTCTGCATGGCAAATCATAAAGATCTCATTCCTAATCAAGTCTGTTACAGAGGTCATGGAAAGTCCCAATCCTTATAAAATCATTCCCTATAATTAAGCCTACTTTTACTTGAGGGATTTTAAGTAGCTCTCTTGCTTACAATAAAATATTTTAACTCATCTCAGGCCAACAAAAATCGTAATTAAATGTCATCTATTAAAAGAAGTAATAAAGAATATACGATAGGGGCTGGAAAGAAGGCTCAATGGTTATGAGTCCATTCTGCTCTTGCAGAAAACTCAGGTTTGGCTCCCAACAGCCACAGGGCAGCTCACAAGCATTTGTAACTCCAGTTCCAAGAGATTTGAGACCTTCTAGCCTCCATAGACACATGGTACATAAATACATATTCAAACAAAACACTCATAAAAGTAAAAATGAATCCTTAAAAAACATACTGGATTTCAAAATCTATTTAACTCAGAGCTTTGCACATCTCTCTAAATGTTTATCCATAATTACAGAAAAAAGTTCAAGAATCAAACAGTATCAAAAGCAATCATAAAGGGTGAAGAATTAAAGGATAAAGCAAAACAAAACCAACCAACCAAAAAAAAAAACAACCCACAAAATATTAACTAGAACAAAATAAAGTCAAACCCCAAAACAGAAAAGGAAACAAATGCACAGTATTAAGAAAAATAAAAAGGCTAGACATCATGGCACACACCTTTAATCCAGCACTGCAGACACAGAGGCTGGAGGATCTCTGTGAGTTCAAGGCCATTCTGGTCTACTTACATAGTTCTAGGACAGCCAGAATACAGAGAGACCCTGTCTCAAAAAAAATAATAAGTACAGTAATAATAATAATAATAAGCCAGGCGAGGTGGCATACAACTGTAATCCCAGCATTCAGGGAGGTAGAGGCAGGCAAATCTCTTTGAGTTCAAGGCTAGCCTGGTCTTCAAAATGAGAACAGGACAACCAAGGCTACACAGAGAAACCCTGTCACAAAACGAAGGAATGAATGAAAGACAGACAGAAAGAAAGAAAATTATACAAGATGAACTTAACATTATTTTGCAGTATTTTACCATACTAAAAAAAACAAAGAAATTATACAAAATTACTGAGGTCTTATGAAGGACACAGAAAAACTCTAGTCCCAGCCAGAGTGATATAATCTGAGAAATGAATTCAAACATTAGCTAAATCATGAAATTTGCTCATAATGACACTTAGAAAACTCACCAATTTCCTTTAGAGGATATGAGTAACCAAACTCTTATTCTGAAGTTTATAAAAAGCAAACCGTTTTTAAAAAAAGATTTACTGGTTTAAGATGGAAAAACCACATGATTTAGATAAATGACAGCAAAGCATCTGATAAAATTTTACTTATTCAGATTAAAACCACTTAATTGGGTATAAAAACCTTGTCAACATGATAAATGACATCAGAAATCAATAGCAAATACACTATTAAAGATGAAACACTAGATCATAAATCTAAGGCCCATAAAATGTATACTGTTTTGTTATTCAAAAGATTCTAGATAACAACCAAGCAATAAAAAGTCTTTGAAGTAGGAGCTGGAGATGTAGTTCCACCGGCAGAATGTTTGCTTAGCATGCATGATGCCCAAGGCCCCAGCACTGCGTAAACTGGGCATGGAAGCACACCTGTAATCTTAGCAACAGGTAAACTAAGCTAATAAAAACATTTTCAAATGACTTAAGAAAAAATAATATGTAGGGGGGAACCTAAATAACACAAACTCAAAATGCAAAAGATTAAATTTCAAAACTTTTCCAAACACTAAAACACAACTAAGAATGGGGAGCATTAGCCCATACCTTTGATCCCAGCTGTCACGAAGGCACAGACAAGTGAGTGATTCTCTGAGTTCAAGACCAACCTAGACTACATACAGAGTTCCAGGCAATCCAGTGCTTCAAAGTAATGCGCTATCCCAAAACAACAACAAACCACACACAAAATATAAAGGAAACACTAAATAAATTAGACTAAAAACACATTATCAGATTAAAAGTAAAATTCAGTATTGAAAGTAAGTTAATTCTTCCCATCTTAAGTTACAAAGAAGATAAAGTTCTAAATTTGAAATGAATGACTCATGAGTAACTGGAAAATTTACTAGATCCAAATTGGGATAAAGAATTAAACAAAATATAAGAACTGATGAATGAAACAAATAAAGACAGGAAAAGAAACAAGAGAGAAGATTTGCAGTTTTAAAGGGAGGATGATTCACTGAAAAGGTAAGTGTAAATAAGGAGGGAAAAAACCACACTATATGGCAATGTAAGAAAACACATTCCAGAGGATAAAGCACATCAGAAAGGTTATCACCATTGTTGAACTAAAACAGGCTAGAAGAATGAATATTACAATAGCTGGATGATTAGGTTGCTAATAAAGCCCACTGGTAGTGTTTGTCTAGCAAGCAGAGTTTGATCATCATCAAAAACAAAACAGAATAATAAGCAAAGAAAATAACAAAATAAGGATGATAATATTTATCCTATATAAATATGTACTGTAAAAAAGAAAATCAAGTGTGAGGATAAGAAAAAGACAACTGAGAAAGTAATAATAAGCATATAAACAAGCAGGGTGCTGAGCAGTTTGAAATGTTCTATAAGTGAGAAAGCAAAAGTAATCTTAGAACAACACATCAAGAGAATATGAAAAGGCAAAAAAATGTATGTAAATATACAACTGGTAAAGTGAGGAAAAAAAAAACATGGCAAAGAGGGAAAAGATAAAATAAAATTACTTCTACAACAGATAAGCACAGGCAGACAAAACATAAAGGCCAGAATGGCATAAAAGGAAAAAGATAAAATGTCAGGTTAAAAACAACAGGTATATATTAATAACCCCCAAACGAAAAAATAAATTAACTGCATTAAAAGAGACGATCAGGAAAATCACTACAGAAACTGTATTAAGAGGAATGGAAAGAATTCTCTACCTATAAATCTGGGAATTTAGAGAAAATGAACACATTTCTTACAAAATAAAGTTATAACAAATAAATCAAGTATTCTTCTAATCTGCTAAGATATGTAATTCATTGGGGGAGGGGGGGAAGTTCTTACTACATAGCCTTGCTGGACTGGAACTCACTATGTAAACTAGGCTGGTTTTTAACTCAACAGAGACCCCTCTGCCTTCCCAAATGCTGGGGTTAAAGGGATGTGTCACCACATCCAGTTTTTAATTCACAACTCAAAAACTTCCCAAAAAGAAATTATGAGGCCTATGAAGAACATCTGTGGCTCTTCCTCTGGAAGAAGTTTAGCTCCTGGCACCCACACTGGGTGACTCACAATCACCTGCAACTTCAACTGTAGAGGATTCGACACCCTGCCCTCTTCTGGTCTCCTCAAGAACTATGGGTATGTGGTGCATATACTCTAGTACATATACATATACACATAAATATTTTTTGTCAAAAGATACTGAGGCCTCAATTATTTTAAAGAATTCTACAAAAAAAAAACAACTACAAACCAATATCCCTCACAAATATAAACAAAATGTTTAACAAAATAATATTAAAGTTCAACAATATCTAGAATTATGTACCACACCAATTAGGACTATGCCAGGGAGGCAAGGCTAGGTTTAAGAAATGAACATTGTACAGCACTTTAACAGCTAAAAAGAAAAGTCATGTGAACAAATCACAGAATTATCAACAAATTCAAAACCCAACCCTAACTTTAAAGAGAAGGAGGAAGGTTCTCAGGTGGGTGTGTAGTGCATGCCTGTAATCAGTGCTGGAAGCTAATGAGTTGGAGATTGTTGCTAGTTCAAGGCCAACCTGGACTATCAGACTGGCCTCACGTGATAAATAGTATCTACAAATGGTAGGGTCCTCATATTTTACTTAATGGTAAAGTAAATATTTTCCCCAAATATTAGAAATGAAGCAAGGGTGATATGGTTTAAATGAAAATGACCACTGTAGATTCACATTTGAATGTTCATTATGTCCTGTCTGGCATCCCTGTCCCTGTGATTGTCAGACCCATACCCCATCACAGTTAGTAAAACTTTTGGGAAAGATTAGGAGGTGTGGCCTTGTTGGAGTTGTCTCACTGGGAGTGAGCTTTAAGGTCTCAACGCCCAGGCCAGGCAGTTAGTCATTCTCTTTCTCTCCCCTGCCAGCCCCTTCTCTCTTCTCTTCACTCCCCTCTCTTGCTCCATGCTTCCTGTCAATCAGCATGTAAAGTTCTTAGCTACTTAGCACCATGTTCGCCTGCTTCCTAGCATGATGATCATGGACTAATCCTTTGAAACTGTAAGGAAGCCCTGATGGAAGATGGTCTTGTGCACACTGAATTCGGATGTTGATTTCTGGGCACTGTTATTTCTATAAAGACTCTCCTATCTCAATGTTGTGTAAAAAAATGTACTCCGGGCGGGGCTGGAGAGATGGCTCAGAGGTTAAGAGCACTGGCTGTTCTTCCAAAGGTCCTGAGTTCAATTCCCAGCAACCATATGGTGGCTCACAACCATCTATAATGAGATCTAAGGCCTTCTTCTGGTGTACAGACAGAACACTGTATAAATAAAAAAAAAAATCTTAAAAAAAAAAATGTACTCCGGGCTGGAGAGAAGGCTCAGAGGTTAATGACACTGGCTGTTCTTCTGAAGGTTCTCTAAGCTCAATTCGCAGCAACCACATTGTCGATCATAACCATTAATAGTGAGATCTGGTGTCCTCTTCTGGCGTGTAGGCACACATGTAGTCAGTCAGAACACTACACACACACACCTCCACCATCTCTGTTCAGTTAATAAAGAAGCTGATCAGCCTATAGCTGGGCAGAGAGAGAATAGGAGGCTAGACTTCCATTCCCAGTCAAGGGGTTTCTAGTAGGGATCAAGAGAAGAGGTAGAACGAAGAAGAGGGAAGAGTTCACCATGAGGACAGAGTTATAGCAGAAGGCCTGGGAGAGACCAGATGGCAGATAAAAGGGCACCTGGCTGGGCAGTAGCCAGACAAACAAAATTGGGTTGAAATAGTGGAATATCTGCCCAGTTACAATGCTTAAAGTTTGCTGAGTAAGTCTAATAGTCTCTGTGTCGATTATTTGGGAGTTAGAGCAAGTATTAGAAAAGGCTCCTACTAACACCATAATTCAACAAAGACCCTGACTAAATGCTTCCTTTTGTAAACCGCCTTGGTCATGTTTTCTCACAGCTACACAACAGTAACTAAGACAAGTGACTATACTCTTTACTTACTCAATATGTGTTAAAAGTTCTACTGGTAGAATAATACAAGACAATTAAAGGCTGAATGAATAGGTTATAATGAAAAGTTAAAATCGTTTATCTATAAACAATGAACAACCATTAAGAACAAACAAAAAACAATAGCATCCCACACCCTCATCACCCTTAAAAAACTAAAATTATGGAGCTGGAGAGATGGCTCAGCAGAGGTCATGAGTTGAATTCCCAGCAACCACAAGGTGGCTGACAACCACCTATAATGGGATCTGATGCTCTCTTCTGTCGTGCAGGCATACATGCAAATAAAGTGTTCATATGTATAAATAAATCTTTACCAGAAAAAACCTAAAATTATATGTAAAAATATAACAGGTATACTGAATTTATATGTTAAAAGCTACAAAAACTGGGGCTGGAGAGGTAGAACCCGGGTTCAATTCCCAGCACCCACATGGAAGCTATCAACTGTCTGTAACTGCTGTTCCTGAGGATCTAACACCATCACACAGATATATGCACATAAAAATAAATAATTATTTTTAAAGGCTACAAAAACTGGAAAAAGAAATCCAAGATCTAAACAAATATATTCTTCATAGATTTTTCTCCCCTAACTTTCCGTACACTATAATATAGATGTTTAACACAGTTAACTATCCCAATCTCTGTAGGACATTATGTAGACAAACACTGATATTATTCTAAACTGTATACAGAAAAACAAAAGAACTAGAAAAACTGGCCTTTTTTTTTTTTTTTTAATAACAGAAGGCTGCGGATAGCTCAGTGGTTGCATAGCATGTGCAATCAATCCTCTGCACCAAACCACAAACTCAATCTATCCCAGCTTCAAAACATAGCTTCAGTAACCAAGATTCAAGATTGTGCTGTTAGGTGAAAGACAGGCAGGCAGTTCAATGGAACAGTACAAAAAAAAAAAAACCAGAAATAGAAACAGACCTGCACAAATGTGGCCAAATAATATTTGACAAAGGTGTAAACATGTAATAAATTGTGCTAAAGCAACTGGACATCCATAGCTTCAAATAGATTACTTTTTCTTTGAAGGCATAAAGTACCTACCTACCACAAGAGCAGCAAGGCCAGAGATCAACATTTTGTAAGAGTGTACAAAGTTTCGTCTTTTGATGCCTTCTTTTCCCCAGATGCTCACTAATGGAGACTGGAGAGTGAAGAGTGGAGAAGTTGAAAAGTCAGGCAGCCAGGTATGGTGGCACACACTTTTAACACCAACACTGAGGAGGCAGGAGGATGTGTGAGTTTGAGGCCTCTTAGTCTATACAGCAAGGCCTTGGCTCTAAAAAAAATAAGTGGGAGGAAGGGTCAGACATGGAGCTGTAGCTTTCAGTCTCCCACTCAATTATGGAGGAGAACAGTGAGGACAGAGTGGCTAAGTTACAATACTCAGTGAGTTAGGTTTATTACACGCATTCAGTATAAACGTAGCATAGATTTTTGGAAGGAGAAGGAAGGGTCAACACAGGGTTTCTCTGTGTAGCCCTAGCTGTCCTGGGCTTTGTAGACCAGGCTGGCCTTGAATTCAGAGATCCACCTGCCTCTGCCTCTCAAGTGCTGAGATTAAAGGCCTGCTTACATTAGCATAGATTTTTTAAAGTCCTTTAATAAGATTTTTAAATTATTTTTAATTATGTGTATTTATCTATGAGGGAGGCATACAAATGTGGTTGCAGCTGCCCACAAAACCCAGAGGTGTCAGACCCCTGCAGATGAAGTTACAAGTGATCTGTCTCCCAGGAGTTCTAAGACCCAAATTTGGGTCCCCTCAAAGGCATTGAACCTTTTTTTTTTTCCTCTTCCTGAAACAGAGTTTCTCTGTGTAGCCTTGGCTGTCCTGCACTAACTCTGTAGACCAGCCTGGCCTCAAACTCACAGCGACTCAACTGCCTCTCCCTCTCAGAGTACTGGGATTACAGGTGTGCGCCACTGTGCCCGGCTGCAGTGCACACTCTTAGATACTGAGCCATTTCTCCAGTCAAGATTTTTCTTTTGTTCATACAACACACTTTGATCGTTTTCTTCCCTTCTTATAAATAAATGCTTCAATATTCCTCCCCAATCCCCTATTCTCCCAACTTGATGTTCTTTCCTATTTTAAAAATCCCATTTCGTGTTGGTCAACTACTCCTCGAGTGTGGTTGGTATACTCAATGGCACTCCACTGGAGAAACTGATTTTTCCTCTCCAGTTCTATTTTGTTTTTGTTTGTTTGCTTGCTTGCTTGCTTTAGAGACTGGTCTATGTAGCCCTGGCTGTCCTAGAATTCCCTCTGTAGATCAGGCCTGCCTCAGCCTCCCACGTGCTGGGACTAAAGGTATGTGCCAGCACCACCCAGCTCCCCTGTCAATTCTGAAGTGTTTGTTTCAAATGCAATATATCCAGTAACAGGATGACTTAAACCTCTATGACTTTCTCTATCAAAGTAACTGTGTGTTTGAGACAACACAGTAGAATCAATAAGTCTATGCATAAAGGATATGGATGAGTATTATAAACAAAACTTTCACATCACGTACAACTTCTGAAAAAATTATCCCTAGATTACTTATAAAGCCTAATACAACATAAATGCTATATGAACAGTGTCATGCTGCACTGTTCAAACAAACATCAACACATCACTGGAGAGATGACTCAGCAGTTGGGAACACTGTTTGCTCTTCCAGAGACCCCACTTTGATTCCTAGCACTCATATAGTGGCCACCACCATCTGTAACTCTAGTTCTAGGGGACTTAACTCTTCTGACCGTAAGAACCAGACACACAAGTGGTAAGCAGACAAAGCACAATACACATAAAATACATACATTTTTAAAGATTTATGTATTTATTTAATGTAGATTAGTGCTCTATCTGCATGTACACTTGCATGCCAGAAGAGGGCATCAGATCCCAGTATAGATGGTTGTAAGCCACCATGTGGTAGCTGAGAATTGAACTCAGGACTTCTTGAAGAGCAGACAGTGTTCTTAACTGCTGATCCATCTCTCCAGCCCCACATAAATTAAAAAAAAAAAAAAAAGGACTAAAAGTTTACTGCAAAGAACACATCCTGTTATGCCTTCGGCAGCCGCATCAAATGCTGCTTTGCCACAGTTTTTTATTAGTCCATTTTCTTTCATGCTTGATTTAATCAAATTGTTATTTTGTTCATGGCCTTCGGAAAAACAGGCTACTGCATATTGCATTTGTAAACAGTCACCATACAGCCTAAGTACATAGTAGGCTCTCCCACCTAAATTTATGGAAACACGCTCTATAAAGCCAAATGTGGTGGCACATACCTGGAAGATCAGGAGCTCAGAACAATCTTCAGCTACACAGTGCTCAAGACCAGCTTGAGCTACATGAGATTGTGCTTCAAAAAAAGAAAGAAAAGAAAAAAGAAAAGGGGTCTGAAGAGATGGTTCAATGGTTAAAAACACTGCCTGCTTTTCCAGAAGACATAGGTTCAATTCCCAGAACCCACATGGTGGCTCACAACTGCCTGTAACTCCAGTTCCTGAGGCTCCAACGCATCTTCTAGCCTCCCTGCAGATTTCCATGCACATAAATAAAAAAGAAAAACATTAACAAAAAGAAAAGAAAAACCCAAAACAATAACACCCTATGATAATTCCACAAAACGGAAACTGCCTGTCAACATATTTGTCAGAATGTGACGGTAGGTGATACTGGAGTGTTAATTCCATATCTGAGGGGGAAGGAAAGAAAAAAAGCCAAAAATAGTGGACCATGCCTGTAATCCCAATACTCAGGAAGTAGAAGCATGAGGACCAGGAGCTTAAGTCCAGCCTTGTCCTCACAGAGTTTGAGACTAACCTGTGCTACTACATGAGACCCTGCATTAAATAAATAAAAGTTAAACACTGAACATTATGCATAAATTCCATTCCTAAATGTTCACTCAAGAGAACTGAAAATCTATTCCATATAAAACTTGTGCCCATGTAGTACTTGTACTAGCCAATAAGTAAAAATAACTCAATGCCAGACAATATAATCACACAACAATACTGTTCTGTCAACAATGAACAAATACTGGTACAGGCTACGACATAGATGAAGCTGGAGAACATTATGCTAAATGAAAAGAACTAGATACAAAAGGCCAGTGTTGTGTGATTCCATTTATAAGAAATGTTCATGATAGGCAAATCCACATACAGAAAGTAAGCTAGTATACGCTATGGCGTGGGAAGAAGATGAATTATAAGGAATGACTACTACGGTAACTACTAGAAATAGGACTTCTTTTGGAAAAAGAAAAATGTTCTTGAATTAAGACAGTGGTGACACTGCTGTGACTGTGAAGTCTAAAGAGCACCATACCCAGCTAGGCAGTGGTGGCACAGACCTTTAATTCCAGCACTTGGAAAGCAGAGACAGGGAGATCTCTATGTTGTAAAAAGGAAGATTCCTGGTAGGTGTAAAACGATCAAACACTTGAATCTTCTAGACAGAAAATTACCTGATACAGAATTACATAAGCATCTTAGTATCAAAAGACCCACCTCTACTTTCAACATCCACCTTCCATGCCTCCATCAAACCCAGGGCATGAAGTATGCTAGGCAAATTCTACATAGCAATGAGCTATGTAGCAACTAGGCAAGCTAACTGATTTCAAATTACAATGCAACAAATTTTCCAAATTTAATAAATGTTCTAGTTTACCCACAGCTATTGTTATAATCACCAAGATAAACATCCAAAGTCTCATATACATATTTACTCTCTTTCTGTATCATACCCAGCAAGTTTTTAGTTCATGAAAGGTAATGGATAAAGGATGTCCTTTTAAGAAAAACAAATAAATAGAATGCCACTACAAACAGATTCACTTTCAACTGCTATGTAGAGAACAGAATGGATTAACTAGACTGAACTACTGCAAAACTTTTTGAAGAATGAATGCCACCAGAAACCTATACTGGAACCGTGTAGCAAGCAAGGAAAGGCATGGGCAGAAAATGCTAGTGAATGGTTAAATAGACTGAATTGGCTCCAGAAAACCAACTGTTCTACCTACATGACTTCACCCAGTACTTAGCTCTTTTGAGAGATTAAGGGCAAAAATCCAAAGTGGTAGTAACTGATCTTTGTGGCGGTTTGAGTGAGAGTGCCCCAGAGTCTCATGTTTGAATGCTTGGTCCCCAGCTAAACGGTTTGAGAATGATTAGAAGGATTAGGAAGTGCACCTTGTTGGAGGAAGTGTGTGGCTGGGGTGGGCTTTGGGGTTTCAAAAGGCCAGGCCCATGTGTCTCAATGGCTTCCTGCTGACTGGGGATGGGGATACAAAGCTCTTAGCTCAACAGTTCTCAACCTGGGGTTGACCAATCCTTTCACAGCGGTTGCCTAAGACCATCAGAAAACATATTTACATTAAGATTCATAATATAGCAAAATTTGTTTTAAGTGGCATTGAAAAGAATTTTATGGTGGAGGAGTTACCACAACATGAGAAACTGTATTAAAGGATCTCAGCTTTAATTACAAAGGTTAAGATCTACTGTCTTCGCCACTGCTCTAGCCTTCGCCAGTGTGCTTCCCACAGTAATGACAATGGGCTGACCCCTTTCAAACTGTAAGCAAGCCCCCAATTAAATGTTTTCTTTTTTTAAGAGTTGCCTTGGTCAAACCAGGTATAGAAGTGCATTCCTGTAATCCTAGCACTCAGGGGGCAGAGGCAGGTGGATCTCTTATTCCAAGGCCAGCCTGGTCTACAAAGCGAGTCCAGGACAGCCAAGGCTACACAGAGAAACCCTGTCTCTGGAAAAAAAAAAAAAGAAAGAAAGAAAGAAAAAAGAAAAAAAAGAAAGAAAAAGAAAAATTGCCTTGGTTATGGTGGCTCTTCACAGCAATAGAAAGAACTAAAACATTCTTGTACCAATTTAATTCACATCTAGCTGGTTGGTTCACAAACTAGTTAGCCGTTCCTTCAATTATAACAAAGATAAGTGAGTATCTAGGAAACTAAGTAATTTCCCTGGCACATGAAGGCTTCTTATACATACACCACACTATTATAATCATCTTTGACTACACAGGTCTTCCCTCTCAAAAAATTTCCTCCTTTCTCTCAAACAATTAGAATACATTCCTAAATCAGGTCTGTACCATCTTTCCAATTCCCCAGTTTTAGGCCAACAGATACTGATGAAAGCTCTAGACTCATCATATTCTCTCAGAAGGATGCATCAAAGCTAGACTGGTAATCTACTAGTCACGTGGGCATGAACGGCAAAACAGAGCTGCCATATTCTAGAACACAGTGTCTCTGTTACTGGCTCACAGAGCAGTCTTGAAAAACATCTTGTCAGGCAACCCCTCAAGGTTCTATGGCTGCCTTACAAATGGCACCACCCCTCCTCAACCCTTTGCCTAAAGTAAAAGGATAGGGATTTATAACTAAACCACACTGGGGAGGGGATGGTCTTTTCCCAAAAGATCCTTCCAGTACAGACACAGCACCAACCATAGGCTGACTGCTGACGCTATACTATCTTCAGCAACTTAAACTATGGTATCCAAACCAGTTTACCATTTCTTCTACTGCCAAATAGATAACTAAAAACCCAATGCCCATAATTTTCCCTGGTCTTATAATTTAACTATCATTCTGGTCATCAGAATGTAATCTGGACCAGAAAACATCATTGTGGGAATCCCCTTCTCTTTCTGATTATTGGGGTTTTTTGCTTTAGTTTTGTTTGAGGGGGTATTTACTTTTTGTCCACGTTCCTGTTTTTCTTCCATTTTTATGATACAAAGGGGTGGTATTTATCATTTAAATTTATTCCATATATTTCAGATTAGGAGTTCCACCTAGACCCAAAGAACAATGAACTCTAACATGGACTCTGAAAAATTCAAGAATATTCTAAAGTCAGATAAGATGTTTAAAACTTTAGTATTTCCACTTGCAAACTGTGATCTAGGTGAAAATTTTATCTACATTTCATTTTCTTCACAGACTTACAAGAATAACGATGTAGATACGAAATATCTGAACCAGAGTTTGGCATTAGAATGAGTATGCTGCCATCACGATCATCATCACCATCACTTTTTGCTCTGGGGAAGTGGGATAAATATAAGCTAGCATGAGTCTGCCCCAAGAAGCTAAGGGAAAACATTGTGGATAACACTTCCAGCATCTACTCAGCCTGCAACCTTCCTTCCTTTCCTCTGGAAACTGAGGTCTGGTCTCTGCTGGTCACTTACTATGAATGGGGGAAGCCAAAAACATTATCTTTGACCAAGCACAAGGAAATGTAAAACCAAGCTGATTTAGGGAATGAGAAGATGAAGCTTATCCAGGAAAAAAAAAAAAAAAAAAGGAAAAAAGACGATTTGTTTTCCATTGCTTTCAAGGTGCGGGTTCCACTTCGATCTGAGTACTGATTTCCTTTTCTACTCTGTATGATTAATTCTTCACCTTAACCAGTAACAGTTCTAAAGTCTGATACAAGCCCCAGAGGTTTCCATCAATCAAACTAAAATAATAATAACAGCAGCAAACCCCTACCTTCTCTGGGAGAGGAAAAATACATGTCACTGTTCAAAAGTTAAGATAATATTGCAGGTAAAAATAACTCCAATATTCAGTTTACTGTATTGAGGCTCAGGCCTGCTTGTTTCAGGAACACCTCATGGTTCAAACATCCAAAATCATGGTTCTCTGTACAAACTGATATGGGATACAACACGTATCGATATAATTTTTATTGGGAAAATCATTCTTTTCTGAAACAGAAGGAAAACTGGTAGGCCCTGAGCAATCTCTCCCATTCACTCTTTTGTTGGTGTCCAGCCAGCCAACAACCGTTTCCCACAAACAATAATAGTCTTACAAAGCAGACTGGTTCACCAGGTTAAAGGAACCCAGACATCACATATGGCTAAATTACCCCAACTGGTTGCAGTTCATTTAACTTCAAATCTATACTTATGTCTCTAAAACACAATTAAAGAAAAAAAAATCACGGTTCTATCAGTAATCATCCCACATACAGTATTTCGGCTCTCAATCCAGCTCACTTATCACACCTGGTTTAGTTTGGGATAAGGCTCATGTGAAGATCGTCAGTCTACTGGAGAAAACAAATCTTTTTCCGTGTAACCTCCAACCGCCTCTATTTTAAACTCCGACTACAAAGCTAGCAACAATAAAGTTATGACCTGTTCTCATGCTAGGAAACAGTTTTTCCTCAAGAGCGCAAACTACAATCCATGAACAACACGGACGCTGGGGATTTCTTACGATGGTTATAGGGCCGGCTAGGGCAGGCGGTGTTCCCAAAAGACCGCGCTGCTCCTCACGCCGAGCGAGAAAGCACCGGTGGGAGGAAGGGGCCTCATCTCCTGACAGACCTGCCTAGCCACAGCGGGGCCGGGAAAATTCCCAAACGCAACTCCACGTTTCCGAGGGCCGTCTTCACCCGGCGAGCCGCAGGCACCGAGGCGGACGCCGCTGCCCGTGCCAAGTCCACCCCCCGGCCCGCCGGCGCTGGCCCGCCAGGTGCGCGGCCCGCCACGCCGGTCACCCGGCCGCCTTCGCCCGCTCTGTCCCTCCCAGATCGGCGGCCGGGGACGCGGCTCCGCCAACCCGCCGCACGCCCCGGCGGCGGCGGCGCCGCGCTGCTCGCTGCTCCCGCCTCCCCTCCCCCGCCCCGTCCTGCGGCCTCCGCTCCCCCCCCCCCGCCGCGACGCTCACCCTCAACTCAACGAAATCCGCCATTTTATCCCGCCCGCGGGCGCCTCAGCCGTCACCGCTCCTCCGCCCGCTGCCGCCAACGACACCGCCGCCGTCTCCTGCAACATCCTGCACTGGGCGCCGCTCTAGACGCCGCGGCCGCCGCCGCCGCCGCCGCCTCCTCCGCCGCCGCGCCGCCGCGCCGCCACCACCACTACCACCACCACCGGGCCTCACGTGACCTGCGCGGGAGCCCCGCCCCCCGGCGCGCGCAGGCCCCGCCCTCCGCGGCGCCCCCAGCCCACCGTGCGCGGCCTTCCGCCCGAGCGCCCCCCACGCGCTTCCGGTGGTGGCCTGTCCTCCGCCGAGCCTCGCGCGCTGCTGGCTCCCCGACCCCTTGCCCTCCGTTCGCCTAACCCGAGCGCGGGCTGCTACTACCGAGGCTCGCAGGATCTCGCAGAACTGCGGCGTTCTCTCCGGACTCGGCTGAGGAAGTGGCCGGGAGAACAGTGTTGACAGGACTCACTCGGGAGGGTTCTCACCGTGGCTGAGAACAGGAAGCAGCCTCGGTGCCATCCCCAGAGTAGCTGTGGTGGGATAATCCAAGTGTGGGTGATGTGTAAACCGTTGTTCCAAGCTTACGGTGCTCACAGATTTGCGATTTTTTTTTTGTTGTTTTTGAGACAGTATCACTATGTCTTTTTTTCTCTTTTTCTTTTATTTTTATGTACATTTGGTGTTTGCATACAGATATATCTGGGTGAGGGAGTCAGATCCACTAGACCTTGAGTTAACAGACCAGACAGTTGTGACCTGCCATGTGGGTGCTGGGAATTGAACCAGGGTCCTCTGAAAAGAGCAGCCAAATGCTCATAATCGCTGAGCCATCTCTTCAGCCCCTTTAATTTACATCTTAATCTTAGATGATTTTTTTTTCCAGTCCTTGAAGGGAATGTCAATGGCCTGGACAACAGAGTTGAAAGAATTGTGAGGTAAGATTAGGAGAAAAGTGAAATAAGCGGGCCCCAGAGAACTCCGATGAAATTGAAAGGTCAGAAAACTCTTATAGTGGGGGTGGGGAAATGAAAAGACATGAGATAACATGATGAAAGAATGGGGAGGGGGTGCGGTTGAAGCAGGAGGATCAGATCAGGAACAGGTGGATGCCAGCCTGGAATACAGTTTGAGGCTGAAAAAACAAAAACACGATGATAGATAATGCAAAATCAAACTGGCTGGAACACAAAACAGTTCCAATTTCATTGACAAGGCTGATGGAACCCCTGTTTAATATTGCTCCTACCTAAGGC
Source organism: Pachyuromys duprasi (assembly GCA_028658305.1). Taxonomy (NCBI): domain Eukaryota; kingdom Metazoa; phylum Chordata; class Mammalia; order Rodentia; family Muridae; genus Pachyuromys; species Pachyuromys duprasi. The sequence continues at coordinate 48,476,077 of CM053764.1, forward strand.
TTCTTCCCAGTGGTATTCATTCTGAGAACATTGCACTTCTGTGAGTTTTAGAGTGTTTGATCCATTGACCAAGAATTCCTTCACCCATACTAAGGTAAAATGTGTTGTTAAGGTTAGGTATAGCTCAGTGGTAAATTCTTGGCTAGACTAGGTTAGTCCCTGACCTCCATACCCAACACAAATACACGTAACTACAAATACAAAACAAATAAAACTAAGCCCTAGAATGCCTCTCCTTAAAACTCTTACCCAAGAACTAACTGAAAGCCTAAACTGAGTACATTACACTTGTGTAATAAATAACTGAATTTCAACCAGGCGTGGCGGGGCACACCTGTGATCCTAGCACTCAGGAGGCAGGTGATCACTGTGAGTTCAAATCCAACCTGGTCTACAAAGCAGGTCCAGGACAGTGAAGTCTACACAGTGAAACCCTGTCTCTAAAAACTTAAAAAAAAAAAAAAAGAAACAACTGAACTTAGTAGAATGTGAACAGCTGGCTCAAGTAAGGTTTAAAACCCAAAAACTGTCTCAGTATTTCTATTTCTTAGTCACAGCAGTTATGTGACTAAAACACCAACATGCCTAAAACAACTATTATAAAAGAAAGCATTTAATTGCGAGCTTGTCTACAGTTTCAGAGGTTTAGTCCAATTATCATGGTGGAAAGCAAGGCAGGTACAGGAGCAGTAGCTGAGAGCTGCAACCTGACCTATAGACAGAGAGAGACTCTGGGCTTGGTATGGGCTTTTGAAACCTCAAAGCTTGCCCCCTGTGACACACTTCCTCCAAGAAGGCCACACCTCCTAACCTTTCTAATATGCTACAGAATATTTGAGTTTCGAACATAAAAAACCTAATTGTTAGCAAAATATAAAAGCCTAAATGGATACTGTGTTTGTCAGATGCATTTAGGTGTACCTGAGGAGATGCAGCTTGGAAATGCCTCAAAAGGTCTCCATAGATAAGGATGCTAAAAAAAAAAAAAATGGAAAGTTCCTGCCTATTTTAAGGAAAGTTGCTTGGGAGTAATCTTGTGGTCTTTGCTCTATAACCCAAGGCAAAGTCAGCTGGGTGGCCTCAAGCTACTCCATGGGAAAGGTGAAATGGTTCAGCCCCTCCTGACTTGCCTTGGATCCCCTACCATGAACCTGACATGATTCAGCCAGGGAGGTTGTAGGGGAGACACTAGAGACCTCTTTTACAAGCAGTTCTGCCTTTGATAGAACTTGCTTTCTCTTGTCATGGAATAGCCTTTATGGAAGAGCTCTGGGTAACAGTTATTGATGCTGTCTTTGTGTTTATAGGAACAACAGGGAAGCAGCTGGCAGGACACAGGTAAAACAATTCTAGGAAAGAGCTAATGAGCACTTGTGGGTTTGAAGGAGCTCAAGAGAAAGGTACACTAGCTAGCTAGAGTGACACAGATAAAGAGATTTCTAAAGAGCTAGTTTTCATTGTAGAATCAGTCTTGTAAATAGATATATTGTATATGTATGTATGTATGTATACATACACACACACACAATCTAAGTTAAGAAAATAGTTACCTAACTGAACTAGCAGGTTTTTACCTCAGTTCACCCCTCCCATGTCTTTATTGGTGTAAATAATAGATAATTTAAACAATTACATTCTAATCCTTTCACATAGTGACACCCCTATTAACTAAGCATTCAAATATATGAGCCAATGAAAGTTGTTCAGATCATCACATTCTCCTCATTGGCCTCCATAGGTTTGTAGCCTATGCATTCAGTTGAGCTTCAAAAGACCTCAGTCTCTTAACAGCCTCAACACAATTTGAAAGTTCAAATTATCTTCTGAGATTCAAGGCATCCCTGTAAAATAGAAATAAAAATCAGATAATATTCTTAATACTGTAGAAAATAAAAATATGGCAAATAATGTTTATTGTTAAAAGCCTAAAATTAAAATCCTCTATCAAAATCAATAGAAGACACAGAAACCTGATAGATTTTAGAATAAGCCTTATTTCATATGGGTTTGAGCAGCCTCACATCCCATGCTATTTGCTTTAATCATTCTTACCTGGGCTATTTCCCATTCATTATCCCTATAAATACTTACACATGCTTTCCATCTTGGCTTGTTCTCTCCATGCTAGACCAGAGTAAATTCCTTCTGACCACACGGTTCTCTGCAAGCTAACTCATGCAATTCCGCATTTTTCTTCTCGAATTCCTCTCCCATGATGCTTCTCTCAAGCCCATGAACCTTAGCTCTGCCCCTCACTTCTGCCCTGCCCAGGTGTGGGGGCATTTATTCAGTCAATCAGGGATAATTTAGGATGTGTGTCTATTCGTAAACGACAGCAGACAGACTTCAGGGGGCAGAATAATTAACAAATGCAAAGCACCACACCATGCTGTTACAACTTCCATTATACAGTGGCACAGGATGTAGATTACAATTCCAAAAGGGAGGAAAAAGGAACATAGTGAGGAATTACTGGACCAAAGCAAAACCAAAAAAACCCAGCGGAGCAAACTCCAAATTCTGCATCTCCATGTCTATAGAGGGATGTTAATTCAGTACATGGCTGCTCTGGCAAAAAATCACATCCAAAGACCTAGGTCTGTGGGATCAAGCCGGAATGCCTTTAACCCCAGGAAACAGAAGCAAGCAGGTCTCTGAGTTCAAGGCCAGCCTGGTATAAAGGAAGTTTCAGGTAAAGAAAAGCTTAGGTCCAAGCATAGTGGTACATGCCCCTCAGGAGACAGAGACATGCAGATCTCTGAGTTCCAGTCAATTCAGTTGAGTCAGTGAGTTGAGAGGCAGTGCAGGGGAGTTGAGTTTGTATCAGTTTAGTTTGTGGAATTCAGTGGCAGTTTAAACGGGAGAGTTTTACAGAGAGGGGCTGAAAAGAAAACAAGCTAGGCAGGTAAAGACAGAACAAGCCAGAGAATGAGAAGGAGACAAAACATTAGAACAGTTTGCTAGAGTTAGTTTGAAGACAAGCAAAGCAATTCAGTCAGAATCTGAGAGAAGCCAGGTTAAGTCAGGTTGGAGAGGAGTCTGAGCCAGAACAGCTGCATTGAACCTGCCAGCCAGAGTCCAGGAAACGCTAGAAAGGGTGAGTTTATTCAGCAGTAAGTCTCAGAGGCTGAAGGCTTTCTAGGCCTAAATTAGATTGTACAAAGGGCAGAAGCTTCCAGGACTAGGCCTCGGTTAGCAGATGGGAGGCAGTAAACCTCAGAAACAACAATTAAGTGAATAAAAGCTACTTTTACATGTATCTTTGACATGTCTGTTGTCAAAGAGCTCTTCAGAGCTCCAACTTCTCTTAGCATTGTTGACTGCAACACACTTCTCTCTCTTGGGCTGTTTCCACACCCTGGCAGTAGCTCTCTGAAGCAGATATGCTATGATTCTGGCATCTTCAATATTTTGGGGACTCCAGCAAAATCCAGGTTTCACTTCCATAGCTTCACACAATGGCCTCTCTGGGCTTCCATGAAGGGACACTCCTGTGTTGGTATAATGTTCTTTTGAAATGTATACACCTTACCCTTGTTCATTCAAATGCTGATTTCTCCCCACCCCCTGCCCCCTCTGGTTTCAATCCAGATATTGCATTGTGATACTCATTCTAAGTATCCTGTTCTCAACTTTGTGTAAACTGGCCAAAATAAAGCAACTAGCCACAGTGTTGAGCTGGGAGGAGCCAGAGGGCAGGAAATGAGTGGGAGGAGAAAAGGCGAGGAGAGCTTGAAGGAGAGAGAGAGAGGAGAGGGAGCAGGAGAGATCATGCAACAAGGTGGAGAGATGGACTGGACCTAGTATATCACAAAAAGTAATTATAATGTAGGAAATCTAAATCTTAGGAAACTATGAGGGCTTGGAAGTTTAGGAGGGAGTACCTATTGCCCAGCATTGTGTTCTAGGTTAACTAAATAAACCCAGTCTCTGTGTTGTGATTTGGTTATACAGCTGTTTAGAACTAACAGCAAGCATTACCAGAAGATATATCAATAGTAAATGTTAATTGACACAGCACTCCTGACACGTGCGTGGCATCAGAAACTTATTAGCCATGAAAGGAGAACCCACAAGCCCCTTCTTGTATCCTCAGCTCTAAAGCCAAAACCACTAGCAGAAACTGCTAATTTCTGCTGATTGCTAGAGCTGGAATTTGGTCTCCTTGTTAAAATATATTTTTAAATGCCACACACTCAACACATCTGGATATGAAGAGATTTATTTGGGGGAAGGAAAGGGGAGAGGAGTTAGAGAAGAGAAAGGAGAGCATGGTGTAGAGGACAGAGCGAAAACTCAGAGAGGAGGGAAGGGCAAAGACAGCAGGTGGAACTGGTGTCTGGAGCACATGGCCCAGATGATGACACAGGATGCAGTGGTAACATAAACATTGTCAGGACCCTAAAGGCCTGTGAGGGCAGGCCAGTTGCCTGCACAACATGACATTCTTCACTTTTTGTTTACTTTTTTAAAAAAATGAACTGGGGGGCGGGATGGTGGTGAAGCAGGAATGAGGACATTGGACTGCTTCTCATGCAAGGCAAGGTAAAGTGTATAAGTATAGGTTCATTGGAAGCAGCTCTTGGTTGCTATGCAAGGGGCGAGAGAGGGAGAGAAGAGCACCAAAAAGTCCAGATTACATGGTAAGAAGGGGAAGCCCCTGCCCTGCAAAGTTCAGGGTAGCAGGTGGGGTTTGCCAGCCATGCCCAGCCGAGGATAGGGACTGAGAAATGTTGAGAGAACCTTGAGCTGTTTGAAAACCTGGAGCTGGAATGGGGGCACACCATTCCACCCTTCTGTTAATAATAAATGGATAACAGGTGAAGAATCTTTTCTGACTACTTTCTGCTGACACTGGGATGGGAGGCCAAAAGGCTGAAATGTTGGCCACATCCAGGAAGAGCAGTTACTGTGTTTGCTGTGCAGGATCTGAGAACATCTGTGGCTGAGAGGGAAAGCACAGGTCCAGCTTGACACTGTCTGCAAGGTTAGACTGGAGCACCAGTGGGTAGCTGCTTTGGTGGATGTAGAAAACACCTGACAGGATACTGGAACATATATATGGGCAGAAGATAACATTAATAGGTTAGGGAGAAATTTTTGTAGGTGTACATTTGAAACTTTGGGGAGAGCAAGGTTTGGAGCAAAGAAGAGAAAAAAAAAATTGAACATGGGGAACCTCCATTTACCCAATCACTGGCAGTAATTAAAAAAGGCCCTGTTTAAGATCCATCATCTAAGGGATGTTGAGGCCAAGTTTTGCAGAGGAGTGTAAGCTTGGAAGCCCTTTAATGCAAGCACTCTAAAATTCTTCAGAAGACGTTCCAGTGGGGAACCTGGAGGAACAGAAAAATGGACTGTTCCCATTGGGCAGGTAGGAGTCAGTGACCTGCCAGAGGCGTCCTAAAGGCAAGGTTTGACCGAGTCGATTGACACAACTGTTCCAACAGTGTGACAACATTGGTCAGAGACCAAGGGCAGGTTTGCCCAATCAGACATGGTAACCCAGAACTAGGATTTCAGAGATGAGCAAGAGGGGGAGGGAGAGAAACTGTGCTGGTAGGGGGAAAATCTCACCCAAGGGAGGTCTTAGATTAAGGGTTTGAATGTATGTTGGTGAGAGCTGCAGAAAGTGTTGGTGCCAACCAGAAGGGAAGACTCGCCAATCAATTGTTGTTGGGTGCAGGAATGTAGTGATCAGGTAGCCAGGAAAGGTGGGGGGAGGAATCCCACCCTCTGAGATAGGCAATAAGTGGAAACTTAGGCTGTTGGTTGGCAGTACTTATCTGGATTCCATTTGGCCTGAGAGGATTCAGGTGGATTTCCTTTAACTTACAAGGATCCCTTTTAAGTTTTGCAAAGGTGATAAACTTTAGACATGTTAACATCACTGTTGTAATCTTCAGTGAAATATACATTGTAGAAAAGGCAATAGATATACACCTTTGTGTTAACAGCATAAACACTTTCTAGGGTGAGTTCTGGACAGGCAGAAGCCCTCTGTGAAGTAGAAGAGGCAAAAGCTTACTTGCTCTTGACTTTGTATGATTACACATTCTGGAAGAGAGTCTTCTTCTGTCTGTCCAGAAGATTGGATGTGCCAAGCCCTGGAGCATAGTTTTCTGCTATAGCTGAGCCTGACAGGAAGTCTGAAGGGCTTTCAAGATCAATTTTTACCAACTCCTGTATTGGGGCGAGGGGGTGGGACCATCCTCAGCTGTTTAGTTAAGATGGCAGTGAGACAGTGTCTGCATCTGTAGGACTATAAATATATTTTTGGACACATTAAAGGATTTGATCAACTACAATATGACTAACTACCAATTTGCATTTCTTAATCAGCAATTAAAGACTAAGGCTTTAGGTTCTCTCCTGTTCAGTTGGAGCTCCTCCCCTGGCCCTAAAGGGAAGTCTTTCTTTCCCATTAAGGCTATTATATTTAGATCTCCACATATCTCCCTAATCTTCGTAATGCTTTCCCCCCACCTCAAGCCCCAATCTGTAGCCCCTTAAGGCCTTTTCATTCTAATAAACCTCACTGAAGAGGTTTCTTTCTGAACCAACTGCTGTTGTTCTTGTCTTGACACTTTCTAATGATGTAATGTTTTCAAGTTACTGTTATTTGTGAATTGACTATCGGCAGGCCAACTGCCTTAAAATTAGTCCAGTTAGAAAACTCATTACAATCTGGAGAGGTGGCTCAGTGGTTAAGGCACTGGCTGCTCTTCCAAAAGACCCAGGTTCAAGTCCCAGCTCCCACCTGGCGGCTCACAACTTGTCTATACTTCCATTTCCAGGGAAACTGACACCCTCACAGACATACATGAAGGCAAAACACTAATGAACATAAAATGAAAATACATTATATTGAAAACTCATTACAATCTCCAAGTTTAAAATCTGAAAGTTATATTACATGAAGTAAAAAATGCATAGAAACTTTAACAATTACTGTATAATTTGAACCAAGTTTCGTCTTCAGTTCTCTAATACATAGAACATTATACCTGATTTCAGGATGTCAGAGGATTAAGGTAAAGTATATGAGTAGAATTCATAAGCTTACAAACTGAAAAAATAATTCTTCAAATCTAAACAGTTGAATTTTCATCGACATTATATACTGACCTTAGCCTTAGTCTGGCACATGTTCTTTCCTTGCTTTTTGTAGAATAGTGTTATATGTGTGAGTAGATACCAATGTAGCCATTCCTGTGTTGGTATAATCTAAATTGTTTCCAGGTTGTGATGATTATAAATAAAGTAGCTGTATAAACATATTGTACAAAACATTGATTTCTCCAGTTTCTAAAGGTGAAACTGTTGGAACAAAGGAACACTATGCTTAACTTTTTTTTTTTTTTACAAAGGTGCCAAACTTATCCAACTTCCCAGTCTATCGTTTGCAATCCCATCTTTTGCTTTTGAAGGCAAGGTCCTTTCTATATAGTAAGGGCTGGCCTAGAACTTATATGTAGCCCAGGCTTGCCACAAGTTCTTCTACCTTAGCCCCCCTGAGTGCTGAGTTTACAGATATGTACCACCAAAACACATAGTGATTAAGGACTTTTTCTTTTGTTTTTGAGACAGCGTTTCTCTGTATAGCCTTGGCTCTCCTAGAACTTTCTCTGTAGAACAGAATGGCCTAGGACTCAAAAAAATCTGCCTGCCTCTGCCTCCCTGTAGGGCTCAGCTGGATAAGGTTGAAGTCTGCTGTCTCTGGATAGCCATTTATTTGCACTCAGTCTATCGCAACAGATTCTCTTTTCTCAGAGGGTTTCTAAAAGTCTCCCCTGATCTGGGTGACCCCACATCTTGTAAGAAGCATCATATAGCCCTCAGGGCAGATTATAGGCGAGACCCTTCCCTGATAAAACCATCTGGGGCCTGCTCTCCGGCTTACGGGCCTGGGTCTCACCAGGATTGCCTCTAAACTGCTGGGCCTGGGCCATGCCAGGCCTGTGCTTTGGCTACAAGCTGACCAGGCCTGGGTTTCAGCCTGCATACTTCTGCCATGCTTAGCAGAGTACCTTGACCAAGAGTGTAACACTGATGTCACCATAGGCTTTGGAACACCCCAGCTTCCATTTCCACTGGCCATCTCATACTAAAAGAGCTAAACTGTAACACTATGGAAAACCTTTTCCACACCCCGGCTTATCACATGGGCCTTGCTCTAAAGTGCTCTAGATGCACCTGAGAGAAATGGAATCCCCATTTTCCATCCAGAAAGTGAGCTTCAGAAAGCTGCCAAGATCCAGGACACCACCAAGCAGAGAATGACACTTCCCAAATGCTGAGATTAAAGGCATGCAACACCACAGCCAAGCAGAATGTTTGTTCTTAATAAGGGATAAATCATCTTATTTTATCATCTTCCTTCTTTGCCTCTTTTCACATATCTTGAATGCATTCACTTGCAAATTTTTCCTTTTTTCTGATTTATCAGTACCATAAAATAGATAGATTTAAATCCAGTGGGACTGGTGGCCTGAACAATCCCTGCACAGAAGAGTGAAGCTGGAGGACAGTCTTAGGATTGGATGGGATGTACTCCCATCGTCCTCACGCATTTGAATGCTTGGTTTCCAGTTGATGGTACTGTTTGAGTAGATTTAGGAAGTGTGGACTTCTTGGAGGAGGGTCTTGTGCACTGTGTTTTCAGATGCTGATTTCAGTGCCCTGAGATCTGGTTACTGTCCTGCCATGGAGATTGTTATGAATGTTGTACCATCTCCTATACCCATATGATATAAAGAATGTTCCCCGGGTTGGAGAGGTGTCTCAGAGGTTAAGAGCACTGGGACCCCTTCCAGAGGTCCTGAGTTCATTTCCAAGCAACCACATGGTGGCTCCTAACCATCTGTAATTATTTTGGTGCCCTCTTCTGGCATACAAGTACACATTCAGGCAGAACATTGTATAATAATAAAATAATAATAAAATTTAAAAAAAAAGAATGTTCCCCCATTATCTCTGACTGTTGAATAAAGATGCTGAAGCCTGTGACTGAGCAGAAGAGAAGTTGGTGGAGTTTAGGTTTCTAGGCTTGGGGTTGAGATATCAGGAGGACAGGGAAGAGGAGAATAAGCTGGAGAGCAAGGAGACTCAGTGGGCGAAAAGGCTAATGAGAAAGGTGAGCATGTGGCCATGAGGACAGACTGATGCAGCAGAAGCTGCCCAGGGGTCATCGGATTGGCAAGCGATTGGCTATAGGAAGTATGTCCCAGGAGTATGTGGGGTTTGGGCAGCAGGGGGGCTTTTAGCTTTCAAAAGACATGTAGCATTCCTAGTTTGCTTTCTGCTTCCTGACTGTGTTTTAAAGTATGTTGCAGGATATTTGTTCACACTGTGAACACAGAGATTGTATACTAGAAAAACCTGTTTCTAGTTGTGGTGTGGCTCAGCCCTAGTACACACCTTTAAACCAAGAGCAAAATAAAGTCAACCATAGGTCACCAGATAGAGCAAGCCACCAGATGACAGGTCAAAAACAGAAAGGAGGGACATTGAGTTGAGGATATTAAAGACAGCATGGAACTAGCAAGTTTTCACTCGAGCATCTGGCTCCCATGTCTTCATTGTTGAAATGGAATGATTGGGATTTTGGTTTTAAAACGACAGAGCTGTGAGCCCTCAACTCTTACCTCTAGCTGTTGCTGTAATGGTCATGGGTTGCTGTCCCTCTAGAACCGTGAGTTAGACCTATCCATCTGTAACTTAACTTTGGTTGTGGTGATTTGTCACAGGAGCAGAAAAGGGAATAAGACAGAAGGCAAATGCCAAGCTAGCCTAAACTGCTGAAGAAGGCCCTGTTTCAAGCAGACAAATTTTAAAGATGTAGATTATGAGTTTTAAAACATAGATTCTAGAACCTTCTCCAAGACAGAATTATGGCATAGGTTCAGTAACATAATAGGATAAATCTGCTTTTAGGAGAAAATGTACAGCCAAAGAGTGAACTGACAAAAACAAAATAACACATAAGACAAAGAATAAATAGTTTTGAAACAATAATACAGCCATCTACATGGTCTGCAGGCTAAGGTGCTTGCCACTAAACCTGACCATCTGAGTTCAGTCCCCAGCACTGATTAGTCTTGAACATCAATGATTGTGGAAAGGTTGGGATATTGACGGTCTAGAGCCTAACATCCTGTGACTATCAGGTGATACCTTTTGGACTGTGTTAGCTCAGGTAATAGCATCACCAATGGTATCTGAGGCCCACAGCAGGGATGTCTCTGCTTGGCTATTACTTGCCTACCTGATGTTTCCACCAGTGTATTTGAAAAGTACATGCAGGCAAAATATTTATATATATAAAATAAAAATAACAACATTAAAAAATCTTTTTAAACAAGTAATCTATCCAAGTGGAGTGGTTGTCACATTCACTCCTGAATTAGGAGGCACATAGGGCTTAATGTCCCTATAAATTAGCCATACTCCTTGAGGCCCAGCTTCAGAAACAAAGCTGTGGTTTCCATGGTGAATTCTGAACTAAGAAGTTATATGAAAGGTACTGGGCTTCCTTTTTCCTTTCTCAGCTCCTACAACTTCCTATTCATGTCCCTCCATGCTCCCTCTCCTACCCTGACCCCTGCTTTGCTGTTCCAGTAGCCCAGAAATTTCTCAGGGCATCATTCCTACTCGGAGAGAGAAGTTTTCCCTGGTCTCAACTCTTCCTCTTGGATCAGGTTTCCTCAATCAAGTATGGGAGGATCTGATGGGAACATACCTGTTTTCCGTTCTTCCTGAGGCCTTTTTGGGATGCACATCTCTGAGTGAGGATAGCTGTCTTCTAGTAAATGTTTCCCATGTTATTAACTTTTCCATCTACAGGAATGCTGCACAGTTTTAATCTCATTTATCTTTTGTTTTGTTTTGTTTTTTCAAGAGAGGGTTTCTCTGTGTAGCTTTGGCTGTCCTAGACTCCCTTCGTAGACCATGATGACCTTGGCCTCACAGAGATCCACCTGCCTCCTGCCTTCCAGAGTACTGGGATTACAGGTGTGAGTCACCAAGCCCAGCTTGTTTTGTTTTTCGAGACAGGTTTTTCTCTATAGCTCTCGGGGTCTAGGAACTTCCTTTGTAGACCAGGCAGGCCTCAAACTCAGATCCACCTGCCTCCTCTTCCCAAGTGCTGAGATTAAAAGTATGTGCTACTATGACCAGCTTATTTATCTATTGTTGATTCACTTGTCCAATAATAAGATTTCTTAGTTGTTTTCACTACAAATAAGATGAATCTTATGTTCCACCTGCAAGTTATGCACCAGTCAGAGCAGGTGAACTCATACAAAGTGATTAGGACACTGAGGCTGAAGCTCAGATAACAGAATTTCTACCTCTCCTTGCCCATTCAGTTATGTGCCCTTGGAAAATGAAAGTCATGTTGGATGGAATATGCATTATGAGGAACTTCTGAAAGAAAAGATAATTGGATCAGACCTATTCCCCTAATTGAGGCCTAGTATGTTTTTACATTGGATGACCTGCTCTGTACTTTCATGGATTAGAGTGTGGGATGAAGTCCTGATGGTGAGAATGGTATGTGGAGTATCCTTGAGTGGATATTCAAGATCTTGGTCAATCAGGAAGAAATATTGTCAATGGAGATTGTACACTGTGGAAAACGGGGAAATTCTAAGCTAACAGCCTGTATGCACACCAGAAATTTGGGTGCCTGGAAAGTTCAACTCTGAGCTATTACAAGATTGCCTGAATTGTAGAACAACAACAAAATCTCCCTTGCACTTAGCAGCAAGAAATCAGTGACTTCCATTAACCAGAACTGAGTTAAATAAGGTCAGCCGCTACCCCATAGACGAAAGTCTGATGCTCCCATAAAAGACAATTGTTGCCCTTGCTCTGATGGTTGAGATTCACAGACACCACAAATCACCTTTCAATCAAGTTTACTTATGGGAATACATCATATTCATCAATATGTTGCCATGGAATAAAGGGTAAAATCAGTGGCCACCGGCATCAGTCTAATTTGTTTTTCCAGCTTTACTAAAGTATAATTGCTACACAGTCCAATTTCAAAACAAGTTTCTTGAAGGCAGACTTTGCCCAAGTCTCTTTGTTCAAAACAGGTATGAAATAAATCTTTCCTAAATAAGCGGTGTCAGGATCCAGCAATGGCTGAAGGAAGACCTAGACCCGAGTAGTATGTAAAAGCAAAGAGCATTTATTCTGCAGAGAATTCCAGAATGCTAGCGTTGGACTCCCGAAGTGGGGAGACCCTCTGTTCCTCAGGATAGACGCCAGACCCCAATAACCCACAAAAACAGAGCTTGTTGCAAACAGCAAGAGGTGTTTTACTAGTAGCCGGCATGCTGGGGCTCTGCACACAGCTCCCACAAAAGGGGTGGTACAGAGCCCTGAGCAGCAGAATCACAGAGTTTATAAAGGCAAAAACCGCACAACAGGGGGGGTCTAGGGGTAAGGGATTTTTCTAACAGGGCAGTCAGTGATTGGCTGTGCCCAGGTGTGGTGACTAGGGGACGGTTAGGGACTGTCTCAGTCCAGGAACAAAGAAGGGCGTTTAGGGCCAAGTTAAAGTTTTTTTTACCCTTACACTAGGATTACCACCTTCAAAATGGCAGCAACCCCAAGGGGAGCGCAAAGGTTTAAAGCCAGAAAAGGGAATTCCTATTGTGGATACATGACTTTGATTGGGATTGGTAACCTTGATAGACTGGTGCCCATAGAAGCTACCTGACTCTGACTGGAATTGGCTGGTGTCTATGGAGGCTACATCACTCTAAAAAATCTTCAGGACTGGTAGGTGCTGATAGAGGCTACATGAGCTCAATTATGATTGGACCGTGCCCGTGGAGGCTATATGACTCTGGACAGGACTTAGGTGCTTTTCAAACTGGTAGTTAAGCAACCTTATCTTCCCCAGGCCAGGTGGCTTGGCTGTTTCTGATTGGTTGCTCCTGTTCTGTGTTTTTTCCTGTAACTCTTAGGCCTGTTCTGTCTAGTAAGAAAATGAAGCCTGTCATGGAGTTGGTCAGGCTTATTTAGCCAGGCTCTCTCAATGGATAAACAGATGCTTTATTTTCACTTAAAAAGGGGGAATGCATAGGGCATGGGTTCCATCTGGAGCTCAAGACAGATGTAAGGAGGGAGGAAGGGAGAAGAGAAGAGAAAAAGAAGGTCATTTAGCAGTATATGGTTTACTTACACATGAAGTTTGAAAATAACAAGGGATATACTAACTTCAATGTCTAACATCCACTGAAAATTAGGTACTGGGCAATCCCAAGCATTAGAGCCAGATACTTTTAGGTTGGGGGAGGGGGACACAAAAGAGTTGCTCTTCCTCTCATAGGCTCTTACAGACCTATTTCTATTATGAGATCATACACTATAGCCAGGGCTGATTCATTTGGGGTAAGAACCCATCTGTCAGCCAGGAGAGAAACATTTCAGTCCTCCAAGTTTGGGCTGAGTGCTACACAGCTAAAATGAGTCACACTAATGGCAGGGCACTTTTGAATGAAAGGAACAGCTGTTGAAGCTTCTCTGGTCACAACCCTTTTTGAATTGTGCTGTTCACTATTTTCTGACATAATGATCCAAATAACCACTCAGACATTCCTTCTGGTAAACATATTTTTTTTTAAGCTTGAGGACAATTTTATTAGCAGTTTAATGAAAAACTCCAGGTCAGGCAAGCAGCCCAGAGGAGAAAGACAGAGAAGAAAAAGAGAAAAAGAAGCTATACAGTTTGAGTTAAACTGACATGGAAACCAGCAACGTGGTGGACAAACACACATGAGGAGAGTTTTAGAGAAATATAGAAGTCCAGAGTATTAGGAAAGCATATATAATAGGAAGGCAGAAGGTTGGACACAGAGGCACCAGCCTTGAATGCCAGCACTGAGGAGGCAGAGATGGCAGAAGCAGCATAGGCAGGTGGGTCACTGGGAGTCCATGTGAGGCTAGTCCACATAGTGAGTTTCAGCCCAGCCAGCCAAAGCTACATAGTGAGACCTCGTCTCAAAAAAATGAAACAAGACAGAGAAGGGGAAGGGGAGGGAAAGTAGTACTTTTCTGAGTCAGGACTTGGGAAAGCGGGCAAATAAAACAAGACAGAAAAAATACGTATATGCTTTTTGGTTTGTTTTGGTTTTTCAAGACAGGATTGCTCTGTGTAGTCCTGGCTGTCCTGAAACTCTGTAGACTAGGCTGGCTTCAAAATCACAGAGATCCACCTGTCTATGCCTCCTGAGTGCTGGGAATAAAGGTGTGTGCCATTCCACTCTCAGTGTCTGCTTTTATTTTTTTACTATTTATACAGGCTGGCCTTGGCTTCAAGATTCAGCCTCTCTTTGGTGGTGCTAGGATTATAAATAAAACCCATCATGCCTGCCTAGTCTAGCCCCTTTTTTCAGTCATGGGAATTGAACTCAGCCTAATACATGCTGTGCCTGATAACACTTTTATTCCAAACTACATCCCCAGGCTAGATTTAGCTTTAAAAGCTAATATAGCAAGGTTTGTTTTGCTGATGAATTATTCTAAAAAATTAGATAAGAATAAAAATTTCAGAGACAACTGTTTAATTGGAATTTGCTATGTAGACTAGGCTGGCACTGAGCTCACAGAACTGCCTGCCTTTGTTTCTTGAGTGGAAGAATTACATGGATACAGCACCATGGCCATCCTAAATCCATTTTTTGTTTTGTTGCTGCTGTTTTTTGAGACAGTTTCACTGACCTAAAACTAGCTATGTGAACTAGGATGCCCTCAAAGCCACAGAGATCCACCAGCCTCTGCTCTGCATGTGCTGGGATTAAAAGCCTGCACCAGCACACCCAGCTCAAAAACAAACTCTTACCTGGTTCCATCTAGTCCTTGAAAGCTGCACATTTTACCTAGGAAAACAGGGCTTGAACTGTGCCTGTATGCTTCCTACAATAGAGCAATTACAGAGTATAAATCCAACCCTGACCCTGTATCACTTTAAACAGGAATTCTGAAACCCTACCTCTATCTATTCTGTGGTTTAGGATAAATAAGAATATGACACCTGCAAGCCTGCAAGCCTAGCTCTTGAGAGGTGGAGGCAGGATTGGAAGTTCAAGGTCATCTTGAAGAAGCTGAGCGCAACAGACTCCATTTTGGTACTAGCCTCTAACTTGTAATTGACCTAGCTCTCACCCCCAGAACCTGAAAAAAAAAAAACTGTATTTGCAGGAACCCATGACATTCCAGAAGACACAGTGTGCCCACCCTGACACCAGTCAATCAGGAAGCAGGTCAAAATCACTGTTGTCCTTGTGGTTGCTAAAACAATTATATGTTTTCCTTATAGTTGCCAAAATAGTTACTCCAACTTGCCTTTAGCCAATCACTATGTAACAAGCCTGCTCTTAATAAATCTTACCCAGTCATGTAACCGCCAAGACTGGAAGCTTCTTCCCCTTGCTAAAAACCCTATAAAAATCAGCTTCTTTCTAGGCTAGAGGCTCCTGGCCTCTGACTGCTGTGTCAGCTCATGCTGGGAGTCTGAGCTTAAGCCCAAAATAAATGCTCTTTGCTTTTGCAGACAATTTCTGACTCCTGGTGTGGTCAGTGGTCTTTTGGGGTCTCGGGAACTGGGTACAACATTTGTCTGGGATCTCCGAGACCCTTACCAGGACCTCTAATAAGACAGAGCCTGTTTCCCAGCTGGTGTCTGTCTGAATTTTGTCTTGTCTCTGGTGTGAAGGGCCCTTTCTCTGGTGTGACCTGTGTTGACCTAGGCAGACACGCTGGAGGGTCGTTGATCCAGGGTCTCGGAAGACGTTCCAGACCCTGATCTGTATCTGGGGGGAGGAATTCCCCTGCAGTTTGTAGGTAGGCGGTGCAGGTCATGCCCTTCATCTGTGGAGAGGCCAATGTCTTACTTTGGGTTCTGCCTCCAAGCACCCAGAGAACAAGTGCTAGTCTTTTGTGTCTGGTTATTTTTTGTCATACTTGTGTTTGTATGTTATGAGACAGAGACTATCTCTTTCTCTTATGACAGACCATTTTAAAGAAGTCAGGGAATGTGCTCATAACTTGAGCATAGAAGTAAAAAAAAGAAAAGAAAACTTGTAAGCTTTTGCAGCTCTGAATGTCTCACGCTTAATGTGGGATGGCCAGCTGAGGGAATATTTGATCTCAACAGTGTCTTTAAAGTTAAACAGATTGTTTTTCACCTCAAACAGGCCATCCAGACCAAGTCCCATATATTGTGGTATGGAAATTTTGATAAAACATCCTTCAGCTGGATTAAATCATTTTATATCCTTAGAAACAGTCCCCACAGACCATTCTTGCGATGCAGGAGGAACATCCTGCTTGGAAGAGACCAAACCTTCAGCACCCAATCCACCAGGAGGGAATGGAGGAAGAGCTTGTCTTTCCCTTCCCCGGTCACCCTTTCCTAGTCCTTATTCCACTGCCTCATGTTCCAGAGGCCCTGGCAGATAGCAATCAACAACCCCTGGCTCAGAATGGGTCACTCCCAATCGAGAATGAGGAAGTAAGAAGTGGAACTGACTCCAGACCTAAAGAGCCGACCCTCCTTGCTCAGCTGATAACACCACTGCCAGGCTCCATTGATGGGGCCTGCAGATTCCACTGTCCTGCCACTCTGAGCTATGGGCCCTCCTAACAATTGAGGGGACCAACCCCACCATTATTGGCCTTTGCTGCTACTAGTGATTTACTGCTTCTAACTCCCTACACTTAATTCTTCCTCATTTCAGGGAGGCTGGAGCCATGCTCCACAGGCTCCAGTTACAGAGGCAAGGAGGAACCAAGGAAGGCTAGAGTATGCGGAGCCCTAGGCTTGGAACCTCTGCCACTGCTCTTGTCTCTGGTCCGGCAGAAGGATGGCCACAGTTCCAAGCTCTGGTGTAGTTGGGTGGAGCCCAATTTTGGGGCAGGCCACCCCTAATGGAACAGGACAGAAGAGAGAGACAGGCTACTGTTCCTTTGTTTTTCTCCTTCCTCTTCCTTTCTCTTTGCATGCGTTGTACCTGGTACATTGTGTGTGTGTGTTATGCTTTTGTTTCTTTGTGATGGTCTCAGTAGGCCGGTGACCAAACAGCTGTGCACCAGGGTGACTTGGCCTGCTCCATGCTCCCAGCACTACAAGCTGGGTCACTTCTGTTCGCAGGTGGGAGCCTGCCTCAGGGCGGGGCAGGTAGAAAGCAGCAAAGAGAAAGGTGGGCTGTGTAAGCTTGCCCAGGCTGAGAGAACAAAGTACTTGAAATTATAGCTGGATGAAGTAAGAGAAGTCTTGTCTGTCTGTTTAAATGTATGTATGGCCATTACATGTTTATCTCTGACTGATCTTAAATGGTTAATATGCTCTGTATGTCTTGGTTATAGACTACCAGTGTTATGCCCAAATTATGATTCCCCAAAAGACCACCACCAGGAGCTGAGTCCGTTGCAAATCACATGAGGATCTTTTTATTATA
>CM053764.1:48494053-48552320 GCA_028658305.1 Pachyuromys duprasi
TTTTCTGTGTCTCTGCTGAATTAAAATCTCTACTGCTTATGGGTGTTTCTGCTGGGGCCATGGTGTCCTGATTTTTGTTGGGTGAGTTCTTTCGCCGATTTCTGGGCATTTGTTTATATATAATCAAGGAGCTGTTTGTGCTTTAAGGCTGAACTTCAGACTGGAACTGTCAATCTCTTGTGTCAGGAGTATTCTTCAAGAAGATCAGGGAGTTCCAGTGGTTTGTTAGTGTGTGTTGTTGTCTCAGTTGAACTCTGTTGTGGGCTCTGTGTGCCCGGCTTCGTGCTCTGTGCTAGAAGCTGTGAGCACCGCAGGCTGGTCACCCTTCTGGTCTGGAGGCTTGGCTCCTCACTCTGTGCTAGAGGCTGAGTGTCCCAGTTTGAGATGTCAGCTGGGGGCTCTGTGCTCCTCCCTGGGCTTGCTGCTAAGGGCTCTCCCCTGGACTGGAGACTTGGCGCCCCCTTCTGGGCCCGGGGCTGTGCACCACGGTCTGAGATGATATTTGGGGCACACACAGTGGGTCTGGAGTGGTTGCAGGCGTTGCTGAGCAGTGTGCACCCGCTATATGCAGGCCTGTCTGAAATGGTGCCCGAGGCCTTCTCATTCTGGCCCATGGACATACACATGGACTGAGGTGGCTGCTGGCGGACCCGAGCAGTGTGTGCCCGCAGTGTGCAGGCCGGTCTAAACGGTCCTCTAGGCCCTCTCAGTCTGAGGTGGTTCTGGCGGGGGCGATCGGTGTGCGCCTGCCGTATGCCAGCCAGTTGAAGCAGAACCCGGGTCCTTCCCAGACTGGCTCGTGAACACACACAGGGACTGAGGTGGTCACTGGCGGACCCAAGCAGTGTGTGCCTGCAGTGTGCAAGCGGGTCAAATCGGTCCCCTAGGCTCTCTCAGTCTGGTCCATGTACACACACACACACACACACACACACACACACACAAACACAAACACGGACTGAGGTGGTTTCCGGCAGAGGCGATCAGTGTGCGCTTGCCGTATGCCCGCAGAATCCGGGTCCTTCTCAGACTAGCCTGTGAACACGCGCACGGGCTGAGGTGGTTGCTGGCGGACCCGAGCAGTGTGCGCCCGCAGTGTGCAGGTCAGTCAAAACGGTACCCAGGTCCTCCTCAGTCTGGCCTGGAGACTGCGTGACCCAGTCTGGTATGGCGGTTGCTGGCGCCCAGCACGGCTGCTCGTTTAGATCAGAGCTGTGTGCCGCCGGTCACCCAGAGATTTTTCTGGGGAATAACTGGGTGTCCCTAGGATTTTCCCACTTGATTTCCTCGCCGTAGGTGTTCCGCTCACCTGGCAATCACAAATGCTGGTGTTTTAGGTCCCAGAGTTCAGTCTCCTGGTCACTGCGCCGTCTCTGCTGTCCTACTCCTCAGACACAGTGTCTTCTCGTGGCAGCCATCTTGGATCCCCACCCCACCCCCGCCTGTGCTCCTTTACTGAAAAAAAAAAATCTGTGCTATTAAAACAATGCAGTGACCAATGGGAGGGAAGACTGAGTTAATGATGTCAACTTGACAGAATCTAGAGTCACGGAAGAGGGCTAGAGAGATGTCTCAGAGCTGAGGAGCACACAGTGCTTTCCCAGAGAACGTGTCTGGAACCTGCTTTTCTAGGCCAGATGTCTCACAACCATCTTTAATTTCAGCTCTAGGAACATCTGATATCTCTGGCCTGTGCAGCCACCTGCACTCAACTGCACATTCACATGGACACAGAGACATAATTAAAAATCATAAAAATACATCTTTTTAAAGAGCTTTAGGAACACTGAAGAGACAAGCCTCTGGGCTTGTCTATGGGGGGGAGGGTGTTATCTAAATTAGGATGACCAAGATGGATTAGGATGACCTTGTACATCCAGCCAGCCTAGACTGAATAAAGGAGAACACAACCTAAGCATCATTGCTGCTTCTTCCTAACTGTAGCCACAGTGCTGGGAGCTGCTTTCAGCCCCTGCTGCCGTACCATCCCTTGATTTGGTCCCTGGAACTGTGAACAGCATGAACCTTTCTTCCCTTCAGTTACTGTCATCAAGCATTTTGTCATAGCAACAAGATAAGCAACTGACCTGAGGAAGGAAAGTCTCCAAGCATACTGGAAAGTAACCTAGTAAAATGAAAAATGACTATTGATTATAAGGAAGAAAAACAATTGTCATAGAACAATAAATAACCACAGTTACTTGTGGCTTAGCTGTGAACAGTATTTACGCAGTCCTAATACTACAGTCACTGGATAGTGATGTAACTGTGCGGGGAGGGGACAGTGAGGGTATGATATACTTAATTCTTATCTTGCTTAACAGGGCAGTCATACTTCATGAACCTGATGTATTAATTAGAGTCATGGAACAGAATATTAGATTGGCTAAAATAGTTGATTTTCCCTCATAGAGAGTAAGTTTGGGGTTAAGGTAGTAGAATTTGGTATAAGCCTATTTTATATGGTAAAAAACTATTAAAAATTTTTATAATAGTATATTGTATTCTATGTTTAAAAAATTATGATTGAGCCAGGCCCAGTGGCACACGCCTGTAATCCCAGAACTCAGGGAGGCAGAGGCAGGCAGATCTCTGTGAGTTCAAGGCCAGCCTGGTCTACAAAGCAAGTCCAGGACAGGCAAGATTACACAGAGAAACCTTGTCTCAAAAAAAAAAAAAAAACCAAATCAAATCAAAACAAAAGTTATGGCTGGAGAGATGGCCCAGTGGTCAAAATCACTGGCTGCTCTTCCAGAGGTCCAGGATTTGAAATCCAACACCCACATAACAGCTCCCAAGTCTCCAAGTCTTCCAAGTAACTCATCTCAGGAGAGCCCGTGCCCTCTTCTGGTCTCCACAGGCACTGCATGCATGTGTTTAGTATGTACACGTGTGCATGTATGTGCACGTGAACATGTGTTGTGGAGATCTCCCACCAAAAGGGACCAAGAGATTAAACTTGGGTTGTCAGGTTTGTTGGCAATTGTCTCTACCTAGCTCCTGTTTACAGTTTTAGAAGGAAGGGAAGTTTGACACATGCTACAGTGTGGATGAACCTTGACAGCCTTGTACTAAGTAAAATTTATCAAATATGAAAGGACAAATACTGCATGATTCTACTTGTGTGAGGGAGCCGGGATAGGCGAGGGCATAGAAACAGAGAGTAGAATGGTGGTTTTAGAGATGGGGAGGGGGAAAGGGAGCTGGTGCTCAGTGAATACAGAGTCTCAGGTGAGGGCAATGAAGGCATTCTGAACATGGAAGGTGGGGGCTGTGAATGTATTCAGTGTCTCTTGCCTGGATACCTACATGTTTTTTATTACAGCAGATAGTAACATAAAGGAAAAAAAAGTGGATGGGCATGGTGGCTTTGCCTGTAATTCCAGCACTTGGGGATTGGAGGCAGGAGTTCAGAGTTCAAGGTTATCCTCAAGTACATAGCACGTCTGAGGCTGGTCTGGCTCAAGAAAGAAAAATGGAAGAAAGTACTATTGCTTTTAGAATAATTAATTATATATACCTTTTTGTTTTATAACAACAGTAGTTTTTAGAAAACCACAGACATCGCGTGTATAATGAGCATTTGTATATAAATTTAATTTTTGAGATGGGGCTTCCTATAGTCCAGATTAGTCTGAGACTCCCCTTATAGCTGAGGATGACCTTGAATTTATGATCCTCCTGTGTCCACCATTCAATTACAGGGATTACAGGTGTGCACCATACCATCCAGTTTTAGGTTTGAGGCAGTGCTGGGGTTGGGTCCAAGGCTCCGTGCCTGCTAAGAACCCTGCTGACTGAGCTACCTCACCAGCCCTTGTTCATAGACTTTATGACATCATTTGGACTGTGTAGAGGCCATTTACGCCCCCCCCCCCACTTCTTACCTGTGGTTTCTTCAGATTTAGGAAATGTGCTATTAGATATAGATTTTAAGGAATTTGAGGATAATTTGAAGTTCCAGAGTGCTAAATATGTATGTTAACACTGCACATAAAGGCCCAAATTCATCCACCATGGATAACCTTATTATGCTGTAATTTCCCTTTCCTAGCCCTGTGCCTCAGTGGCTAGTCTGAGTGTTTGATGTACGGTCACCCCTGAATGACTTGGGGGAAGCCATAATTGAGGTGGTCCAGGAACTGGGCTAGAGTATGAGTGACTTAAAGATATATTTCATGTGAACATGTCTTGTCACAGCTGATTTCTACATCACAAGTTTATGTTTAAAAATTATCTTTTTTGTTGTTGTTGATCACGGTTTTAAAAGTAAATTTATTTATTTCTCTTGTCTCATAATTATATCCTGACTGTAGTTTCCCCTCCCTCCACTCCTCTTTTTTCTCCAGCTCCCCTCTCCCCAGATCCACCACTCTTTCATTTCCCTTCAGAAGAGAGCAGGCCTCCTAGGGATATCAACCAAACAGGCTATAACAAGTTACAATAAGACTAGACGGCAAACCTCATATCAAGAATGGATGAGGTAACCTAGTAGGGGAAGAAGGGTCCCCAAAGCAGGCAAAAGAGTCAGAGACAGCCCATGGGCCCTCTGAATATATGTTATGGTTATGTAGCTTGTGTCCTTGTGGGAATCCTAACAGTGGGAGCAGGGCCTGTCTTTAGAAATTATCTTGTGGTTTTGTATGGATGTTTGCCTGCTTGTGTGTCTGTGCACCATGTGCATGCAGTACCCGTGGAGGCCAGAAGAGGGCATTGGATCTTCTGGGATTAGAGTTTATGAGCTGCCATCTGGGTGCTAGAAATCAAACACTGGTCCTCTGGAAGAGCCATTTCTCCAGCCCCACAAATTTATTTTAACCTGGTTTAAATAGCAGGCATATGTATTTTTGTCTCTTCCTAGTTTTATGCACTAACAGGCTAGCTGTCTTGCCAGCAAAATTAAATTGTCACATGCAGTCCTAATTCAAGTCAGTGTCTCTTAAGCTTACTGAGGAGGAGCTGGATTGAGGAAGAAACAGACAGTAGAAAACAAGTCCATGCATCCTCTGGGACCTCAGAGGCTGGCCAGCCTGCAGGACAGGCTGCCCAGTTTTGACAGACTGTCTTTCCTCTAAGCCTTTATTGCTATGCTATAAAGCACTGCTGTATCTTGTCCCTTCTAAATTTTTCTCTTTGTTCACAGTGTGCGATGAGAACAGAAGCACGGCGAAAAAATCTTCTCATTTTGATTTTGCATTATTTAACACAAGAAGGGTATGTTATCACACGCACTTAACGGTGATGTGTCTTTTCTCTGTCCCTTCAAAGGCAGTGACTAAACTTTACTTTTAGAGCAGTTTCATATTTACAGGAGATGAGCAGAAATTATAGTACATCCCTATATACTCCTTCTTCCCAGCAGTTTCCTTATCACACCACTATTAATAATGTTGCTATTATAATAATTATTATTATTTGCAGTGCTGGCAATGGATCTACAAATGCACTCCAGCCATATTGTTCACATCTCTCACTAATGTAGTTTGTTAAAACTGGTGAACCCGTGCTGACAAGCGACAGTCCTCCACAGCAGTAAAAGAGTAACCAGTATGCAGGCTACACCCATCTTTGGCTAAAAACGAGGAAAGGCAACCCAACAACAATTTCTTAGTAGACTTACTTGATTTTAAGCACTTTCAAACTTGTTTTGGACAATGGGAGTATCCCTAGATGCCACTGGAAGAAGGTAGCTTCCAGAAAGAACTGTTGCAAATGACAGTGTTGGATATATTTATCCAAATACATTGCATTAATATAGTTTACTTGTTGTAACTGGTGAGCCTGTTCTCATAAGTGACACTCTCCACAGCAACAAAAGAGTAATCAGTACAGCAGCTATGCCCATATTTGGGTACAAATGAGGAAGGGCAATGGCTACATTACAAGTGTGTAATGTCAGCGCTTCAGAGGCTGGCATAGGAGGACCACAAGTCCTAAGAAAGCTTGAGCTATGTAGTAAAACCTTATCCCTAAAACAACCAACCCGAAGGCAAATCAGAAAACCAAAACTACCGACAACCAAAAAGAACAAACCCATTCAGCAGCATTAAACAACCCAAACCAGAAAACCAAAACCAAGAAAACAAAATCCAACCCAAACCAAAAAATGGTACTCACTCTGGAAGTGTTCCTCACTCTAGAAGAATCTGTGACACGCTAGTGTTCCTGTGATGTGCTGCCTACTATCCGCTTGTTCCTAGTGTTGAGTCTCTTTGAATTATTTGTAGCCCGTTTGCTCTCATTCGTTAAGCCCAGACTTAATCTTCTCTCCCCTTTAAAACTGCCAGTTACATGGATGCAGCTAATGCTTTGGAGGAGGAGTCTAAACTGGGATTACGTCGCTTTGAAGTTTGTGACAACGTTGACCTGGAAACAATTTTGATGGAATATGAGAGCTATTATTTTGTAAAGTTCCAAAAGTACCCCAAAATGATCAAGAAGGCACCAGACACAGGTACATTGCTTGTGTGAGAAATGAGGCTTTATCCCATTGTTAAGAATGGTGTTTTAGGTGGCCCACATCTGTAATCCCAGTATCGGGGAGGTGAGGGTCTAAAGATCAAAAGTTGGTTACTAACTTGACCTATCACTCCCCCAGCAAAAGGTGTTCCCAGGTACTTGGTTAGATGGTTCCCTTTCGTGCCTAGGGGAGTAGACCAGAAAGACCTTGAGACGATCTCAGACCCAGAATTGACCATTCAAACATGAAGGTCTGGACTTTTGACATCGTCTAGTCTTGTTGGCATTTGTTTGAAGAATGTGTTTCAGGTAATGAATGCAGAGCCCCAGTGTATTGCAAGTGCTCCTCAGAAGACTAGCATCAACTTCTGCAGTGATGGAAAGGGCTGTTAGAGGACAATAAATAACAAAAGACTCTTTCTTGTTAGGAAGACCTATTATCTATCTTGAAAATAACATGGAAATGAGTATTGGTGAAGCTAATAGCTCATGTATAGATAATGAAATGCTTTTGAAAGCATCAATCCAGATGGTGATCAATATAATGCAAGGACCCAGTATAGGTCAGCAGTCAAGGAGGCTGGCTAGAGGGAGGATCTAAAGCCAAGGTCCTAGGGTTTGTAGTAACATTGACTTAGAAGTCTGTAAGTAGGGGAAGTAATTAGAAACCAAGGGAGACCATTGTCCTGTTTACAAGGCGCTTGTTAGGCCACAGAGTTTCACATTTCATGTAGGGACCAGGAAACTGAGAGGAACATTGATTAAAAATAGCCAGGGCCAAATCTACAGTTGGAAGAGGTCTACAAGTTTAATTTTTCTTTTGTCTGAGCTCTCTTCCAGTGAAGACTGAGAACTCAGTTCACTTGGCTGGTTGTGTGAGCTGGGCACTGGCTTGTGACACAGAGAGGCAAGCCTTGTTCCCAACAAGGACTGAACTCTAGGTGGCCTGTTCTCACCTAGCTTGGCACTCATTTTCTCCCGTGACACTGGAAATAGTGTCTTAGTTCTAAAGGTCAGTTGGCAGAATTTGACTCAGTAAATGTTCCTGTCAGACTCACGTGACAGGAGTGGAATGTGACCCATAAAAACAGCGGCAAGTTCATGAAAACCCAGTGGAATGGCAAGCCATAAAGCCAGCCTGTTGTGGGCGCTGTCCCCACAGGTGGGATCTGTGGTACATTTGCTAACTGAGGCCTGGGGGGCCTTTCTCTGTGTGGCTCAAAATGCCTGAGAAGCTGCCACTTCCTTCTCTTCTCTGGTCCCTTCACTTCTCGTTAGAATATCTAGCTGTTTGTGGTCCAGAAGGATGAAGCAGAAAATGTAAGAACACTGAAAGAAAATGTATGCATGCAAGAAACGAATGCTTGCATGCTCTCTCTTAAGACATATTTCTTCCCTTTCCCTCAATGTTTTTCCCCACACAGGAGAAAAAAATTTGCCGTCAAGAAGTGGAGGGAAGAACAGAAGGTAAAGTGATTCATCTTGACCAATTTAACTCTTTCTTTTTAATTTACATTATTTTTTTGAGACAGGATGTCTCTACATACCCCTCGATTTCCTGGAACTCCTTGTGTACACCAGGCTGGCCTTGAGCTCACAGAGATCCACTTGCTTTTGTTTCCTGAGTGCTGGCATTAAAGGCTTGCACTAACATGCCAAGCCTGAACAGCCCAACTCTTAAGCGTCTGTGGGCTCTCTTTCCTGAAGTCTCCAGTGCCACTCCATGGAGGTCTTCAACAATGCCAGACTATGGCCATGTGACCTTGGAGTGCCCCTCTTGTCACCACCATCCAAATTTAAGCCAGTGTTTTTCTCCCAGGTCATTGAAATTATGTGGCTTGGAACATCTGAATCTTCAAGGTTAGAAGATTGACAGCCAGTTCCCACCACCGACTGGATATTAAGATGTGTATGTGTGTGAGAGAGAGAGAGAGAGAGAGAGAGAGAGAGAGAGAGAGAGAGATCTATAACTTCATTCAAACCAACTTTATTAGTAGAGTTTTCATGTATAAATGCTTAGTATTCATTTCATAATTATTTCATTTTTTGTGCCAGCAGAAGGCCTGAAAGACAGATTTTTCTTATCTCAAAGATGACAAAAAGATGTCCTAGGCATGGTCAATGTCCATTTCCCATGAGTTTGCCTGTAGAGTGTGGACACTGGTGGTATTGTTTGACATGGGTTGTCTTCATGTTAGAGATGAACAACTTTTCTTTTTCACAATGAACTAGAACTGAGGCAGAAGCTGTCTGAGATGATTTAGAACATGAGAGTCGTCCTTCTAGTGAACCTCCTACAGATCCCTGCAAACAGCCGAGAGAACAGAGCAACTTAAGACATGGGAACTCATGTTTGCCTCCTAAGGAAGCCCTGCCCATCTCTGACATTGTCTTCCATTGCAAAATGCAAATATCCCCAATACCATTTTGTGTGTTTGTGTATGTGTGTGTGTACTGATGAGGATGTACTGAACAAATTAGTCCTGCCCTTATAGTTATGTGTAGCAATATACTCAAATGCTTGTGTTGTGACTATCATGTGCAGCCCACCAGCTGACTCCCTTTATCCCTTCCTGTGCTATAAACCCCATCTTTACCAGAGTTAGCCGCTTTTATGTCTGCAGCCCCATTTGTTTTTCTGTAAATGAATTATACTGATGAGAAATTGTTTTGCAAAGATGACTGACATATGACAGTAGACATGGATGAAGTATTGCTGTCCTTACATAAGCCCCCCCCCAAATACTTTATTTTTATGTGTGTCTGGGTGTGGTTGCTTACTTGTAAAGGCCAGAAGAGGGGAGCTGGAGTTGTGAGCTGTGTGATGCAGGTGTTAAGAATTGAACCCAGGTCCTCTGGAAGAACAGCAGGTGATAATTAACCACTGAGCTCTCTCTCCAGCCTACAGTCCCTTTTTGATGTTTACCGTGTACAACAGGCTAAGAGATATTTTACCTAGAGAAAGTATATTCAGTGCACAGGTTACAACTTAGACAGATCCCTGAATTTTCTGACATTTCATAACTTGAATAGAAGAACTGTTTATTCCTTCCACCCCAACATTTTCCCTGGTCTGAGGTGGGTGGGAAATGTTAAATGGTTGGAATACTTTTCTGAGAGTTTTTGTTCCCTTCCTTAGGATGACAAATGACAGTTGTAAAAATCTCCCCAAGATAAATCAGCAGAAGCCACGACCCAAAACTTCAGCAGGGAAGACAGGGGACACCAAAGCTGTCAAGGATCATCCTAAACAGGTGGAGGTGACTGCTTCATGTCAGTAATACCATACTTGGCTGATAAATGGCTTCAAGAAAAATATATCATTTCTTTGTGGGGTTTTTTAGGTTCTCTGTTTAAAAATTGTTGAATGATTTAATTGTAGAGGTCCCTGAATACTGGTGACATTTTAGTATACTGGAACAAAAGATGCATAAATCCCTCGATTTTCCAGCTCCTTCTCTAGTTTTAGCTCAGAGTGAGGGTACTGGAAGTTGTTGGGCTGCCTGGTAAGATTCTCACAGCTGAGAGAAGTGCAGAAATCAGGTCTTCCCACCCCAAGCGTGTCTCCAGGCTCCTCAGAGTGGTCCAGGGGTAATCCGAGGTACAGCTGGGCCTTGGCATCTCCATCTGGGCATCTGTAAAGCACACAGGGTTAGTCCTTACCCCAAACCTCAACACTAGACTTTCTAGAAGGCAGGGCAGCGAGAGAAGTAAGCTCCGCAGATGGGGGAGCTCAATGGCTCCTGCCTCAAGGGAACTACATCCAGAACCTCCTCATCAGGTTTTAATGAGAACCGATCAGTGGAAACTCAGAAAAAGTGAGTCCTGAAGACTACTAGTAGGATGGAAAGAAATAATCATGGAATTCTGTATGTTTGAAGAGGGTCAGTGGTGTGCCCAAGGTAGATGGGTGGTGATGTGGGGCAGGTGAGTTCCATAGGAGGTTGGGTGATTCTGCTGACTCGGTCAGCCTTGGCCAGAGGAGAAAAAGAGAAGCCAGTGAGTGGGGATGGGCTGAGTACAGGAATTTTTCCATGGGAAGGACTGCTTAGAACCCATGGCCTGGAGTCTTCTCAGCCTCTGATGATAACTCCTTTCTCATGGCACAGAGACATAGTTTATGGTCCAGTGAATCTGAACAAAATTGGCCAGATAACCGTTATACAGAAGTAGTAGCCAGCATTTGGCTTGGTGTGTGGGATGGACAGTCAGAGCCAAGGTCTCAGCTGCTTGCACAGCTAGCTACTCACAGCCTTCTTCTTTCTTCAGGAGTGTGTCAGTGACACTCAACCAGAGAACTCTGACTTTGGCCTAAACATATCAAAAATTCACAAAGACGTCCCAGAGCAAAAGGCCCACCCTCGAAGAGTAAGTAGAACTCGGGTCCTAGGGTGGAAAGGAAGTTTGTTTCTCTAGAAAAAAAGGAACGCGAAACACAATTTTCACCAAACATGAAGGTGAAGACAAAAGCGTTAAAGGTTGGCTGTGAGGTAAGAAGAGAGGAATATCCCATGAACTCAGAAGCCCAGAATGTGATTCTGCTTGCTCTCTCCATTCTGGATGGGTGATGTAGAGACTGCAATCTCCTCATTTGCAAATGGAAGTGTTCAGAAGAGAGGGTCCTGTGTTCCTCTCAGCTTAAAAATTCTGTGATTAGCTGGGGTGTAATTTGGTGCTAGAGTGTTTGTCCACCATTCACAAAACTGAATTAGTTCCCTGGCATCAGAAATGGCTAAGACAGCACAAAGAGTCCTATGATGACCACCATAAACACTGGTGTGATGCATTACTTACTGAGCCCTGGTCCTATGCTTGTCTGTTTTCGGGCAAGGGGAGTGGTTTGGTGCCCCTCTGCTTGGAAGCATGGCTCCAGACCTAATGGTAATTATTTGTGAACCAGGAAAGGTTTGTTTAGGGTTGATCCTGTGCTTCTGCTCTCTTCCTCTTCCTCCTCCCTTCTCCTTCCCCTTTTCTTCTTTCTCCTTCATCTTGTTTTTTCTTTCTTTTCATCTTTCTTTCTCTCTCTTCCTTCCCTCTTTCCCTCTCCCCTTCATTCCTCCTCTATGCCTCCCTCCCTCCCTTCTTCCTTCCTTCTTTTCTTTTTTGAGTTCACTATATAGAGCAGGCTGGCCTCAAACAAGAGATCCACCTGCCTCTGCCTCCTGGGTTCTGGGATTAAAGGTTTGCACTGTCAGCTATTTCTGCCTTTTTCTGATGGAACTCAGGTCTGGCTTTGTAAAGAATAGTTTCTTCAGGATAAAAGCCCCAGATGGATAGGATGTAACACCAGGTAGGAGTATTGGACCCTTTGTCAAGGAGGAGCATTGGTTCTGTTGAGGGACCCTCCAGATTGTTCTTCCTTAACTCTATTCCTTCAGTGAGGTTGTTGAACCATGGGCTGCTGGTTTAGTGTCTGCCTGCTCTTTCCATAGACTGATTGCTGTGGTGTGTGCAGGAAGGGCTCCCAGGCTCACTGACCCTGCAAAGTGCAGGGAGCTGCCTTCCTGCCTGCACTGGCTTCCTGGCAGGCCCCAGTGAACTGACTGCTGCCAGAGATGATGCCTTTGCCTCCCACTGGAAAACGGTCCCTTGTTAGTCCTCACTGCCTCTGTCAAATTCTTAGTCCCCTGTGGTGTACCTAGCAGTTTTGTGGCTTTAGTCTCTTGTGAATACCTGACACTAAAAGAAACACGTGCCACTGATCGAGTCACAAGGAAGGGACTATTTAACCCAGCAGTTAACCTTTGAAATAGTCTGGCTATAAATTCTGTTTTTAGCAGAAATGCCTTTAGGGTAAAGTGTAGGTAGATTCCCTCCACATCCTGCCCCTAGATTTTTAAATGATCATGGCCCGAGTGACACCACCCAGGGGTTTCCCCCAAGAACATCCCTTGTCACCATGTTAGGGATTCTAGTTTGGGATTCTGGTGCCTTCTGAAAAATTTAAAAGTATGTTGTTCTTTGGAGCACAGGCGTGGGTGTCCACAATGGTTAGGCTGTGGTCAAGTTGTTCACCAAGCCTTGCAGGTGTTTTCTTTTCTTTTTCTTTTTAATTTGTAAAATAGAAACCACGACATTACCTGTTTTAAATGTGAGAAGGAGGGGCGAGCCTTCTCTCTTTACCTGTTACACTTGGTGAACACCAATGATTATAAACATGTCTTACCTGCTCTGCTGATTTCCTTTCCTGACTCTAAGGGAAACAGTACCAGGAGCATGGAAAAATATGGAAGTTACCCTCTGGATTGTGACCAGGGCCTGACAGAGGCAACTTAAGGGAGAATTTGGCTCCCTGCTTCAGGGGAGGTCCATCACTGCAGTCAGGGCATGGAGGGTGGCTTCTGCTTCTGGTTGTGCAAGCTTGTAGTTGAACTTCCATGGTGGCCAGCCAGGATGCAGAAAGCTAGCCTTGAGTCAGAGGTAAGAGTAACCTTCACAGGTTCACTACAGATGGTAGTGGCCAATGTCTGCCAGGCAGGCACCATGTCCCGAAAGGTCTACAGCCTCTGAGAAGAGTGCCGGTGGTGCCACTTAGGAGCAAGTACTCACAGGTATAGCCCTTTGGAGGGCATCCCAGAATCAAACATAATAGCGAATATCTGGGTTTGAGTCCTGGCCTCAGTCCTTTGTTATCTTGTGGCCCTGGGTGAATTGTTTACTTCTGGCTTCCCTCCACAGAAACAACATTAAAATGTCACCCACCACTATGGGATGTGATCCTCATGGGCTTAAAACCTTGCCTGTTTTGTCCCAGGCCATCTTGACCTGAATGATGCATGTGAATTCAGTCAGCATACAGGAGCTCTCTCTGCCCATGACCTAGTGGTTTCTTCTGTGTGTAAATGTTTTAAAAGAGTGGGGTCAGACAGGGCAAGCAGCCGTGTAAGGAAGCAGATCAGTGTCAGCAATGCAAAATGCCCATACATTTTAGTCATCTAACTCTATCCTGAAGAATTAGTTTTCTTTTTTTTACCGAGTCCTGACTTTAACATATCATCTTATTCAGCAGTAGTTCAGCTTTCTCTTAAGACATGAAGTCTACCTGACATACATATGTAGACATATAGCTACTAAGGCTACTTTGCTCTCATGTGTTTATGGCGTAAATAACCAAGACTCCTTTTTAGGGCCAAATCATTGACTTCCGGGAGCTGCTCTCAGATGCTATCAAAGGAGCCACTAGTGACTTTGCCTTGAACACCTTTGAATGTAATCCAGACCCATCAGTAAGTGACCAAGCCCTGTGCCTCTACTTTCAAACTGCCCAAACCTAGTGGACCTTCTAGAAGTATCGTTCTGAGTCCACAGAACTTTGAGATCTAGTTAAAGGTCATAGCAACCAGTCACTATTGTTTCGCCAAGATCCTGTTTTTCTTCCTAAATTATGAAGCAGTTTTGTGATGCCAGCCTATCTGCTCCTCCCACCAGGAACGCTTGCTGAAACCTCTGAGTGCATTTATTGGCATGAACAGTGAGATGCGAGAATTGGCAGCGGTGGTGAGCCGGGTAAGATCTGCTATTCAATTCACAAATTTATGGAGGGAGACCAGGGCTTCTGGAGCATTGTGGGTTGCTTCTTTTATTAATAACAATAAATATGATCATTTATTTATAAAGTGCCCCCACTCGCAGAGGCACTCATATTGTTTAGAGGCACAATAATGCATGATAAATAAATTATAGAATCATAAAATTACAATAGAAAAAGCCCACCATCCTACTATAGTGGCCAAGAAAAGAGACAGCAAAAAAGATGCAGAAAGGAAGGGACAGGTGAAATGCTTTCCAGAGCCGAGGAAGAAAGTTCTAAGAAAAGCAAGACACACATGTGCATTTTGTTTAAAGACTATGGAAATGCAGGGGTGTGGGAGTGTGGTGGCCTCATACTTGGAAATGTCCATGAATGTAACAAGATTTGTAGAAAAGATTTTCACCACCAGGCTACAGATACTTCAAGCTTGCACCCTGGAACCTAAAGGCAGTGGAAATTAATGGCCAGCGAGACAGCCTTGAAATCAGTTGTCCTGTATTTGATTTCTAGAGCCTTCTCTTTTTAGCTATATGATTTTAGGTAAGATTCTTGATTACAGAAGACTTACCTAATTTCCACTGATCTTAGTTTAATTGAAGGCTGAAACTGAGGTAGGCTCAATAAGTTGCTTAAAAGTTATCCGAGAAGTTCACAGCAGCTGGGAGTAACCAAGGGTGACTCTGCTTCTCTGTTTAGTCAGCAGATGTCCATAGTAGGTATGCAGAGGACCTGCAGACAGAGGGGAGAGACTCAGGCCCAGGCCTTACCTCAAGGGACTCTGGTTGCATCAATGGTGCACTCAGAGAGCGTGAAGAAAAGGATGTAGGAAAAACTGGAAGAGAAGAGGGAGCTGGAAGGTTCTCGGAATAAAGGTGGGGTGGGGAGAGGGGCAGGGCTGTAGAGGAAGGTCCCTGAGCAGTGTCCTGGATGGAGAATTGGCTAGAGGGATGAGAATGGCAGAATAGCATGCTTCTGAGGGGATAGGTCACTCTGTGTGTTTGTTCAGTGAGGTAGATGGTGGCAAATTAGTGGAGAAGAGAGGCCAGCTATGAGGTTTGCACCAGTGAAGAAGGATAAAGATTAAGCTGGGTCAGGATGCCTGAGGAAGCAATGGATAGTACTTTTCAAACCCATGAAAAATCTGTCCTCTCCTTCCTGGTTTTGCAAAATGATAGCATGACTGAAGTTCAAAGTAGAGCATGGAAGTGACCCAAAAGGATTCCATACTACCAGAGGAAGCAGGTATTCAAGTTCCTTCTTGAATGCTCAGTGGTGAAGAGATCATTCCCTCACAAGGCAGACCCTGTTGAACTGTGGCAGATAACTTTGGATGTAGATAAGGAAGAAATTTGGGTTGGGAAATTAAACACCACCTTGTTAAACTCAGTATCAACTCTAGACTTAGGAGAGATAGAGCCATCTATGGATGGCTTAAATATTAGAGTCAATGGATCTTCATTGTGTGCCAAGATTTCCTAAGAAAGGCCTCGAAAAGAGATGTGTTCTCCCCAAGTTTTGAAAGGCTGGAGTCAGGTGTGATCTAATCCCTGCCGTCCTAGTACTTGAGAGGACAAAGCAGGAGGATTTCTTCCACATAGAGAATTCCAGGCCAGGGTTACAGAGTGGGACCCTGTCTCAAAACACACAACTTGGAAGACTGGGTCCTTTCTCCACCACGCTGACAAACAACAGATGACGTACAGAATGTGTGACCCCATCATTTCTATGAAATGCTTCTCCTTAAAGTGGACTCCTGCTTGAGGACCCTGGATGGAGGAGAAGTAGACGTAGGACCATAATATCTTATGCCAGTTTAAAAACATACTTTTATATTTTTGAAACTTGCATACATATCACTTGCTTAAAAAAAAAAAGCAGATAAACAGTTTCCAGACTTGTTTTTTTTAAGCCAGAATGACATAGGAAAAGACCTTTTAAAAAAAGTAATACTCTAGACATTGTTTGCCTGAAATAGCTCCTATTGAGAAAGGCCCCTGAGTGACTGTTCAGAGGCATCTTGTGAAATTGAAATTGGGAAACTGTAAATTAGTTGTCAGTAAGAGCTGCTTAGTTGATCACCCTCGGGCAGTCGCTCCGGGCCCTGCTGTAAGAGGGAAGCAGCACTCACTTAGCTGTTGGCCTCCTGGAATGTTGCAGAAGAAATCGCTCCAGCTGGAAGCAGGGACTGCTCACGAGGGAAAAGGAAATGGAATTCTGGGGAGCTGAGGAACAGTGTCTCCTTTATGTAACAAATTAAGACAGCATTTGCCAAATCATAAAGCTAGACAGACACCCAGCATAGGTGAAGATCTGCTTTTCACTAAAAACTAGTGTAATCTAAAGGTACTTCTTGACTATGGTCATAAATCAGTGTAGGTTGCTATTGGCTGATAACAGGCTTAGCTCACTGTTAGATTTCCCCTCCTAAAAGCACTATAAACAAACAAACAAACAAACAAACAAACCTTCTTTAGGGAAAATCATTGAATACTTTCATGCCATCTTTTTGGTGAACTAACCCCAAATTATATGGTATGCATAGGTCTACATTATAATATTCATGGAAGATATTTTATTATATATTTTTATTCACTTTACATCCTTGTTATAGCCCCATCCCTCCACCCCTTCCGGTCTTACCCTCTCTCCCCCTTCCCTTCTCCCTCCTCCTCCCCTTGGGCTCCCTGTCCTATCCCACCCCAGCTCATCAAGTTGGCACACTGAGTGTGTCCTCTTCCCTTGTGAGCTGGCAAGGCAGTCCCTACAGGGGAACGTGATCAAAAAGCTGGCAAGCGAGTCTGTGTCAGATGCAGTCCCCACTTCCCTTACTAGAGGACCAACATGAGGCCTAAGCTGCCCATGTGCTACATCTTTGTAGGAGGCCTAGGCCCAGTTCATGCATGGTCCTTGGTAGATGCTTCAGCCTCAGCGAGCTCCTCTGCGCCCTGGTTAGATGGCTCTATTTGTCTTCTTGTGGAGCTCCTGTCATCTCCAGGTCCTTTCGTCTTTCATCCTACTTTTCCACAAGACTTGTGCATTGCCCAGTGTTTGGCTGTGAGTCTCAGCATCTGTTTTGAAGCACTGCTGAATAGAGCCCCTCAGAGGACAACTTTGTCAGGCTCCTGTCTGTAAGCTTAGCAGAGTATCACTCATAGTGCCAGGGGCTGGCACTCTCCAATAGGGTGGGTCTTTGGTTGGGCATTCCCTCAATCTCTGCTCTTATCTGTTCTCCTGAGTGAGGTAAGTCATGAAACATTTTTTTATCACCAGCACATTATATACTATTAAGTCATGTGTTCTGTGTTGCAGTGTTATTTCATAAGTGGAGGAAAACATTAGTTTTAACAAAATAATCCAATGTGCATTATAGGATATTTATCTCCATAATCCCAACATAAAGTGGAATGACATTATTGGACTGGACGCAGCCAAGCAGTTAGTCAAAGAAGCTGTTGTGTATCCAATAAGGGTAAGTATGAGGAGCATGTTTCTCATCACTATCAACTGGGCAAGTTGTGTGCAGAAGGGAAGGCATGGCGATTTATCTGTCCATAAGTCAGCCTTCTGACTGGGACATACTTTGTTAGTGCTGGAGCATCAAACCCAGTCTGTTCTGTAGCACTTCAAATCATTCTCCAGCTGCAGTTCTTGCAGAGGACTTGGTTAGGTTCCCAACACCCACAGCAGGTGGCTCACACAGCCCATAACTCTAGTGCCAGGGGATCCAGTGCCTTCTTCTGGTTTCCTCAGGCACTTGCATGTACTTGTGCATACAACACACATAAAATAAAAATAAATATTTTTAAAAAAATCACATCCTAGGCTGGGCATGCTGGTTCATGGCTTTAATCCCAGCACCTGGGAGGCAGGCTGAGTTTGAGGCCAGCCTGGTCTGCAAAACAAGTCCAGGTCAGCTAAGGCTCTGTTACACAGAAAAACCCTGTCTTGAAAAACAAACAAACATCACATTCTGTATTGGTTTGAAGCAAGTGTCTGCTGAGTGGTAACTGAGTATCCAAGACTGTTGTGGATATACAGCTTTTCAAGCGCTGACCAGTTAGCTTGACTCCCTAACAGTATGCTAGATTGAGAAGCTTCTCCCTGTGCTTCTCTAGGTCCTCCCTTAGCCCTAACTCCAGTTCCCATCAAGGTCTTTGCTTCCATTGCTTATGAAGACTAGACAGTTCCTATCAGAGCTATGGCCAACCATCTCCTCACCCCCTTTGAAGAGTCCTGCCTTTACTATTCGTCCACCTGTTTTTTGAGGAATGTAGAAAACAGTCAGAAGTAGGTAATAAGCCTTCTGACTCATGATGATTATTGCATACTGTTTGCTATCTAACACTCAGGGCCTTAAAACAACCAATCACTAAAACAGATGTTCATTTGTCCTTCTGTGGATGGGCAGTTTGGGCTGGATCCAGCTAGGCTAGCTCATTGTTTCCACATGGTATTATTTGCCTGCTCTATCCCATGCCCAG
Organism: Pachyuromys duprasi; assembly: GCA_028658305.1. Classification (NCBI taxonomy): domain Eukaryota; kingdom Metazoa; phylum Chordata; class Mammalia; order Rodentia; family Muridae; genus Pachyuromys; species Pachyuromys duprasi. Next base: position 48,512,525 of record CM053764.1, read on the forward strand.
GGCATCAGCCAGAGTGGCTGGGAAGACTGGGTGAGAGGTGGGGAGAAACGTGCAGCCAGGCTCATTTCATACATCCTCCTCCTGTAACAAGCAGGTCAAGGCTTGGTCACACGGTTCTTAGAAAGAGGGAAAGAAAGATTAAGTCCTAACGTGTGAACTTTTATCTATCTCCTCTTCCATTTGTTCATCTTATATTTTCAAACCACTTTTTATATTTCCCAGCATCCTATTAGGCAAGAACAGAGGACCAGGCCCAGATGCAGGTGGTGGAGAAACACTCTACCTTTTTTTGTTGGGAGCAGCTCTGCAGAATTTGGGGCTAGCAACTATAATTTCCTAAGGCCAGGATTAAATACTCATTTAAAGAAACCTACTGCTGTGTGTTAGTGCCACTGACTCCATGAAGCTCTCGATTTTGGGGTACTTTATTTAATTCTAAGGGAACAAAAACCATTAAATCAGAATATTTTTTTTACCTCTTTCTTCTTCTGCTCAGATATAAGTAAGAAATATATTGGTATCAGAACTAAGAAACCATAGCACCAAACTTAGAAAGGCTAGAACATTTCCTTGGCACTCTGGATATGTTATTTTCTCGTTACTCTGGGGAACAAACCCATGGCCTTTCATGTGTAGGCAAGAGATGTACCACAGGACTACAGCGCCTCCCCCTTTTCTGGAAATGTCATTTCCATGGTATTATGCACCCCATAAGCAATGGTAATAGGTTTGCCAACAGCACTAGCGAGACACTAAGAACATGTAGTAATTTCACCAGTGTTTTCCTTTCCCCAGTCTTTACCAGTCTGGTCCAGTTTTTAGAAGGTTTGAACTTGAGCTATGGAAGAGACAACTGAAATCTGTGCACATCCTCTGGGAGTCAGTGTCCCCAGCCTCTACCACAGGCTTTACCATTACCCCACATGGGCAGCCCCCTATGAGCTGGTTCTAGGATTCATCCTGCATTTATGTCTTCTTTACAGCTTTAAAAAGGAGCTAAATGCTCTACACAGAGAGCTCAGAGGAAAAGGAAATTATATGCATAAGAAGTAACTATTGCTACCGAGAAGAAAATAGCTGTATATACCTTTCTTTTCCTTAGTTATTTGTTTATTGCTTTTCAGAAGCCACAAAAAGTAAGTCAGATATTCTTGCCCATTGTGAAAATGCCAATGGGACACACAAGATAGGCAAAGAGAAGCACGCTTTTAAAAAGTGGGCCTGAGTTGTAGAGTGGCTGACACTCCTGCCCTGCCTGCTAAGGCTGTTCAGGCTAGTGTATTCATGCTCATCTTGTTCTTTGTTCTCAAAGTACCCACAGCTATTTACAGGAATTCTCTCCCCCTGGAAAGGACTACTGCTTTACGGCCCTCCAGGTAAACACATCTTTCTGCTGGAGTCTTAGAAGTGTGTGTGCTGTGAATGTGTTGCCCCTCTATGTCTGCCCGAGGACAGGGCGAAGGATGCCTGTGGGAGACTGGATTGCGCCTGTCTGTGATGCAAGGAGCAGAGACACCTGCTCATGTTTATCTTCATGTGTCCCTAGGTACAGGGAAGACTTTACTGGCCAAAGCTGTGGCCACTGAGTGTAAAACGACCTTCTTTAACATTTCTGCATCCACCATTGTCAGCAAGTGGAGAGGAGATTCAGAAAAACTTGTTCGGGTAGGAATTCTTTGTTTGTTTGGTTGGTTGGTTGGTTTTTCAAGACAGAGTTTCTCTGTGTAGCCTTGGTTGTCCTGGACTCACTTTGTAGACCAGGCTGGCCTTGAACTCACAAAGATCCACCTGCCTCTGTCTCCCTAAGTGCTGGGATCCATACCTAGCTTCAGGTAGGAATTCTTACTATTCTTAAAAGTCAGTTTTTCAGAATGCCAGAGTACAAATTATGTTAGGGTTTATTTGTTTTAAGGTTCCACTTGGACTGTGACTACCAAAACCTAGGAAATGGATTTACTGTTACATGTGGATATTAATCATATCACCATCAGCAAAGCATGGACTTTCTTCTTTTGGAATTTTACCAACAGCCCTTTTTTGATTCCTGCAATTTAGGAATAAACGTTAGAATAAAAGTCTCTAAAGTGGCTTCGTGTTTTCTGCACTCAAGAGACATTCATTATTAAGCGTGTACAGTATATCCAGTTAACGTTTAGTGTGAGGCCGCTGCTGTGTGCCAGACCATACACTAAGTACTCTGTGGAGGAACTGAGAGACTTAAAACTTAATTATTCTTTTGGATGTTCTGAGCAACTTTTCTTCCTCTGTGCTCATTGCCTGCACAGTGTGTTCTTTCCTTGAAAGGCTGTTTCCATCTTTACAATATCTCATTCCTGACCCATGGCATCTCTTACACTATAACATTTTGCTCTATCTTCCTGTCACCTTAAGAGAAGAGCTGCTTATGATGTACACCCCACCATCAAGGGGAAGCCTTGCCAGAAATCTTGTTAGACTGTTGCCTGCAGTGGGAGGACTGAGAAGTAATCAATACTAAGTGAATGTAAAATACACTTTCTGAAAGGAAACTATTCTAAAATACTACCCTGGAATTATGGTCCCTCATAAAACTAATTTCCAAATGTTATAGACTGCTTAGAAGATATAATGGAATATTTTAAAAGGGTTGTTTTAAAAAAATAAAACCGTACCTATTATTTATTACTTTGACTGTTTATTTATTCATTCATTCATTTTCTGGGGATTAAATGCAGGCCTTATGCATACCAGGCAAGTGCTGTTAACACTAAATTAGATCCTTATCCCCTGATATTATTTTCAAGTTGTTTCAAATGTTTAAGTTGTAATGAATTTTTATCATCTCTTCAACACTGTCTTTCTTTCCTGTTGTTATTTTGTTTATTGTGGTGGTAGTGTTTTGTTACAAGGTCTTTTTATAGATGTAGCCCAGGCTGGCTTTGAACTCATGATCCTTCTACTAGGATTACCATATTCTCCTAGGGACTATAGGAATGTATAACTGTGCTAACTCGGTCATGTCTAAAGGGACTCCTGTCTATCTGCTTCTACATGTGTGACTGCCTGGGGTTCTGGTTAACCCTACTCCAGAGGGATGAGATTCAATTAATTACAATTATTATCAGCCTAAAACTCTTTGCGATGTGTGCATTTAATTTCTGTGTGTTGACTAACAATAACACAACTCACAAAAGACGCTTTCCCCTGAATGGCATAATTCATGTCCTGTCCTGAAAATTGTTTTGAACCATGAGTACAAGACATTGAAAAATGCTCAAAGGAGTGTTCAAAGAAAGATAGCAGACTCCCTGGACAAGCCTTAGGTGGATGTATTTAGATTTTTCATGAATATCCTCAACAGGGATGAAGATGAAATGGTTTCTTGTTTAGTGCTGAGCAGCTAGAAACACCAGATCACAAGAACGCTCTCGTCTCTCTGAGCATTGTTTTTATTTTTCTGCTCAAGCATTATGTTGTCACAATTATAGGAGCAAGGCAACGATTCCTCCCCCAATTTTCCATCTCTTAAGAAACTAGCTTTTTGAGAAATGCATGAAAGCCTATATTGTTTGACTTGGAGTAAATATGAATGCCTATCCTTTTGTTCACATGGCAGGTGCTTCACTGACTCAGCCATCTCCCAGGCCCCTAATTTAAGCATTTGACAAGTGACTTTAGAAGATACTTATTTTTCTTATGAGACATACATTTTAATTTAAACAATTGAAAAATATTTGAGAAGAAACTGGAAACCTCTGCTAGTCTTGAAGGATCTCATCTTATTTCCTTCTAGAAGTCACTTTTTCCTTGTTTTTGAGAGCTGGGAAGATCCTCACCAGGAGAGTTTTAGTCATTCTGTCAACTCCTTCCTGTGAAGGATGCCAGAGAAAGTAAACTCTTTAGGACCTTCCCCTAAACCAGAAGAGCACTTTCTCCCATTTGCTTCCCTTTCTATTCCAATTATGGAGTTATTTATAGGGAACCCTTGGGCTGTGAACCTCCCTCCTCTCCTAATGCTCCTGCCTCTTAGGAGTTGAACACTACTGAATAGTTGAGTGGTCTCTTTAGCAAATGCATACACCTGTTGATGGTTACATCTGCCTCCCCTTATGATTTAACTTCCTCCAAGCACCTCTGGGCATTTTAGACTAATGCCTCTAGAAGCACTTACCATAGTTCTATTTATTCTCTGGGAATGGGAACTCAGTGATTTGAGCAATATGGAGACCTGAACCCGAAGCATAGTTAGTTCTTCTAATTTCATGTGTAGGAAAGACTCCTGGTCTCCTATGCTTGTGTGAGCTCCTTAAAACTGTACATAGGTCTGAAATATAGTTCTAATCTCATCTTCTTCATTGGACAGATTGTTGCTATTATAATCACCTTTAACATCAGGTACAATTGGGCTTCTCTTTTTGTAACAAGGAAGAAAAATTACTTGCTTCTAATTGGCTGGTCTCCTCTGTATCAGAGAGGGGTTACTGATAAGTCCCCCAGAATTGCCCTGTTGCATGACTTTTCCTGGAGATGTGTGAACAAATGTGTATCCACCCAGATAAGGTAGATAATGGATAATATACCAAACAAATGATTGTCCTCAAGTCTAGCTTACTCAAGCAGTGTGTTTATTGGAGCACAGATGAGTGGTCATAGAAGTAAAAGTATCTGTATCTGCATCACCAAAAAGCCCATTCTACATAGGGGTGATTCATGGAAGCTGCATTTGTGCTGCTCCCTGAACACCTTTCAGACAGCTCCACCAATCACAGAATCTAATCTCAGACCACCTTCTTATGCTTTTATAACAATGGGCACCAGCCTTGTGGATCTTGTATTTCAGGAGCTCCCTGAGCCATGTAAGTTCCCTTGAGTCCATGAGTCTTGTAAGTTCTCTTCACTCCCCTAGCCTGTAAATTCCCTTTACTCTCTGAGCCTTGTAAATCTTTTTATTCCCTGAGCCTTTGAAATTCTTTATATCCTTGAGTCTTGTAAGTTCTCTTTACTTCCTAAGCCTAATAAATTCCCTTTATTCTCTGAGCCTTGTAAGTCCCCTTTACTTCTTGAGTCTTGTAAATTCCTGTTATTCCCTGAGCCTCATAAATTCCCTTTGTTCCCTTAGCCTTGTAAGTTCTGTTTACTTCCTGAGCTTTGTAAATTCCTTTATTCCCTGAGGTTTGTAAGTGTCCTTTATTCCCTGAGTCTCTTTAGCTTCTTCCCTTTGTCCAGGAAGGAATAAATGAAAGGAAATAGCTATACCATCCTTCTCTCCATTTACGAGAAGGATCCAGGTCTTATGAATCAGGATTCTGTGAAGGGGAAATACTGATCCATCACCTTAGACTCACCATATCTTGAGTCATGGGGAATGTAAGGGAGTGCCTCCTCAGTGTCAAGGGGGCCTCAGAGGGATATTCTGCTGCTGCTGCTCCTGAAAGCCACACACTAGCTTCTCCCCCCTTAGCTTGTGATGCTTGTCTAACACTAAGTGACACAGAGAATAAATCTCCCCGTGGCAACAAAAAAATCTCTTATCCAATCTCTGCTGCATTCTCCAATCAACAGTGAAGAGTTGTATATGGTGCTCAAGAGATCAGTTGCAGGACTCAGAAAGATTTAGGTCTTTATGCTCTTCACCACCACTATCTCTCCCTGTCGAGTTCTTTATTTTGTTTTTATGTCTGTTCTTTGCTGGCTGCTTTCTTGTTCCTGTTCAGTCTATAATATTTTACTCTGGAACAGAACATCTTGTTCCATCAAGAATTGCTTTTGAGAATCGGATCCTCTAGTATTTGGGAGGTAGGGCAAGGGGATCATTATGAGTTCACCTGCCAACCTGAGCTATATTGTGAGTTCCAGTCCAGCTTAAGCAGTCTCAAAACAACAATAAAAACCCAGTAATGATAACAAACAAAAGAGAATATTTACAAAGAACCAGATCCTAGCAGGTGGTGCTGAGGTGGGGTGAGGGCCCTGTGGAACCATGTGGAGAACAGAAAAGAACATTTTCAGCTTGTTTTTCAGGACTGTCCTTTTCCTGCGCTTTTTCCTTCTGAGAATAGTCCTGGTGTCCCCAAAGACAAAAGGGGGAAAGCCACTACATGATCCTATTCTAAGGACGTTGTGTCCACGTGGAACATGTTTCTGGCAGGGTGTCTCCAGGGGTTAACTAGGCAACCAAAAGCTTGGGAACTGAATTTTATCTTCAGTTCTCACATTTATCATTAGTAACCTTGAACTAGGCACCTACTCTCTCTGGCTGTAATTTTGACAGACGATAAATGGAAAAAACCGGACCCCATCCAAACCCCTAGGTTGGAACTAGAGAGAAATCGTGGTGATGGCTAAAGTTGCCCTGAGTGCTGGTGTGCAATGGTGCTTATTGGTTCAGCAGTTCTAAACTTCTAATCTGGGAGCATTTGAGGACTAAAGTTCAAGTGTATGACCTCCTTTGCTTTTCCCTACTCAGGTGCTTTTTGAACTTGCCCGCTATCATGCCCCCTCCACGATCTTCCTGGATGAATTGGAATCTGTGATGAGTCAGAGAGGCATGGCTCCCGGGTAACAGACAGGTTTTTTGTTTGTTTATTTGTGTGTGTGTGTGTCTGATCATTCCTCCCCTCTTTGTAAGTGTATATGATGGTCAGAAGTCCACCCACATTTACCAGCAGAAGGAGCCTATTAATACACCCACAAATTTTCTGCAGACACATGGAAAGGTCTTTAAATTAGATCCTGTTAACTGATTTAAATGGTTCTTATAAGGTGAGGAACTATCTTCCTCCTTTTCCCTCCTCACAGAGTGGCTGTCAGGCCTGAAGGTCAACCAGCCGCAGGATCGCAGGCTGCCATGACGGTCAGAGGGCTGCCAGTGGGCAGCGGGGCTTGCCCATGAAGCCACGGGATGGGCTGCTTCTGCATTCATTCTCTGGAGATGGTCCTCCAGGCCAAGGAAACCGGTGGTTCTTTGACATCTGTCATAAGCATTCTTTCTAAAGATTAAGTGTCAGAAAGTGTCCCCAGCAGGGAGCAGGGCCTCTATTATTAAGGCTTTCGGGTTATACTTGCAGAAGGCCCAGTAGGGTTGCTTGCTTGCCTGCTTGCTTGGTTTTGTGAATGTATGTGGCATGTGTTTTGTGTGTGCACATGTGTGTGCTGGTACATGTAACACATGTGTTCGTGTATGTATGTGTGTGAGTACATGTCACATGTATGTGTGGACACATGTATGTGCTGGTACATATAACATTTGTGTTCGTGTGTGTATGTATGTATGTGTGTATGTGTCCGTGTGCTTGAGTCTGTGTGTGTCCATCTGTATGTGTGTATATGTGTGTATGTGTATATGTATTCTGAACGTGTGTATGTATTTGATGTGTGTATGAGTATGTGTATGTGTAGTATGTGTGTATGTATGTGCGTGTATGAGTGTGTATGTGACTATGTATGTGTGAGTGTATATGTGTGTGTATGTGAGTGTATATGTGTGTGTATGTGAGTGTGTATGTGTGTGTATGTGTGTGTATATGTGAATGTGTATGTGTGTGTGTGTATGTGAGTGTGTATGTGTGTGTATGTGAGTGTGTATGTGTGTGTATGTGAGTGTGTATGTGTGTGTGCCCATGTCTGCCTCTATATGGATTTGGATCAGAATGCAGGTCCTCATGCTTAACACAGCAGCAGTTTACCAGCAGGGCCATCACCTCAACCCCCATTTTGTAAGTTTTTAAATTTATTTTATAATATTTTTATTAATTGAGAATTTCATACAGTATATTTTGAGTACATTACCCCCAATTACTCCCTTTAATTTCTCCAGATCCTCCTCCCCCTGACTTCATGTATTCATTTAAAATAATGGTAATTTGTGTAAGAACTCACTGACTGATTTGTGTGGCTGTGTACTTCTGAGTGCGGGGCCGTCTGCCGGAGCACAGTCAACTCCCGGAAAAAGCCATGTTCTTACGGAAAACTGGTGTTCTCTCCCCTGGAAGCCATCAACTGCCCACTGCTCCTCAGTTAGGGCTAGGGGCTCATGAACTCCCACTCCATGCTAGAATGCTCGTTAGCCTGACCTTGTACAGGTCTGGTGTGGCCATTCACAGCTGCTGTGAGTTCGCAGCTGTAGAGGTCCAGCCATGTCCAAAGGATGCTGTCTCGTTCAGTCCTCCCTGACCTCCAGCTCTTACAGTCCTTCTACTCTGTCTTCTGAAATGGTCCCTGAGCCTTAGGGAGATAAGGGTGTGATACAGATTTGTCCTGGTGGAGGCTAAACACGCCATAGGTACCTTGACCAGTTTGAGTTTCTGCATTAACTGCTATCTACTGCACAAAGGAACTTCTTGATAAAGCATAGGAACTCCACTGATCTGTGGATAGGGTTATGAATTTACAGGGCAGTTTTACCCTATGTCCAATTAGCAAAATGATAGTAGTAGGTTCACCCCTGGGGCCTGTCCACTCCCCAACCTTTGGTTATTAGCTAGATTTGCAGTACCAAGTGAACGAGTTTAAATCCAGTCAGAAAGCAGTCACATCCATGTGACAGTCATATTGCCATACCAGTCATTAATGCAGTTTACATGACTCACAGCTGGATAAGACTGTTGACTCCCAAGTTGGGCATAGTGGCACACACCTTTAATCCCAGTCCTCAGGAGACAGAGGGAGGCGGATCTTTGTGAGTTCAAGGCTAGGCTGGTCAACACAGAGAATTCCAGGACAGCCGGCGAAACATAGTGAGACCCTGTCTTGAAAAGCAACAATGGCCGTCTGTTGACTCCCATCCACCCCAGAACCCTGAAAAGTACCCTATAGTAGTGTTACCTAGTAGATCAACACCAATGTGATTTCTCAATGTCCTGTGGCCAATGTGTGTGCTGTCTTTAGGAAGAGGCTCTTACGATCAAGTTCTGGTCAGCAATAAGGAGAAGTAGCAATAACCTGTACTGTTTTGTGGGTCTTCAGGATCCCTCTGACTAACAACAGAGGAGAGAAAGGACAGTTTGGGGCTTTTTATTTGACAACCTATCGATGGGTTCTGGGATGAATATAATTCCCTGTGAAAGGTAACTCTAATTATACTTCTATATGAATGTGTGTGTGTGTGTATGAAACATAAAATAGTGGGTTCCATATTATAGTCAATTTCTCAAAGATCCTTAGAGTTCTCCTGAATCCTGCACTGGCTTTGAATTCAATATTTAGCTTAGGGTAATCTTAAACTTGATTCTCCTGCTTCTTCTTCCCAAGTGTGTGAGCTTGAAAAAGAAAAACATGTGTCTGGAAAATCTCTGTGCAGCTGTATTTATTAATGACCTTTAATAGTCTTTATCAAGATAGAGCCAATGGTAATACAAAGCAAAGAATTTGCATGTTGGAAATATAAAAGTACAATTAGAAAATAATTTGTGCAGTTTATACTCATTGGAAACCATTTTTCCAGCAGGGAAACAGAAATATGAGGAGCAGCCAAGATGGGCATGGGTCTCATTGAAACGGGACAGTGACCTGGCCATACTCTGCCTTGTCAGACCCAAGCTGCAGCCCTCTGCCTTGCTACACTAGCCTGGCACGAGCAACTAGCTGCTCCCAAGCAGGAGGCCCCTGACTCCTCCAGCTGTCTCTCCCTCTGCAGACAGGCCTCTCTGACCTGCGTAACTCCAGTGGTGGCCTTCTGCCTGCCTTGAAGATCATCTTTCCTAGAGTTTCCTGTGGCCTAGATGTTGCTAATTTGGTTCTTCCTATACCATCCCTGATTGCAAGTGCTTCATCCATGTTCTCCCTGAATTTCAGTGTCCTTGTTAAGCTGGCCATGAAACTGCACACCTTTAATCCAGCAGTTGAGAGGCAGAGGCAGGCAAATCTTTGTGAGTTCTGAGCCAGTCTGGTCTACATTGTGAGTTCCAGGCGCCAGCCAAGATGACAACCTATCTGAAGAAACGAAAACAAAAACAGATAAAAAATAAGGGCAAATATTTTGAAGTCATATCATAGGCCATGTCATGCCAGTTGTATGGAGAGTTACATTAAAATTGGCATATGTACGCATGCTTTGCGTGATTATGGGCAAAGTCTATATGAACATATAATTGTATGGTGGGAGTCTTTTCTGTCAGATATCGAGGGGCACAGATTCTACCAAGCCATACACAGGTAGAACAGTCCCAGTGTGTAAATCTAGTGTCTGAACCGACCCATTCTGAGCCTTTCCTAGTGCTGGCAGACAATTAAAGTGCAAAACTCCACCTCACGAAAGTTTGTTTCATATGTGAAAGTATAAAATACCATATATATTACTTTCAGGCTATGTGAAAAGGTATTATGTGAAAATACAAATTAATTTCATGCATAGACTTAGGTTTTATCTCCAATATGACTCTTTATGTCTATGCAGACATTCCAAAATTTTAAAAAATGTGGAACACCACTGGTCCCCAGTCTCTGGGATGAGAATACTCAGCCGTACCTTATGTGGGTCGCGTCTGTGCACATGCACAAGAGGTTGAGTATTGTGCTGTCTAAGAAAGACATTTCGTTACTGTTCTTTTAACTAAATCTATGTTACTGAGGGAAAGTCTGCTGAGTGTGTTCTGATTTAAATCTAATATGGGCTGTTCAGCTCTTCATGGCATGGTCTTTCTTGATGGAAGGTACTTGGGCAATGGTAATGGAGACTGAGAGCTCAATGTGTACAGAGAACAGGTTCTAATCTATGTGATTAGCATGCTTTTCATTAGGAGAGAATAAAGCAAATTCAGTGTAAGGATTTTGTAAACACACAGATGCACACACAGAGAGAAATTGTGAGAAACATGAAAATTATGTTGTGCCTGCTCTATAAATGAGGGGATTATTCTCAATCATGCCATTTCAATTAATTAATTTTGATTTTTAAAGACTAAGCTGGCCTGAAACTATGTAGCACAGGTTAGCCTCAAACTCATGGTGATTCTCCTGTCTCAGCATCACAAGTGCCAAGCCACCATTATAACTGTAAATTATGACATTTTAAAACAATGGATCAGGTAGACACAGTGGGTTATCTTTAATCTAACCCTTAAGTTATTTTTTAGTTCCGTGTTAACCTTTGCTTTTTCTTTTAAATATCATCATTGTATTATTTACTTTTTAAAATTACATTTCATGTAAAACTAAAGTACCAGAAATGCTCATTTTCTTGAACTCATTTGCTACCAGAGTGGAGCCTGTTCTATAGTCACAGGGCCATTGCTGTGGGTACCACTCTTGTCACCAGGGTAAAGGCTCTGCCACAGAGGAAATCATGTCTCCTTGTCTCTTTAGGGGAGAACACGAGGGAAGTCTTCGGATGAAGACCGAGTTACTGGTGCAGATGGATGGATTAGCACGCTCAGAGGATCTTGTGTTTGTCTTAGCGGCTTCTAACCTGCCGTGGTAAGATATCAAGAGAGCATATTGCAAAGCAATTTCACGATCCACTAAATACAGATATGGATTTCAGTGACTTAAGAGCTATAGGAGGAGGTACAGAAGTTACACATAAACTGATCCCACAGTGGGTGTGGGCGTGGCAAGGAACCAATCTCCTTTGGCTATAACGACCCAGCATAAAAGTGGATAGCACTACTCCCTGTGTTTGGATTCTAAGCTATGTCAGAGTGGAGAAGCTGAGCTGATTAAGAGGCATGCATGCATTCATTTCTCCCTGCTCTTGTCTGTGGTTCCTTCCCTAATGATGGCCTGTACCAGCAACTGTGAGCTAAAATAAGCCCTTTCTCCCTTAAGTTGCCTCTGTCAGGTTTTATATATATATATACACATATTATTAAAGCAACAGAAATGAAATTAGGATATAAGGGGAGATACGCTATGTTTTTCTTTTTAATCAAACAGAGGTTTTCCATTAGAACTATAAATGCTTAATATCTCTTGTTCTCAAAGAACATTCCAGAAATAATGTTTTGATTTTATTGGTATTAAAATTAAACTTTTTGAAGTTAGTAGAAAAACCTTTTCTTTATTCCATATAGTAAATAGAAAACTAAACAATCTCTAATTGAAAATATAATCTTCTCTCAGAGTCTTCTATTCAAACTGTATCCCAGAGTGGCTTAAGAACAATTCTAGAAGAAGAATTGAGAAATAAGAGATGTTGACTAGGGGAAAACAATATCTATTTAGAGAATATATTTTTAAAATGTTATAATCCTCTTCCAGTTCTCAGAACATTTTCACGTTATTATTTTTCCATGTCCTGGATAGAGAAGGAGATACACGAGGGAATATTCTCAGAGGGCGTCCAGGGTCAAGAGAGGCAAGTCAGCCCATGGTCAGCAGCAGTGAGTGGGGCTGGGCTTCTCACACCATCCCCACCTCCTTTTCCACATTTGCAGACAGACAGAGAGCTCTTCTGTACATGCTGATCATCTGGGATCCCAAAAAAGAAGCAACGGAGACAAATTTTAGGCAATTCATGTATAATCTGTTCCTTTCAGTACATTCATAGTCTAAACCTACCTCGCTTCCCACACAAGACTTGTTTGATCATGCTTAGATGATCAGTATTTTACATTTTGAAGGCATATTTATATATAACGTTAAAGTAAAGTCCAATACAGAATTGCTATTTAAATGTTTAAATAAACATTATTGGGAGCCATTGTTTGGGGGTAAGCCTCTGTATGGGGTTGCAATGACTAAAGTCATGATGGGGGTCACCCATGTTAAAATTCTCTTCAGCCACACTGGGGCAGTTATTTAATCCTCTCAGAAATTCATACATATAAATGCAAGGCTCTGGGTTGTACCCTCTGAATGTGCCCCAACAACCCAGTGATCTGATGTTGACCAGTCCTTTTTTGTTTTGTTTTTCTCTTGTTTTGTCCCCCATTTTTCAAGAATCCTAACTTTGAAAAGGACCAAACTACTTTTGATCTTTGTGCTTTTATTCTGCTGCCTGGTGGCTGTGGGTGTTCACCTGGGCGGGTGTGAGGCTGGAATGCTCCTAACATGAGTGTGGCAGCTCTGCACCTTGAGAGACTTAAACACACACTTTCCCAAAGCATGGAGAACCCTTCCCTCAGCGTGAACCCAGCAGCCCCTGCAGTGTCGCTCTGTGCTGGGTTGATGGACCAAGGTCAACTGTGGTCTTGGTAGTGTCTCCTCACTACTGTTGAGTGCTCTAGGCTGGAAATGAGCTGATTCATTTCAATGGGCTTTTTTTCTTAGTTTTGACCCAGTGTTGGGAGCATGGCCCTGTATCATATTCGGAGGTGTGCAGTATCTTGTTTTCTCACTTTGGAACTTTTGGAACTTTGGAATCATGATTTCAAGGCTTGTTTGGTACAATACCATTAGGTTTTGTGAATGATTTTTTTCTAGTTTTTTGTTTTAACAGTGTCTTAGTCCATAGCCAAAGCTGACCTTGAACTCTAGATCCTCCTGTCCCTGCCTCCTGTCTGTTGTAATTACAGGAATGTAATAATACCCCTGAGGCGTTTTGTGATTTAAAGAAGCTTCTTAAGCTATGACTTACATACTGCACCATTCACAACTAATGCTTTTAGGTAGTCATGCTATTTAACTGTGCTACATGTTTTATTGTATTATTATTATTATTGTTGTTGTTGCAATTATCTGCATTGTATACAGACTAAAGCCAGGTCCTTGTATGCATATGTTCTGAAAAATGCATATCTGTTACTATAGGGTGTATTAAAGTTCTGTAGAGGAACAGAACCAACAAAATGTATGTGTATTATAAAACAGGATTTGTACTGGGCCTGGTTGAACACACCTTTAATCCCAGCCCTCCTGAGGCAGAAGCAGACAGATGTCTGTGCGTTTGAGCTAGCCTGCTCTACATGGTGAGTTCCAGGGCAGCCAGGGCTCCATAGTGAAACCCTGTCTCCAAACCAACCACCAACTGAAGAGAAGTATTTACTATGGTTTACCACTGAGAGTAGCCGGGTGGTCCAGCCATGGCCATCAGCATGCTGCACTGGCTGAGAGTCTGATGGCTGCTCCGAGCCTGAGCTGGATGCCTTTGCTTTCCCAGTGTTCACTGAAAGGCTGAAAGAACCTGGGAATCAGGTTTTCAGTCCTCTCAGGAAGGCCAAACAAGCTAGATTCTGACACCAGTTAGGGATGGCTCAACCAGCAGGAAGCCAGCCAAGCAGGCAGCAAGCAGCTCTGCACTTTCTTTAGACCTTTTTATACTTGAAGAGGGTCTTCTGCTCTCAACCAGTCCTTCCTATGAATGCCCTCGCAGACCTGCTCAGAGGCTTGTCTCTCAGCCCAGTTATGCACACTGTCGACATTTACCATCACGTGGGAGTGCAGGCCTAGATGATGCAAGTCACTCACTCACCACAGCCTCCTGCTGCAGGAAAGACAGGAAAGGCCGGCCAGGTCTCACACGCACAGAATTCTAGCACTTGGGAGGTGGAGGCAGGGACATCGACAGTTCACGGTCATCGTTGGCTGTGTTACAGTCTTGAAGCCAGCCTCAGCTCCATGCTGGGCAAGGGCGGAGAAAACATTTGTCCTAAAATTACTTGTGGTAGCACTTAAATACTCCTGTGACAGTACTGAAGCTGTGTTCCACGTCATGGTGTCTCAGGCAATGGTGGGCTATGAGGTTCCACATCACAGAGTGCGAACACATTGCACATGCCTGTTAGTGCTGGTGTCAATAAACCTACTGCCATGCTAACGGTATCAAAGTGTAGCCAGCACAGTACAGTGCATAGTAATGAGAATAAACAGTGGTTGCTGATTGACATGTTTTAGTAAACATGTTTACTGCTCGAGCTTTGTATTATTTTAAAATGTACAACTTTGAGTCATTTAAGAACATTTTACTATATAAGGAGCATTCCTTGTCTTGTAGGCAGCAGCTTCACACATCTTGTATTTCTCTCTTATCCAAAAGGCAGCACACCATATCAATTGTTCTATATTTTTGTCTTTTTTAAAAATAAAATATCAGAATATCCTGGAGATTTTCTTCCAAATAAGGTCACAGATTCTTCCTTATTCCCTTTATAGTTATATAGTACTCCAATGTATAGTCCTGCAAATCAGTGATGGCCACAGAGCTGGTCCTGCTCATGTTATTACAAATAGCAGTAGAGTAAGGAATGGGCCTGGATGTGCCATTTTCTTTCTTTTGCCAGTGCACTGTTGGAATGGGTTCCTGGAAGGAGCACCACTGGATCAGAGGGTAACATGCATGGAATTATGGTATCGCCTGCCAGACTCCCCTCCATGGGGGGGGGGCAATTCTGCAGTCCCACTAGTGTCTTGCATTCATTACATAACATCATAGCAAGAACATTTCCAATGCCATTAAATAATCCTTGAAAATTGAATTTGGTGATGGTTGCCCAGAATTCCCACATGTGGACTATACCACAATTTAATCATTCCTTTCCGTTGCACAGATATGATGATCTCAAACTTTCTCTACTAATAAGTAAAGTGAAGTGAACTTCCTTGCATAAAAGCCTTTGTGAACAGGACTAGGGAGAGAGCTCAGGCACTGGAGTGTTTGTAATCCCAGCATGGGGGAGGCAGAAGCAGGGGGATTCCTGGGCTCACTGGCCAGCCAACCTAACCTACGTAATGAGCTCCAGGCTAGAAAGGTCTCTCAACAGAGCGGGTGGCACCTGCAGGATACCCCGAGATTGTCCTCTAGGCTCCACACTTCCGTATGTGCCCTCCCCCCCGAGGGTGCATACATAAGCCAGTGTGCACATATGCACAAAACAACACCTTTGGGTACAGTTCTGGTGTCTGGAGGAGGGTAGCTCCCTTGTAACATATTACTAAACCGTTTTATAAGGAAAGATTCTCTGAAGAAGGAATATTCTTAGACAGATTTTTCTCAGCTTCAGGATACCACTTGAGAAAGGGGGCTTATCTGCTTCAAGCAGTGTATCCTGGAGACATAACTAATTCAGAATAACTATGTGAAGACTCAGTCCTAAAATATCAGATTCCTTACATTCGGAACTCAAAAGCATCTCTTCAAAAGCATCTTTCAGGCACTAGATAATCCTTTACCAGCAGTGAGGTGGCTTACAGTTTTTGCTCACGAGCCTTGGCTGGTTTGTACCATGAGAGAGGACCAGAAGGAAGCAAGAAGGAACCACTTCTCTGTGTCATCTGATGTATAAGTGAGCAGTGAGAGGCATAAGAAATGCTGCACATTTAATATCACCACTTAATGTAATAGCCATGTAAGAAATGCAGTGAGCGTAATTGGGGCTAATTTGACCTACTTTGATTGCTGCACATTCACAAGCTCGGGCCTAGCAGTTCAGAGGGAATGAAATGCTGAACAGGGCCATTAAGGCAAATCCCATCTAGAAATGTTTATTTAACTCTATGGTAGTTTGTACAAATAAGGTGTGGGGGCTGCAAGAGACACTCTGATACTCCTGTCTCCCTTGCTGCTTGCCGAAAGGCTAGACGTTCCAGGAATCCTCTAAGAAAGCAGGTACTGGTATAACCAAGCTGCAGGTTAAAAAACCAGGAGACTTCCTTGTAAGATTGAAAAGAAGGCAACAGAGCCAAGAGATTCCTGCTCTGCAAATGCAGCTGCCCCGCTTTGTTTAGGGAGCACCTGCAGTGGCTCACAGGGGCCATCCCCTCGGTGACCGCGCCTCCTTTTCTACAAGACTTAAAATGTTCCTAGGACAGCTTTGAGCCCAGCTGCCTTTCTATTGCCTTGTAAAAGCATCCGTCCACATGGGCGATCCTTCCTGGAGTGGTGTTCCTGTGGAAATGCACTTTTGTGACTGAAAGGATCAGACAACATGCCTGTTGCTTTTAACAAAATCTCAAGGGTTCGGTTTTACCAAGAAGGAGCCAGATGCTGGAGAGAAAGCTTGCTAGCTCAGAGAGGTAGAGAAAGCACCCAGCTATTGTCTCAAAACCCTCAAACTGAATGTCCCTCCCTTCTACTTCTTGTGTGTGTCTCTATCTATCCTCCTGACTTCCTCTACTCTTTATGTTGTTTTTTTTTTTCCTATGTTCAGTCCCTGTCAACTGGTTGCTTGCTCTGTCTCTTGACCTATGGTTGCTTTATTTAATTCAAGCAGAAAGCTCTTAGATTAAAGGTGTGTGCTAGGGCTGAGCCACACCACAACTAGAAACATATTTTTCCAGTAAACAGCACAATTTCAGGGTTCACAGTGTGACCAAATATCCTATAACACATAACTGTAGTTCTTTTCACAAATGAACTTGAGCATTCTGAACTTGGGGGAGGAGAAGTGCTCTTTGAGGGTCTGTCTTTGAACTTTGGGCTTTGACCGGGTCTACATTTTCCTAATGTGTTCTACCACAGGTCAATACTCATTGTGCAAAAAGCAGGATCTAGTTGGGCAATCAGAGTACTTGCTTAGCATGTATGAGTGAGGCCTTTGGTTCCATCTGGCACAGCAAACAAACAAACAAAAACAACGTCTAGTGTCCTAATATACTCCAGATTCTGTGTGTTCAACCCATGCATATGTGCACAATGTGGAATTGTCTTGTGGGCAGAACTGTACCATGCTTTGGCGTGCAGTGTGTTGTAGGCTTGCTGGAGTTTGGTCACTCTTGCAAACTTGCTTAATTCTATAAACAATTCCATTACATTAGTGGCCCATCATTTATTTGGCTTTTGGGGGGGCAGTTTTTACTTATTTATTTTTTATATGTTTCCCACAGTTGACTCTAGTTCCTCCTTGCCACCCCTCCCCCAGTCCCTTGATGGGAGGCATAGCTCTTACAGTGCTTGGCTGAATTAGAGCAGATAATATTTGTTTTTTTAAAAAGGTTTCTGTCTTATAAGTCTCCTTTTTCTGACCCTACAGTTGGGGAGAGCAAACTTTTCTTGTTTCGTCTGTGTGAGTTTCTCCAGTGAATCATCAGGACAGATGAGAGGCAACAAGGCACTTGTTGCCATGGCAGTTCTTAAGTCGCTAGGTCCCCGGCCAGTCTGCTTCCTCTTCCAACCTTTCAGAGTCTCCTTTTGGTTATTTATTATAGGAAATCCAAGGGTTTCAGTCCTCAGAGGGTGACAAGTGCAAGTCTCTTGATCATATTTTTTATTTATCCTTTTCTTGAATATATAAATATATATATTTAAAGATTTATTTATTATTTATACAGTATTCTGCCTGCATGCCAGAAGAGGGCACCAGATCACATTATAGATAGTTATGAGCCACCATGTGGTTGCTGGAAATTGAACTCAGGGCCTTTGGAAGAACAGCCAGTGCTCTTAACCTCTGAGCCATCTCTCCAGCCCCTCTTTCTATATTTTAAACATTATTTTATCCTCCGGTTAATGGGGTGTATTTCTCCTGTTAGTTTTTTTTCTTTTGACTTTGATTCATGGTGGTTGTTACATGTTTTGTAATTTTATCAATGATGTACATACTATCTACGGGAGTTATATAATGGGATCCTGTAGAGAAAATGTATTCGACTGTTTCAGGTTTTGGACTACTTTGATTTAATTTTTCTTCTCAGCTTAAGATATCTTGGGCTATGGCAGTGAAGCTGATAGTTTTGAACTAGCCATGAAGAGTTTCCCTCCCCAAAGTGCAAGACAGAGGTGTGCTTTTCTGATGGTTTCCGTTGCCAATGGGGGAATGTTCTAACCTATGCTATCGTAATGGCTACGTGCCCTTCAGCCATATGGGTATTTGCTTTATGTTGCAAGCCTTGGCTCTGCCTCTAATGGACCCAGGCCTTCTGGGTAGCCTTTAAAACCTACCTAACCCATTATAGCCAAAAGGCAAAGAGCCCAAGTCAGCCATAGCCTCACCTTCATCCATCCAGTCTTAGCTCTGAGCTTTTTTATTTTTGGCACTTGAGAATTTTGCCCCTCCCTCCAGGAGGGTTCCATTGTACGTTCAAAAGTATTTTTATAGTAATCTCTTAAGTTTATTTCTGCAACTTAAATTGTAAATATCTCGTATTTTAACCAACAAAAGCTACTTGTGTGTAATAAGCCAGTATTAGGAAAGTTTTGGTATGAATACTTATTCATTTATTTCTACATTTATTATTATTTACTTATTTATTACAGTTTATTGGTTTTATATCCTGATTATAGCCCCCTCCCTAACTCCTCTGGTCCCACTCTCCTGCCCGCTTCCCCCATCTCCCTCCTCTAGTCCACTGCTAAGGGAGGTCCTTCTCCCCTGCCAGCTGCCCCTAGCTCACAGGTCTCATCAGGACTGCCTGCATCCTCTTCCTCTTGGCCTGGCAGAGCCAACGCACCAGGGGGAAGTGATCAAAGGGCCAGACAAGATTTCTAATCTAGTTAATCTTTTGCTGTGGTCAGAGCCGTCAGATTTTTTCCCTCAGTTATTGGTATTATATTTTGGGTGGGTGTAATCAGTAGGTAATGTGAGCTAATTTTCATTCCCTTAAAGTGATACTTTTTGATCACATACGACTAGTGCACTGACTGCACTGCCAAGTCTCCCTTGTTGGATTTTCTGGCCTCTCAGAGAGGCCCAGGACATGTATCTCTCAGGTAGTCTTCAGAAACCCTGCCCAATGAGCCTGGCAGGTCAGTCCTGAGACCCGCAATTCCCGCCATCTTCACTAAGAGTACAGTGCTTTATTCCTATTGACCAAGTCCACGCAGTTTCTCCTGGTTAATCTCAACTAATGATGGCTTACTCCTATTGACCAAGTCCACGTAGTTTCTCCTGGTTAATCTCAACTAATGATGGCTGTAATGTACCGATTCTCAGCAAAGCACATTCCCCTTAACAAGGAACTGGAGGAGTTTAAGAAAGCATGCCATTTTACACAAAGCCAGCAACTCTGCATGCCCTGTTCATTCATCTACCCTCTAAAGAGGGATTTTGTTTTTAGAAACTTTTCAATTCTCTGCATGATGGAGGAACCAGGAGTCCATGAGCATATTATCCTTGATACTTGGCCTCTGGAAACTAGAGGGGACAGTATTCCACACATATACACATAGCTCTGAACTCAGGGGGTGCAGACAGAAAAGAACAGCATGGGGGTTTGTTTTGTTTTTCAAGATGTAGTGGTGCTACATAGCTCAGGGTGGGTTTGAACTCTCTGTATGGTCCAGGCTCCTCATATCCACCACATGCTCCTCCTACCTCACCACACAGGTGCTGGAATTACAGGTGTGCACCACCATGCCTGGTTTCATAAGTAATTTTTGTGATAGATATTAAAGCAAATCCAAAGCCTTTACTACTGCATATCAAGCAGTGGCTTTGTCACACTTGACAAAGTGTGCTTTGGCAAAGTAGAAGGTCCAGATAAAGGAAATGACACGAAGATGCCAGCAGCACTCCATTACTGCCTTCCTCTCTTACGGTGTATGATAAACCACACACACACACATGCACGCACACACGCACGCATGCATGCATGTATGCATGCACGTGCACACTCATGCACACTTCAGAACTAGAATGGAAACCAGATTCGAGGACAGCAAGTGGATCCATTTGAGGAAATGTGTAAGTAGGCAGCCTTCCATATGGGGCTCGCTGTAGAAGACAGCACTAGAATCTCTGGCTCCCTGTTATCTGTCAAAGATAGCTCCTTAGCCTGCTCTCCCAGGATGGTCCTGTCACGACCATCCTCTTCATGGTGGCTGTGGGTGGACAGCAAAGACTGTAGAATGGAAGGTGGCTCTTCTGTTAGCATACTGAGATAGCTCAGACTTGAAGTACTGTAACTCTTGAAGGAACAGACTTGAATTGTGCTTGGTTTCTACATGCTGTGAATTTTGGAATGATCTCAGTTGTGGGGCAATGCAATACAGCAGGGACAGTGGTCAGGACTGAGGAGGGTCTCTGCAGGTTTAGTGTTGATTCTTAGGCTGTCAGATCCAAGGCACTGTGGCCGTTGGTAGCTCTCAGTGTGACCAGGGGCACAAGATGCTTTGTATTATCTAGAGTGGGCAGAGGTCTGAGAGCCTTTCTGTGTTTCCTGTCTTCTGGATCTCATGTTTACTGGTTGGTTTGACCACTGATGGGCTAAAAGTACTAAGTATCCAGGAGGAAGGAGTCATAAGTACAAAAATAACTAGTGTAAAATCTAAGTGCAAGAGGCAGGAGGAGTCTTTTCTGGTGGCCACACGTTACATTTTTTATATAAATATATTGGCATAAAGAGTGATTTCTGGGTACATTCCATTTGTCCTTTGTTTCCTCTCCCGTATGACTATATGATTATTGATGTCATTAAGAGAGCATTCATCAGGGCTGGCTGGCAGGCACTTGCACTTATTTTGTACCCACAAGCAGTTTTGAGGTAAATCTCTCACTTTAGGGCATTAGCTGATCAATACAGACATCTATAGTGAAGGATTGCTTTTCTACCCGTTGTCTTGATCTTCCTATGAAGAAGCCACTCAGGATGAGATGGGGACAAGAACCAATCAACACTTGTGTGAGACCCTTAGATGTACCATCCTATCAAATTCTTCTGCTTGCAGATACATCTTCTCGAACCTTCAAACCAGGTCCAAACTGAATTGCTTGTCCCCTGCAGCATGTATGTAGAGGAGACCCTGAGCTCTAGCCTACCACCATGGTGATTTTCTTCTCTTCTGTGTCAGGGTCTCTGGTGCTTGCATCCTGCCCAACTTTGGCTTGTCTTATCATTTAGGCATCACATGTTGAAACTATTTGTATTGTTGATCCATATAGTTTGACCAAGCTATACATTTTTTATTAGAAATTATTTTTTCTTCAGCATTTCAAAGGCATTGGTCCCTTTTACTATGTCATGTCGCTATGGATAAAGTTTGTTGTTATTTTTAATGAGACACGTTCTCTCTCTGCTGCCTTAGGCTAGGCCGGAACTTGCTCTGTGCCCCAGGCTTAACACTTGCTCCGCTTCCTTCAGCTTCCTGAGTTCTAGAAATACAAGTATGCACTAAAGCGTGCGGCTTGCGAAGTTTTGTGTTTATTCCATTGTGTGTTACTTGTTTTTTCTCTCTGGAAATTCCTCTCATCCTTTCTTTGTTCTCGGCATTCTGAAACCTCACCATGATGCAACTGGAGAGTCAGTGGGCAGAGAGCCGTGCCAAGCTCAGCACAGCACCCTGGCACCTTTCCCAAGTCATACTGAGTCACTTGCATTTTTAAAGCCTTTGTGCCCTCTGCCCCAGTCCTCCTAACCACAGAGTCATGCCTCCAGTCATAAAACATGTGTCAACAGAGGGTTATTAGTGTTGTTTATCTAAACTATTAATTTTGTTCAAGTTCTATATAATAAAATTTGAGCAGCATGCAATAGTTAAAACAAAAATGAAACAAAACAAAAATCAAAATAAGCCCTTTTCTTTATCCTTTTGAATTTCTTTCTGAATGTGTGTCTTCCCCCAGCCCCCAAGACAGGGTTTCTCTGTGTAGCCTTGGCTGTCCTGGACTCGCTTTGTAGCCTAGGCTGGTCTCAAACTCGCAGAGATCCACCTGTCTCTTGTACCTCCCCAAGTGCTGGAATTGTAGGCATGAGCCACCATGGCTGACTTGAATGACTTTTTTTTTTTTAAATAGCAGTCTATTCTTGTTTCATAGATACAATGTTTCTTCTATTTTCTGAGAAGACTGATAAAAAAAGTTTTCTTTAAGGTTGGTTTACTATCTACTTGTTTTCAGCTCTGTCTTGTATTAGAAGCCTTCCATAGAAGCAGTCTGTTGCCTGCTCATGTTTACACACACACTAACAATGCAGGAGGAAGCTCTGTACCTATGGAGAGGGTTCATCCATATGCCTCCATGTGTAGGGGCCTGACAGGGCTATTGTGTTGGAAAACCCTCAGGAGCTGTTTTCTGGTCTTTCTCTTTGGATGGTCAAACTGCAAAATGAAAAATCTTTCTTTCTTTCTTTCTTTCTTTCTTTCTTTCTTTCTTTCTTTCTTTCTTTCTTTCTTTCTTTTCTTTCTTTCTTTCTTTTCTGTCTTTTGAGGCAGGGTTTCTCTGTGTGGCCTTGCCTGTCCTTGACTCCCTTTGTGAAATGAAGCCTATTATAGTCTCTATCCTGGAAGAGAAGTACTTGGCTGCCTATCATGGAAGACAGTGGTTCTCAACCTGGGGGTCATGACCCCCTTGGGGGGTCAAATGGCCCTTTCACAGGGATCACTTAGACCATCTGCATAGCAGATATTTATATTATGATTCATTATAGTAGCAAAATCACACTTAGGAAGTGGCACACCATTTCCAACACGGTTTCCAACCTGCTCAGGGTGTGTCAGGACAGAGGGCTCTCCGTTCTCTCTGTCAGGGTGTGGTGGAAGCAGCCCCCTCCCACGGGATGCAGGGTAGAAACTGATCTGATTCTTAGACAGATTTTAACCCATCCTCTCTTCTCTGTTGGTCACCACCTAAGCCCCAAAGGGAAGAGATGCTGCCATCCCAGTGCCTTGGCTTGGGCGGGGTGCCGTGTGTCTGTGGTTCTGAGCAGCTTGGTTTTTGGCTTCCGGTTCTTCCAAGTTGGTTTTCATGGAAAAGAATGTTTTCCATGGCTTGAAGACTTTGTGGTTGTTACCAAGTCGCCTATTCCATTTGCTTTTGTAGGTTTATGCCAGTTACAAACCATTTGTTAGGGTGTTGCAGGAAGAAATGGGGATAACTATATCCCCTCTCAACTGTAAGCACCATCTTAGTAAGTTAAAATCCTCCTCTCACCCCCTCCTCCGGCCCCACCCCCTTTCTGTGTAGCTCTGCTGACCCCTCAGCCTCTGACCTTCAGCCTCCGGAATGCTGGATTACAGGTGACACTCTTGTTACTTTTACTTCTCGATAGTGGCTGAGGTGGATGAGCATGCAAGCACTTCCTCATTTCTATTATAAAAATGTTTCTACACTTCCAGGAGTTTGAAATTTTCACACACAAAATGAATCATTAATAATAGAAATGGTTAACCAAGGTAACCAAGCAGCTCCCACTGGTGAGGCAAAGCCCCCCTCTACAAAGCAGTGCTAGAGAATGCCAGAGCCATTCCCAGTAAAATATCTGGGATAAAAACAATTTCAAATCACTCTATGAACAATAATTCCTTCAAATAAAGCTCACTAACAGATTGTACAGTTACTGATGGAGAGAAGATGGGGAAAGCATGTGGCATCAAAGGCTTGTATTAAGAGTGGTTAATGCTTATTAGAAGATGTGTCTTTTATGATAGAGACACGTCATCATCAGGTCATCTCAGAAGTTGACACCATGTCACTGATGGTGACACACACATGTGTCCTGATGTGCTGTAATACAAAAACATATTGCCATGGAAACAGATGCTTCAGAAGGAGAACCCTGGACCTAATCAAGCCGTTAGTCCCAGCTTTCATCTGGAGCTGTCTAACAGAAGGATCCACCACCCAGTTAGGATATGAGGCATTTCACAGAGAGCCTCATTCCTTCTTAAGAGGCCGGGGTAGAGAGGCTGGCTTCGAGTAACTGACTTAGGAGACATGACTGTGCACAGTCCATGTTCATTGGATTTGGTTGGAACATCCTAAAGAGATATTTTGGCATGACTAGAGAGGGTGAACATGAGCTGAGCAGTGCGCACATTACAAGCTGGTCTGTCAGAAAAGAAAGTGTCCCTTTTCTGAAATACGTGGATGTTGGTGATGGGGTCAGGGACGCAGCTTATTTAGAAAAGCTGAGCACGATTGACGTCGTGGAAAGCGACATGAGGCAGATGTGGCCAAGTGTTGTCTGCTGTTGAGTCAAGGTGGCAAGTATATAGTTGGATTGCATTCTTTCATTCTACTTTTCTGTTTGCTTGAAATATTCACTTTAAGAGGTTTTGGAAAACGACCTGCAAGTGTGAAATTGCACAAGCCTGGCCTTGTGGAAGCAGGAATGAGTGCTCCATGAGGCCACGTCAGCAGGGGACACTTAGGAAGAACACTGGCGCTGAGTTCACTGGCGCAGGGGGCGAGGTGGCTCCTCACCCCAGCTTGGATGAGCTTCAGGAAGTTAGTAGACTTCCAGGAATGCCCAAGGCTGAGGCCAGCAATTCATAGTAAAATCTCAGTGAATCTTTCATGTACTTAGTTGTTGTGAGTTGACCTAGGCACATTGTCACTAAAAGTGCCTCCTTTACATGAGGAATCTTGAAGGTGCTGTCTCTTTCTCTCCCTTTCCTTCTCCTTTTCACCGATTTTTCACATCTTTAGAAAACATTCTTTCTTTATATAACATGAAGTGACTGCAGTAACTACTCAGTTGTGGTTTTTAAGGTGACAGTTAAGATACAGACTTGCTTCCTGTAATAACTGCACTTAGAATACAGTGACTGAGGCCAGCGAGAGGGCTCGGTGAGTAAAGGCAGCTGCTCCAAGCCTGGTGACTTGAGTTCGATCCCCGGGGACCCATATGATGGAAAGAGAAAACCAACTTCCAAAACCTGACCTCTAACCTCCACACACATACATACACACACACACATACATACATACATACATACCTGTAAGAGGTCTGTCTGTCTGAAGCCCTGCTCACTGCTCCATCTCTTCCTGTCTTCTTGCATTACAGGGAGCTGGACTGTGCCATGTTACGGCGCCTGGAGAAGAGGATTCTGGTTGATCTCCCCAGCCAAGAGGCCAGGCAGGCCATGATCCACCACTGGCTGCCCCCTCTGAGCAACAACCATGCCCTGGAGCTACACACAGACCTGGAGTACAGTGTCCTGAGCCAGGTGGGCAGCCGTAGAGAGAGGCAGGGGGCATGTGTCCAGCACAGACCAGTCTATGGCTTAGAAAAGATCAGGCTGCCCAGCCATGCAGTGAAACCCCTCCCCGTGAAAGAGTGGGCTCCAGGAGATTGGGCTACAGCGCAGGGGGAAACGGGAGCTGCAGGGAGTAGCACAGGGTTCAGATGCAGAGAGCCTTCAGTCAGATCCTGGCCCTGCAGCGTATTAGCTGTGAGACCTTAGGGACATCACTCACTCTGTGAGCCTCAGTCACCCCATTTCTAAAATGAGTAGCAGAGAATCAACAGAGGGTTATTGTGGCTAATGAACTGAGGAATCCTTAGCAAAGAAAAACCCAATGTACTTGCTGTTAATCCTCATTGAGTGTTGTATTAATCAGGGTTCTCTAGAGGAACAGAACTTATAAAATGAATACATGTGTTCACACACACACACACACACACACGCAAAGGGTGTTTATTAGAGTGGCTTACAGGCAATTCCAAAAGTGTCTGTCTACTAAAGTAAGGTCCAGGAGTCAAGTAGTTGTTCAGTCCACGATGTTCTAGTTGGTCTTCAGTATACTGTAGAACTCCAAAGAGAGGTAGTTGAATGGCTCTCTGATGCTAGTGAGGGGGTGGACCTGCCAGCGAGAGCGAGAGCAAGCAGGCAGGGAGAGCAAGCTTTCTTCTCCCATGTGCTTTCTGTAGGCTGTCAGCAGAAGGTATGGCTCAGATTAAAGGGGGGTCTTCCCACCTCAAAGACCCTGATTAAAGTGGGTCTTCAAACTTTAAATGATTTAATTAAAAAAATATCCCTCACAAATATACCCAGATGCTTGGGTTTTAGTTAATTCTGATGTAGTCAAGTTGATAACCAAGAATAGCCATCACAGGCATCCATTCCCAGGAGATCTGCTTTGGGTAGACATTTAAACCTAATGGTTTCTCAAGTCCCTCAAAATCAGGAATGGCTCTAACACAAGAACAAAATATCCTCATTTGGCCATCTTGGAGTTAGGATAAGGGCCCCAGCAGGCACCACTAAGTGGTCCAGTCCTCCACTGGCATCTCACAGCGTATTTGATGGTCTGAGGAAGCCATCGTCCAGGTGGCCAGGTTAGGTGGTTGTATTAGCACCTTCTCTCCCTCCAGCATTGCTTGCCTGGGGGTGCTGGTATAGAGAAGAGGGATGGCAGAGTTCTCAGCCAGCACTCTGATCCTGGATCCTGCCTGTAAGAATGAAGAGGACACCAGCATTCTGCCTGTTGACTGATCCTGGCTCTGCTGCTATTTCAGGAGACAGAGGGCTACTCAGGCTCCGACATTAAGTTAGTCTGCAGGGAGGCAGCCATGCGGCCTGTGAGAAAGATCTTCAGTGTGCTTGAAAACCACCAGTCAGGTATGGTTTGGCCACTGGGCTGGTGCTGTGGGAGAGAAATTTGTGCTTATCCATCCAAACTCTTGGAGGGACGTGGTGGTGCATGCTTGAACTCCTGGCCACTCAGATGCTAACAAGACCCTGTCTCAACATACATATACTAAAATGGGCTAAAGAAGTAGTTGGGGATAGAGTGCTTTTGTGTGCATAAGTTCCACCCCCTCTCACCAGCAGATGGAGCCCGACACCTGCTTTTCTGCACTTCCCCCCCCCCCCCCAATTGGATGCTTCTCTGGTCAAATCAACATCCCCCATGTACTCAGCTGCTTCCTTGGCAGCAAGATTCACTGGCTGATGATAATCTCCTCAGAGTTTGGGCTTTTATTTCTCTGGCACACAGTACTGTGGGTCTGGATCCTTCTGTGGCACTATACTAATAGTAAATAATATTTGGCTAACGATATATTTCATTCCCTTTTGGAGGCAGGATGGTGGGGTTGGGTGGAACTTAAATCCCATAGCCTCATAGCCCCATAGCCCTCCTCAGATGTTTGAGCTCGAGAGCATTTGCCATCGAGAGCAGGGTACCAGACCCTGTCTCCAGGCCCACCTATCAGCCTTGCAAGAACTCTGGTCCC
Source organism: Pachyuromys duprasi (assembly GCA_028658305.1). Taxonomy (NCBI): domain Eukaryota; kingdom Metazoa; phylum Chordata; class Mammalia; order Rodentia; family Muridae; genus Pachyuromys; species Pachyuromys duprasi. Next base: position 48,540,209 of record CM053764.1, read on the forward strand.
TACCAGGCACAGCACTGTGCTCACTGCTGCCTTTTGGTCTAGACAGCAGCAGTCTGAATGGGATCATGCTGGATACTGTGACTACACAGGACTTTCTGGATGTGTTGGCTCACACCAAGCCTTCAGCAAAAAATCTGACTGAGAGGTACTTGGCCTGGCAAGAGAAGTTTGAGTCTGTGTAAAGCTGCACCCAGCCTGACCTGGCCAGAGGCAGCCAAGAGCCTCCCTGGTGTGACTGGGATGGGAAGAAGGACATTATCTTATCCTTGAACGTTGGACTAATTTGTACAATTGTGTTATTTTGAAAACATGAGATCTTGTGCCATGGATGACAGCAAAGTGAAGATTTTAGTTACAAGTGTGTGCTTTTGGGTCAGGCAATGGAGTTTTTTCTCAAAATTTGACTAAAAATTTTAAGAAGTTTCCTGTGGTTTTCCTTATTTGTAAACTGAGACCTTAATATTTTCTTAATGTCTATTATATTTTGAGCTTATAGATTCTTTTTATAAAGAATCTTTTTAAAATTTATTTACTTTACATTCTGATTGTAGCCCCTCTCTCCATCTTCCCCCGTCCCTGTCCCCTATCCCTAGTCCTTACAAAGGCAGAGCCCTTCTTCCTTTCCAACTGACCCTAGACTATCAAGTTTCTTCAGGACTGCCTACATCCTCTTCCTCTGTGGTCTGGCAAGGTCTCCTTACCAGGGGGAAGTGATCAAAGAGCAGGCAACAGAGTTTATGTCAGAGACAGCTCCTGGTCTCCTAACTAGGTGACCCACATGAAGACTAAGCTGCCTATCCGATACATTTAAGCCTTTATTCTTAATTTCCTTCTTATAACACATTCTGAAGCCTGTCAGACACCATCAGTCAGTGCCCTTTCTCCCTTCCTTTTTCCCTCCCTCCCTCACTTCCTTTCTTCCAGGACAGGTTTTCATTGTATAATGCCTGCTAGCCTAGAACTTACTTTTAGATCAGGCTGGTCTTGTCTTCACAGTGATCCACCTGCCTCTGCCTCCCAAGTGCTGGGATTAAAGGCGTGCAGTATGCTTTTCTAAAGGGCTGAACACCTCATGTAATTCTGTTCTCTCCCCTCCCTCTGCCCCAGGGGAAGGGGACCAACACAGGACCATATCCACCCTCTCCTTTTAGTCCTCCTTACCCTAGCTGACCACCATGACCACTGTCATCAAGGCCTTAAGTTCTGCTTTCCCATAGAATAAAGGAAAACCTCTGTTCTGTCTTGGATACTCAGGGCTTCTGGATTCCAACTAGTTTGCTACCTAATTTTCAACAACTTGGCTTTCAGTCAAGATTCCAGTCTTCAAGGGTGTTCTAAAGGATAGAGTATACATGTAGCTTTTTTGGTTTGGTTTTGATGCGCAGTTTGATTATTCTCCATCTACTTTGCATCCTCCAGTGTTATATTCTCATCTGAATCTTCCTACTGGCTGATCTTGTAGGTTTATAACTTCTCCATTCCCTTCCTTATTTTAGTGGGGGCTTGAGAAAGGAATTATACGAATTTACTCTAGAGTATCTGCATTTGTTCTTCGTGTTTCGGTGTGTATGTCACACATGGATAGATGCCTTGGAGACCAGAAGAACCTACCAGTTCCCCTGGATCACCTGTGGCTTGAGTTACAAGCAGCTGTGAGCTGCCTAACATGAGTGCTGTGCACTGGACTCAGGTCCTCTGAAATAATGCAAGTGCTGTTACCCACCAAACCATCTCTTCTGCACCCTATTTATTATTTTTAATTAAATTTATTCTTTTGACAGTTTCATATGTGTGTATAATGTATTCTAATTACTCTCACCCCTCCCCTTTCTTCCCTCCCCCCACTCCCAACCCCTCTCCCTCCTCCTCCTGTGATAATGTCTTTGTGACTGGGTTTAGCCACAGCGAGACCATGGGTGTAGAACTGTCCTTTGGAAGGCTAGGAATTCATGCCCCTCCCCAGTCCATGCCTGACTGCAGACTGCTGTCAGGTTCAACTGCAGCTACTGTGAAGTCATGATTGTAAACTATACCATTCTTATCAGAGTGCTTTGCAGCCCATGTCCCTGTCATTCAGCTTAGATTTTTTTTTTTCTGTTCCCTTTTCTGAGCTGTTCTTTGAACTATGGAGGAGGTCTATAGTCATTATTTTAGTTAGGTTAAGGGGTTGGGACAATAGCTCTGTTGGCTTCCTTTACAAACATAAGGACCCGAGTTTGATACCCAACATTCACATAAAAATGCCAGGTCTAGTGTTACATGCTTATAACCCCGCTGTTGGGGAGGTAGCAGGGACAGGAGGAAACCCCTGGCTTACTGGTTAGGCAGACTAGCCTAATTGGTGAGCCTCAGGCCAATGAGATCTTGTCTCAAAAAAGGTGGATGGTGTTTTTGAGGGTAACCCTTCTGCTCTCTAGAACACATGCACACTTGCACACACATGCACTTTAAAAAGATTATATAGAGAGAGTTGTATGAGACGTTGACTTCTTAGTAGTTGGAATAAATAAAATTTAACTTAACCCAACATGTGGGGAATTTTGTTTTGTTTTATATCAGAGTTCACAACTCAAATGCCTATGGTAGCATGGAGATTGAAACCACATGAATAAAGTGTGTTAGGTATAGTACAAGGCAGAGGTGGGGAGGGAGATGAACTGGTGAGGGCCAGCAGCTGTCTGAAGGACACAGTTGTGGCTCAGCCCAGTTCAGCATGGAAATTTAGGCCTAATGTTGCCAGATCTCCTAATCTTCCTAGAAACAGCAGCAACTGACTTGCATCTAAACATCATTCTCAAATGCTGGCAATTAGGGTTAGTCACCCCTTGCTCCTGTATCATTTGCATCCTTTTTTTCTATCTGGTGGGTCACGGTTACCTCCAGTAAACCCAACCTTACTGCCAATGGTTGTCTTCACCACTTGCCAGTCACTCGCACTGTTAGGCAGCTATGTTTGAGTCCCTGCTTGTCCTCTTCAGATGTAAGCTCCATAGTTTAAGGTTCCTTTTTTTTTTCATCATCACTACTGAATGAATGTTCTTTAAAACAGCATAGGCCAATGGCTACCTGAGCTCCAGAATACAGTTATGAATAGTGTTCTCAAGCATTCAGCTTACTGCACGCCATATAGAAAGTCAATGATTGCTTTGAATTTGTCAGACCCTGTGTATTGCTGGGTTTGTTTTCATATGCCTCAATGTCCTGACTAGATACAAACCTTAGGAGGCAGAGCTGTGCCTGCTGTCTTCCTTATGCCTTAGTGACAGTAAGCATTTAATAAATACAAAGTTCTCAGGCATGTATATAAAAGGAACTTTTATTTGCCTGTTTTAATTGTCTCAGAGGATTGCTGACTGCCTGCTAACCTAGGCCTAATTCTGGAAGCTTCTAGCCTCCATACAGTCTAACCTAGGCCTAGAACGTTTTCAAGCCTCCAGACTTACTGCTTAATAAGCTTACCCTTCCTAGTTCTTTCTGAGCTCATAGCTGGCTGGTTCAACTCAGCTCTTCTAAAAGACAGGCAGTCATTCTCTGAGACAACAATTGAAACAGGCAAATAAAAGTTCCTTTTACACACATGAGCCATGCAAACAGTTCTAATGTATGACACTAGAAAATACAGAGTTGTTAGTGACTGATGCAGTATATATGATTTTTGATCTGGTGCCTCACTGCTGCCTCTTAAAGACAGAAATGTGCTTCTAGCTAGTAGGTCTTGATGGCTGGTATCATAAAAAGCCAGCAAACCCCTCATGAATTTATGTGGAAAAGGCCATTGTGATTAATGACAAAGAAACCCAATAATGTCAACATGGCTCCACGCAAATGACTGTGATATGAAAAAGGGATTCATTCTCCCACTCAGGGTGGAGTGTTTTGGTCAAATAGATTAATGCAGTTTTAAAAAATTTTTATCGCAGGTGCCTAAGGACTTTAATTTCATGTTACCAGAACCCCTGATCCAAAGCGAACTGAACATCATAAATACAGGGGTGTTTCCACCTTCCCTGCTCTCAGGACAGTGGAGTTTTAAGTGTGGGATTAAGGGTGAGACGGCAACGCTAGCACTCCAAGGGAGTGTCTGCCATCACGCCATCACGCCCGGGGCAGCCTTTGTGGAGCCATCGCGATGGGGTGTACCGTTTCTAGGCCTTGTCATGATAGGTCCTGACAGATGTGCTGTGGCAGGCAGGAAGAGCTGCACCCAGTCTGTAGCCGTGTGCAGTCAGGGCGATAGAAACCCATCCGGCCCCCACTCCAGAACAGTGAGTTCATGGCTCCTGATACCGTCGTTTCCATCGTGCCCACTGGCCTTGCCACTCCCAAAGTGTCATTTAGTCCCTTTTCTGGCCCAGGAGAAGATAATCACGAAACCAACATGGTAACAATCTTTCCTATCACAACATAACCCTTTAATTATGGGATGGCCTGTGTGATGGTTAGTGCTGTCCTAGTAGGAATCACTCTGGGCGGCCTATGGGGGAATTATCTTGATTTTATTGAGGTGATAAGAACTGTGTGCCTGGGGTGGCACCTTTTCCTGGTTGAGATCCTGGACTGCATGAGCAGAGCAAGACCCTGAGCAATACGGCGCATTCTTCTGAATGGGGATGTAACGCCGACAGCTTTTCATGCTCCTGCTGCCTTGACTTCTCTGCCACAAAGGACTTGTACTGTGAATGATAAGCTAAAATAAACTTCTCCCTTAAGCTTCTTTAATGGAGTCATTTTGTCACAGCAACAAAGACACGAAACTAGGGCAGCTGGAAAAGGAAGCCCCCTAGACACTGAGTTATATTTCCTCCAGAAGGCCGAGAGGACCAGTCAGCTGAGGTGCTTGCTGCAGTGTTTTGAGCAAGACACAGATGAGCTACTGAGTTATCCTCCTGAACCTCTCTGTGGACAGGCCGGTTAACAAGCTCTGGTGTGGGTTAAATATGTTCAAGAAATACCTCAAACTAGGATTCCTGCCGTCTTCGGAGACACTGGAGCAAGCTGCTTCCTCAGGCTGGATGCCTGGATGAGGCCTCCCCTCTGTGGCCATGATATGCCTGGCCCTTCCTAAGCTGCCTGTGCTTTAGCTCCGTCCTATTTCCAGAGCATCAGATCCACTGTTTTTTAGTATCTAATGAGCTTTCCCTTAGAAATTGGTGACCAGCACTGAAATTGAAATGTTTCCTCTCCATCCACATTTATGCCTCCAAGCATTAAATTCCTGATATTTAGTTCACTTCCATTGGTTCAGTTGCCTGTGTGGTCGCAGACATAAAAGAATGAGACTCAGTCTTGTCCAAGTGCCACTTGGGCAGGAAGCCATGATGTCTCTCTCCATCCTGCAGGTGGGGTAGTCATCAGAGAGGACATGGAGTCCAGCCTTCCTAGTGAGCTTTAGCACTCACTCCTCAGCTCCTCAGCGAGAAAGCCCCTTGAGGTAGAAGCCTTTTCTTCTGCACTGCTTATTTCCCACAGTAATGAAGGCCAGCACAGCACTGCTGCATAGCAGCTTCGGAATTTGTGATATTCCTGAGCAAGGAACCAGGGTGCCCAATCACAGACCACAGATGGGTGTGGTCCCCCAGGCTCCAGGGCAGGGTGCTTTCTTTCAGGCTCTTCCAGAGGTCTAAATGCAGCAGTGTCTTACCAAGCCTCATGAAGACAGCGCCTTTCAGGTTTTCTAGGCTAAGTGTCTAGTATAGATTCCCACTTTGATGCTCACAGCGGCACTGTGTGGGGAGGGCCGAGGGAGACATGCCTTTGCCTCAGAGAGCTTGAGCTCACCAGGCACCAGAAGCTCTGCCCTCAGCCATTCCAACTTGCCTGTGACTGGATGACCTCTGCACTTGCCATATTTAAGTACTAAAATGGGGTATTTGCAAAACCAAGAATAGAGCTCTTACTAAAATACCATTTATTTAGCTTTGTTCCCTTCCATCCAAGACAGAGCTGATCTCTAAACAAGCATCAAAGCTTGAAGCTCATTAACATTAGTGTGTGTCTCAATAAGGTGAACACTGCAATGATGCACAATTACATTCTAATAATTCAGTGCCCAAGAGCCCTGTAAAACAATTGCCACGGCCTTGGATTAGCACAGCATGCAAATGCACCAGGAAAATCATTACCTACTTAGTCTCCTTCATTTGGGTGGGTTTAACATGAGAAGAATAATCCAGGCGCCGAGACGAGATCTCATTTTACAACTGTAGTAAGAAGTACATAAAAGCTTGAATCTGTCCCAGTAGTTCCTAAAAGATTTCTCCCATAGTGTCAGAGGCAAAAATAATGAAATCTTGCAAATGTACAGTTAATAGGTCCCCAGTGGACACTAACTTCAAAAATGCACGGTCTATAAGACATTAAAGGCTTGATTTTAGTTTCTGCACTGTTCCTGTTAATAACAATGTCTAATTAAAACATCTGTAAAATACTGATAGTTTTAATTTTACATAAAATTTCCAAAACAACTGTTACACAGTATAATAGGTATCTGCAATGAATAGGTTATTAATGGAAATATTATTTTAAATTAAATTCGGGTTCTAAATTTAAATTAGTCATCTCCAGCTAATGAAGAGAAGAAGAAGTCATCTGTGCTGGGAATACAGTGGAAGATCTGGTTTCCCACATCTGTGAAAGCAACTTCACTGTATCAGCTGGAGGACTCGCCATGCTGCCTTGCTTCTGCGTGGCTCCTCTGTTTCCACGGTGGAGCACCGCATCCCGATGGCAGCAGAGTACACCGTCCCCTGCGCCCTGCACAGTTAGGGACAATCCCTCTCACTTCCAGCAGAGAAAGTCAAAACTGCTGCTCCGCTCCGCAGGAGCTTCCCCCAGCCCAGCAAACACGATGACTATTAACAGGAATGGCACAAAATCTCAGCTCTCCCTCTCTTCAGGTCTCATCTTCTTTTACAAAACGAAACAAAAGAGATTAGCAAGGTTTTTGGCTGGCTGCAATTCAATACCTTCTTCCTAATTAATGCGCAACAAGAGGGTTAAATAGGATCAGCTGTCTGCTGAGGCCACTGTGCTGAGTTAGAAAGGGATCTGTCCAGTCCAGACAATGGAGGCTGCGGATCCAGCTGCCTCAACTCACTTGCCGGTTCACAGGAGATGCTGCAGAATGTGGTCCACAGCATGAGGGAAGCTCTCGCAAGTCAAGTATGGAGGTGGATTAATCTTTTCCTCATCTGCTGCTCGGTATTTCCCTGAAATGAAGGTATAGCCAGTGAGCACAGGAGCACACACACCCAGGAACACCCCATGATTACCAGAGAGCCAAGGGTTCTACCTCTCCCCAAAGCACCTTCTGGCATTATTTTTAAAATGATGCCACAACAGATAGTATATGAAAGAGTTTATTCAGGGGGAGGGAAGCAGAAGAGCCATGAGGGCTAGAGGTGGGGGAAGGAGAGAGACAGGGAGAGGGAGAGAGGGAGAGGAAGAGAGACACACATGGTGGGAGGGAAGGGGCACCCGGACAGAGAGAGGGAGAGAGTAAGAGAGGAGCAAGAGAAGAGAGAGGGAGAGCCGGAGGCAGTGGCAGACCAGCACTAAGTACCTGGCCCAGATGATGTCATAGGATGCAGGTACTGACATAGGATGTTTGTCGGGACCCTAAAGGCAGGCCAGTTGATTGCCTGCACAACATAACACCTTCCCTGAGACTTTAGAAGGCCAGGAAGGATTAAAAAACTACCACATCATCACTTTTCCTGGCTTCTGGTCTTTCACAATGAGTATTTCTAGGTATGGGGTCACCTTACAATTAAGATTTCCTTCAAATCACAGAATCATTTTCTCCCTGACCCTCAGTCCTAAAGCTAGGCTGGCAATTTAAATTAATGCTTTTTAAAAGAACAACAGACATAAGCCTAACTTGTGACTCTGGAATTCCTGGGCCTGGCACACAACTCAGTAAGTAAAGGAGGCAGCAAGTTTCTCCTTCATCACACTTTCTGGGCCCAATGCATTTCTGAATCTCCTCTCTTCTCCTAGCATCCAGGTATCTCCACAGTGTTTATAATGATTTGTTTACTGTCTCACAGCTACGTAGATTCTAAATTCTCTGGAAACAGTGATTGTGTCTGCTCTACACCCTAATGGATTTCTAGCACCTAACATTATGATGGGAACATCGCACACATTGCCTATGTATATCTTTAAAAAATGAATAGGAGAAAAGAGAGGAAGGAGAGGAGAGGAGGGAAGGGGAGGGGAGGGGAGAAGGGGGAGGGGGGGGGAAGAAAAGGTCGCTAGGCTCCATGCTCAGTTCAGAGGGAGTGTGGCAGGTGCCTCTGTCCTGCAGGACTGTTCTGCGCTTGCTTGCTTTCTGCTCTTGTCTCCTTTTCTATGACCTCTGTTTGTTCTTCAGCTTTATCAGGATTTCTTTGCCTGAATTTAGTTTCACTCACAAAACAGACTGATTGTTTTCTGCAACTCCCTCCTTCAGAAGATGTTTTTTGTTCTGTCCTACTGGAGTTCTTCCAGAGAAGGAATCTGCATCAAAAATCTAGGGGTGATAACACTGCACTCCACTCAGCAAACTCCACTGCTTAAATCTTAAACTAAATTCTATTAGAGCAAACCAGCAGGAAGAGTTTCTGCTTAGCATGTCAATGACTGACTACTGCTGCACCACCTACTTTCTAGATCCTGTGTCTAAGGGACAAATAAGTAAGCATCTAAGCCATGAGCTTCTGGAATGCTTCTGCCAGACCAGATAGTAAGTGGAGTTTCCACAAGGCTCAATGACACATTGCTTAGGTGTATGTCTAGTTGTTGCCCACATCATGATGCCTGACACAAAGCAGGTGCTCAATACTATTGGCTGAATAGATGAGGCAGAGCGCACCTCTGCTTAATTCATAGCAGCAGTAAGTGCCTTCCCGGTCAATAAAGGATGAGGAGAAAGAAAGCTAAGAAGCTCCTTGACACTGTAAGATAAAGAGCCATCTCACTGTTCTGTAGATCAGTATTTCACATGATAAACAGAAGTAGATTCTGGTTAGGGCAAGTCAGGAGTCTTTTCACCGACAGCTGGCCATACAAACACTGTTCACTGACCATATGCTCCTACTAAGAAGCAAAATTGCTCAAGATGGCCCATGAAAATTACTTATTACTGAATATGAATTTAGATTTAGATGTTCAGAGTAATCATAAATGCTGGGAAGGCTAGTGCTGGGAAGACTAGTCTACTGTACTGTGCTGAAAGTTGTATCAGTGCTGCCTGTTCTCATGGTTTAGAACACTGGGTTTCTTCTCAGTTTTTCTAATAAAGATCAACAGTATGAATGAGCCTGTTCTCTTGACAGCCATAATTGCTTTACTGTTTACATGTTTGAGATGTTGGCTTCTTTAGGACTAACTTGCTGCTGCTGAGACAGGCTGCTGACAATAAGAAAGCAGAGCAGATAGAGGTTGAGGCAGATGGGCCATTCATAGCATAGCACAGATCCAGTTTTTGGTGGTTGCTATAAATCCTTAGTTGTGTGAACTAAAAAAGGGAGCGTTCATGGAATAATAGCCAAAAGCAAAATTAGGTTTGTTTGTTTTTTTAACACTTAATCGGGTTCCTTCAAAGGTAGAAAAATAAAAACAAAACAAAGGGAGGATGGATGTAGCTACACCTGCTTCCTTGTTGCTTAAATTACAGAGCTGTAATGCTCCTGGGTAGGAGATGATGGGGAAATTTGAAGAGATGCTGGGTCAATTCTGAAGTGATTGATAGTGTTCACTGTTTGCAAGGCTCCAAATGGCCCATATATGAGCTCAAGCATTTTCACACTTGACACAGAGCCTTGTCTGACATTTTCCAACCATCTATATTTTTGTTTCTGTTGCTAACTTCAAAGAAGCTTTTTTTTCTCTCTCTCTTTCTCTACATACAGAGCGTTTCTCTGTATAGACCTGGCTGTCCTGGAACTCTGAAGACCGGGCTGGCCTCGAACTCAAAGAGACCCACCTGACTTTGCCTCCCAAGTACCGGGATTAAAGGTGTACACCACTGCTGCCTAGCTCTCAAGAGGTCAGGCTTCCTGTAGTAACTCTTCTGTGACTTTAGGTTTTGATTCCTGCTTGATCCACCTCACAAAACTAGTCAGCACAGAACAGAGACCAAGACACGGGACAGTTAGCCACTGTATTACTGTCAAAATACTGACTTAGCTGTATCTGTCCAAAGAAGGCACTTCCTTTTTCCTAAACTTAGGTGACTGTGTGAAGGAAACTAATTTTGGTGGAAATAATTTATAAACTCTTGTTTTTTAATGGTGCTAAAGTTCAAACCCAGGCCCTTGTGCAGGCAAGCATTCTTCCACGAAGCTATAATCCCAGTCCCCTAAACTTTTGATCACCAAAACAGGAGTTAAGAGACAAAAGTGCTTTCTGCATATACTTTTAAAAATGCAAAGTGAACATGAGGATAAAGCATTAGCAGGCCGGTTCCTGGAGATCAGTGTCCTTATTGCCCAGCCTACACAAAGTGAGTTACTTTCGGAGCACCATGACCCAGGCCTCCTCCTTACTCTGATGTGAAGCATACTTCTAGGAAAATCTGCAAAGGCGAATTGTCCACTGTGTGGTCCCCCCTGAGAAGTAGCCCAGTTCCTCTAGCCTGGCCCAGCTTTGCACAGCACAGTATCCCTCACTGCCCTTTCCTGGAATTCAAAACTCATCTCCCCTTTGCTTACTGCAGAAAGAAAACGAAAATGCTGAAAAACTCTGCCACGCTGCAAAGGCTGTTTTTCTGGCAACTCTGACCTCTAATATCCAGGTTTTGGGGAGACTGGGTTTCCTGGCTGACCTGGAACTTGCTACACAGGCCAGACGTGCCCCACAGCAATCTTCACTCTCAGCTTCCCAAGCACTAGGTTAGAGGTGCCACCATGCCCCGCTCCATCCTTACATTTGAAAAGCCATATTCGGGAGATACATACCAGTTTTAACTAAGATGCCCAGCATGCCAGTGTTCTGAGCCCCACCAACATCATCCCTGCAGTCCTGGAAAAATACAAAGTTAGTCCAGACTCTTCACTCAGCTTACCAATAAACAGCACCAGTGACTGCCTGGGCTGCAGTGCCTACCTGAAATTCCCTGCTTATCTTCTTCATTCTGAAAATGCAAGAAAAGAACGCATGTCTAAAGGTTAAGTAACTCCCTGTAAACACTCTTGGGAAGGAAACTGTGCTAGAAAGCATCCTTAGGGCAGAAGGTGAACATTAAGGCAGCAGCCCCAGTAACTGAACACAGTGAGGAGTCTTCATGCTTGCACACACTTGTCTATCTTTTTGAAGGAGATCATGAGAAAATGCATCTTGTGAGGTGAGTTAACAAGCTGCACCACACTCACATGATCACTGTTCTGTGGCCAAATGTCTTCAAAGTCCATGCAACCAGGAAGCATCAAGTCAGGCAGCATATGTGAGCAGACTATCTGCATTTACTTCACAATCTGCAGGGGGCTCCTTGGACCAATTCTTACTCAAGACGGGGATGAATATGCTTCTGTAGCTGAGTGTGGTGGCACTTCCTATGGTCTCAAAGCTCAGGAAGCTGAGACATGACAACTGACTGAGCTCAGATGTTTGAGGCCAGCTGGGCAGCACAGTGAAATTCCATCTTAAAAAACTCCCCACAAACCAAAAATCCACCCAACATACTGTTGGTTACTTTTGACAGCGGATGTGGGTTAGCTACAAATTCCAGGCCTTGAACAAGCATCAAGACAGCCAACCTTGCCAATTCTGTTTGAAAGCTCACTCACTTAGATTGTGCTTGAAGACAATTTCTAAAGAAATGGTCACTATTATTCAACAACAGTTCTTAGAAATGATTTTCCCAAATGCCAAAATCTTCCTGTAAAGTCTACCAAAGATCTTTCATGTTAACACGGCTAAGTTTTCCCTGTTGAAAAATGGCGGTGGGGAAAAAGCAGAGGGGACCTGCCCCTTTCCTGGATAATGGCAACCACATGCCGCTGAGCACACTGCTCGCATGCCTCTCCCTCCTGCTATCCTGTCAGCCCCAGTATCTCTTGGAGTTTTCAGCTCCCAAAATTAACTTGTCATACATATGTCTGGGAAGATCAAGGAGACTGCTAAGAAAAAA
>CM053764.1:48552820-48578650 GCA_028658305.1 Pachyuromys duprasi
ATAAGATAAATGGCTTTACTCTAATATAAATCTATATAATATAAAAATTTAAAAAACAGAACTATGTTTATATTAGTGAATCATACAGTATTTCTAGAAAAGTAAGCAATCTGGTGAAGAAGTATTATAAAAGATAGAAAAATTAATACTTTCTGCCATTTAGGGATAGCTACATATATGTTACTGATAAAGAAATGCATGAAAATGAGAACACCAAATTCATGAATCTAATACTACAGTGATTATCAGGGCAGTGGTAGGGGGTGGGGTGGACATAGGGCATTTGTAGGAAACATCAAATGCAGTGATAATTTCTAGTTCCTAAGATAGTAGGTAGGCACAGGGACATTAATTATTCCTGCACAGTGTGCATTAAGTACAGAGGAAAGAAGTTACCACAAGTTCTTAGGTTTGAATGTTTTAGATAAAACAAATCCAGATGATAGCTGTTTTTTACGGCTGGTTTTTTTACATCCTTTCCCCAAATCAGTTCTTTAAAATTATTCTCAACTTCACTCAGGCAGGTGAGACATATGTATGTATGTGCCATGCATTTTAGGGAGGCTAGTTCATTAAGAACGTAACAGGGATGAAGCAGTGTAATATGAAATCTGATGATCTGTCTCAATGCATAATGCCCATGAAGGCAGTTATGCAACGGGCTTTAACATCCAATGTTTATTCTCATCATCACCGTGAGTAGTAATTTAATCGTTGGTTCATTTGAGATGCCTATATTTGCCACATATAATCCAAACAGCTGCAGTTACTGGTTGGAAGGCACGGTCTCTGTGGGGACATCAATATGCAAACAAGGCCAAGACCTAGAATGTTTGTTAACTCTTCATCCAGCTGTTAAGTGCATTTGTGAAATTAGAGTTGACCTATAAGTACACTGTAATGCTTTAAAATGTGTTGTTTGAAAAAAATCAATATGGTTAGGAAAGTGTACTAATTAGACAGCATCTGAGCAATTACAAAGCCAGTATTATGTCAACATACATTTTTATTACCCCGAGTCTAGTATTCATTTAAAACAGAGACCTCCCAACTTCCTATTAAATATGTCCTTTCCAAATTACCAGCTAAAATCAATCAATAGCTTCTTGAAATCTGTTTCTAGAGGAATGCATAAAATGTAGCACGAGTAAGGAACAATGCAGGGTTTCTATTTCAAATAAACATCAACTCTGATATGGTTGGAGGCCTTACAAAAGGAGGCAGACAATTTCCCAAGAAATTAAAGCAGGACAATTAAAGTATGTGAAGCATAAGATATTTTAATACCATATACTGTGATGTATATTCTCAAGCCATTTGGCAGTGACTAGATAAAATTTAAATAAGGCTTGAGCATCACAGTGACTACCAACAATAGTGCCAACAATGGACCATTGACTCTCAATGACCATGAACACAGAAAAAACACTTGCCCTTAAACTGCAGTTTCTGCCCATTTGGATTTTACATGAGGGTGGCCATTTCCAAAACTAACAGCAAACAGCGTGGTGAGATGTGTAAACCTGCCACTGTGTTTAAAGTTGTGTTTGGGGCAGAAACATCAAGAAATGCATTCTACATTAAGCATGTGTTAGGGTGACTCTTGTATGTCTTCTACCGTAGGAAAAATAAAAAATAGTGTTCTTACAGTTAAAATACCAGACATCTACCAGGTCATTGTTTGTTTTTCCTTCCTGTGTTTGTTTGGTTATTTCTGATTGTTGTTTTGAGATAGAGCATCTTGTTTGCCAGGCTCACTCTGAATTCTATGTGGCTGAGGATGACTGAACTGAGCCTCTGTCTCCATCTAGAGCGCTGGGACTACACATTCATGCCACAGCACCCCCCGATTATGTGAAGCTGGGCACTGACGAAGGGCTCTGTGCATGGTGGACAAGCACTGTACATTTCTAGTCCTCTGTCAAACCACTGATCTTTTCTTTGTCAATTAATTCAATATATCCTCCTGTAACATTTAAAATACTCACCTGTCATAAATACAAAGGCAAATCATGCCGTTTAGTTATTTGGCTAGAAATGAAAAGCAAGATGAGAAAATAAAATCTTTAAGAAAAAAAAAATCACATTCTCTCTCCAGACCAGATTTGTAAGTAAATTCTGTCCAACTTACCTTTGGAAGTAATAGAACAAGTAAGAGAAGAAGCAGCTGCAGGAGTTGGCTTAGGCCAAGCACAAGCACACACTGGATTCACAGCATTGACAGCTGTGTCTGGTGACAGCCCTGGAATATCTCCCTCTGGCTGCCTCACAGGCAGAACCACTCCTCTCCACTAATGCAAAGCTCTCACCTGCATGCGGAGGCTGGAATCTGACATTCCTCTGAATTCACTCTTCTCTCCCCTCCACCTGACCTAGTGATTTAGTAAGCCATGTGGCACTTCCTAATCTCCATCTTTACACTTACAGCCACTTTTCTATGGCAGCCCTTCATCAGCACTCGGTGTTAGCTGCTTTGAAAATGCTGTCAAGGGCTCCACTCCTTCACAGCCTGGCTTCTTAGTGAGGGGCAATCACAGTCACTGTTTTCAGTCGATTAGCTGGGTGCTACTTTCTCTCAGTGACCAGCATTGTTGGTGAAAAGTTACAACAATAACCACAAAACCCTACTTTCTTTCCAGTTATAATTTTATCATGAATTCCTGTTCTAGAATATTGAATCTGTAAATAAGAGGAGAATCATCACATATTAACATCCAGATGACTAGAAAGACAAACCCAAAATGAGATGATGGAGGTAAAGGTGCTTACAACAAGCCTAATGGCTTAATTTTGATCCTCAGGAAATAAAAGAGCCAACTTCTGAAAGCTGCCCTGATCTCCATGCTGTGACAGATGTGTGAGTAAGCATGCATACGTGCAAACACTTAGGCTCGTGCGCGCACACACACACAAACACATGCACACACAGAGTGAAATGTCACTTAAAAAATTAACAACATAGTGGCACTCACCTTTAATCCTAGCACTTGGGAGACAGAAGCAGTTATATCTCTGTGAGTTCAAGGCCAACCTGTTCTACATAGAGAGTTCTAGGACAGCCAGAGCTACATAGAGAGACCCTTCCTAAAACAGACAGACGGATGGACAGACAGACAGATGGACAAATAATAAATATCAAAACCTGAGATAGTTAATATTATTTGATGTTGACACTAAAGTGACTTTGAAGATGTTTATCCCCATGTAAAATCTAGGTAGTCAGAGATTGAAACACAAACTCTTATGGGCTAGACTCTAAAGAAGAAATAAGAAAAGCACATACAATCAAAGCAACCATAGCTGGCTTACCGAAATGCTTCATTCAGAAGCTGGTAATGAAAATGTTCTGGGGCCAGTCCTATGACCACAGCATTGGGATCACTTGTTTGTATTCCTGGCAATGGAAGAAAATGTGAGATTTAAAGTATCACAATATGTGACAGAGTCTCCAATATGTGCACATTTTGCTATCACCATAATTTGAAGTACATTTTGGAAGTCTAAGAAGAGAGAGAAAGGAAGAGAGGGAGGGGTAGGTTAGGGAGAGGAGGGAAAAGAGAGACATTAATATTTTCCCATAATTTTCATATAGGTTTTTATAGCTAGTGAGTGTCTAGAATACCTGAATTGAACACTGTAACCTGCTATTTCTAGTGATTTCTGATTTCAAAATACTTTACTGATTACAACCAGGAGAACATCTACACGTTTTATCAGAACAGTGAGTGATGAGGGGATAGAATTCTAAGAGGCAGGGGAAATTAGACTTTTAATTGGCACGTGCATGACAAATATGGAAAGTATTATGTAGAGTTCTACAGTTTTATAATCATTTCCTAATCTACTTCTAGTTTCTTGCATATTAAAACATGTCTTAAGGCATTGGTGTCTAATAATAGGACTTCAATATGACAAACAAACATGTTTACCTTCATAATTTTTAAGTCCAATTACAAGTTCTGTGGATTATGCATATGCTAATTCCTATTTGCCTATCATTTTCTTCAGATACCCATTTCTAAATTTCTTTCTTACTAACTGCCATGAGTATTAAGTAACTTATTAAAGTTTGTTGAGGGAACTAAAATAATTGCCTATAGTGAGACTGAGTATTTTAATGTTTATTCTTTTTATTACATCTACTACTAAATCAGAGATTCATTTTCTTCAAAAATTCACATATTTGGTTATTTTCATATATATAAACATATTCCACAAGGTACAGTTCGTCACCAAGTGACAATATTTCTTCCAGCCCTTACCAAGGATTCTGCTTTTATATCCCAATTATAGTTTACTGCTGCCACATCAGAATCTTGCTTTTAAAAAAAGCTAGAGTTTTACTGTCATTTTACTAGAGTTAGAAAGTAAAAATCAAATTCAAATCTTGTTTTGCTATCCTCCAGTTTATTCAGAAATAACTATGTTGATTACAGAATGGACTTGAGAAATTGTTGGCTTGTATGGCATCCTAGGGCACAGGCAGAGAATACCAGAACACTAGGTTTCCATGCAACCAAGGAGGCTAGCCTAAGACTAAAGCTCTGCTGGTCAGAAGCCCCACTCAGGGCTTTGAAGTGGGAGCTTGAAACACAGAGAAGTAGGAAGTTACTCTTCCAAAGAAGTGGCTACCAATCCTATCAGGTTCCAGCCGCATTGCCTGTTGGGGCGGCATGACAAATATGGAAAGTATTATGTAGAGTTCTACAGTTTTATAATCATTTCCTAATCTACTTCTAGTTTCTTGCATATTAAAACATGTCTTAAGGCATTGGTGTCTAATAATAGGACTTCAATATGACAAACAATATGACCTGGCCAGAGGTCACTTGCAGGGACATCAGTGGCACCTGGTCACTTCTGTGGGTGTGCTGCACACTGCTTCTGGCTTTACAGCCCAAAACATTTACTTACTCTCCAGCTCCCTTGACAGTTCTTTGGGCAACCACATAGCCTTGTACAATTTTAGACTGTATGTGTCCATGTGTGTCCATGTGTGCTTGTGTTATCAGCCATGGTGCAAGAGGGAAGGTCAGAGGACAACTTGTAGGAACTGGTTCTCTCCTTCCACAGTATGGGTCCCCTTGGATCAAACCCACATTGTCAGACTTGGGCAAGTGCCTTTATCCACTGAGATATTTTGCCGGCCCATGACCTTTCTTGAAAATATGAAAATATCCATAAATAAGTGAAAGCAGACCCCCTAGTATTATGAGTCTGGACAGATCTACTATGCAGCTTTTCTCAACCATCAACATTTTGCTAATCAGCCCTACCATAGGAAATATCTCAACACAGGGAATGTCAAACTGGCAACCCACAAAGCCTGTTGCCTTTGACTGTTCTTCTCTCATTTCTCATTCTATAAGTTCACTTCTGCTTCCTAACTCAATTAGACACTAATCCTGGAGACGGTCAAGCATTTGCATTTGGCTTGTTCTATAGAAGCATTTAAGTTGTTCCTTAACCCTCATCTTTCCTGCACATAGTACATTAGATCCGGAGTTTAAATAGGCTCATGCCCAACTTTTAACCAGTCTATTTCATCGGCAATACTATGAATTTCTTACTATATTACATCATGAAACAAGATTCCAGTTATTCCACTTCCAGCAGTGTCGAGACGGATCAGTGGAGTTGAGCTATTACCCAGATCCCTCCAGGGTGAAGGTCATACCATCTTTGCAGCTAATGCTTTAAAATCTATTGATACTCTCACTTGAGGGCTTATCAAGTGCTGGTGTTTAATTCTCTCATTTCTATTGTGATTCCTCCATAAAGAACTTAAGATGTGCTTCTCCCATTCTTTTCAGAGTAAGGTCGAAGTCTCCAGTCCTGCCCTATTCTAGCGTGGACTGAGTATCACTGGGATTTTTGTCTGTATGGTATGTTGTAATCCACACCATTCTTTTTGATATTCAATTTATCCCTTCTAGTTGGTTCTACTGTTCTGTGGACACGCCCTCATCATGAGGTCTTTAATTGTTTCCTTACTAACACAATGGACCAGCAAGATTCACCTCCTGCCTTCCTAGGCAGGAAGCCAGCCCTTTCCCAAGAGCCACAGTAGGGAAATGGCAGCAGAGACCAGAGTCTGAGCACTGGGTTGTCACTGCTCAGAGGCACACTCAGTGGAAGACCTACACACCCTGCAAACCTTTCTGGGATGGTAATAAATTTATTTTTCAGTTGAATGCAGTTAAAGTTGGTTTCTATTTCTGCTTCTAATTAGAAGTAATAATTCTAACTGCTACACTGGTATATTTCCTACAAGTACAGGTTTGAAGGTCCTGGCATTATAATGAAAATATTCAAATCTATTTTTGCATATTGAGTCATGTCACAAAGTATGATGACAAAAGAATGCAGGAAAAGCTTCAAGTAACTAGGACATTTTTCTGCGTTTACTTTTTCCAAAGTGAAATCAATTTAGTCTTTATTGAAAAATATTTCACACTCACTATTGAATACTTGTACTATCTAGACGGCCCTGATTTATCTCATTTAACCAAGTTAAGAGAGCACATCCTGGATTTAGAGTTATAATACTCAAAATAATTCTTCTTTTAAACGATAGCTCTTGATTCACTAACAGATTATTAATTTGGAATGATCTAAGTAGCATTTAAAATCAAACAACCCAAACACATAATATAGCATATCTCACAAAGTGAAAATAGTAATTTACACACATACATGGCACTATACAGTGAGTCTCTTGTTGTGGATGGTGGGCAAAAGGTATGGGAAACATCAACTCAACTCTGTACTAACTCTGTTAGTACGGCAGGTGACCTGGAAAAGGCAAATTGAGAGGTGCAGAAGTGACCTCCAAGTTCTAGTCTATAGCAGCTTCTGGCGTGGCAGAGCAGCTGACCAAGTTAGGAGAAGGCACTATGTTGCTACGACAAGGTTGTTCGAGTTTTGTGGACTATTTCAGTAAGAACAGGAAGTCTGAGTAGATGCCTTGTCTGCATTTCAGGAATCCCTATATGAACAAGTTGTTTTCAACGACTTCCCAATCTCTCTCACCTTTGAAATCAGGCAATGCGCGGTCATCAACCAGCAGCATGGGCCTGACTTGCTTCTGCTCTACTAAGTTTCGGGCTGCTGTCAGAGAAGTGAATATTTCATTTTCGGAGATCTCAAACTCCAGTTTTTTCAACCTTTCCAGTAGGTCTTGCTTGCTCTCTTTGGTTGTATTGGTCACAAACCGAACTATCACAGAAGCAGCACGTAATCTGGAAAAGACAAATTCAGAAGCGCAGAGGCAGTGTTCACCGCCTATTTCATAACCTCTCCTAAGCTGGCCAACTGTTAGGACATGAGGACAGGGCACTATTGTTATAGACAAAGGTCATTTTCATTGAATTTTTTAAGAAAGATTTATTTATTTATTATGTATACAGTATTCTGTCTGCATTTGTGCCTGCACTCCAGAAGAGGGCACCAGATCTCATTACAGATGGTTGTAAGCCACCATGTGGTTGCTGGGAATTGAGCTCAGAACCTCTGGAAGAGCAGCTAGTACTCTTAACCTCTGTGCCATCTCTCCAGCTGCCTCAGAGAGAGATCCTTAAAACTAGTTTTCTTGTCAGACACAGCAGTTTGTAGAAAAGTGGAAAGTTTGTACAGTGAGTTCAAGGTTAACCAGAGCTACAGAGCAAGGCCCTGTCCTATACTGAATGACTTACACACAGGATTGATTTGATTACATAATCTGGTTTTGAATAATAAACTAGCATGATTGAAAGAAAGAATTTGTGACTCTAGCCTTCTCTGAAAATATTCTTTTCTTGGTTCAACAGAGTTCCAACATAAGATCTAAAAGTAATTATAATTTAACTGTCGTTTAGAATTTACAGTAATAGCCTGTTGCTTTTGATGTCTTCCTTAGAAGGCTACAAGGCATAAAAGTATTTGACACAATTTAAAACAAGCAAATGAATATAACAGAAGAGCGTTTTAAGAACGTATCCTAAGAACACTAAGTAAATGTGTATGATTAAGTAATTCAGTATATTCATGATTACCTCTATAATACCTATGTGGTATCATTCAACAAAACACATTAAATTTGGTACTTTATTTCACAAAAGAAACAGACTATGTCAACATGGCTGTTATCCATGAGAGTTTTCATTTATTTTATTTGAAAAAACACAAAACCAACCTTTTTGTGTAACTCATCCCTCAACTTCCTTTGTCTGTTTCTATAAAAATCAGAGGCCGTGCCAGTGACGGGTTCCCTGGCAGGGAAACCTGCCAGTGCCAGACAGAACCACGAGTCTCCTGCCTGGCAGAGTGGCAGGCTCGCGGCTACACAGCAACACTGGGTTGTCGCTGCTCAGCAGAGGTGGATCTTCAAAGCAGTGAGACCTAGGACTGATGTGCAGTTTTGCTGGACTTGTGGACAAATATTTAAAGACAGGTGGAAAAATAAGTCCTCTTTTTAGACCCAGAACTCACTGTTTAGTGTGGGTTTTGACATATTCATGAAGGAATGTGATACTTAAGAGAATAAAAAGTAACAAAGGTACTGATAACAGGTTTTCATCTGTAGTTGAAGGCATGTGTCTTCCTGTGAATGAATGGTGTTTGTTTCAATGAAGCTTTGGCACAGTCACAGATCTGTAGTATGAGTGGCAGCTTATGTTGATGGAGAGAAGTGTCCATTCGTAAAAGGATTTTGAAGCAAACTGCTTCTAGAAATTAATGTTAATAATCTTAGGCAGGGAATGCTGAAAACGAAGTTGCCATTAGTACGTCCATAATTCAAGTGCAGATCAAAGAGAAGCAAATAAAGGCACTGTCGGCTGGGAGGGCACCTGGAACAGACATCAGCTCACTCTAACCAGAAGGAGATCTGGAAGAGCGATCTCGCTTTGGCTTTGTCTACTTTGATGAATAGTAGAGGAGTCACAAAGGAAATCCCTTAGATAAAAAAAAAACCCAAAGAGTTTCAATAATTTTGCCTATTTGTATAAACCCCCCTTTACAGTTTGTAGAAAGTCGGCATGAATTTTTGGCTCAGTTTCTCTGGTGTTTTCTATGGAGGAAATAAAAATTAAATTTAGCTGTTAAAAATAAACATAGCTGAAGATGTATCTCAGTTGGAAGAGTGTCTGCCTAGCATGCACAAACCCCCAAGTTCTACTCCCCAGCGCTGCACAAGCGATGGCACACACCTGCAATTCTGGCTCCTGAGAGGTTAAAATAGGAGGCTCAGAAGGGCAAGGTCACCTTTGGCTACATTTTGAGTCCAGGGCCAGCCTGAGATCCCTAAAGAAGCAAGAAAATAAGCACTAGGAAATCTATTCAGACACTCGCTGGTAGCTGACACCCACCCTCGTCCTCGAAGGTTTGACTGAGACAGAGATTGTGTCAAGGGATGGCAGTCTAGCTTGCACCAGCTGGCTTTCGGGTTTAACTATGCCCATCACTCCTCCAGTTACAAGACTGACATCATGACTCCACATGACAGTGACAGCTCCACCTGATGAGCATAGGCATACGGGCATGTTTATGTTTGGGTCTCTGAACGGACAGTAAGCACTGAAGAGAGGGTGAAGCCTGTGTTAGCTGTTGCCCTCATTTCCAGCAGCTCTAGTGCTTGTCACCAGATTTTTTGATTAACAGCACACAGTAAACATTCTAGGGTTTGAAAAGACAGGCACCAAATTTTGTATCATTGATTCTGAAAACCTCTAAATTTTTTTTGGATGAAGACACTTAAAAGTAAATTTCTCTTGATGATACCCAGAAGCAAACATCCATATTCAGCTCACTTTGTGAAAACATACATATATATCTCGCACATATGGGCGGCTGTGCATGTGTTCATGCATATGGCCAGAGAACAACCTTACTCCTTTGACCTGTCTGCCTTTTGAGACAAGGTCACCCATTAGCCTGAGGCTTGTGGACTTGGCTAGCCTGGCCAGCAAGGGAGCCCCCAGTGGGGGCTCCACCATACCTGGCTTTAAGTGGGCGCTGGGGACTGAACTCAGGTCTTCATGCTTGCAGGGCAAGTACTTTATTTAATGAGCCATCTCTAGCCCCTCAGTTCTCTTTAACACACTTTTATCATGTGTTCTCTGCTTGTTTCTAGATTTGTTTAGTACTATAGTTGGTGAATCAGAAATATGAGAGAGAGATGCCATGGTGGTGCATGCCTGTAATTCTAGCACTCAGGGAAGCAGAGGCAGGTGGATCTCTGAGTTCCAGGCTAGCCTGGTCTACAAGTGAGTCCAGGATAGCCAAGTCTACAAAGAGAAACCCTATCTTGAAAAACCAAAGGGGAAAAAAAAGAAATATAAGATAGTCTTTAATCTTTGGAAGTATTAAATTAAGTTGATGTAAATTTTCAAAAATTCCAAGTCTTTTAATCAAGGATAATTTTTAAGAGTTGCGAACTCAGAATTAGATCTTAAGTGATTAGGAGGCAGAATACGCCTGTGTGCCTTATCTGAATTTCGCTGGATTTCAGGATCATGTGATTTTCCTCCAATGGTATTTATTCTAAATTTTAAGAATTAAATTGTTATTTTAGTTTCTTGAGTCTTCGTCCCCAAATTTACATACCAGTTTTAAAAAAGCAGAGCTGGGGAGGAAGGAGAGAGAACAAAGAGACTAGAGCAAAAGGCCAAACCTAATAAAGGCAGGAGAACAATGTTCGGGGATATTACAGTGCGTACGTCTTCCAGCTAAACCCAAGGCAGTTCCTCCACGTATGGTACGCTGGTGAAATGCCATCTCAAGGCCATCCATTTAGCTAATGATCTGCCATGGTAAAGCGGCACTTAAAAACATATTTGTCATCTGAACCTGGAGGATAGCTTGCCTTTTAAGAGCTTCCTGTGCGCCTGGCACAGCTGCATCTTCAATGTGAAGTGTGCCACTGAGATCTACCAAAACAGCTTTCAATGCACGGCGTGTTGCCATCCTTCATTCCCTAGGAGAGAGCAAATGAAATTAAAAATACAGTTTAACAAACAATGGACAATTAAAAACTGGTAAGCAATCAAAAATACCATTCACATCCAGGAAGATATTGCTTAGTGTTAAGCTGCTTCTCTTTTGAACAAAAAAAAAATAATGTTTAAAAAAAATCAAAACCCCGACATTTAAAGCATGAAACTTTTATAATGCTTAGGTTTTTATATATTTTCTTTTTAATTGAGTTAAAACTTGGAAGGGAAATGCTAAAATGAGATGCTACAAATTACTTTCAGGTTTCTCAGAATAAATCTGGTAAATGATACATGATAAGTATGAGAATGAGGAATACATAGATAGAATACTACATTAATAAGGTCTTTTAATTTTTGGTTATGGACAATTAAAACATTCTAATTGTCACTGCTATGTTTTGTGTGGCCAAGGAGCTGCCAGTATTTATAGGTTACTGGGGGGGGGGAATCAAATTATATCGTAAAAATAAGTAATATATATATGTATACACACACACATGTGTGATTATACATACACACAATTCTATCTGTATTTAAAATAAAGTCTCATGTAGTTCAGGCTGAACTTCCAGCTGAAGGTGACCTCGATCCTCCGCCTCCCAGCCATGCACACCACACCTAATGCTTACACTGTTTGGTACTGAATCTTGAACTTCAATGCATGCAAGGCAAGCATGCTCCATGTTGCAATTTTTCCCTCAAATACTTGTTAAATACTTAGTTGTTTGAATTATTTGACAAGGTCTTGTTATATAGCCCAGCCTAACCTTGAATTCACAACCCCTCTGCCTTGTAAGAGCTGGGGTTACATGCTACCATGTCTAACCCCTTTAATCTCTACTGTGAGTCATAGCATGTAAGGATAAATGCAGTTTATAGATCATTAGTAAGAAGGGCTTGAAATATAGAGGATTAGGAAAAGGAATGAGATTTGTTTTAGTTGAGACTTAGGATTTGTTTTGAGGGAAAAATCAATTTATATAGTAAAAGTAATCATTTATATCCATCTATATGTACACATACACACACATACATACTAGGTAGCCCTTCCTGGCCTGGAACCACTCTGTAGACCAGGTTTGCCTCCAATTTGCAACAAAGCTCCTGCTTCTGTCTCCCAGTGCCAGCATTATAAGCCATTTGCCACCATGCTTGGTGATTTACAGATTCTTTTAAAATTAGCTAATCCATTTATTAGTCATTTTTTTTTACCTATTTGTTTCTTGTCTTTACAAGGTGTCTGACTTAGGGTTTTACTATGGGTGTGATGAAACACCATGATCAAAGAAACTTGGGGAGGAAAGGGTTTCAGTTTACACTTCCACAGTATTGTTCATCACTAAGCATGTAAGGACAGGAACTCAAAAAGTGCAGGAACCTGGAGGCAGGAGATGATGCAGAGGCCATGGAGGGGTGCTGCTTACTGGCCTGTTCCCCACTGCTTGCTCTGCCTGCTTTCCTATGGAAGCCAGGACCACCTGCCCAGGGATGGCATTGTCCACAATGAGCTGGGCTCTCCTCCATCAATGCTAATTAAGAAAATTCCTTACAAGCTAACCTAAGCCCATGGGGCCTTACAGAGACTGAAGCACCAACCAAAGAACCTGCATGGACTGGACCTGGGCCCTCTACACATATGAAACAGGTGGACAGCTTGGTCTTCATGTGGGTCCCCTAGTAATTGGGGCAGCGCTGCCTCTGACATGGACTCTGTTGCCTGATTTTGGATCACATTCCCCTAATTGGGCTGCCTGGTCTGGCCTCAGTGGACGATGTGCTTAGTCCTGATTGATGTGATGTGCCAGGGTGGGTTGGTGGGGCTCCCCTTTTCTGGGAAGGGGGAGGAAGGGTGGGACTGGAAGGAGAGGAGGGAGGAGGCTGTGATCAGGATATAAAGGGAACAAGTAAATTTTGTTAAAAATGCCTTACAGCTGGATCTTATAGAGGCATATTCTCAGTTGATGCTACCCCCTTTCAGATACCTTTCTAGCTTGTGTCAAATTGACATAAAACTAGCCAGGATACAAGGAATGTTTTTGTTAGCTATATATTAAGGACAATAAAATCATCCCATTTACACATTATTCAACTTCTAAAGACAGAGATACAGTCAAAGCCCTTTTAAAGTCTTACCGAATTAATCTTCTTACATAATTAGTGTTTTATATTAATGAGGATATAAAGTGTGCACACTGAGCAATTTGCCACATCATTCCCTATCATCCCTATCAGGCTGCTATAGGTAGCTCTGAACATTCATTTTTTACTACTGTATTCCAGTATATAAATGCACTATAATTATGTCCTCCTAATCATAAACAATCACAGTTTTACTATTTGATTATACCACAAAGGACATCTATCAAGTTTGCATGTCTCCTTGTGGATAACTGTGAGAATTTCTCTGGGGTCTTGCTGGGTCTGAAGGTGTATACTCATCCTATCCTTATAGGATACTGTCAAGTTGCAATCATGGTCATTTTATACACTCAGCACGAAACTCCACACAAGAATCTACTAATTTTAAGAGAAATGCTGGGTGTGGTGGTGCAGGCCTTTAATACTAGTTCCAGAGTTCAAGAGCATCCTGTTATGGAGTTTGAGACCAGCCTGGGTTATACACCCACCATTCTATCCCATTACCCCCCAAACGAAAACAATTACTTCTGCTTGTGTTTGCCAGATATCTACTGAAAAAAGAGTGCAGACCAAGTACACACACACACACACACACACACAGAGACAGAGACAGAGACAGAGAGCTGCAGTCTGGACTGAAGAGACAGCTCAGTGGTTAAGACTACTCTTGCACAGGACGGGGTTTCGTTCCAAGAACCCACATGGCAGTTCATAAATAACTGTTCCAAGTAACTTCAGTTCCAAGGAGATACAACATTCTCTTTTGATCCCCCTTGCGCTTCTGTCTGCCCACAGATACACTCAGGCACTCATATATGCACATAATTAAAAAAAAGCTTCAGTCAATCAAGCCTAAGTGTAAAATCCTCCCTTTTATGAGTCTTTATAGTCTATCCTGATCTTTTGTGACCTTAAAGTGAAGATATGGTTGTACATGTCTGTGATCCTAGCATTTGGGAGGTTGTAGCAAGATCACAACAAGAGGCCAGTTTGGGCTATAGCAAGTTAATGATCGACATAAGCTAATTAGTAAGACCTTGTTCTATAACTAAACAGTAACCAAACATTATTAAAGAACAGAAGACTAGAAAAACATCACCAGAAAGAACTGTACTTAACAAATGTCCAATTAGTGCCAGGGAATAATCACAAAAACTACTGATGGTTTTAATCCCTCCAGAAGCACCCAAAGGTGTAATAGTATTTTAAAAGCTTACATTTAAAAAAATTATTTCCATAGACCATATACGTGTGAAGCTCTAAGAGGAAGGGAAAACAGATCTTAGATGCTCCAGCCAAACTTCAAAACACAACTCACTTCTTCAGCTAGTCCTATTAAGCCTTGGTCACATCTGCCAGGTTCTACACTCTTCAGAATCTTTGTAATTCCTGTTAACTGAACCACAAAGTAGTATTTGATGCAAGAAACACTTGGTATCCATGGGCTTGGTGCCAAGAGTCCCTAAAGAAAGCAAAGTTGGAAAGTCCCTTTTCTAAAGCAGTACAGTACTTGCATATAGCCATCCCTTATAACTAGATAATTGGAATCATCTTTCAATACAGAACTTAAAACAATGTGAATGCTGTACACAGTTGTTACACTGAATCCTTTAGGGAATAATGATGAGAAATTCATATTGTTTAGCATAAATAAAATTTTATTTATCCTTTAGAATATTTCTTGCCCTCCCTCCTTCACACCTTTTTTTTGTACTTTTAGGACAAAGTCAGCCCAAGCTGGCCTTGTACTCATGAATCTGTCTCCTGAGTGATGGAATTGCCAGTGCCTATCATTGCAAAAAAAAAAAAAAAAAAAAACCTGCATCCAGCTTTTTTGGAGTAGTTCTGATCTGCTGTTAATTGGATGTGTAGATTACAAACTGTGCAGATATGGCGGGCCAACTGTGGTGATAAATATGAGTATCAACCCAGAAAGAGATACAAGCGCTTCAAAAAGACTCTACGGTTTTGTTCTAATCTGGAACCAACATTGACCATTACCCCTAGTTTGAACAAATTATATAGAATTTCTCTTGGAATAGTTATAAACAGCTGGACCACTGAGGCAGGAATAAGGAAAAATAAATAAAAAAGCAAAACAAAAGCCAAGCAAAGAAAAAACATAAACGACTGATATGAACTGCCCAGCGCAAAAAAGAAAAGCACATTTACTTTTCTATCAAGCAGAACTGACCAGATACTGCAGAGTGCAGGTGCTCTTAAAAAAAAAAAAATTCACTGGGCTACTTCACCCTTTACCTGAAAGCTGCTCTCTTCTCTGCAAACCATGAGCAGGTGGCAATACGAGCAGATGCTAAGTCAGTCAGTCTACCACCTTCAGTCTCACCCTAACTTTTCTTATCCTTATAACTATCTTAGTTTCAAAATCACCTAAAACCCCAAACCTCCTCTCCGACTCTTAGTCCCGTCCCAAATCATTCCCTGGACAGCAGGAGCAGCAGTTGAGTACAAGAACAAAGGAGGGTAAGCATGCCTGCGTATGAACCCTGCCCTGACGAAGTCGGGAGGTTTTTAGCTGCTTAGTCTGTCTCTTCTTTGCTGAGAGTACTAAACACCATGAACAAGTGTCCCAGACTTGAAAAGGCCGGTTTCTGTATCTAAGGTTCAGGAGACAGGAGATATAATGGCTATTAAAAAAAAAAAATCACCAAGATAAATACTATGGGAGGGTTGTGAATTTCACAAAACCTATCAAAGGTATTTGTAGCATATTGTTTTAAAAACGTGCATAGATATGATAAAACATCAGATTTCAAGGAAATTATCATGCAATGCTCGAGTTTTTTAAGCCACTTGGACTTTCCGGGTATTAGATACACCTCTTCCCAGTACAGTTCCAGACATTCTGGGAAATCACTGAGTGCATCAATGAGTGATACTATTATTCATCCTGCCATTCCCCTATTAAGTCTTCTGCAGGCTTCCCACACCCTCAAACTGAAGTCCAAACAATGAACAGTGGTGTAAAAAGCGGTGTCCTCCTCTTCAACTGATTGAACTTCACACTCACGGTCTAGGCAGCTTGCTCAGTCTTAAGGCTTCTGCTTCCCTCATCGGTGGGTCTGAAACAGCCCGTATCCTTCACCATCCTTCTCCCCTCTGGCCACCTCCTTCAGTGCTCAGTCTCAGGTATCATTTCCCTGGTAACTTCAACTTCCCTTCGGCGTCTGCGCGTCCCAGGTATAACGCCTACCACCCTTGCCCTACCTGCTTGCATCTCCCACTGAACTGTAGAGCCCTGTAAATGGAAGGGCCATTGTCTTTTCCTCTGTGGACGCTCTAAAGAGATTAAACTCATGCATTTATTTCAGAGCTGAAAAGACTTAGGAGCAAAGTCCTCTTTTTTCAAACTCAAAACGCAACCCTCTCGGGGACAAGGTTCCTCGGCTTCCGCATTCTTCCCTAACTCGAATTCCAGGGTCTGGGGAGGCTGGCGTCCACATTATACTGGGCATAGACGGTAGGTGTGACCACCACTTAGTGACCACCCGCCCTGGGAACCTGAGCCCAGATAATGCTAGCTCAGACACTAGGCGACCAGTTCTGCGCATGCGCGGGCCTCAGAGGGGCGGTCACCGCAGGCCGGGGAGGCCCGGCCTGAGACTGGCATATTCCCCAACCCGCTCACAGGAGATGCGGCCTCCGGCAGGGGCGCGGCCGCCATTCCCGAGCCCTCCGCCTCTTGGCTGCGCGCGTCTCCTCACCCTCGTTGCCCCGCCGTCCTCTGGAAAAGCCAATACACCGTCTTGCACACCACCCGACCCGGATAGAGTTCTGACGCGCGGAAGTCCCGCCCAGCGTCCCATGGTGGCGTCCAGGGTCTCCCGAGCGCCCCTGGAGGGGAGAAGACGCAGCAGCAGGCGAGCCAGCAGCCTGTGGAGCCCAGACGCGTGAAGGAACCGATGCTTCTGCCATTGCTCACTACAGAGCTCCGTGCCGTAGCACCGTTGTTCAAACGCTGCCTCCTCCCTTCTTCGCTTCCCTATTTCTTGTTCTTCAGAGGCTTCAGAACTCTTCATAATCCTCCAAAATCCCTTGCCCCACGTCTCCTAGTTCAGTACTTGAACAGCGTTGGTATTTGCTTCTGGGTCCCACCAAGCCATCCAAACTGTGCCTTCAGCTTTCTCAGTCTCCTTTTCCTTCCATGAGAGTTCCCATGGGGCTTATCTGTTTTTAGGTGAGAAAGATCTTGATCCACTTTCCTCAGCCTTCCTTACTGCCCCTTTCTGCCACACATTAGGGAGTCACAGCTTGTCTCCTTTCGAGCCAAATAAGTTTTGTGCAGGCATAGGCATCCTTCTATGTTCGCTATTCATGAGGGCTAATTTTCACTGTCAACTTGACTACGTTTAAAATCACCCAATGACACACCTTTGGGCATGTCTATGATGGTGTTTCCAGAGTTTGTCCAAGGGAAGGAGCCATCCTATGGACCGAGGTCCCAGGCTAATTACAAAGAGGTTGTTGGGAAGAAGTCAGCATCTCGGCGTCTTGTGGAGGAATGTGAGCAGCAGCCTCCCGTTTTTGTTGCCATGCATTTCCCTACTGTGATGGACCACAAGACAAAAGAAATCCATCTCTGCATTTCCCTACTGTGATGGACCACAAGACAAAAGAAATCCATCTCAAGTTGCACTTGTCAGATATTTTGTCACAGCAGTGATAAGATGACTTCAGGAGCAGTGTGATGATACAGAATACAGCTTACGCGTCTGGAACCTCTGGGTGAGACTGCTGCTCTGACTGACCCAGAAACCATACGCTATTTGGAGCAGCATCTAGCACTCTCTCTAGCCAGTGTTACAGTCAACAGTGTTATGGAGACTAAAAGGGGGGAGGGAGACCCACCTCTCCATGGGGCAGGTAAGAGGTAAGTGTTAAAGCAATATTCAAATCTGTTAGGGTCATTTTGCCGGGTGGGGGATGGGGCAATGGGAAAGGACTACGTGTGAGGGTGGGACTGGGAGAGGGGTCTAGGATCAGGCCGTAAAGTGATTAAATTAAAAAAGTTCTTACAGTACGCATTCACTGGGGAACAGGCAGGTGTCCGATTCAACCTTGAGGCCCTAGCTGCCTTGAGCTAGAAGACTGAGTATAGCTCAGCTAGTGGCTAGGTTGAGTTACAGAGAGGCAGCCAACTGCATCTAAAAACCTAGAGAGGGGCCAGAGCAGGAAAAAAAGGCAAGGGATCAAAAGGGCAGGATGCCAAGACAGATCAAAAAATAGTAAGTCCTGTAAGGAGCAGGAAAAGATGAACTGTAGGCCTGGTCACTGGGAGAACAGCCAAGTCTTTAAAGCCAAGGAACCCCAAATGCCTAGGTCCATACAGGAACTGTAACATGGCTGCTTCCACGGCCTGAGATCCAGGGCTGCCTGGAAACTGATGTCAGCCAGTCAGCAGCTTTGGAGTCCTGGCTTTCTAGACTCAGGAAGAGTTTAGCACTAATAGGGCTAAGGATGCTGAGGCTCTATCAAGTCTGCAGCCCTCCCACTGCTCCTCCCACCTGTCCCCCTGCGCCACTCCCACCACCTACAGAAACATTCTGTCAGCATCTCCTTGTGAGCTTAACTGGTCAGGGAACCATAGTCCTGTTCCTTTCTAGTTTGGTTCTGCAGTTCATAAGCAAAGCCTGAAAACCATTCTACTTGAGGAAAACTGTGTTGTGAATTTTTTTATATCCTGAATAGCACTAAGAACCTTTAAAACTGAGCAAAGCAAAGACGTTGGCCAGACCACAGAGGACTATAATTACTAAAACATCTGGAGTCTAGAGACATCACACACATCCTGAAAATGGGTAAGAGGAAAGGGGTGGGGGGAGGGAGATGAGGAGTGTCAGGTCACTGTGGACTAGAATGAGATACTGCAGTTTCTAAATCTCATCTGCTCTGGGGACTCCGGGGGCCCAGCCACCATCAAAGTAGACCATGAGTAGGGCTCCAGAAGCAACGCTCTGGTCTTGCCGAGCTCCAAGCAGAGTGAGCTTGAACAATATTCCAAACTAAATTAATAGAAAAGTGTGTTATGCCTTACATGAACTGTGGGGTAGGACCAAAGACTTTGAAAATTTTGTATGCCTCAGTATGTAGAAATAGGAATACCCTGAATTGACTGCTTTTTAAAGATCTGCTTAGAGGCTCAAACTTGGACACAATCACCTTCGGTGTTTTAAAAAAAATAAAGATGTTAGTCACCAAGACTGGTCCGTTAACTCTGAGGCCAGAGAACATCCAAGCACCAAGCTCCTCAGGAGCCATGAATTCTAGGACATTTTCTTGGTCCAGCTCGAGCCCTTAAATCCAAATGAAAGACCAGCCCTCTCCAATTGGGACATTACCAAAATGTCTTCAACACCTGCTCCAGTTTTAGAAGTAACTTAAAAGTTACTCAGGGTCCTCCTGATTTATGTCAACAATTAAGTTAATTCACTGAAAAAACAAAAAAACTATGAATATTAACATTCATTAAATTTTTACTCAGCAACTTTAAAGAAAACAGAGGTCAACAGATTCATAATGCTAGGTTTATATAAGGCACAAACCAGATGCTTGAGGTGGAAAGTCAACTTTATTTATAAAAGTTTTCCTATACAGCAAGATTCCACCTAAGCCCTTTAAATTATTGTACCTGAAACATTTCACATGGTATTTATTTGCTCAGTCTAAATCTTCCTATATAAAACTGTACAATAGTATTAGGAGATGAGCAAAGAACCTCAAAGTTGGCCCAAGACATTAACAAAAGACATAAAAACAAAACAAAAACAAAGAAAGTTATCTAGCATAAACCGTCTACTGACAGAATGAGCCATTAAGAATCATAGCTATACCATGCTACTCTGCCAAGAAATGGATGTATGACCTGGGAGAGGCAAACGCTTCACAATAGAGCAGCTTACTTTGTGACTGTATGGGCTGATTTTTGCCAACTAACAGTTATACTGATTTTATCAAACAAATCATTATAAAAAGGGAAGACTTTCTACCAATGAAAATATGTAAATAGTCTGGCCTCATGGTTCAGGTTAATTAATAAACAGCATAAGAAAAACTTAAAGCAAAACCACAGTTAACAATTGGTTTATGGAACTAGAATTTTCCCTGAAATCAGGGTATTGCCCCATATAGTTATTTATACATTTCTTTAAAGCAGAGACAATGTAGACTAGTTAACCAAAGAGCTCAAAATAAATTGCCAAAATTACCAATTTGTCAATTAAATGTAATTGTTACTTTAAGAAACTCTTTAAATTTACATAGGAAGTTAATTACTCTCAGGTCATATCTAAATGGGAAGGAATTCCAAAATTTTGGAGAAAAGTCCATTCCTGAGTTGCGAGATAGAACAGCATCTAACGGAACAGAGGCAGCAGTGCTGTTGCCCACCCTGACCAATTTTAACTGAAGCAAGTATGTTCCAATCATGGAGTGTTCCTGCCTCTAATGAGCTGATCCTTCTGTACTGAAACTACAAGTGCAACTTAAAAAAAATATTCAGATAAATAGAAACTCTGGTTTTATTGTTGACTTTACATTTTTTTTCAACTGCAAGATGAGCCTGTTGAAACATGAATATTCCAGTCACAACGGAAATAGTGACTTTTGAGAGGGTATCTTTTCCTTTGAGTCGATAACTTCCCAACGATGCTCAGCCAAATAACAAAAGCAATACAATAGTAATTGAGTTTACTATTATCAATGGCACTGAAAGGGAAAAGAAAAGTTCGTTATTATAAAAAAGAAAAACAAACAAAAAAAGAGAGAAAATTAAACAGTAGTAAGCAGCTTCCAAGGAGGGTGGAAGTATCTAAAAATATGCCATCATACTCATACTGTGATAATAATAGTAGAAAAACAGACTATTACAAAACTGAAGGTATCTTCTTTTGTTTGATTGGTAGTGAAGCAGGGATGCCTCTGTAACCCTGGCTGGCCTGGAACCTACTGTATAAACCAGGCTGGTCTTGAACTTTCAGCAACCTCCTTTCTCTGCCTCCCAAGGGATGGGACCACCACACTTGGTCCCAATGCACATCTATATGCATGGAGGCATTTTTGGATGGTTCTGGCATAGCTCTGGGAACAGAGGATCAGACAGATCTATATTGCTGCACACAAGTTCAAAGAAGGTTCTGCAGTATCATCATGAAGAATGAAATTATTAACAATGAATCCAAAGTTATGATTAAGACTTGAAAAGTCTCTGATCCCAGTGTTTAAATACAACGTGTCCGAACTCTTTTTTGACTGAAGTGTTGTTCCAGAGTATTTTTCAATACAATGACAGATTCAGAACCTTTAGTTTTCTCTTGGAAAATCTTCATGATTCAACATTTCAACATGGAAGGCACAGTTTCTAAACAGCAAGGACATGACTGCCTTTCTGTCCTGACAGGTAACCACAGAGTAGACTAGTAACATTGCATTTCCTAGAAGCTGTGATGTAAGAGGCCAACAACTTTCAAACAGTAAATCCAGGTTACAGAAGACAAAGCTCCCTCTGCAAGGAAAACCTGATAGTTCACATTCTTGGATGCTTTGCTTCTAATATTCTTCTGCAAAACTGTAACTTAAGATGCCCTGTAAGTTCTTACCTCTCATCACAGTTCTCACCGACCGAATAAGGTTCATTAGTTGAGATTTAATTCCTGGCTCCTCTCCGAATCCACCAATTCCCTGGTCTGTTCCCCAGCCAACTGTGCAAGATAAAGATGATTAGCTGAGCTAAATGTACTATGCACTTGTCTTGTTCCCTCATTAGTCATCTTTTAAAAATTAGTTTGAGCCCTGTAAAGACATAGAGTATAAAGTCATACATCTTAAAATTAAAATATGAGTTCAATAGTTTTTTTTTTCTCCCTTGGGAGTGGCAACAACCATATTCTCTTCATTCTACTTTGAGTTTATAAAATAATCTACAGTTCAAATGATTCCATGGTGCTCAAATCAGGCAACTATTAACAACCTGATTTTTTTTCCTTCTTTAAAATTATCAAAGTATCTTTTCTCAATGCAGAACAACAAACAAAACCAAAGCATAATGCTAGAGTAAGTAATTACTTACTCAATTAAAAAGCCATATTATATAACAAAGTATCAACATGAAAATGCAGTAGCTAGAATCATGTGGGCAGATTTTAATGTGCCATTTAGGTAAGCCTTCGGAGGACACGGTTTTCCATTCTCTTTGATCATTCTTCATTTCTGCATTCTGAGTTGTTCTCTGTAAACAAGTCTTTTACCTCCATTTGACATTTCCCCATTTCAAATCACTCTTATCCTCTATCTACTAGGTTTTTGCTGTTATTATAACTTTCTTCTAAAGACATGTCCTCATTTCAGCAATTTATCCTTCTCTTGTTCTCATTTCCGGTCCACTTTTCACTCTCACATGACTACAGAGTTTAATTCCTGGCATGCTAACTTCTAAACCTGAAGACCAAGTCTGTTTTATCCATGAAAAAAACAAGCATCAGGAAACATTCACTTAACTGACTTTTATTGGGTTGAAATAATGTTTAAATAATGACTGCCTGCATTTTTGTCATGTTGTGCATGACACTAATTTAGAATTCAACTTCACAAAGAGCCAACTTGAGCTCTGACCCCCGCCTCCCCTGGCTGAGGGTCTGCTTCCAGGTCTTCCGCTTTCAAGGGTGGTAGTGGTTTGGGCTTTTACTGTGCACTCCATCACAGTTGTTAATACCACAGCTGTTCAAGTTAGATGTCTCTTACAGCTCACTGTTTCAATCCCTTTAGGTTTGTCCCTTAAAGAGTTCGGACTTTCTACCTCAGAATTTGTGTGATGTTCACTGGGCCACACAACCATTCGATTAGCACCCTGTAGGGTGTTAGTGTGAGCTGGAAGCACCCCTACAAACACTAAGGGAAAATGGTACAGACAACTGCCCATCAACCGTCAAAGCCTGCTTCTGATCTGGGTCTGTCACATAGGGCTTACCTAATATGCCCAGGTCACAACAAATCTTCCTTCTCTTTGTTCCCCAAGTCCTACTTATTGTAGAGACTTCCTTCACATTGGTAGGTGTTTTCAAGCATTTCCATTATATTACACATTCCTGGAGGTCAGGGACTGCAATTCAGCCGCCAATCTTCATGTTTCCACTCTTCCCCACACCACAGCAAGTACTTCAAAAATTGTTGTGGAACTGAGCTGAATTGTAGTGGACTGAGTTAATGGAATAATGGGATAATGGAAGATGAATTCTTGGCTGTGGTATTGAATTGAATTATAGTAGTCTGAGTTTATACTGAGATAAGGGAAGATAATGTGAATTCTAGGATCATGATCATAAAATTTCTGAATAACCCCATTTATTTATATTACACATGAATTTAGGATGAAGGGAAAAGGTTCCTTGGGGAAAGCACTGGCTGTGCAAGCACAAAGACCTGCTTTCAAATCCCTAGCACCTAGCAGAGCACACATCTGCAATGCCAGTGCTTGTATGGACAGATGGTAAATGGAAACAGGAAAGTCCCTGGAAGCTGGAGGGCCCAAAACCCTTGCTCCCAGAAATCTTTTTTCATTAGGTTTTAATATTCATATTTCAATATGAAAGGAGTAAATCTTGGGGGGAGGCTTTTATAACATTAAGCTATTTTTCAAAGAAACAGGCAAAACCCTAGCGACAGTAGGGGTTTCCAGAAGACAATGGTCAGCACTGAAATAGCTGACGGGCAGATGTCTCTGGCTTACTGTAACCCAGTCTCCACGCTACCGGAATGAAAACAGGCAGAAGTTTGGGTAAAGAGCAAATCATCTGTGAGTACTCCACAGACAGACACAGTGGTGACATGTGAAGGGCCAGGGGAAAGAGATGCGGATCAGAGCTTTCCTCTTACTGCTACACAGGGCTTCTCAACTATTTGTTCAGGAAATTGATGTGCGCTCATGTGGGGTGTGCATGCAACTGTGTGCACGGAGAGACCAGAGATCGATGCCAGATGCCTTCCTTGACTGCTCTCCACCTTATATCTTGAGGTAAGTCTCTAGGTGAACCCAGAGCTCACGGACTTAAGTAGTCTAGCTAGCAAGCCTGCTCAGGCACCCCTTGACCACCTCTGGAGTGCCAGGGTTACAGGCTGGCACATCCACCTAGCATTTATGTGGATGACAAGGATTCAAAGTCAAGGCCTCAGTCTTTTATGGTTGGCACTTTACCAACTTAGCTATCATTTCAGCCCCCAAACAACTGGTTTTTATGTTTTGTGTCCCACAACCATATTAAGCTTGCTTGTTATTAGTCTTCAGCTTTCTAGTGGACTTTTCCAGATCTTCTTTATATACAAGAATACATTATCTGCAAACAAACAGTTTTGCTTTTTGAACCTTACAATGTAGATCTCTTTGATTTCTTGCTGCTTACCAAATTTCCCTGGCCAGAATCTTCACACAATGTTAAACAGAAACAGCAAAGGAGGACCTCCATGTCTTATTCTTAGGGAAAGCATTCAGACTTTCAACAGTTAAGTATGATGTTAACTGGACATTTTCATAGGTGAGATATGGCTGAGGAATTTCCTTCTATTTCTAGCTCAATAACTATGGCTGTTTTGGTGTGGCTGGAGGTTAAAATCAGGTGTCTTTCTAAATCATTCCCCACATTATTTTTTTGAGACAAATTCTCTCATTGAACTTATAGCTGGCAGATTACACTAGACTAGCTGGCCAGCAACGTGATTAATGCACACAGGCCACACCTGAACTTTATGACAGTGCTGGGGATTGCAACTCACATCAGCTTGCTTTTACAGCAAACAATACCAACTAAGCCATTTCTCCAGCCCCAATGATGAACACTACTACCAGAGTACTGGGCTTTTCAAATGCTTTTCCTGTGCCTACCGTGTTGGCCATGTGATTTCTGGTGTCAATATGATGAAATGTTGAACCAATCCTGCAAATCTGGGTAAATCCCACTTGATCATGTTTAGTTTTATACATTTGTGGATTTTTTTTACATATATTGATAAGATATTTCATTTGTATGAGTATGTGTGTGTGCCTGCTTGATTTATGTGTACCACATGCATGCAGGAGCCACAATGTACATAGTGGGAACCCAACCTGGGTCCTTTAACTGCTGTCTTATTGACATTGAGTGTAACAAAAACAGCTGCTTTTCCCTTTGATGCATGAATGCTTTAAGAGGAATCAGAGGCACCTGATTTTTACACCGCCACTAATCACAGTTGCTCTGCTGGAAGGTGGGTTCAGAAAGGTCTCCACCTACCACCATCAGGAGCTCTCCAATGACAGTCCTGCTTCCAGATCCTGATGCAGTTCAGTGGGAGAGCTCACGCCTGTGTGCACAAGGCCCTCAGTCTGAAGAAAGGTTTTTCCACATAAACAAAATCAAAACTTTTATGTGTAAGGATGTTTTGTCTGTCTAGGTCCATGTACCACATGCATGCTGGGCGCCTTCGGAGACTTGAAGAGGACACCAGATCTGCTAGAACTGCAGTTACAAGTGCTTGTGAGCACTATGTAGGTGCTGGGAACTGAACCTGGGTCCTCTGGAAGAGCAGCCAGTGCTCTTAAGTGCTGAGACATCTCTCCAGTCCCATTTTTTCACATTTTAAAATAATCACCTAAAGTATATAAATAGTCTCAATTACCTAAGTATATATGTCTCTTGGTAAGCAAAGGTAAAATCTTTATGATGTGGCACTT
>CM053764.1:48579150-48679965 GCA_028658305.1 Pachyuromys duprasi
TCCAACTGGCTTGGTGTTTAGTATGATAGACGGTCAAGACTCAACTATGTCTTTAAACCTGCCTTTCTGTATAATTAATATGTTCTTACAAGGTCATTATTTCTTTTTGGAAAATCATTTTTTGGTTGGGGTTTGGGAGGAGTTCTTCTGTTTAGTTTTTGAGACAGAGTCTCTAAAGTCAGCCTCCAACTGCCTGTGCTGCTAAGGATGAACATGACCTTCTGATCCTTTTCCTTCACCAAGCGCTGAGTTGTAGAAACATGCCTACATGACCAGTTTTACGGTGCAACTTAAGCCTGGGGCTTTCTGCATCCTAGACACTGTCTCTACAAACTGAGCTATACCTCCAGCTCAGAAGCATTCACCGAAAGGACCATCCCTCAAAAAAACAAAAAAAACAAAAAAAAACCACAAAACAACAACAAAAGATGGGCACCAATTCTTTTTGTATCTTTCTGTGCTAAGACTAGAGGCATGTGACACCACTGCCCAGCTCAAAAACTGTCATTGTAACAAACTCCCCGTCTGAGTTTTCTGGTCTGGTCCACTAAGTTTCCCGTCAGCTGTCCCACCGCCACTTAAACATTACTAGAGGGTCCACAGTCCTGAGCGCCAACGCCGTGTGTTCCCTCTTCCAGCACTTTGTTTTTACTTATTTATTTATTTTTAGTTTTTGGAGACAGGGTTTCTTTGTGTGGCCTTGGCTGTCCTGGACTTGTTTTGTAGACCAGGCTACCCTGGCACTCACAGCCATCCCCCTGTCTCTGCCTCCCTGAGTGCTGGGATTAAAGGCCTGTGCCACCACGACCGGCCTAGTACTTTGTTTTTATCTGCCCCGTGTGTGTGTGTGTGTGTGTGTGTGTGCGCGCGCGCGCGCGTGTGTAGTGCCTCCCTGGAACTCCAGTTACAGAGAGTTGTGGGCCAGCATGGGGGTGCTGGGAACCAAATCTGGGTACTACTCTACGAGAGCAACAAGTGTTCTTAACCACTAAGCCATGTCTCCAGACCTTTTTTGCAGTAATTTTATCTCTTCACATAGCTTCATTTATTATCTGTACTTAACACATCCAAATTTTAATCTCCACTCTGGTTCATTGCTGCCATCTTTAATCCATCAACTATTCTGCATCTGTTCACACCCCACAGAAGTCTCAAAGTGAGCAAGTCAGACTTAGTTAATTATCATTTTAGTTCCTGATGTACCACCACCATCCAATTTTCCTCCAATTTTTTTTTCTAACACCATAAAGGCATTTTACTTAGTGGTTTAAAACAGAAAACCAGAATTTTCTGGCTTTATCTTGTCTCCCTCACTGCCAGTGTTCAGCATGTTCTTTGTGTGTGGCTGGAGGCAGCAGGGCTTACACGCAAGCGCACTATCGAGAGCTGTCTCCAGCCTGCCTTCTACTTCCCCAGACACGGTCTGGCTAAGTTGCTCAGTGGCCTTAAACTCACTTGTAGCTCACTTCAGCCTTAAAGTTTAAAGCCTGCCCAGCGACTCATTCTGCTTTGTTTTCTGGTCTGTATTAGTTTCCTAGGGCTGACTGAAGAAAGCATCATGAACTAAAGCTTCACACAGCAGAAAGCACTTTCCCATAGTGTTGGAGGCCAAGTCTAAAATTCCAAAGAGCTGGTTCCTTTTGAGAACTCTGAGGGATAATTCCACCCATGCCTCCAGTAATCTGTATCTGGTAGTTGCTGGAATGCCTGGGTTCCTTGGCTTGAAGCCAAGCCACTCCAACCTCCTGTCTGTGTGCCTCTGAATCTCATTCTCCTCATAAGGATAACAATGATTAGATCTAAGGTCCAACACCTAACCAGTTATGAAGACCTCAATTTGATTACAAATTTTCAAAGACGGTATTTCCAAATAAGGTCACAGCCACAGGTACCAGAGTCAGAACACAATTCAACCCATCACACGGTCATGTAGAGTTCCCTGTATAGTTCAGAGGTAAGGAAATGGACTCTGGAGTCAGTATGTTCAACTGCAACACCTTCTACCCATGTGATCCTAGAAGTTACCCATTCACTTCCTACTTTAGATTCCTTCTCTTTCACACACACACCACACACACATAAAACACCCAACACAGATCCTGCACACAATTACCTAATTACTGGTTATTATCAATATTAAGATCTTACTCATCTACCTGCCTTATCTGAGACAGCCCTTTCCAAACCCACTCCTCTCCTTTCCCATCACTTCTCCATACTGCATCTAACAGGAACACAGTAACACAAATCTGGCCAGGTCCCTTGTTTATAACTATTTCCTCCTACCTTGGTTTTCATGCCAGAGTGACCCTAAAAGAGGCTCCAAACTTTTTCCAAACCCCTTGCCTTCACATAGTTAATATGTATTCAGTTATCACACTTCAGGTCAGACACACTTCCTCCAGGCCTTTTCAGATTTATATCGCCGTACAACTTTCTAATATTTGGCATATTTGTTATTTTAAATTAGCTTAAACTGCATTTTAAGGGCAGGTGATTGGTGCAACCGGCTTCTGTTGCATAGGCCTGGCACATTTTTGTGTTCATCCCTTCCGAAGTACTAAATGAAACGCATCTTTTTTGCTTGTGGGTTTGAGTTTCAATGATTCCAAGGACACAGTTGGTAAACTACAACAAATGGCTCACATCGTATCTCAGTTTTGCCCTATACAGAAAGAAGCAGCTGGGCCAGCTGGCATGAAGATCTCCTAAATGGGAGGTCGAAGGAACCATAACGTGTGCCTGTCTTCATTTTGTATTCCTTGATTCCAGTCCTTGGTACACTGCAGGCGCCCAATGGGGCGTGCTCCTGGAATAAGGATGGCTGGAAACACTGCTGTTTTCCCATCAACGCCAACTCCTTCGAACCTCTACTGCTCTCCTCATTCATTCTCCCCATCAGTCACTCTAACAACTAGCACTCTGAAAAAAGCCATGTTCCTCCTACACATCCCATTATTTTAAGTCAAAAGCCACAATCCATCTATAAGGTCAGTAATAAGAAAATGACTGAGAGAAATTCAAGGAGGGCAGAACGGAGTCCGGGTCCCTCCGCTGCCAGCCCGGGGCCCCACACTCCCAACCCTGGCTCGCCAAGCAGAGACGCCCAGCTGCTCGGCAGTTCCCAGGCCCCCGCCCCGACCACCCCCACACCCTGCTCTCACTGTTCTTGAGGAAGCGCTCCTCGTGCAGCACGGCGATGGCGTTCACGCACAGCAGGGCCGCCTGCATCAGGGAATACAGCGTGAAGGCCATGGTCACTCCAAACTGCTCCCAAGCCTGACTGCCTGCTTCCCGGGCGCCGCCTGGGACGTGGCGGCGCCACCGCCTGCGTCCTTCTACGGAAGCCCGCGCGGCCCGAAACGCGCACACGGAGGAGCCCCGCCCCCTCTGGCATAGCCCCGCCCCGCCCCGGGTTTCCGGGGCGGAGTCCGAGAGTTGGGAACTAGGGCGTGGGTCACAGAGAGCGTGGCACACTTGATGCAGTCAGTAGTCATTCTCCAAAGACAGAGGCTGAAAAGCCACGTGTAGAGTTATCGCATAATCTTAAGGTGTTCTTTACATATTGAAGTGAATGTTTTTCTGACACTGTCTTGCCTACTTTTGCTTTTTTGTTTACTTTGCCTGTGAGAACTGAGCCACATGTGAGGCTTGAATTGAGTTTCTGTTGAACACGGCTTCCCAACACGTTCCCAAGCACTGTGTGAAAAGTCTGTATTCAGATTTTACCCCTGAAGAAATGGAGACCGTCAAAACGTTTAAAGTTATAAAATAACATCTTAACATTGTTCATAGAGAAGCATTCTCTCCTTGATCAATCCTATCCAGAATGTAAATTCGACAGAACGGTAAAGCAAGCTCTTTACCCCATGGCCACATAGGAAGACATGTCTTACAGTTGATGTCTGCAGCCCTCAGATGATGACCCAGCCCTCCTTGACAAGTTTGCCCGGTGCTTTGTTGTAGGGACAGGAAATGAACGGAGACAGGAAGTGATCGGAGACTGTGGGTAGATGGAATGGAAGCTGGACCAGAGCTCGTGTTTGCTGTCAGGTGAACTAATTCCCTTACTGCCACAACAACCAGGTTAATCTCTTTGGGCTTCTGCCAGTTTCTTACATAAAACGAGTTGGTAATCATCTCCGAGGCCCTTTCCGCTCCAAAAATTTAGCAAAGTAGATTAAAATATAAGATAGTATACACATTCCACTGTGGTATTATTTGATCATTATTTCTCAAAAACCTAGACTTTTAGCCTAAACTGCCAACAGCAGATTAGATCCTTTAAGACAACTGTTGCTTTATTTTCAAAGAAAGTCAAAAGCCTAGAAATTTTATTATGTCTATCTATCAAGTAGATGTTATACTTTATTTACTTATTTTGAGACAGGTTCTCACTGTCTAGCCCTGGCTGACTCGACCTAGACCTAGACCTCTAGGCTGGTCTAGAACCCACAGACATCTACTTGCTTCTGCCTCCTTAGTGCTGGGATTAAAGGCTTGTGCCACTGCGTCCAGCCCAAGTTATTACAACTTAAAAATCTCTAGAAGGAGACAGGCACGTAGGGGCCGAGAGGGGAGGGGAGGGGAGGCAAACAGATCTCTGAGTTTGAGGCCAGCCTGTTCTACTGAAAGAGTTCCAGGACTGCCTAGGCCACACAGAGAAACCCTATCTCAAAACTAACTAAAAAAAACAAATAAATATCTTCCAAACAACAACAGAAGAGAAACTAGGCAAAAAGTTAGAGCAGGCAAATGGTGGGTCACACCTTTATCCCAACACTCCGGAGGCTGAGGCAGGAAGATCTCTGTGAGTTCAAGGCTGGCCAGGTCTACAGAATGAGTTTCAGGACAGACAAGGCTACAGAGAAAAACACTGTCCCAAACAAACAAACAACACCCCCCCCCAAAAAAGAAACAACAAAACAAATCCAAACCAAACCAAAACCAAACTCACAAAAAAAAATCACCCCCACCACCAACAACAAAAACCAAAGACCAATAAAAATAACAATCCCATGTGTTAAACTGCATCTCTGAAGGCTGATTGTTTTTAGGTTGTGGTTTGGCACTGAACTTCCGATGGACCTTTGAGAAGGTTTCATGTATTCATGTCAATCACCTTATCAGATATTTCTGCTAGAGGTGAAACTTTGAGTTTACAGTGTTAGACAGTGAAGACTTTTCATCATTTCCTTCAAGTTGCTTTGTTTGTTTGGGATTTTCTCTCTGGGCTAAGAGACAACAGTTTGTTATTGTACAACATCTTGCCATAGACTTTCTTTATAACAGTAATTTGAAATCAGTGTTTTTATTTGAAGAATTGAGGCCTTCAATAACCAATTGGTTCCTTCCTGCAGGGGAAGACAATAGTTGAGAGTATGTATGGGATAGGGCTGGAGAGATGGCTCAGTGGTTAAGAACTTATAACTGTTCTTTCAGAGGACCAAGTTTGGTTCAGACCATTCGCAAGGCCACTATCATCTATAATTCCAGTTCCAAAGGATCCAACATCCTTTTCTGGCCAATTATGGAACTGTACATGTATTGTACCAATATTCATTCAGGCTAAACTACCCAGACACACAAAATAAATCTAAATGAATCTTTTAAACATAGAGTGTGTATAGCCAGGTGTGGCGGCACACACCTCTAATCCCAGCTCAGGAGGCAGAGGCAGGCGTATCTTCTATGAGTTCGAGGCCAGCGTGGTTTACAAAGTGAATACAGAACATCCAGAGAAACCCTGTCCTGAAAAATAAAAAAATAAAAAAAGAATGTTCATGACTAAGCCAATCTTCATATTTGGTCCCAGAAATGGAGTTATAGGATTCAGACGACCTTTAAAGTTATGTTCCAGGACCTGATCCTTATACACATGAGGGATTACATTTGCTGAGCCTATATTTTTTTCTTTCTCTCTTTCGCTCAACCATTCCTGTGTCAATGCCTTTGATTTAGAATCACCTGATCTTTAACTTGAGGTTTCAGCTATGTGACTTGCTTTGGCTAGGAATGTGGAGAAGGTGGTAATATGCCTGCTGTGAGCATAGACCCCAAAAGATCGCACATGTTCCTGCTTTTCCATTTATGCCTTGATATAATTGTCAAAAACAAACAACAAGAGCCAGTTGAAGTAGTGTCACAGAACAGGGCCACAGGCAAGATTCACCTACGTCAGCCACTCCCTGTCCAATCTCAGAGCCCTGAGAATTAATACTGGTAGCTCTAAGCCACCACATTTTAGGATTGTTTATTCCACAGTACTTGTAAAGCAATTGATTGCTTTTGGATCTATATATTCTTGTTTTATTTTAATGGCCCAAGTACATTGCTCTTCCCTGAAGCCCCACATTTACATCACCCATTCAGAGTTCACTCGTGAACTCTCGGCTGATTATTCAGCAGACTACCCACCCCTTGGGTATCTCTTAGATGTTTCAAATTCACCTTGTTCCAAACAGAAATAGACTTTTTTTTGCAGCTGGCTTCTGTGTCAACTCATGTTCGTGAACGGCAACTCCAGAGTCAAAAGGAAAACTCCAGGATGGTTACTGGGTCTCTGTTTTACTTTTACATCCTGAGTACAATCCAGTAGAAGATCCTGTTAACTTTCCCTTCAATAAATATTGCGGTTTGAATGTTCTCTCCAAAACTTATGCTGAAATTTTAATTGACTTTGTAACCCAAGGTGTGTGTGTGTGTGTGTGTGTGTGAGTGAGTGATATGTATATGTATATGATGGATATGTGGTGGGCATGCATGAGTTTTCAGGTGCAGATGCCCATGCTTATGCTGCTAAAGCCAGAGGAGGAGGAGAAGATTGGGGCGTCTTCTATCATTCTCTGCCTTATTCCCTTGAGACAGTCTCTCGCTGTACTCAAAGCTCAGCTAGGCCAGCTGGCCAATGAGCTCCTAAGACGGGCCTATCTCTTGCCTTTGCTGCTGAGGTTGCAGGCATAGGCAGCCATGCCCAGCTTTTTCACATGGGTGGAAAGGATTAGAGCACATTTCCTCATATTTGCACAGA
Source organism: Pachyuromys duprasi (assembly GCA_028658305.1). Classification (NCBI taxonomy): domain Eukaryota; kingdom Metazoa; phylum Chordata; class Mammalia; order Rodentia; family Muridae; genus Pachyuromys; species Pachyuromys duprasi. The sequence goes on from CM053764.1 coordinate 48,586,181, forward strand.
AAGCTCTCTCACCTGATGAGCACATTCCCATCTGTGGTGATGTGAATGAGATTGGCTGTCATACCCATATTTGAATACTTGGTCTCCAGGTGGTGGAATTGTTTGGGAAGGATTAAGAGGCATGGTCCTATTGGAGAAGGTATGTTACTGGAGGTGGGCTTTGAGGTTTTAAAAGCTGATGCCATTCCAAATTACCTTTCTCAGCTTCATGCTTACGGATCAGATATAGGCTCTCAGCTACTGCTTTAGCACTATACCTGCCTGCTGCCATGCCCCCTGCCATCATGGTTGTACTGGCTAGTCTTATGTCAACTTGATATGCAAACTAGAGTTCTCTGAAAGGAGGGAACCTCAGTTGAGAAAATGTCTCCATAAGATCCAGCTTTAATGCATTTTCTTAATTAGTGATTGTTGGGGAAGGTCCAACCCATTGTGGGGGGTTCTGTAAGAAAGCAGGCTGAGCAAGCCAGTAAACAGCGTTCTTCCATGGCCTCTGCATCAGCTCCTGCCTCTAGGATCCTGTCCTGTTTGAGTTTCTGTCCTGACTTCCTTAGATGATGAATTGGGCTATGGAAGTGTAAGCTAAATAAACCCTTTTTTTCCTCCCCTATTTGCTTTTTGGTCATGGTGTTTTGTCACAACAATTCAAACTCTAGGTAAGACAACAGCCATGGACTCACCCTCTGACACTCTATGCCCCATTATGTGCTTGGCAAGTTGCCTTGGTCATGGTGCTTTGTCACTGCAATAGAAAAGTACTATGACACTGACACTCTCACCCAAGCTTTTAGGGTTAAAGTCTAGGCCGTGGCAGCTGTAACAAGTTAGGCCTGGCTACTTGTCCCCTGGATGCCAATTAAAAACATTAGAGTAAAGAGCCAAGAAACCTAGTCAGTGGGGCTACACTCAGAAGAGGAACAAATGTAGGACTCTAGGAACTTCCAAGCCCATATTTGGGGATACTGACCTGAGGTTTCGCTCTCTCTCTTTCTGTGTGTGTGTGTGTGTGTGTGTGTGTGTGTGTGTGTGTCTGTGGTCCTTGTTGCAAGGCAGCCTGATAAACTGTCTGGAATGGGGTGAAATTTCTTCCTGCCGGATAAGTTCCTGTTCAGGCCGGCAGCATCGTGTTCCTGGTTTCCTTATTTTAGTTCTCCTGAGGCCAGTGCTTCAGTCATCTGACAATCAAAGGGAGAGCCAAGTGTGTCTTCTTTGAACATCTCCTTTCCTATGGGATTCAGGACCATTAAGAAGCAATGAGGTCAAAGGACTGTGACCCTGATGGGGTTAATATTGTTATTTCAAGAGCTAGTTCATCATAAAAGGGCAGATTCATTTCTCTGCCCTCACTAGCTGTTGGCTCCTCAATCTTGGGCTCTCTGGCCCCTAGAGCCGTGAGCCAACCTGTTTCTCCTCATAAATGGTGGAGTATGGGGTATTCTAATTGCTTCCCATCTTCTCATCAACGGAAACCTGGTCTCAGCTCCCATCTACTCTTGGTATCTCTGTGACACTGGGCTCCAAACACACTTCTGTGTCCCTCGAAGGTTTTCCCCTTTCTCAATTAATACTTCTTAGAGAATCCGAAGAATTTCTTAGGAAGGCAAATAATGGAAACAACTTCTTTGTTGGGAGAATTTGGGTCATCTGTTCCATAGATCTTCCCACATTTTTCATATTCCTGTGGTCCTGTCTGAGCCACATCACAAGAGAAAGATAAAACACTGACTGATTAAAGAAAACTGTTGCGATATTTACATTGTTTAAAGCTTTTTGCTGATAGAACAATGGGGTGTATGCTATTTTTTTTCAACAAATTAGATATTAGACGAACTTATTAACTCCGCCCTTTCTCTTCCTACTTTTAAATCTTGGCATCTCTATTCCTGCAGTCATTAAAAAATGACCCATGGAGATATGTATTATGTGCTATTTATTAAAAATTTAGACTCAGTTTGAAGTCTGACAAAAATGGATTATGGTTTTTTTCAAACATTTTTTTCTCCTGGTTATATACTTAGATATTTTTCTTATCTATGTCTGCAATGGGAATCAATGGTGGCTGAAGTATGTTTGCTTTTAATCTTGTTATTTACAATACAACCTTGGGTTTAAATGGGCTTATGGCAGCAGAATTCACCCAAATGGCTTCTATTTGGGGTCAGCATTGGACCAAAATAGAAAAATCCCACAAGTGAGCTTCATTCATGTTTGTGGACACGTGCAAGCTATTTCTGCTATAAGGCTCAAATGAAGCCATTTGCAAGCTGAAAGCTTGCACATTATAAAGTGTTTCTGGAAATAGGGCCTTAAAATGGGAAGTTTCTTTAAAAAATAAAAGCAAGTCTCTGTACCTATTTTAAAATGATATTAATCCTAAGTAGCTACATTGAGCTAATTCTATTTCAAAAAGTACCACTAGAGTAAATAAAATCAGAATAAAAAAATCTCTAGAAACTACTTAAATGTGTATTACTTATTCACTCATTCATTCATTTGTTCTTTTTTTTTCATTTATCAAGAATTTTTTGAACTTTGGGAGCTAGGCTGGTGGTTCAGAAACTAAGAAGAGGCACTTGTTATTCTGGTAAAGGATCCGGCTTTGGGCCTCAGCATCCACATGGTGGCCTGCAACTACCTGAAACTCCAATTCCAGGGCATCAATGCCCTCTTCTGACCTGTGAGGGTACCAGGCACACATGCACACAGACATACATGGAGGCAAAATACCCACACATATAAAATAAATGAATCTAAAATTAAAGGAATTTATGGAACTTTGAAGAAGGACCTCACATCATGCAAGGGATTGGGTGAGGTATGGTAGGGTGAGCACAAATAATCAGGTGTGGGTTTTGTTGTTGTTGTTGGTTTGGGGACAGGTTGCTGACTAAGAAAAATGAGTTACAGGCTACAAGCTGTGATAAAGCAGTATTCAGTGCTAACATGAATGACGCATGGAACAGAAGGGCAGGTTAGGACTGGACTGACCAACAAGATCATGTAACTGTCTTTCATTTCAAGGTGGTGCATGAAACACATGGGGTTGGGACTTCACAGGTGCCTCCTCACTCCGTGCTTGGATGGCTTGCTCCTGAGCAGGTCTTGTGCAAGCAGGCCTGTCCTAGAGTGCTTGATGTTATACAATTCTTTCACTTAGAGTTACCCCAAGATAGTCCATATTATTGAGGTTATTGTAAAGATAGTCTATATTATTTGAGGCTATTGTAACGGTGTTTCCCATATTTCTTTCCCAGTCTATTTGTCATGTCATTTGTATGTAGGAAGGCTACTGAGTTTTAAGAGTGAGTTTCATATTAGCCACTTTGCTGAAAAGTGTTTATCAGCTGTAGGAGTTTCCCAATGGAAATTTTAGGCTCACTTACATATCCTGTCATATTATCTGCAAATGAAGATACTTTGGCTTTTCTCTCTCTGATTTGTATCCCTTTGTTCTCTTTCTGTTGTCTTATTGCTCTAGCTAGTACTCCAAGTATGGAAAAAGTGGACAACCTTGTCTTGTTCTTGATTTTGATGGAATGGCCTTGAGTTTCCTTCCATTTAAGTTGCTGTAAACTGCTTTTATTATGCTGATATATTGTGTCTCCTGTATCCCCAATCTCTTTAGTACTTTTATTATGAAGGGGTGTTGGATTTTTGTCAAAGGCTTGTTTATATAGTGGATTTCATTTATCAGTTGACATATGTTGAGCCATCCCCGCATCTCTGGGATGAAGCCTGATCACATTTTTTACTTTCCTATCCAAGTTGTTACTCCTGTGAGGCAAACAAAGCTACCCTTGCTTTTGTTTCTCTGCCCACTCTATTCTTGGAGGGAAGGAGTGGAAGGACAAAACCAGTTGTAGACGGGGACAGTCTAAGCCTGCCAATGACTTTGTCCTTTGGTGGTGTAGAAGAGAAGCTATTGCCCCATCCAAGGTTTTCTTCTTGTTGATTCTTTGGTGGTTTGTTTTGAGCAGTGCCTTCCTGGAGAATTTATTTCAGGAACATGACCCTGTAGGGAAAGGCATCCAAAGAGGGTGATTTCAGCTTCATGTGAGTTTGGGAAGGAAAGGTAGTTAAAAGTGTTCTTTTGGCACCCTACAAATTATGTACTTGATGTGTGATTTCTCCCACACCCTCCCCCGAAGAAGCAGGAACAAACTTCTGTTTACTTCAGGCAGGGCACTGATGACATATCTAAGAAACCATCTCCTTGGGCTGGAGAGATGGCTCAGAGGTTAAGAGCACTGCTTGTTCTTCCAGAGGTCCTGAGTTCAATTCCTAGCAACTACATGGTGGCTCACAACCATCTATAATGTGATCTAATTAATGTGTACAGCGCTCAACTGTACATGCAGTCAGAACATTGTATATATTAAAAAAAAAGGCTTGGACCATTTTTTAAAAAATAAGAAAGAAACCATCTCCTCTAACTCTAACTAAGCGAACCAGCCAGCTAACTGGAGTTACCTAGGGGAGCTTGGGTCAGGGGTTACTTACGGGTAACTTACCTACGTGACTCAAAGGCAGCTACAGTCCAGAAAAGCCCACCCAAGCATGGGTGAGGACTCATGAGAGCTCCGTCTCTAAAGCCCTCTGCCTGACCTGCAGGCAGCTGTGCTGGTTGGAGAGTCTCCTCTTCCCAGCCACTGTTCCTGCTTCTACAACCTTGGAATCTTGTTTCACGAGTTTCACAGCTCTCATCCCTGGAACTGGGAAGTTTCATTTGCTATCTCCTCTCAGGAGAGAGTGCTTCAATTGGGAGGGAATAGTCACATGAGAGTCATCCTCAGGACTTCAGGTACACGTGTGCAAAAGGGCGTCGGCTTGGCTCACTTAGCAGTGAGGAGTGGCAAAGTCACACCGGATCCAGGTTCAAGGTCTTATTTAGTAATTTAATATCTTAACTCTGAGGTTCAACTTAATAGGCCCCACTTTGTAAGGTTATTGAGGGGATCATTTAATTAATAAATCAAGACATTCAACACAATCTTCAGTTTACTGTAAATCTCAACTGATGCTGGCTGCTCTTACCCTGATTGGCTGCCAAGTAATTGGATGGTCTCATCGTTTAAGCAGAGAGTTGAGAAAACAAATACATTTAAAATCACAAAGATGCTTGGTGCTAAATTCAAGCAGTATTTAACCATGTTTTTAAAGTACACAATTTCGGGGGAAATGTTGAGTCTTTGAAAAAGTCAATCTCTAGAGGGCCATAAAAGCTATTTTAATCACTACAACTAATTACAAGGAAGTATAAATCAATAAACTTTGCTAAATGGTCTAAAATATAATAAAGAAAACCATCATTAACAGTCATCCAGGAAGCCACTGTCCTTAATAGATGGTATAAAAACCAGATGAGAGGAGCAAGTTTTATCATTTGAGAACTCCAGGCATTGTTTTCAGGGTAGGCCTTGCTTTAGCATGGAGGCAAGGGATTTCAGGAGGATGACTTACTGTGGAGAACGTGAGAGCACTATTTCTAAATCACACATGCATTTATTTTAGAATAGAGAAAAGGTGGCCATCTGTGGAAAGGTGTTTTCCAAGCCCCTGTCTCAGTTCGCTTTGACATCCTCCTTGAGACTGCAGTTCTGTTTCGGAACACGAATCAGCCCAGGCCAAACTATAGATGAGAGCCTCAGCTGCTTTCTACCCCCAGTACACACGGCAGCTCCTGGCTCAAATTTAGCACCCCAGGGCTGTGGCCTGAGTTATCAAGCTCCCCTGCTATGCCACTATCCAGGAGGACCAGTTACGATATAAGGCTTGTTTCTTGCCACCCACTCTGTGTTTTTGTTTGTTTTTGTTTTTGTTTTATATCAATAGAATTTGTTTCTTTGTTTGTTTTTGAGACAGGGTTCTCTGTGTAGCCTTGGTTGTCCTGGAACTCACTGTGTAGACCAAGCTGGCCTGGAACTCAAAGATTCACCCGCCTCTGTTTCCTGAGTGCTGAGATTAAAGATGTTTGCACCACAGCTCGGCCTTCAATGTTCTTTTTATCCAAAGGCTGGAATTTGCCCACAAATGCCATGTGAGCATCAGGACTCCATTATGGTGAATGATGATTGACAGTCTCTTGCCCTGGAACTTGCTTGAACTGTGGAGCTCTGGCCTTGTTGGAATTGCCTGTGCACCTGGTTGCATCTTTGCTTGTGTCACCTTGAACTTGTAAAGACATTGCAGAGTGTGCCTTTCCCTCTCAGTTTCTGACCTAGCCTAAGCAGCAGACCACATTCATGTCCTTCTCTGTTCTGTTTTTTTAACAAATTTTTCTCATTCATTTATTTATTTAATTCCTTTACAGCCTGACCCTATCCCCATCCCTCCTTTCCTCCAAGTTCCACACTCATCTTCCCCTCTCTCCTTCTTCTCTGAGAAGGGGTGGGGCTTAAGGAGTACCAACCCACCCTGATACTTCAAATTGCAGCAGGAGTAAGTGCATCCTCTTCCACTGAGGACAGACAAGGCAGCCCAGTTAGGGCAAAGGCACCCAGAGGCAGGAGACAGAGTCAGAGACAGCCACTATTCCAATTGTTAAAGGACCCACATGATGACCAAGCTGCACATCTGCTACATATGTGTAGGGGGCCTAGGCCTAGCCCATGATGCTCTTCGGTTGGTGCTTTAGTCTCTGTGAGCCCCCTTAGGCCTAGATTAATTAGTTGACTCTGTAGGTCCTCTTGTGTCCTCGACCCTTCCAAGGCTCCCTTAATTTTTACTCCCACTCTTTCACAAAACTCTCCAAGTTCGGCTGTGTGTATCTATATCTGTTTCTAGCAGCTGATGGATTAAGCCTCTCAGAAGACAATTATATTAGGTTGCTGCCTTCAAGCAGAGCAGAGCATCATTAATTGTGTCCGGGGTTGGCTGTCTCCCATGGGGTGAGTCTCAAGTTAGGCCAGTCATTGATTTGCCATTCCCTCAAGCTCTGCTTCATCTTTATCCCTACACTTCTTGTAGGCAGGACAAATTTTGAGTCAAAGGTTTTATGGGTGGGTTGGTGTCCCTGAAATCACTACCTCCTGTAGCCAGGTGGGACTTCCGGTGGAGGGAGAAGACACCAATCCCCCATAAAACCATCGACCTGAAATTTGTTCTCCGTTGTTTTAAATAGATGTTTTACCTATATGTGTGTCTGTGCACAATGTAAACGCAGTGCCCACACAGGCCAGAAGAGGGCATTGGATCCTCTGAAACTGGAATTAAAATTTTGAGCCACTAATTTTGAGCTGGGAATGAAACCTGGGTCCTCTGAATGAGCAGCCAGTGTTCTTTTTTTTTTTTTTTTTTTAATTAATCACAGGTTATAGCTCCCTCCCTCATTCCCTCCCAATCCCACCATCCCTCCCTTATCTCCTCCCTGCCCTTTTTCAAGTCCACTGATAGGGGAGGACCTCTTCCCCTTCTATCTGACCCTAGCTTATCGCAGCCAGCGTTCTTAAGGGCTAAGCCAGTTAAGAACAGTGCCTCTGTGTCCTATTTTAATCTGCCTACTTGCAATGAGAGATGCCAAGAATATTACAGATAGGCTCAGTGCTATAGGGAGGCCAAGAAATTGACAAGAAAGCGTGTCATGAAAACAACTGGATTTGGGTTTACTCTACAACTAGCTAACCTTTATACCCAATACCTAAATCAAAGGCAATGAGTTCACAAATGAGATAAACAGCATAAATATCCTCTGGAATGTTGTCACATAAGCAAGTCCTGCTGCTGGCTAAGCCAAGGACGGAAATAGAACAACAGTTTGTAATGAGAGGTAACAGAAAACCTGATATATCTGTGGCTAGATAAATAGACACCCCTCCCTTCCTTCCTTTCCTTCCTCCTCCCTCCCTCCCTCTCCCCTCTTTCTTCTTTCTTCTTTCTTTCTTGGATTCTAGCTTAAGTTTGTTTTTCTTTTTTCTTTTTAATTTGGGATAAACTATCTTCAAAACCACTTGCACATGTCTCCAGTAGAGTGCTATCATTAGGAAACATAGTTAACAATCCTTGGAAGTCCTGATTAGTTCAATCCTTCAGCAGTTAACTTTCATAGAAACAACATCTAGAAAACTGAGTGACCAAGACACACTCCAGGCTCCTTCTGACTGATCTACCCTGGGTAAGTGGGTAGACATACACATCCACCTTATCCGTATTGTTTTTTTTAAAGAATTATTTATTTTATGTATATGAGTGTTTTATCTGCATTTACATCTGCCAGAAGAGAGAATCAGTTCACATTATAGGTGGTTGTGAGCCACCATGCTGTTGCTGGGAATTGAACTCATGGCCTTTGGAAGAGCAGACGGTACTCTTAACCACTGAGCCGTCTCTCCAGCCCCATCATTATTGTGTTGAAAACACTTTATTTTTCAAATGAAGATTAGTTTTCTCCTAAAATGCTCAAGCCTTTACATATCTACAAAACTAGGCTTGGGGCTTGGGAAGTGAAAATTACTAGTTAACTTAATTTTAAATGTAACTAGTACTTTGAGACAATTGAATGACTAAGTTGTCTTGGCTTGTTCATAAGGCTGGTGCACCATAAGTGCTAAACAACACATTCAAATTAATAGTTTTCAAATGGTTTGGAGCCTCTTTCCTCCATCACAGAAAACATGCAGGACATGACTTGAAGATTTTCAAATGTCTCTCCAGAATTTCTCTGTCTGGCTTAATATCTTATCCTTCAAAATAGTCATCCGGACAGGATGATCTCAACTCAGGATGATCTCCAAACCTGTGGAGATCCCAGAGTTAATGCAACTCTGGGCAGACGAGCTTAAATAAGTATTCTACGATTTAAAGGACCCAGGAGTGAGTGAGGAGTGGCTGACAAAAGAACACATACGATGCATTTAGAATTTGCCTCTGATGATTGCATTTCCAACCTTAACACTTTTTTTTTAAAGATTTATTTCTTTATTATTTATACAGTATTCTGCCTGCGCATATACTGACAAACCAGAAGAGGACACCAGATCTCATTACAGATGGATTGAGAGCCACCATGTGGTTGCTGGCAGTTTGAGCTCAGGACCTTTGGAAGAGCAGCGCTCTTAACCACTGACCCATCTCACCAGTTCCTTCTCTGGTTTTTAAAGCTATTTGGGAAGGTTACACAATATTTTTAGAATGTAACTGGGGGACTATTTAATAATTTTATTTTAATATAAAGTGAACATAACTTATTTTTCCTATTCCTTTCTGATGTAAAAGAAATCTGGAAATAGAAGGCCCAGAGTCGTAATGGTGACTCAGTAGATGCCAAGGACTTAGCTTCTGTTACCTTCCTGTGTCCTGTTGTTTCCATCTTCAAAATCACCACATTGCTCCAAGTGGTTGCCATGGCTTCATTCACATTACGGACTTCAAGAAAGTAGGAAAAGGGTCCAAGGAGACGGCTCGGTGCGCAAAGCACTTGTACAAGCATGATGGCTGAGTTTAAACTCCAGGACCCATGTAAAGATAGGGAAATAGAACTGACTCTGGAGTTGTCTCTCTGGCCTTTGCATGTGTACCATGGCAGCATGTGTGCATGCCCTCCATCACACACACACACACACACACACACACACACACACACACACACACACACACAATCAGTTCCTTTTTCTACTCTTGTGAAAGAATACTCTGACCAAACAAACAAAGAAAGAAAAAACAGCTTAGAGAAGAAAGTTTATTTTGTCTTACAGTTCCAGGGATGGAGCCCATTTTGGGAATGGAGGATGGGCCGAGAGCATAGCAGTGGGAATGTGAAGCTGGCTTCATAGTCAGAAAGCAGAGCAAGAACAGGAAGTGGGCTACAAACCCTCAAAGGGCTCTTCCTCCTTACTTCCCGAAATAATGTGGTTCCTCCAGCAAGGCTCCTCCTTCCCAGGTAGTGTTTCCAAGGGTTCAAACACATGAGCTTAAGGGAGACATTTCATAGTCAACTCCCAATAACAGGTCTCCCCACAAAAGAGGGTATGACAGAAGATTGGCTATGGGAACACTGATGGAGTGATCAGACCTTGGGCATGCAGTAAAAAGTCGCAAAGGAACTGTCACCGGGCTGAAGTCAGCAGAACAGCCCCCTAAATGACATAGTCACATATTTGTTTCACATGACTTTTCCCTGACTGTTCTGGTTTCATATCTGTTCTGTGATAAAATACCCTGACAGAAGTCAATTTAAGGAAGAAAGGGTTTCTTCAGCTTACAGTCCCAGGTTGCATTCCACCACTGCGGGAGAGTCAGGGAAGGAATTTGAAGTGGCTGGTCACATCACATTCACAATCGGAGCAGAGCCAATGCATGCATGCATGCCTGTTCTTGTTTTACACAGACCAGGACTCAAAGCCAGGGAGTGCTGCCCACCATGGGCCAGGTCTTCCCATTTCAAAAAACAGAATCGAGACAACCCTCAGAGACACGCCTACAGCCCCACCTGATGCAGACAGTCCCCACTGTATCTTCCCAGGTGACAAAGCAACCATCACAGTAACCTACACTGTTGACCAGTGCTGTCTCTGATTCTTAAAGGACGGAACTCTTCTCTGATTGATCATGCCCCTTGGAGCTAGGAGAGACTTCTTCCTCTATTTTCTACACTTACTGCTCAACACAAGGAAATTGGGATATGATGTCTCTCTCTCCTTACCTGCAGCAAACTGGAGGGCAATTTTTTCCAGTATTCTGTGGACCGGAAGCAGCAGGCTAACAGGAAATGCTTTATGAATTGTGCTGAAAGCTTTGCTTTGTTACAGCCTTTTAAAATCTTATTTAATTGGGCATTAATACAGAGGACACTATTTGTATCACTAGACGTCTTCATTAGCTAGCATTTGGGCTGACCTTGGATTTTGATGATAAAACAGTGCAAGAGAGAAGTGTGACACTCTTTGGCTGTCATTTTGGAGAGCCAGGAATTTTTATTTGTCCTTCCAAAGGGCGGCTTTATTTTTAGGCAGGCAGCACAGATGGATGTCCTGTCGGTTTCTACGAGGCGGCTGAGATAACCCAGGCAGAGCCAGTTTTAGCAAGAAATTCTTCTTATTCCTGCTTGAAAGCACCATGTTACTGCAGTGAGGACGAGGTGTTCTGTTTCGAGAGAAGCCGTGTGGGGTGAGTGCCACGTTCCCACAGCACATGCTTGATTCCTCGGTGCTTTTTCTACGAACGCCTTTGGGTTCTGCTGAGTTGCTAAAGCATGGCAGACTGATGGGCTCCAGTGCTTAAAGGGAAAAGAGACTAAGACATAATACCTTAAGAAATGGGGCTCTGCCGATTGTGGTGGGGTATATTGGTAGGATTTGCTGAAGGAGGGAGAGGCAGAAGGATTATGAGTTCGAGGCCAGCCTGGGATATACATAGAGGAAGGAAAAAAAGAAAGGAAGGAAGGAAGAAAGAGAGAAAGGTTAGGAGGTGAACAGGAAGACACCAGTGTAGCTTTCCATTTTTAGCTGCAGGTCAATGGTCTCTGCACTGAGTATGGTCTTCACATCAGTTCAGAGCTTTGCTAGGGCAACCTGGACATAGTTATTAAGTTATCCAGCTCAGATTCCCCTTTTACTTTGTAACCATTTGCTGGCATTTGTGTAAAAATAACTGAAATATTTGAAGCTACAATGGGAAATAAAAGAATGATGTTTTGGCCTGGTGTCTCAAACAAGTATCTCTCCCTGCCCAGAGCCATCCTTAAAGGAGACATTCTTCATTGCAGCATCTTCATCAATTTCCTCCGGAGGCTGCAGGGACCTTATTTACATCTTGGCCCCCACATGGCCCCTCATTCTTCATGAGCCAAGAATAAAGGAATAAATTAGCAGGCTTCTTCTGGTTTCAGAACACGTGCTATATGATTCAGTCTTCAGTCAGTAGCCTGTGGTGCTCCTGGCCATGGTGGAACCTTAGAGAACAGAACCTCATGGGAGAAAGATCACTAGGGGAGGACCCTTGAGTGGAACATTGGAATCCTGGGACTCCCTCTTTTTGTCTCTGGGCATCCCGGTTCCTCTACACATTCCCATCACAGTGATGCTTTGACATCAGCCTAAAGGCAAGTAAGACTGACTGACCATGGACTGAAACCTATAAGGCTAAGGAAATTTTTTATTCTTCTCATTTCAACATCATCTCCCTTCCCCCTCTGTCTGTCTGTCTGTCTCTGTGTGTGTGCATGCATGCATGTGTGTGTGAGTGTGCATGTGTGTATGTGAGTGCAGTCTTGTGCACGCCACAGCGCGTACTGTGGAGGAGGAAAACTTCCAGCATTGGTCCCTGTCTTCTGCCTTGTTTAAGGTCTCACCCATGCTGCATATACCAGGCTAGCTAGCTCATGAGCATGCAGGGACTCTCCTGTTCTGGCCTCCCATTCATCTTAGGAGCACTGGGATTATAGATGCATGCTATCAACCCAGGTTTTATGTCAGCTCTTCGTTACTTCCGAGGCAAGTGCTTTACCCATCTTCCAATCCTCCTTTAAAAAAATTAATGTGTATGTGTATATGCTTGACTATATGTGCATCATATACCTGCAGCACCCACAAAAGCCAGAAGAGGGCGCCATATGCCCTGGAACTGGAGTTGCAGAGTCTTGAGCCACCTGTCATGGATGCTGAGAACTGAATCCAGATCCTCTGCAAGAAGACCAAACCCTCTTAGTCTCTGAGGCATTTTTCCAATCCCAACGTTCTATTTTTTCATAAGTTCATGTATTTCAGGTATTTGTTACAAGGTCAGACAGCTAATGCAATACTTCATTTATCTATCTGTCTCAGGAGGAAGTTGGGGTGCATTCTTAGAGAGTTCATAATAATAGAGCTGGTGTGTAAAAGGTTTAAAAATCATGAATATACATTAAAAAAATCTTCCTGTGTGTGTGTGTTTGTTTGTCCACATGAACGTGAAGATGCTCTCAGACCTCAGACCCTGGAGCTGGGCTGTGAGTTGATAGATGTGGGCGCTGGGAACTAAACCTGGGTCCTCTGCAAGAGCAGTAGCTGCTGTTTCTCCAGCCCCGTGGTGATGCCTTTTAAATACATTTTAAACTCTGTGGAAGGATGACAATAGTGGGCCTATCTTCAATGGGGACGGTTCTTGGCAACTTCAAGTTAGGAGGTCATCCATGTTGGATCCAAAAGAACCTTAGAAATTATTATTACTGCAAAGGGTCACAGTTTTGGCTCTTCTGTTTATTGCATCTAAAAGGGTGGGGAGGGGCGTAAAACTGTGGATTTGGATTTAACATCACAGAAAGAAGTAAGCCATGGACCTAAGCCTGTCACCAAATCTTTCAGAAGACTGGACAGGAGCTTAGAAAGATTTTGAAGTGATGGAGTGCTCCCCAGATGCTGATGGGGCCAAAGGCTAGTCTAATAATCGTCTGTGAAGGAAATCTGTTTTCAAAAATAATTTATTCAAACACTTTATGCCAGAATAGCTCTGAAAATATCTCAGCATTAGTTTCTGAGTTGCCCCCAAGCAAATATGCATTTAACTACATGAACACATCTATTACTTCATAGTTTTTTTTATTATAGACTTTTTATCCACATCAATGTTAAAGAAACTACAACAGAGTTAAATACCATTTTTGATAACATGATTATATTCTTAATTACACTCAATATTAAACTGTAAAATATTTTCAGAGGAATACAATCTTCATACAGCAGGCAAAGTACCGGGGGTGGGGGGCACGTGTGTCAGTTCTGCTCGCTATGAAAAGCAGGTTGGTCTAAAAGCAAGTCCCCATTCCCAGCATTGTTCTTTTGAATTCTTTCCACTATGAATCACTTCTGAAAAAGCAAAGGACAATTGTGTGGTGCTGCAGGGACCACACGGGACCATCATGGAGTGCCCACCCAGCCTGTTGGCCAACAGCACTTTGTACACTCTGGGTTCAGGTATGCTTTAAAAACACAAATATTCAAACTTTGGTTCCACCAAAAGATGTGATAAGCACTGGCTGCTCTGATCGGCTCCCCCCTCCCCCCTCCTAATGAATGACAGCCACAGTCTCTTTTACATGGTTGTCCAGGCCGCTGTGAGGTCACTTGTCCTTGGCTTCTCTCGAACCTGATTTTGATTCCCAAGCCCTTTCGGTTTGAAGTTCTCCTTTCTGCAGGTCCGGAAGTGCTCAGTGGTAGGGCTGTACCTTACAAGAGAACAAGAGTAAGTGGGTCTGTCACCTGGGATACAACAAAAGCACATAACAACCTAAGCACAATGCAATCCATCAGACATTGAAAACACTTAAAGTGGTGGTGAAGATACCTGTTATTACCATTTTAATACATATCAAGTAAATCATGGTGTGTGTGTGTGTGTATATAGAGACTGTTGTGTGTGTATGCACACAGGTGCACATGCACACCATGAGTATGTATGTGGAAGTTAGAGGTTGATGTTGGTATCTTCTTCCTATATCTCTCTCCATCATATTTTTTGAGGCAGGGTCTCTCACTGAACCTGGAGCCCCTGATTTGGCTGGATGAGTTCTGGGGATACATTGTCTCTGCTCCACTGGTGCTGGAGTTTCAGAAGCACACAGCTGCACGGTTGACAGGGATCCAAACTCAGGCCCTTATGCTTGTGAAGCAACCACTTTCCCCGTGAAGCCATTTTCCCAGACCCTGAATACAGTTTTTAAATGTAAATATGCTTAGCATCTTATTTGTGCATATTTGTCTGCTGCGTTAGATTATGCATCTCTGCTGACACTGACATAAACTAGAACTGTTAGTTAAATCAGAGGGTGCTGCTTTGCTCTGCCTGCTTCACATGGTTCAAAAGCTCTACTCTGTTGCTGGACAGGAATTAAGTCAGCCTGCCGTGGAAGGACAGATGCAGTCCATGCTCCTTTGCCTGCTGGCTTTAGTTGGGTGCTCTAAGTCACGCTGCTTTGTTTATTTATTTATTATCTTGTCTTACGACGTCAATGAAACTGTTGAAGCACATCTAAAGGTTTTGTGATTCAAAATCAGCAAGATCAGCAGTTTGGCACACGCATTAACCTGATGACTAGCTACAAAGCAGGTCACGGCTTTAGGTCACAGCTCGGAGGAGCACAGATGAAGTTTAGAGTCTCTGCTCATCAGATGAAGGGCAGAGGAGCAGCAGTCTGAATCTCATCAGGTGACTCTTAAATAAGGCGATGTGAGGCTGGCGGTCTGTGGCTATTCCCAGTAGAGGTTCTAGGAAGACCCTTGGCCTCCACCACCCACCAAGTGCATCCTTTCTCTTCATCTTTGGTCATACATAAGGAAGGCAGGATGTTCACCATTATCTTCTCAACAGCCATCTGCAATGTTTTCCTCATTGTTCTTAAAGGTTTTTTTTCCCACAAGTGAAATGAAAATACCAGGAATTTAGCAGAGGTAGATATTCTTAAATGGGGTCAGAAGTCACATTTTCAAACCCTCTTGAAGTGTCTAAAGTAGCAGTTAGTGATACAAATAATGCAAACATAGGCAAAACCAAAAACAGTTGGGTCATCCTCTGTTACACATAATCACTATCTGGTCTCAATAAAAGGAGCTCTGGGTCTGGAGAGATAAAGAACACACACTGCTCTTGAGGAGGGCCTGAGTTTGGTTCCCAGCGGCCATGTGTGGCTGATCACACCTGCCTGTGACTCCTGCTCCGACATTTTCCTCTGGACTGTGTGGGCACCTGTACTCACTCATGTGTACCCCCCCCCCACATAACTCAAAATAAAAAATAAAAATTAAAAAAACAAAAGCACCCTTTTCAGGAAGGAGAGAGACTGTAGCAGAAGCCGGGATGCAAGTGACCCTCAGGGCTGCAGGACAGGGAGAGGCTTTGCCCTTTCGTAATGCACAGAGAAGAGCAAAGCCAAAGACAGTGAATGGGACTGCACTGTGTCACATTAGAATCCTGCCCCGCATCATCAGCCCTAGCATCCAAGGGAGGCAGGAATGTGGCTAAGTGTCAAACAGACCAGGGCTGAATCTTGGGGATATCAGTTGCCAGCTACATGCCCTCCGTAAGCCTCAGTGTTGGAAGCTGTGAAATGGGGGCTGAAACTGGATCTACCTTACAGACCTACAGTGTCTACCCTACAGGGGTAACAGAGTAAGGCATTTAATCCCGGATCTGGCACAGTGACTGTTGAAGTAATGATGGGCGCTGTTGTTGCAGCCTGGAGAATAGCGTACACCGTAAATGAGCCATCCTATGACTCACTTCCCACTGAGGTAAACCATTTCATTATTGACTGGTAGAGACATGGGTGTTTGAACCAGTTACGTGACTAACATTTGCAGCATTTTGAAGGTAATTAAAAGAAAAATGAATCATTAAGCAATTAAGAATTAAATCAATGTTGACATCATAATATTTTTGATATGGGTAGAGAGTAATTGCAGGCTGCACTGAGGTGTCTAGACAGGAGCTGGCCAGAGCAACGACTGCAGACAAGGAAGAATACTGGAAGTGATTCTGAAGTTAAATATGGGCTCAGGGGCTAAAGAGACGGGCTTAGTGGTTGAGAGCACTTCCTGCCCTTGTAGGAGACCAGGTTCAGTTCTCAGCACTTATGAGGAGGCCCACAGCCATCTGTAACTCTAGTTCCAGGACATCATTTGGATCTCTGAGAACTGCACATATATACAGTGGTACACATACATACATACATACATACATACATACATACATACATACATACATACATACACACACACACACTAAAATAAAATAGAAAACGTTTAGAGGGGCCCAGGTGAGTACCTATACCGTAACCCTTAGATATATTTGTTAACTCCTTCCCGTCAGTCTCGTGAGCTCGCAATACAATAGACTAGCCAAGCAGAACAATGTCTAATCTAATGGGGCTTGTTTTAGTCGATGGTTTAGAGATAAATAAACTAAACTACCCTTTACACAGCTGGTTGCTAAACAAATAGAATTCATTGCCCCAAAGGGGACTGTGCCTAGGTTGAAGAAAGACTTTAAATAAATCTACAGATAATGAATATATTAAGGGCGAGTTAAAGTGTTCAGTACATATGCCTTAACTGTGAGGCTGATGTCATTACGAATAACTTGGCTCTTCCGGTGGAATTACAGTTACTATGCTGGCCTGGGTAGACACTTTAATTTGACACACCATGGAATTTCTTGTGTTCTAGCGGAGGGCCAAAGAAGATTTGTAGAGCAGTGATATGTGGCAATACTTGCTCAGCTTATTAAATGGATTGCCTGTGGTTTTGAAAAGCTTCCTCCCCTTAATATTCACATTGGAATCCACTGGGTGGCATGAACACTACCTTACGGGTCACTCTTGCATAAGATGTTAATGCATCAGTCCCTAATTTGGAAACCTGTGGTCACTCAGCAAGACAGAACAGTCTCTCTCCCTTGGCGTAACGATTTTTATCTCATAATCTCTCTTGGGGTAACTCCTTGCAGGCTCCACACACTGAAAGTCAGAGACCGCCTCTAACAACATGGTCGTGATTCTCCGCTTGGCTGAGTTAGCTAAGTAACCGCTAATCTTCCGAAAGCACTAGGGTCTACTTAGAGAAATCCCTGTTGTCTGCAAGGATGGAAACAAAATCAGCATGGAGGAAGCATTAGTTACTAAACATAAATCAATCTCTTTCTCCACCACAGCATAGCCATACGCTAGGCCTCTGCCAGAGATTTCAGGGCAATGAGTATTCTCTACATTCGTGCAAGATGGGCTTTTGTGATAAGCAGGGAAGATGAGACAGGGAAGTGGAAGGAATAAAGAACTCACTGAAGTTCCTACATATAAATCAAGCCACCCTCTAATGGATGAATCTCACAAACACTGAGTCAAACACTTAATACGGCATCTTTGACGTGAGTCTCACAAATACGCAAAATTAACTCGTGTTGGGGGCAGGAAGTGGGAGAAACTGGCTGGCAGTGAGGCGACTGTCATCAAGTGCTGGAAACCTAAAAGCAAATTTATCTGGTAAACACTGACTCAGTTTCGATTTCAGACTTCCCCGTTTATATGACTTCATAATTTGTAGGCTTTACTGAATGTGTTACACAAAGGTTTTTTTTTTTTTTAAACACTCATGCTAGGATTTTCTCTGTGATTTGAAAGATTAGTTTGGCATTTTCAACACTTATCACAATTCATTTGGGTTATTCTTGTCTTGATTATTTTAGTATTCTGATTTAGGTTTCACGGAATTTGAACACCATAAAAAATGTCATTCATTTGCTTTACCAGTACCAACCTGCTCTATCATAATATGGAACAATCATTAAGTCACCATTGGACTGAGCAAAAATATCTCAGTTGAGAGCCAAACTCATATGCATGTTTGGGTTTAGCTTTATGGAGACAGAAGTAGAATACTTTCACTTCCAATGCTTTTACTTTCATTTTTGCCAAGAGAAGATGTCCAGGTTAGAGTAGATAAACACTGTGCCTTGCCACCTCTTCCTACCTTTGAATTACAGACAAAAAAATGCTGCATGTCTTTTTTCTGAACTTCATTTCCCAGTGTACAGAATGATGCGTGTCTCGCAGGATTTTGGGAGACAGATGAAATGTGACATTACCATCATCAAAGCAAAGACTGAAATATCCCACTGATAGAGATGGTGGCAAGGACAGTCATCTCCACACGGGTAGATACACGATATGCAGAAGAGAAGTGTGGCTGAGAGGAAGGACACTGAACCTGCGTTGTAAGGATCTCCCCCACCCCCAAAGAGACTCTAGGGAGGAAGTCTTAGAGTCCTCCGAAGGAAATGGATAAAATGTACCTCTTGGTCATGAGCAGGAGGAAGTGCTACCCTGAGGCCGGGGTGATGGCTCAGTGGATAAAGTGCTTGCTGTGAAGGCACAAGGACTTGAGTTGGGATCCCTGGCACCCACAGAAAACCTGGGTCTGGTGGCCCATGTCTGCCCAGCCAAGTGCTGTGGTAGGGGAAGGGCAGAGACAGGTGGATCACAGTAGCTGCCAGCTAGTCTAGCCGAAGTGGTGAGTTCCAGTTTCAGTGAAAACACTATCAAAAAATAAGATGGACAGCAATATAGGAAGACAACCCAGCATTAACTTCTGGCCTCCTTATGTACACATGAACAAGTAAGTGTACCTGCACACATTCATACATGCATACACCATAACCAGCACACAGACATACACAGACACACACACACACACACACACACACACACAGGGTATGGAGGGAATACTACCTCTAGCCCTGAACTTGCCCTGATTTAGCAATTCTAACCCTTAGGTAATCCTGCCTATTGTCAGAGAGACAATCATGTTTTAGTTTTTCGCAGTCTTACAATTCATATTAACAAGTGTGTCTTCCTCAAAAGACTGCTTTTGAAATTCTCAGGCATGCTTTGATTATAACCTGAGGATTTTCACTGCCTGCTTTCCAATTGTTGCCGGGAACATGAGCTTGAAGCTGGTCTCATTTGAGAGCAATACTTTGGTTTAGGGAAAAGGCCAGATCACTGTTCCCTGAGCAGAAAGTCTCCACGGTCTGCACCACTGCTCAGCTGTTCCTGTCACCATGTGTAGTGACTCACAGAGTCAGATGGAGGAGCCTTTCAGAAACAGCAAAGCTGTTTCTGAGACACAGTGAGGATTACTGCTGATACCTCAGAGAAAAACCGCTACAGAGAAAGAAGTGTCAAAACAGAGTGACTATCACTTCTAAAGATTGGATAGAGAAGTTTTTAATTTGGGAGTTTGTCAGGGCACTTCTAGGAAGCCCTTAGCCGCTAATTTAGGAAGCCTGAATCTAAGATAAGATGCACATTTGGTATTTTGACTTAAACACAGGCCACAACTTCCTCAACCCCGAGGCTACCGTGATGAAACCTGCCTCCGCTGCCAAGCTCACCTTTTAGCTCTTGCTGAGATGGGCGCCAAGCTTCTCTTTCCTGATCAAGCTTGCTGCATAGGGAATCTGTAAGACAGAAACAAGCAAGACCATCAAGCTGGGGAGGGGGACAGATACTTCCTGGAGACCCTTCATCACCCCTAACAGCCTGGATGCCAGTGCACCTTCCCCGCAGAGAAGAGAGCTTCCCCTGCTTAGCAGTGTGAGGTGCTCCGGGAACAGCCGCAGAAAGGCCGCCTACAAAACATAGTAAAGACAGACCTGGCACCCACACACCTGATGGTTGTCACAGCTAATCACTGACGTTAACAGGAGGCGTTTTCTTCTTCAAAGGTTTTGAGGTCTTTGTATTTAATAGTATGGTACTATTATTATTGAAAACGGAATTGCAATGTTGAAATAGGGCCAAGGTCAGAAAAACATGAGTGTGATTACAAACTAGTTCAAAGTAATCAGTTTAATTAGAGTGTTTTCTTTACAAAACGTGCTATCATTGTGAATCACAGAAAGGCCAAACATAAATTATTGCTGTGCTAAATTCTCAATTACTGATAAGAAGGGCTAGAAATAACTGCATTGAATGGGAGGCATGACTCATTCTATCTGGATGGACTTGAGCATGCCTCTGAATAGTGGGTTGTGAATGAAAGCCCATCACATTTGATATGCGACTTTTCATTAGAAAATTCAAATGGCTGGGAGCAGACACATACATTATTTACATTTGCTTTTATGTTAACCCCGGTCAAGCAATTCTGTCATTGTGTTATTCTAACCCTGGTCAAGCAACTCTGTCATTGTGTTACCTGCCTGCATCATTATGAGGTTAAATTTAGGACTCTAAATTTGCATCTCTGTTACATTTGAGGAAATAAATATCCAGCCCTTTTAAATATTTTATTTATTTTTATTTTATGCATGTGTATCTGTCTGTGCACCAACTGGATGCAGTGCCATGGAAGGCAGATGGGGATGTCAGATTCCCTGGGATTAGGATTGGAATTGTAGACTATTGTAAAATACCGTTTGGATGCTGGGGATTGAACCTGGGTCCTTCGGAAGAGCAGCCAGTGTTCTTTAAGCAGAGCCATCTCTCCAGCCCCGATGCTTAGTCTTTTAGAATGTAACCCAAAGAGGACTGTTACATACACGCAATAAGGAAAAAAAAAACACAATCCTTTTCCTTCAAAAAGATAATACTTCTTTCCCTCCCTCCCTACCTCTCTTCTTCCCTGCATCTCTCATCTTTCTTTCTTTTCTTTATAGCTCAGGCTGAATTCAAAATCGTAGTCCTCCTGCCTCAGCCTCCCAAGCACTAGAATTAGAGACATGCACCACCATGCTTGGCTATGGAATATTTTCGTATTTTGTTAATGCATCTCTCCACTCCCAGAATTTTATTAGGTATTGGTTTTACCTTCTTGATTCACTGCTCCACTCATGAACCTTTCTTAATGGAAAGAAACTGTGAGCTTACAATAATGTGGTGACTAAGACAAGCAGGGCCATTTTGTTATAAAACTGGTCCCTTGAATCTAGCAGGGTGTTAATGGACAAAAAAGGAGATAAAAATAAGCACCTCGCCATTTGGATATACAGTACATCAGAAAGTGCAAGAGGCAGCGTTGAAATCGATGATTCACACAACAGCACAAACTGTTCAGTGCTCTAATCTGTTTCAGGATGTGGGCTGAGTCCATCCAGATAGCTATGACAAGGGCAGTTAGATGGGCACCTACTCTAGTTGCCTCTTCTTCTCATGGGAGGTTATGTTATACCTGCTATTAACAAAGACACTCTTGAATGGAGATTTTCCATTCTGGTGTAGGCTGGAAATACCACAGAATCTGGGTGACCTCTCTTGTTGGCTGCATAATGTGAGAGTCTTGAATGGAATTTTATTATTTAGGATAACAAGATCTGATACAGACAGACGTCTGAGTAAGATGTGCTTGCTCCACTTTCCTGGCTACAAAGGGTATTTAAAATGATGAGCAGATACTACAGGACTTTGTAAGTATGTTATGTGCCAGGCACTATAGGAGAGAAACGCATACCACCCTGGACCACTCACCAAAGTGAGTAAACCACAACCTAACCCAAAGAAAACTCCAGGACTGATGCTACTTTCTCAGCCAGGTCACATCTCTTCTCTTTTACTTTCTTTCTATCCCACTCTCCTTTTTTCCCCTCCTGGCTCACATTTTATTCAGCTAGAAAAAATGGGGTGTTTTCAAATAACTGCATCATAGTCTCAGAGCTCCAGATTCAATTGCCCCTGAGAGCTGTACTCATACAAATGCTGGGCTATATGTCTGTTTCCTTGGAACAAGAATAAAATACAAGCCAGCTGATAACAAAGACGAAGAGCAAGGGCATCTGAACAACAGTTGAATGTTTGAGATGACTCCAAGCCCCAGATCATAAATAATGAATAAAGATTATCCCAGGCCCACTTGTTCCTTAAAACTACACTATTTCACTAGTTCCAAGACACACTTTCCCCTGCACATTTTAACATCTCTGAAATTGGATGTATAATAATTGATGGCATATTAGAATTATAGTTAGAAGCTTTTTTATTTGTGACTCATTAGGCAATGGTGTCTTATACAACTGATGGTTTCTTAGATTCTATAAAACATAATATTGGATTTACAGATGTCAGAAAACACTCCTGACTTGGGAGCTTTATATTCTAGAGGATCTTTTAACATATATAAATAATATATATGTTGTTTTGTTTTGTTTTTTGAGACAGGGTTTCTTTGTGTAGCTTTGGCTGTCTTAGACTCGCTGGACCAGGCTGGCCTCGAACTCACAGAGATCTACCTGCCTCTGCCTCCCCTAGTGCTTGGACTACAGGCATGTGCCTCCGTGCCTAGCTTAGAAAATCTCTTTAAGTTACTTATTCCCTTGGAAGTCTACTGTAGGACTTACAAACACTCTCTTTTCATTTTGACCAACGTGGAAATCATGAAGGCTTGGACAGAGAACTTTGAAATGTTATATAACTTATACCTTACCCTAATAGGTTAAAAGCATCACTATGTCACCCAAAAAGGGCTAATGTTCTAGTTAGTTCCAAGGCAGAGTTGGTCTGAGCTCAGACACTCAGGTGAGTCAATATCTGGAAGTTAGAAATGTGAGAAGAATTCCCCAGGATGGAGGGACAATCAAGTCACTGTTAAGACACAGGGCACTCAATCACTAGTGGAGAAAAATGCACATTGGTCAAGGTCTGTCTACTGATATAGAGTCTTATAAAAGCTTCTGTGGAAGTTCAGATTTTCATCAGGGACCTCCTTACCACACATGCTTAGCCACAACAGCAAAGCTGCTTAATGGCTCTGGGATTCTTTTGTAAAAATAGGAATGGTTCTACCTGCCTTTTAGAAAAAGATAGACAATGCAATTTAAAGCACTCTCTGGTTGGAGACTGTGGACATTTGGTCAAATTTCCTCTGAAAGAATACTGGGCACTATCCAAAGAATGATGGTTATCACCGGGAGGCTGTGGACTCCCTCAAAAGCTGGTGTTCACCAATGGTAATAAAGGTTCACAGTTCCTCTGCCAAGAGCTACTGTGTGCCCATCACAGGGAAGTGGGAAACTGATTTTATAAGTCCACCACTAATGAAACATCAATACTAAATTTATTGCCTGGACATTATTCTAACTGAAGTCCTTTAAAGGGGGACTTCTGGTTCCCTAGCTGCATGTGACTGCAGCATTCTGGAACAACAGCAGAGGGCACTTCAAGACTAGCACATTTGCTGCATGCCTGCTCATTGGAGTAGCTGTCAAGAAAGCTCAGGGGCTGAGTCTGGGTCTAGCCCTGGACCCGGTGTCAGTGCCGACAGCATCCATGTACTGTACTATACTGGTAATTGACAGCATTCTGGAAGAGTTTGGGGTTTGAAGAGTGCACCGTGGGCAAACCTACAGTAATTGCTTATACAGACGCACTTCCTTAAAGAGTGACTGTCAAATTAGCAATGGAAAAGAAAGCTCATCAAGTTCTATATACTATTACACATTCCAGGACTTAGGTCTATTTCAGTTGAAAGGTTATGTGCTGAGTAAAACATCTTCAGTTTCTTTCCAACCCTAGCAGACAAAAGATTTTACTTTTTAAAACTGAATACATTTTCCTAGACATCCTTTGCCTTTTAGTATTCTAAACACTTAACATTTTCACAAACTTGCTAAATCTTAAAACTTCCAAATTTGGCTCATAACTAGAGGACCATCTTTGTTTTCTAGAAATAAATCTGGCTTCATAAAGAAAACACTTTAAGCGTTTGAAAACTCAGAACAGGGATGACAGATTTTTTTTTTTGCACATAAGTAAGAAGAGAATTCAAAATTTAAGCATTGTTTTAAGAGTTAGCTTGTGGCCATTTATAAATGTTAAGTAACCTAATTCCGTGTGTGCCTTAACGCTGGCGTTACAATATATGCACATTCATTTATAAATGCAGAAGGAGGCTTGATCATTTGACTGTGTAGCTATTACAAGTTTGTATTCAACAAGCTGGAAAAAGAAGATAGAGAAATTATAGCCAGCAGAGGATCTAAAGTGTAGGAGCCAAAGAAATTCATGAATTTTCTTTTTATGGGAATGATACCCAAGATGCTTTCTATGTAAGCATTTTGGATAGGAACACTGTGTAACAATACAGACTAAGTGCACTGTGCGTCTACAGGAACCATTACCAAATATGACGGTTTTTAATTTATATATTTTTTAATTCTCAAGGATTGCAAGATAGGCTAGGTTTTACTTCATCTAAAGAAAGTAGTGCATATTCTTTGATTCTACGCTGTGTAGACTTTGAATAAGAAATGACTGAACTGGTTTACCTTGTTACCAGAGAGCAAAGTTCACAACAGTATGACAGATCATTCCACTAAAATACCGTGAGAGCAAATAAAAGTGTGACACTTTACCACTCCTCGATAATCTTCAGAGAGTCTTTGAAGACATGCCCTCCAGTGCTTTACAGATTCGTGAAGCTGACTAAGGAGCTTGGTGCTTGGTGTGCCAGCAACATTGGGTCTGTTGTCTCGTTTCCAAAGTAAGTAGAAAAATTAAAGTAGAAGACAGCGATGGACAGCTCATCTTCATGTGGGTTCACTAGTAAGGGGAGCAGGGTGGGGTGGGGGGAGGAGGGCTATCTGTGACAGGGACTCTGTTGCCTTCTTTTTGCTCACTTTCCTCTGATGGCACTGTCTTACCAGGCCTCAGGGGAAGAGAACAAACTCAGTTCTCATGTGACTTCATGAGCTGGGGTGGATGGATAGGAGGGCTCCCCTTTTCTGAGGAATAGGGGAGGGGGCATGAGGGAGGGAGAGAAGGTGGGACTAGAAAGAGGAGGGAGGGGCTACAACCAGTATGTAAAGTGAATGAATAAATAAATAATTTTTTCCTCTTGCATAAAGATTCTTTTTTTAATAAAATTTTTATTTTTTATATTAATTACAGTTTCTTCACTTTGTATCCCAGCTGTAGCCCCCACCCCAGGGGTCTTTTATGTGACTGATACTCCAACCAAGGACCATTATTGGAGATAACCTAGAAACCCTGCTCAGATGTAGACCATGGCAGCTCAGTATCCAAGTGGGTGTCCTAGTAAGGGGAACAGGGACTGTCTCTGACCTGAGCTCAGTGGTGGGCTCTTTGACCCTGAGAGGGGAGCAGCCTTGCCAGGCCACAGAGGAGGTCAACACTGCCAGTCCTGATGAGATCAAATAAATACATTTTTTTTAAAAAAGTGTGGTAGTGCATGCCTTTAATCCCAACACTTAGGGAGGTAGAGAAAAGTAGATTGCTGTGAGTTTGAGGCCAACCTCGTCTACAAATTGAGTCCAGGAAGGCCAAGGCTACACAGAGAAACTCTGCCTTAAAACTCCCCTCCCCCCAAATATCTTCAGCTTCCCAGTGAATTTAGGTGCAAACAAAACCAAAACACACACACACACACACACACACACACACACCACCACCACCAACAACAACAACAACAACGAAAACCCATAAGAAGACCCTGTCTAAGCAAAGCCTGGTATAAAGGTTTTCCAAACATGGAGTTATTAATGAGCATTTGAGACCAGAGAAATCCCAGTGGGAGTGTCACAGTTATAAGCTCCGCTTTTAGCTAAGACCCCCATGTAGAAGATATAATGAAATCCAAGATCCCTTTAAACACTCTCAGGAGTCTCTGCTAACATGGGCATACTTCCTCTTTCTACACAGAGGAAACATTAGCAACCATCTTTCTCAAATAATCCGGATAGAGAACTACGTGTTTGGATCTTACACATGACACTTTAGACCTGCTCAGCGGTCTAAGGTGTAGAACAGATCAACTAAAAACAGTAGCAAATGACCAAAATTATGACAACCATTTTTCAGGACATCAGCATAAATCTTTATCCAGGTGTTTAAAAATCTCAAAAATACAGAGTACAAATTATTTCCCCTATTGCTTGCTCTTTGGAAAAAATGAAGACTGCTTCAGAGACTGATTTGAAAACTCAGGGCTTATACCAGATGTGTCTGCCTGGGGTGGAACAGTGAAGCATTCAGAAAACCAAACCTCAAAATAAAACCATTCTGTTTATCAGCTGTCTTTCTAACTGTTGTTGGTTTCCATTTAAAGAGATCACTGTGAGACTCACTGTGAGGAGAGAGAAGAACCCTTTCACCTGGAAATGATTTGCTTCTCTTCATCAACCCTCAAGGGCATGTAACTGGTTAACTGTGTGTATATTCTGTACTATTGACCACGGAGGACCTGCCTGGTGAAAGGCGATTCCCATTTCTTCTCCACAAGGTGCCTGCGAGTTCGCAGTGAAAGAATGCTAGCTACCTCTGGTTTGCCCACAGAGGCAATGCACACAGCTGTGTGTTAACACATGGGAGGTAGTTACAGTTAGAAGAAACACACTGACCCATCTGTTTACTCTGAGCCTACGTAAATCCCTTGGTAATTAGCATCTCAACCAGCTGAGAGGTAAGTGGACCAAAGGATTGCAGACAAAACACAGTGTGGCATGCATCGAGGGCTTTGGAAACAAATCAAGGGTGTTGCACACATTTATAAGCAGAAACGCATCTTACGATTTGTAACTGCTGTACCATTTCTTCTCGGTAAGCCAGCTCCCTTTTCATCTGATCCTGAAAGTTATCTGGGGAAGAGAGAAACAGAAAGGAAACCAATGAAAATGCAAAATCCATGTTTGGTGTGCATTTGGCCCTCCAAATCCTAGACTCCTGAGGCTGAGGATTGAAACTGCCGTAGAACACCAACACTATGACACCGAATCTGTAATAAACAAAATGGAGTACCTTTCACCCACCCAGCATCTATCTGTATTAGGGACAGAGACATCAAGAATGAAACTCTTTCTACTCAGGACAAATACTGGTTGATATATAAATATATAAATAAGAAGTTTATTTTTTAAAAAATTCTCTGGCATGCATATAACGTCCCAATTAGTGGCAAAGTCAAATCTGCTACTCAGGTGAACATACCTGCTTTTCACTTTATGTAAACAGTTAAATGTTGGCAGAATATTTGATACTATAGAATATCTTCAACATTTGTCAGAGTTGATTGACATTCTAATCTTGTAATTATCAGTGCCAAGAATGTGGTTTTACATAAATATGTACCAAAAAATGGCAGAGGTATGCTTAGGGCCATTTCAGAAATTGTTGGAAATTCTATCCTAATCCAAAACCAAAATTCATTTATTGATTATTTTAGAAGACTCAAATCAGCAACTCAAACAGCAATTTTTTAAAAACCAAACATCCTAACACAATATAATCAAAAGATATATTAATCTTTATATGCTGAAGAATGGTAATAGGGAGATATTAAAAAACATGTGTTTGGGGTTCTGAAAAGATGTGTCAGAAGTCAAGAGCACTGGCTGCTCTTCTAGAGGCCCTGGGGCACCCACACGGCAGCCCACAACTGTCTGTAATTTCTAGTTCAAGGACATCCTACATCCTCTTCTGGCTCCAGTGGTGCTTTCCTTGTAGTGTGCAAACATATATGCGGGCAAAACACCCGTACACATGAAAACAAAATGAAATAATTAAAAAATGATTGTCGGTAACTTAACCACTCTATTTAAAGGGCACAGAGCTTTGTACGGTAATTATGAAAATCGAAGCGTGCCATGTTTGAGCTGAGGTCTCCTCTAGCACTTCTTGGCACCTCAGGGCTTGGTCTGCATGCCACTGGTAGTCAGTGGTGAAACAATGTTACACAACAAACGGAAGTGCATGCCTTCCACAATCACTTATGTGACCCTTTGTGGGGGTTTGTGACCTGTGGCTTAGTGTGTTAGTTGCAGTCTAAAGTGTGTGGGAGGATGTACCCGGGTTGTATGAAAACATTAAGCAATGCTGTATGCAACTGGCACATCCATGAAGTTTTGTTATCTGCAGAAGGTCCTGGAGCAATCCCCAGTATCCCACGCTCCTTCGAGTCCGTTCCCTTGCACGTAAGAATCACCCCCAAATGTGCATTGCAGTCATGTTCTCTACTTGCTCAAGTTACAGCATGGGAAGCTCTTACTGTCTGCAGTGCTTCCAGTCGGGGGTGGGGGAAAGGGTGTAGCTACAATTCTGCCTGAAAAATCTCCAGTGGCTTCCCAACACTTCCAATGTAACAAATCCTAAGTCTCTGGGTGCAGAGAAATAAAAATAACTGGTCTCTTCATTCATTTTATTTTATTTTATTTTTTTATTTTTGGCATTTGCCTTTCTTTACGATTAGAATTTCTTCCCCAAACCCAAGGCATATATTAATCATTTATGTTGAGGTATTTTACAATACCTCTAAAATGTGATGGGGAAGACTTTACAGTAGAGGGGAGAGGGACCAGGGTGGGTCAGTGAGAGGGAGGGGGCAGGGAAGAGGAGTGCTGGGGCAGAGAGGTAAACAGCACCCTAGGGAGAAAGGAGGGAGGCGCCCTGCAGGTGACTGGGCAGGCTGCAGCAGAGGGCAAGGAGGACATTGCAAGAACCCTGCTGTCCATCAATCTACTCTCCAGCTTTCAAACAGGCATTATGTTCCTTGTCTCTGGACCCGTGTTTCTGCTGTGGTCTGCCCTTACATCAAGTACCTTCATTTTCCTCAAATCCCAGTTCAAAATACTTCCTCCCTGTACAAAGTCTTCCAATTCTCTTGACCCTCCTGCCAGAATCACTTATTATTCTTTTGCTCTTCTAGCTAGCTGTCCATACCCCTACTAACACATCCATACTATGCATTACTAGTTGGAATACATCTGTCTTCCAGCTTGCTACATGGTGAGGTCACAGGACAGGAAGTTAAATTTTAGACACTTTAAAAACCTCTAGGCCCACAGCAGTCCTCATTGGGCAGCAGGGAAAGCCTATCACCAGAGGGTCAGGGCTTCGGCACCAATGGTAAGTGCCCTGTTCAAGTACCGAAGTGCCTGGGGTCTGCCTCGGAGTGATCAAGGTGGAAGCGATGCCCCTAAGGAATATTCTTGCTCTAGCATTTTAAGATCTAATGACAAAGCAAACTGATTTGGTCAGGGGCAAACACCCTTTCTGCTTTTCCAGTGCTTGATTCTGATACGCTGTGATGAACATGATAAGCTGTGTGAGGAGTTAGCAGCCAGCCCACATCAAGAGACTCTGGAGTAGGTCAGAGTCCACAGTCTGGGCACAGGGCAACATGAGAACCAGCTACGACAATCCTCTCCCATGGCCTGCCCCAGAACCTCCATATAGCCACCACGTTCCCAGACACAGACTATTTCTTTCTTTCCGTCTTTTTTCTGTGAGGACAGAATTTCACAGTAGATTCCTCTTTTCATCCGGTGATTTTCCCAGAGTGAAGTGAGAGGGATGAGGATAAGGGGCATCCAGGAGCTGATTATCCAGCTGGGGCACTACCCTGGATCCTGGACAGTTCCAGGGAGTAGGCTGGAACAGCAAAGGGCAATTTAGAGTGGGATGATGGCAACCAGACTTTCCCTAATTCACTCTCGATGCTCTGATGTGATGTAATGAAAACAGTTCTCTAAAAGGTGGGGGCATCAGGGAGTGACAGACTGGCTAGAGCCCAGGGGAAGACATTGCAGCCAGCCCTGAGGAGACAGGATAAGCTGGGGTTGGATGGAAGGGGAGGAGGTCCTCCCCTGTTGGTGGACTTGGAGGGGGCGGGGAGGAGATGAGGGAAGGAGGGGGAGGGTGGGTGGGAATGAGGGAGGGGGCTACGCTTGGGATGCAAAGTACCTAACCTGTGATTGATACAAAAATAAATAAATTAATTTAAAAAAAGGTGGGGGCATCAAGGGTTAGACAAGTGGTGAATGCCACTCTCAGATTGGCATGGGAAAGGGTGTCAGTGGCAAAAGGCCAAGAGCAAAGTATTTATGAATATTTTTTGTTTTTGTTTTTGTTTGTCTGTTTGTTTTTGTTTGAAACCAGATTTAGCAGTTTAGGCTAGCCTCAAGCTCATTATGTAACCGAGGCTGTCCTTTATCTTCTGGTCCTAAATGCTTCTATCTACCTAGGGCTGAGATTACAAGCATGCAGTACTACACCCAAGACTGATGGACTTCATGAGGCAGAAGTTGAAAGCTTCACTCTGAAAACAGATTTACATTCAACTTCCCACAAAACACCATAGTTAACACTTAAAGGTAAATTTAAGGACTGTTGTTCACATGTCAAACAACTGATATTTTACTGTTGAAGGAGATTCTGGATGGGGGAGCTATATCTCAGGGTTGAATGCTTGCCTAGCATGCATAAGGTCTTGGGTTTCTTCCTCAATATGGGGGGGGGGAGAGAAGAAATTCCTACAAACCAGTAACAAAGTAACACATCAGAGAAATGTGGAAGGGAGAATATACAATAAGGGTTCATTGTATATTCATTAAAGATTGATAAACATAATGTGGTCAGCTTGCGAGCAGGGGAAGAAAAGGGGACAAAAAAAGACGAGATGTCACATGTGTTACCAACCAACTAGAGTGCATACTGCGGCATCCTTTCTGGAAAAGGACTTGAGATATCAAGAGATCTCCCAAGTTCAGGCCGGGCAGCAGAGCACTTCATGTAAGGACAGCACAGAGAGATGATAATAGCCTTGTGCAAAAACAATACCGCCCTTTGTCGGGAACTCGGACAAGGCTGTGTGTTAAATGTGCTTATTTCCTTTCACATGTGAGTACTGTATTTATGTCATTTCTCCTCCAACTCCTTCCATCAGCCTCATTCACCCTCAAATTCATGGATGCTTTTTCTTTAATATATATACTTCTTTAGTATGTATGTATTTCTCTTTAATATATATATATGTATATATATATACTTTCTTTTATATATATAATGCACACACATAAATTGATTGATATATTAAAACCAATCTGCTGAGTCTATTTAGTGTTTCTCATATGTACATGTTTTAGGGATGACCACTTGGTATTAACCATTAGGGGGCTCATATTAAAAAGATACACTTTATCTTTAGTAGAAAGACTGAAATACTAACATATTAACTGTTTTTTTTTTTTAACTGGGAAAGGGTTGGCTAGGTAATAAGATTATGAGTGACTTTCTTCTCTTCCCCCTGTACCTCTGTCTAAATTTTTCTGTGATAAACATGTGTATGACTGTTGAGTTTAAAAAATCACCAATCCAAAAAGGCAAACCATGTTTAAATTTCGTTATAGTCAAATGTCAATGAAGGTGTAACCTGAGATGAGAAACTACCAAAGCTTTTTTCTCTAATGAGAGGCAACTGAGAAAGGCAGAACAATGCCAGCCAACATGGGGTGGGACTTGGCATGGCAAGTGTGCATACTTTTAAAGCGCAGTTTTCCAAACAGCAGTAGTGTACAGCACGCATTCCTGGGACCATGAGTAAGAGGAGCACCCACCTGGCCCAGCTGGCTCACCCAGAGGTCCTACACACAGAGCAGTAGGCACAGGGCTCACCTTTACCTTTTATCACTGTTTGCAAAAAAAACTCTGGGAACTTTTGAGCTGTCTGTATTTGGGGATTCCCCCTCCCCCACTGTCACTCCCAGAGGAAGCCACAAAAGAGACAGAAATGAAGGAGGAAACCACTAACTGTAGAGTGAGTCCTAGGTTATAGTCATGGACAGAGGATGTGGACAGTTGGATTCATGTAGGTGGCACTGAGTTCGTTTTCAAGATAAGAAGTACCGGGGGGAGAGGGGGCTCTGGGGATGCTCAGTAAAGGGTATCCTGAGTTCAACCCCCAGAAACCATGTGACAATACTAGGCATGGCTTCATAGATATGTAATCCTGTGACGAGGAGGCAGAGGCAGGAGGATGAGCCAGTCTAGTCTAATTTGTGAGCTTTGGGCCAATAAGAGACCCTATATCAAAGGAAAGGGATTTCCTGAGGATGACACCCAAGACTGTCTTCTGCCTTCCACAGTGTGCATATTTGTGCATATGCTCCTGCACACACATTTGTCTGCCTCTGAGAAACATACACACATTCAAAAGGAAAAACTATGTGAGCAGAAAATACACTTGAAGAGTGATCCTTTATGAGAATCTAAAATGAGGGCTCTTCACCATCTCGGACTACAGATGACAGCTATTAGAGATACCTAACTTGAGCCAAGTGCATGCATGACGCTTTGCATGGGTTGTGTCATTTAATTCTTTCATCCTGAGAAACAGGAATTATCTGCCCCAGTTGGCAGTTTCAAAGTCTCGAAACCAGTAAGGAGAAACTTGCTCAGGTGTGGTAGATTTTGGAACCTGGATTCCTTATGGCCGCACCCTGTAGCTCCTCAACTGTGTCTCTAAAGTACAAGGATTTTGCTTGTGACCCTGGAGGTCTCTCCACCTGGGTAAAAGGCTTTCCTTCCCTGCTGTGCTTCCTTCAGGTGTAGCTTTTCCAGAGCTTAGGTTGAGTCTGTACGCTGGCCTCACCTGCACTCAACAGCACATAATGTGAATTTACTGTTTTTGTGATGTGAGACTGTCTTTTTTTGGTGTGTCTGAACCATGCATTATTCAAAGTCGGGTTTACATACACCACCTCCTTGGTGAGTGGAGCAGGTTGCAGATTTCCAACACTGGAGAATGTTGTTTACTGAAATACTTCTTACATGTGGCAGTTACAGACGGCCCCATCTCAACTCAGATCAAAATGATGACTCCTAGGTCTAGTTGATTCATTGCAGGGTTTTTGTGGCAGTAAAGACTGACCTCGGGGCTGGGCTATGCCCTGGTCCAGTCTAACATTGTTTTAATCTATGTGGTTTGTAGTAGACTAAGGGCAATGTAGAAGAATATATATTACTGTGAATTACTTAATCCCTTACATGATTATTAATTAGCTGTTATTAATAGAACAAATTATGACCACACTGGCCTCATGGGGAACTGAGCGGGCACTTTGGGGCTTAACTGGATATGAACCCACTCTGCTAGATCTAAAAGCAGCGATTCCCTAACTCCGAAATTAGATCAGCCTGGCCACAGCTCTTTGCTCTGGAGACCAGGCTACACTCCTCCTCTAGAATTCTAGAGCTTCACAGCTCAGGTTTTGTGATGTCCACATTACATGAGACATGCAAGCGTTCTAAAGAACTGTCTCAGAAAAAAATAAAGTTTACATAATTTTAAAAATGCTGGTGTTGGAGAGATGGCTCAGTGGTTAAGAGCATGTACTGTTCTTGAAGAGGACCAGAGTTTGATTCTCAGTACCCAAGCTGTGAAGCTCACAACTGTCTGTTAACTCCAGCTTCAGGAGCGTCTAATATCTCTGCCTTCCTTGGGTACCTGCATTTACGTGCACAGACCTACACACACACTCACACACACACACACACACACACACACACACACAGAGAGAGAGAGAGAGAGAGAGAGAGAGAGAGAGACAGACAGACAGACAGACACACACACACACACAATGAAAAATAAAATAGATCTTAAAAAATATTTGCATGCTATTTCTTTTCTTACTTTCATTTCTCTGAAGAGCAGAATATGATTAAACGAAACTCCTAGAAGCCTGAAAAACACTCCCAAAATGCATTTGTTCCTGTGCTAGCCTGCCCACAGCAGGTGAATTTTAAAATTTTACAATTTTACATGGACACCTACCATGAAGCCTTTCTAAAATTCTATAGCTCTGGGAGCAACGGGGTAACCTGTTGGCTTTCCTGCTTCACATCGGTATGGAATTTCACATTAAAATATACTGAAAGTGTAAACTATTAAAATTAAATTGATTTAATTCTGGTAGTGCCCCTTAACTCTGGTTTTGCCCTCTTTTGGTTCTGTTTATACAAGGTCAAGTGTGGCCTACAAATATTAGGTGGAAAATTCTAGAAATAAACAATTCATAAATTTTAAATAACTTTTATTATAGTATAGATGGTTATAATTGTTCTATTTTTGCCCTTGGCTATTTTTACTCATCTCTCACAAATTCCTGTGAGAAATTAAACTTTCTCACAGGAATGAGACTACAGCAGGAGAAGACACGGAGAGGGCCTGAAACTACCTGCATGTTTCATGTGTCCGCTGACTGCTGCCTGGCATATCCCTCCACGTAAGAAGAGCTGCTATTATCAAATGGATTCGTGGACACCAGCTTGTTTAAATCTTCATGTTCATCCATACTCCCCACTTCAGCGGCTAAGCAGAGCTATCTGAGAATAAAGGGTAATTGTCCCTTCGTTTTTCTTACTTCAGAAAGTGATACATACCAAGGGATTGTTGTATATTAAAATATATAATCTGGACATATTTAAATATGTGAACACATTTCATACTGAGTTATGTGTTTACCTACACATTTAAAAATGCATTCACCCACAGCTCCCCTTATATCAGAGCATAAATAGCAGTTGCTCTTGTGAGAAATTTTACCTTTGAGTTAATTTTAAGCACAGATCAGGGATTAATGTGTCTGAGTGCTTAGGCAGAGCGAGGGACGGCTGTGTGGGCTTTGCGTCCAGCCGCTTCTCGCTGAGCCTCACACTCAGGAACCGAATGGTAGAGATTGGCATCGCGCACAGAAAGGAAGGAAAGGGCTCCTTACTGAACACTGGGAAGGACGCGTTTCCTTTCAACACTTGGAATTCCTGCTCCAGCCGTCTTCGTAAATCTATTTGCTCAAATAAAACCTTCTGAAGTTCCTCTAACAGGGGGGAAAAAGAAGAGCCGTTTTACTAATCTTTACAAATAACTCTCCAGAGAACTGTTATATCTGGCAATTTGTTATTATAAGACAAAATATTTTACCAGTTTAAAAAGTGTTGCATAGACATGGGATAGATTTTGTGCAGAAATCCATGAATATAAATCAATGTAATATATTATTTTAAAGTATTATATTACAGTGTCATGTATTGATTGATATGTATGCATTAATCTCAATTATATCCACCCAATGGTCCATATATTATTCATATGTTGCTTGTCAAGCTTAAAATATGGTACAGAACAAAAAAAATCTCCTTATTATCTCTGTGCTCTTTAAAAGCTAAGAGAAGTATACAACACTTAGACTTGTCTTTACCTTTCCCCATATTTTCTACATCCTTTTTGAGTGAATGAGGTGAATTGGTTTCTTGTATGTGTTCACCTAGAAAAAAAAAAGGAAAAATATTAGTTTGCATGGACTGTTTTCCTGTTTTCCTTTCCTTCTTTCTTTTCATATCTAGAAAAAGAGTTTGTTATTTAACATAACCTGACATCAGAAATTCAAAGGACTAAATACTATGTTTGTGAATGGGTACCATGCCTTTGAATCACAGAAGCACTCTAAAAAACAAGGGTAGATCCTGTCTGGCCCGAGAAGAACAGGATCTCTGGAGTGAGGACACCTGCTCTCCCTGGAAGGCTCTTGAGATTGGCAGAGGCAGAAGTTTCTGAAAATTTTGGTACCCTCAAAATTTGGAACACTGAGAAAGGAAGGGGGCGTTGTCTTAGGAGAATAGTCATGTGTCTGAAGGCTTTCCTGGCCATTGATAGCCGGCTGAAAGAAATGCATACTACAACAGAGATGTGAAATAAGTTATCTGTTAGTGTGTAAACATTTACTTACGCAGTGATAGTTTCATAACTATTCACCTGGGACCAATAGAATTGACTGTGGGAGCTGAGGGCTCAGCCCCAGAGCTAAGCACAGGCCTTGAAAGCACCAGGCTTCTACTTCTACCCAGAACTTGAGCCAAACTCAATAAGCCAGCCATCTATATTATGAATAAAGTTTAGATATTGCTCCTGTGCTTACTGTCTGTTTGCTCTGTGCTCACTAGAACAACAGCAAACTAAATAATTCATTTAGCTACAGTAAATTGTGTCTTCATGAAACAGAGAGCCCAAATACACCAAAGGTTTAACCCATTCCTTAAGCTAATTAGATGATTGTGTTTTCAAATTTCAAGCTAATTTTTGTGAGAGCCACATGGTGTGACTGAGCATCTGTTTTTATCTAAGGAGGTGTGGTAATTCGGCTATCTTTCAAGAAAGTTTTATGGATTTTTTTTCCACACTGGTTCCCAGAGGTGAGGCTGCACCTCTGTGCCTGCAGATGGCTGAAACAGGGTTTTGCCTGCCTCCTTCTCCTCTTCACCCACTACTGGAGGCAGGGCTCTGTCTCTTCTCTACAGCCAGCCAGTGGCTAACGCGAGGCTGGACATACAACAAGCCCTCAGCAAAGTGCCTTCTGCTGTTACTAAAGGAACCCCAGGAGAACATAAATCCTAAGTCATGGCTCCAGCCAGCATGTATCACTTCAATTCTCTGCCTGCTGGTTTATTCATTTCCCTCGAAAAGAAATGGAGTGTAATGGCCTCTCGGCACTTGTTGGAATCCTGGGAGATCTCATTGTCAAGTTAAATTTTTCATAAAAAAGAGAAACAGGATTTCTTTCCAAAGCAGCAACCTATACCGTGGACAGACACCTGTATTCCACATGCTGACTGGAGTGTGTGAAGGAGCACATGAAGGTGCACATTTGTCCCTTTAAGGACTTATATACACTCATTCAAATATTCTCAAATATATGCATTCTTAGGGGTGGAGCCCGATATAGCCTTCACACTCCCATGTTCCTGAATGTCAGGCATTCTCTAACAAGAAAGAGCATATCCACACAACTTCATTCTGATACATCTGGAATTTGACCTCTCTCTACAGTCTCCAGTGCACTCTTGAACCTTGACAGTTTGGTTTTCTTCTCCTTATAGTGAGGAACAGGCCTGTGATGTTTCCCAGTTGTAGATCTCAATAGAATCCTTAAGGAATTCAATCCTCTACTAGGAAAACAATAGGATGATAACAAATAACTAATCTGTAAACCAAGCATGGTGGCATTTTGAAATGAAGATAAATTTGTACTAGGTGCAAGTCTGCCTATATAGTGCCAGATGACCAGTACAGAAATTCCCTACTGATGCGATGCTGTCCCAACAGACAAGCAAGCAGTTACCTGTCTCCATGCTTACTCATACATGGTGAGGTGGTGCTGTCCATTCAACATGCTCACAATCTAATTCTCCAAACATGACTCAGGTCACAAGTGAATGCACTCCCAGAAGCCATGTTCTTTCCATGTTGTAGACCAGACTTTCTGATTCACTAATATATTTTGAGAACTGTTAATCTTGAATTAAATTTCAATTGGGTGAATGAATTTAAAAATTAAGATATATAAAACCATGTTTCCTTGCCCCTTCATAAGTACTAGCATTATATGCATAGAGTACTCCTTAATCAATAGCTAATAAATGGAACATACAGGAAAATCCACTGGTGGCATTAACAATGGGCTGTTCTTTTCATCGGCTCTGTGTAGGTTTTAGTAACATTTTGAATTAGTGTCTATTTCAAGTAGACACTTTACTGAAATTTCTGAGCAAAAATGGCCAATTTAGAGCTTAGACGACATAAATGCGTCCTTTACACTGAGGTTTTTGTAAGTGTCTAGGTGTTGGGTAAATAAGGACAGAGAAGCAGTCTCAGCTGCGTTTTGTGCATCTTCTACTGGACTGCCACTCTTTGCATTACTGCTAATCTGTGAAAAGCAGATTGTTAATGGTGGTTAAAAATGACCTCTGGGAGCCTGGATGTTTGTTCACCATTACTGCTAATGTTTTCCATCTGGTTAAAAAAAAAGCAGTCTAGTACTAGATTAAATAAATGTGATTTAGTTGACAACGAGCCTCCAATTTTTATAAGTATTCAGTCAGGTTAAATGCATTTCACTTTTCAAAATTAATGAATGGCTTTGGAGGCATCCCAAAATTAAAATGCTTAACTTCTTTCCCCCTACATTCTTTAAAAAAATATTTACAAGAAGAGATAGTGAAGGAAGCTTGGAGACCTCAGTGACTTAGAGACAGAAGACAGAACATTATACATGGGAAGACTTTCCTAGAGGCCTGGCCTCAAACACAAGTGGTTTCTGGTGGGAAAGAAACGAATAATTAGCATACAAACACACTGCTGGACGGATGAGAGCCAGGGCTGCTGCTGAGGGCTGTGCCAGCCTCTTGTGGAAACTTCATGAATCCATGAACTGTGCTGACCCCAGGGGAAGGGGGCAAACCTCATGGCAACCAAAAGCCAAGGCTTTTTGCTTTCCATTCTCTTTGGGATCCTTTCATCCAGGTGGCCTGATATTCTAAGAGATGTTCCATCCCACCATTGGTTTTGCCCGCACTCAGCCACTCAAGACAAGAGGGATGGATGTGAGAATGTGCCATCCTACAGCATGGATTAGTCATGAACAGCAAATGAGCAGGGACTCAAATTGACACGTATATACACATCAGAAGAATGAGTCAACAAATTCACTAGCATAACCATTATAGGCTCAAGGGTAATCACTTCCTCTTAAATATTGTGGCATACTCTTGTTCAAGAGCCTGTAATGGATTCCTTGGTCTTCATGGGGGGGGGGAGTGATCCAGTCTAATTTCCTCTGGAGTTTCCAGGTCTTCTTTAACCTGCTGCCTTGCTCCCCAGCTCCTCTGTCTCTATTGCCAATGCAAGTCATTTACTGCACTCAGGCCTGCATTTCTCTTTGTGGATTGTTTTGCCTGGTACTGTTGGTCTTGCCTGGGCTACCTGACTCTCTCCCCACTTTCTATTCCAAAGTAAAATGCCATTTAAGTCTCCTTGACATGGACCTAACTCTCCAACCTTCATTTATTGAAACCCTAAGTTTTGAGATGATGATTCGAGGCAGTTCAGCCAATGGGGTTGATTAGGTCATCAGGGCTGCATGGGATCAGTGTCGTCTTCAGGGCTCTGTCCCATCATATCCTGTATAGTTAGGAAATAGCTGCCTATGAATCTTCTAAGAAGCTCCCTTCAGACACCGAGTCTGCTGCTACCTGGACTTCACAGCTTCAGGAGCTCAGAGAAATAATACTGTTAGGTGTTTTTGTTCCAGCACCACGGCAGGACTAAGATGTTACGGTCCATGAACAAGTCCCACCCCCTTCCTGGGCTTTCTGCCTGAGAGATTTGCTTTCTGAAGGCAACAGCACTGACCACCCACCTTAAGGAAGGTGCAAACACATTCCACAAATGCCTGTACTATTTTATTCTAGTCTGTGAAAGAAACATCAACTAGTGATATTGTAAATCTTCGATTATCATGAGGGCATTTAAGCTAATTTTTATAGTTAAACATAACTCTTGTAAGTGAAAAAGTACATTTTGATTAATTTTATAGTCAGACTATATCAAGCTAACTATATTTTCAGTCTATTGGAGAGTTGGCAATGTCTCAATTAAAAATAAGTTTTGTTCCTGTCTGACATTTTCAAAGTTTCTATGTGAAAACACATAGTCTAAATTCTAGCTAGAACGTGGAAAACATATATGTCTGCCATGGCTTCCAGTAAAAATATCACATATATTAGGATTCGTTTACTTTATTACAATAATAATTTCATAAAACTCTTCATTTTTCTATATATGTTAATGATTTATTTTTGTATTATTTGCTAGAGGTGAAAGCTGGGGACACATGCATGTTAGGCATGAGCCACACCAACAGATGAGATGCATGTTCTGTTGACGGTCATAGGACAAGGAAAGACGCTGATAGAATAGGTGCCCTGGTAGCTAGCTTCACAGTGCTGGAAAGTGCTATGCAGGAGGAGAAAACCCATCAGTGGTCTGATCCACACTGGACCCGCATACTGCTACACTGGCCAAGATGTGCCCGCTGGTACAGTAGTGGCGAGACTGTTCATAGAGGCAACAAATTGCTCCCATTATTGGATTTCAGGCCTGCTCTACAGGTGAGAATTTAAGCCTAGGATTCTAAACATGGTCCACTCCCTTGTCTAGGGAACTCATTTGACCCTAGGGAGAGAAATCATTGATATTGTTGTATTGTCAACAATATCCCTTCTAATCATTTCCACAGATTTGTGTTGCTCCCAGGTCAGAGACGTGTCTTACTGAAGTGGGTAGTGGTCAGTGCAGATTCAAACCTGCTCAATGTACTAAGTGGCTGTGGGGGCTCAGCCCTAATGGGACACCTGTCTGTATCAAACACTGTCCCTACCCACGTCTCAGGGAACACTGAGGCATAAGAGCTGGAGAGAATGTTAAGAGCCAGATGTCAGAAAGGAGTGTTGCAGATGCTGTCTTCTGGATATGACATGGCTGCTGCACACATGGGCCCACAGTAGCTGTGGTTACCGGGACAAGATCTGTGCAAGATCAAGCCAGTTCAGAATTCCAGCATGGATTGTGCGGGAGGGATCCCAAGTTCCCTGGCTGTGAGTAAGGAAGTGTCACATTCCTTTAGTAGTGTGGAGACTGGTTGGTTCTCCAAGCCCCAGTGGATGGTCCTATTGAACTCAATGGGTTAAAAGCAGCAATGAGTAAACAAACAAACAAATAAGAGGACATGAAGTTGGGAGGAAGATTTGATGGAGGATTCTGGGAGCTGTGAGGGGTGGATATATTCAAAGAACATTGTATGTGTATTTAAAAATTTTCAAGGACTAAGTACAAAATTTTAAAATTTGAGTTCAATAAATAACATCTAAACATTGTAACCTGGGTGATCAGGTTATATGCCTTAGAATGTAGGTTGTCTTATCTGTATGAAGTACAATATCAAATGCAAAGTCTTAAAATAAGGAGTAAGAGATCTGGCTTTTCCTATTCCTTCTCCCCCCTTCCCTTGGTGTCCTGCTCCTTGGTTTAGCTATCTCCCCAAATTCTTCCTTGAGATACAAACACCCATGGGCTCTGCCAGCCAGCACATTGCTCCTCCCAATACTATTACTGAGAACACTTGGTGAAAATATTTTTGGAGACCATATTTGCCTGCACAGGAAGAAAGCATATATCTCTTGGAAGGTCACTTCAAAATAGATTAAAAAAAAGATTTTGATTTGAGACAGTATATATGAGATCCACCTGTATTCTAACATTCAGATGACGGTGTCCAGCAAACAAATGCTTCAATAGCCCATGGGGACTGGTGCACTCCTGTCTGTGTTCTGGTGCAGGGGAGCAGACAGCTCACACATTCAGAGGTGCCGATGGGCACCGTACGATGTTCCCAGCACAGTGCCACAGCCTCTCCAACTGCACAGAGACTCCACCCTCTTACCTCCTGGCACCCTAACAGGGCCCAGCATTACCAAACAGGCCTGTTGAAATCTCAAAATAAACACTGAATTTAAATAACTGGTCTTAGATTTGTAATCTAGCTTAGGACTTTTCTGCGCCTTTTCTCTTTTCCTTATAATGTGTCTTAGAGGTGCAGGTTAGATTGAGTCAAAATTAATCTACAATTGGAATAATGAAAAATTTAGCACATCACGTGGCTTACAGGGTTTTTTAAGGGTATTTTGCACCCAGGCATAAGAAATCAACCACGGAGGTCAGGGAGGTAGGTTAGCAGGTAAAGCGTGAAGACTAAAGTTTGGATCCCATGCATCCACTTGAACAGGTGGATGTCATGGCCTGGAGATAGAGAGGAGATCCCCTGAACACGCTGGCTAGACAGACTAGCAGAATTAGTGAGTTTGGGGCTCAAATGCGAGAGAGAGAGAGAGAGAGAGAGAGAGAGAGAGAGAGAGAGAGAGAGAGAGAGAGAGAGAGAGAGAGAGAGAGAGAGAGCGACCCTGTCTCCTTGTGTAAGGTGGACAGTGGTATCAAGCAAGATACAATGTCGGTCTCTAGTCTCCACATGCACATACGTGCAGTCAAAACCTAGATGCTCTCACACAAATTACACAGAAAATATTACAACATCAAATACATAGGAAGCAAAATTAAATAACTTTCTCCTCTGTCAGTGGAAAAGAGTCCTGCTAATTTTTTTGGTGTTACAGCTACACTAAGCTACTTCTTGTGATGATGGTTTAAAGAACAAACAAATCCCATTTTTAGATACATATACATATGTACACTAAATATACTATATATATATATATATAGTAATATATATATTACTACTCACATATCTTTGACTTGTGACTCTGGAGTTCATTCTAGGTTTTTCTTGAGTTTTAGAATTGAGCTAATGCTATGTAAGTTAATGACATGTGAGTTAACGCTATGTAATACTTTTATTTGTTTGACATTTATTGTGTGTATGTGTGTGGCTGGGAACACACATGAATGTGGCTCATGAATATAGAGGTCAGAGAACAACTTGCAGAAGGTGGTTTTCTCCTTTTACCATCTCGACAACTCTGATTTTTTTTTCTAGAAAGCTTTTCATTACTTTCTATCGCGTTGAGTTTCACATAAATTTTTTAAAATCATTAGCATGAAGAAAAAAATTTCTTAAATAGAAAGTAGATGTCTGAAATACAGGGCTCATTTAATTCTAGGTGCATATATTGACCTGCTTCAAGAAATGTTATCTGAAAGAATGTTCATAACAAAGAATGTTCAAATTCTATAGGCAGACAAACTTAGCTACAAACTTACCCAAAGTTCCCTTACAAGTGAGAGAATTAAAACACGGGCCACTACTCTGGCTTTTAAGAATTTCTTTTCTTCTGCTTTTTAAAAAATCATAAGCATGTTCTAAAATCGAATGGAATAATAAATCAGAGTACCTCATCTGCTATATATTCATGAGAAGTGTAACTGCTTCTTACTATTCTTGGAAATCCATCCACAGCATATTAAGTACACTATAGAGAATCATACCCGTGGAAATAAAATTGATTTTAAAACTCCTATACATATAACAAG
Source organism: Pachyuromys duprasi (assembly GCA_028658305.1). Lineage (NCBI taxonomy): Eukaryota > Metazoa > Chordata > Mammalia > Rodentia > Muridae > Pachyuromys > Pachyuromys duprasi. The sequence goes on from CM053764.1 coordinate 48,629,293, forward strand.
ATGCGGCCGTGCTCGAAGTCCGCAGGTGCTGGCATTTCTACAATGAGAGGGACTGGAAGGCAGGATGACGCCTCTTTCCCTCATTTCCTTGACCTGTAATGGCTCTGAGCTGTCTCACCAGCCTATCCCACTGCATTCAATTTCAAATCACTTAACTTCACTGAAGTTATTCAAAGCGGAGATGCGAAACCCACTTTGGGACTGCAAGCGAAATCCTGTCATCTACAGTTTTGAGTTGGTAATATTTTGACCAAGCTACTATCTGTTTAATTCTGTCTGGCTTGTACTTTTAAAGTGCTACTGCTTTCTGGGGAATTTTGGTTGCTGGAGACGATCTTGTTCGGCCCCTGGAATTATACATGTTACAACATTTACTATGTATGATGCTTTTCCAGAGAGGATTTTAAAACCTTGGTTGCAAATGTCAACAAATAACTTATCAATAAGGCTGAAAGCTGGGAGTAAAGGTGATACTGAACTATGGGAAACAACTGCTCCACAGAAATAGACTGCGGATAAACTGAATTTATATTAGGGACCAGTTAATGCAGTAACGGCCACGGAGGATACACATGTCTGTTTCTTTACATAACCACTGAAACTTCCCGGTAATTACATGTGTGAGTACCATGAGAATGAAAAATTCATATAAAAACAAAAAAACTGTCCACTGATTAAAAAGTGGCAGTTTAAAAGGTGGTTTCATTCTCCCATGTCCTGCTTATGCAAAGGAATGAAATATTGTACTGCAAGTCTTAACAAATGATGACTGAGTTAAATGCTGGATAAACAAACATGGTTATGAAAGCTCCCCACCCCCGCCATGGTATTATTTTTTTCTGTTTGGGTTTCGTTTTAAGGCAAGTTCTCACTATACAGCATGGGCTTGGTTGAAATTTGTGGTCCTCCTGCCTCAACTCCCTAAGTACTACGATTATAGGTATGGCTTATCCAATATCCAATCATATATGTGATGCAGTCTAGCTGGTTTGTCTCCTGCTCTTAGATAGAAGCAACCAGAGGGTAGAGACTGGCACTGATTTACGTATCTGAATCTCCAGAGTTTAGCGACCTACCTAGATGCCATGGGCATTAAGCTAAGTGTGGAGCAAAGGAGAAAAGTACATGGACTTGTGTAGTCAAGAAAGCCAACAGTTGTCACATGGAGAGATCCCTCCAAGGATGAGGCAGCACTGGGTGCAGTATTTGTCTGCTACTGCCCAAAGCAGCAAGCCACACACACTCACAATCTGTTTGATTTGTTTCAGTTTTGACACTGCCAAACTGAATAGAATCTCGTTATGATTAAATAAGCTAATACCAAAACACAGGTGCCCATTCTTGGACTTTGTCAATTGTATTTCAACAGGGAGACCATTTATAAGTATTATAAATAAGGGACAGTTGAAGGCATAGCATGCTGGGTCCCACAAAACCCCAGCCTCTTCAACCTTCTGAGGGTTTAAATTCTACATATAAAGTCAGAGTGGTGCCTACTAGTAGTATCAACTATTCGAGAGGCTGAGGCATGCTGCTTTCTTGAGCCCGTGGATTTGAGAACAGCCTGGGCAACATAAAGAAACTCCATCTCAATATAGATTAAATAACAAATGAAATAAAGTAAAATTTCAAAGGAATAATAAAGATGAACCTCTTGTTGCCCAATGTTCTGGTATCAATTCAACAACATTCATCAGAAAGTTGCTTATTTCAGTCGTGTTTCCATCCTTCCAACACGCTTCCCATTTTCCCATTCAATACAAGATAATAATATCATATAACCTACTATTTACATACTTCCCCGAATACTATGAGGGTAAGATTGGGATATGGAAAATTGATATGGAACAAGTGTCTCTGGGAATCTTTGTCAAATCAATTATTTCGAGAAAGGGACTAACAACAGATCAATAGTATGAGTAGGTGTTATTACCAACGTAACTATTGACTGTGCTGCCCTGGGCTCCAGGCACATGGAATGTTTACGTGAACAGGGGTCCTGTCTGCACTTTTACCCATGTCCTTTTAGCGTTTGTGTTTTCATTTGCAAACTAAACAGCAGCGGATGGAGTGGTTTTCTCCACTCGGACTATCATTCTCAGGGTCTGAGGGCGTGCACAGTTTACTGGCCTGAGTGGCTGTGAGGATACGAACACCCTTTCAGGTAAGCCAAGAAACTTCTTCCAAAGTCCCATCCAAGTCAAAGAAAGGCAAAAGACAGAAATTCAGTTTTTAAGAAATAAGAGCCTATGAACATGAGTGACATGAACGTCTTACACCTCCAAGGGACTCGATTGTTGTTAATATATTTACATTCTGATCCGTTCGCACTTACTGAACTTCTAGGTCGAAAGTCCTTATAAAAATCCCGGATACAGTTGCTAAATGCAATACAAAAAGTTAAGTTTTCTAAAAAGAAACAATCTCAGATTGTAGAACCTGGATTCTCCCACTAAATCCATGTAAACTATTTTAAATATCAAATTATCCATAGTTTTATGCAAATCATTGCTACCTCTTAGAAAGCTATGCACATTTTACATTTTTATAGCATATAAAATTCATTTTTATTCCCCTCAAAAATTATACCTAAAATAGAGGAAGAATTTAGCAGAGCAGACTTACAATAATTAGTGTTTAGTAGCTAAAGTGTGGCGTCTACTCTGAATCATTCTCTAAATGATCATCTACATTTTGTATTAAATACATGTATCTTGTAATTCGCACCACAGACTCACCAATGGCCAACTCCAGAGTCAAAACCTCCAAATATAGGCAGTCAAACAATCTGAACAACTAATGCGCATAATCATAATGTTATTAACTTTAATGAGCATAACTAAATTTAAAACTAATCTAATTAAGAAAAATAAATGGAAAATGGGGGCTCATCTCCTGCCCCTGAAAGGGTTAAGCTGTCATAAAGTACATAGCCCATGCCATTCTGCCAGACTCCAGGCTTCATGGAGCCTACTTAGAAAGTGAGGTTGCATACAAAACAAGATGAGCCAAATAAAAATCCCACAAATTAAATAAGTAATTAATACAAGCAGCTTTTAAACTCTTTCTGAGGTAGTCTGTTGGGATAAAGAGGAGCAGGAATTCTTCAAGTGCTCCTGGCTCCTCCAGCACAGACCTAGCAAGAGCTCCTAGCCACTTCAGCTGTTGGAACAGCTCCACTTAATTTGCATTCACCAGAGTCCACATAGAATCCCCTGTGTAGTCTCCTGGCATGGAAGAAATTGGGCTACTTTTAAATCTATTTTTAGCTGTACAGGGCTGCTAAATGCCATTTGATCTGGGCCTGAGGAATGACACCAAGATTGTTTCATATCTATGAATGCTGTTTCCAGTGGCTATTAATTCCTACACATATCAAATACACAAAAGCAATTGACTATCTCGAAATGTCTTGGAAATGGCAAGATATTACAGAATCAATGGAATAGAATTATAAATGCTTCTTGTGTGTGTGCAAACCAATTAGAAATTCCTTGGTAGCAATTCTTTTCATTTCAAGCTTCAATTTTGAGGAATATCACACTAGGGAGGACGTAGTTCCCAGGCAAATATCCTTGCCTTTGTGACTTTAGAGTGTCACAGAAAAATCCACATTTAACAATTTTGTCATATTAGACACTTAGAGAAAATTTGTAAAAGGAAGTTTCATAAATTTTCAAATAGCATGAAGTTTCAGTGGTGGGAGCCAATAATGATAATTTTCAATGTCCTAACAGGTAAAGACAGAATATGTAAAATGACAGTATTATGTATTTCATGCAGACTTAACATAGCCACTAACCAACAAGCACAACATTATTCTTAGTGTTTTTTGGCATTGCCACCCAAATTAGATATTGAACAGTATTTATAGAATATATTAATAAAATAATTTGGAAGTGTCTGCTAATATAGATGTTTCTTTCCATATACACAGAACATTTTTTCATTAAAATAGGAATATGCCTCTTGCCATTTAGAATATTAAGAACTTTCCTCTCTGCCAAAACAAGAACAAAGATTTGAAGACCTTTTTTCCTTGTATTTTGCAGTTATATAAGATTTCTTCAAGATCCTATTTTCTTTATTTCTGCGCCCCGCACCACTCTCTCTCCCTCTCCCTCACTTCCTGGCTTGCTCTCTCTGTCTCATTTGACAGGCAAATTTGCAGACATTGCCGCAGGATAACAACCTCGTTTGACAGTCAATTAACCGTGAATAGTCAAAGCCAAGGCAGTTTGCATTACATAAATGGAAAATTAGATTCCTTTTTCCCAAGAAACAAAACCCTCTCCTTAAGACACTGCAATAGACAACTTAGTATCAAAACTTCTAATCACGTCTTTCCCAAACCCCTTGGAGACATTTAGCAATCAGTAAAAGGTGGTTTCATTTAATTTGTATAATGTAATTTTTGTAAATGTATTATACATTTTGTGTAGAGATCATTATCACGGAGATAATATAAATGTTGGCATAGATGTCATAAAACACCTTTAATGTCTTTCTGACAGATATTAAAAGCAATAAGCTGTGATCCTTTTTAATGGAAGGTTTCTAAGAGAACATTTCAATTATTGTCATTTTATGCTTTTGCAGCCTGTTTCATTGTGTAACCTGATATATTTCTGAATTTTCTTCTGAAATATGCCCAGCAATTAATAATCTTATTGCTATTAATGTCACTGCTTTCCTATTTGTGTTTTTCTTAGTTATATCTACTGGGAATTGTTTTTTTCCCCTAGCTTTACCCTTGTGCTAAATATCCAGTCTTTTGATTATGAATATCCACCCCTGTCTGTCATCTGACTACTCATTCCCCTTGTTTGTTCCCAGCCTACCTGATCTTTCTCTCCAAAAGTCTCCAGAAGAATCAGAGTCTGTGATGAAAAAGCTGTGTTCCTTGTTCTTATCTAGGACCAAAACAAAGCATGAAATCTACAAGTGACCAAACTGACAAGCAGAACAGAAAGACAGACATTCAAGAACAGAGGGAAGGACACTCAATTTATTATGACTAAGTTTGAGAGTGACAAACTTTAAAGAGGAACAGCCTGAAGGTTCTATATAGACTCCAAACTGCTGGACACTATTCAAAGAGGTTAAAGACATCTGAGAATGTTAACATATTTATGCACTTGAGTATGTTGAAAGGGCCAAAGTCACTGAAATGCAGAGAACAATCCTGAGTTTGGGGACAGTGGTATTATTATTTTAGAACTTGCCATTGTTTGGACACTACAGAATTGCTGTCCTTTCATATATAAACTGTGTTATCTAAGACAACAGCGGAGCCTTAGACAAAACCCTCCCGAATGGTGGATGTGGGCAGATAGAGGTGGGGTTCGGAAGGTTTGAAAAGAGCCACAGGGATGGAGGCAAGGAAGACAAATGGTGCCTCACTTTGACTTTACCTGAGAAGTTGTCGTCCTTTGTAGATACAATAACTTGGTTGTTTTCCTTAGGTTTCTGATTCTGTGTGGACAAGAATTAGACACACAAATCAATGCCTGAATTAAACCATATGCTAATGCCAACAGTCAGCAGGAAGGGGCATTAATAAAAGCGACTCCGTGGAGCCTCAGGAGACATAATTTTTTTGATGATCATCTTCTCTAAATAGCTTTTATTCTTAAATCCACACATGTGCCTACATATACATCCACTATGCTTAAGAAGTAACATAGATTAATTAAATACATGCTAGGTTAGCCCCTGTAAAGAAACATATCATGCTATTTGTCAAGTCTACACTATATTAGAACAGATTCACCTCTGTCTGAGACCTTGGTAAATGTTTCCTTTGCAAGCTTGAGTGAACACAGCATGCAGAGCCATTTAAATGTAACTTTGGTTTCTGAGGGGTCCTGGGTAGCACTTTTCAGTTAGTGGAAATGGGGCTTGGGAAAGTCTTGCTAAAGACTCTGTATTGATTTTCAAGACACATGTCTTTTACAGGTGCGCCCATTCTGGCTTGAGTCGAACCGGGTAAAAATAAAAGGGAATTCAACTCTCGAAATCAATGTATTTTCAATCTTTTGAAAAGAAACCAGGCCATAGTAGAGGAGACACTGAACTCACTGGAAGAACAGAGAGAAGGATCTTATCACACCGGTCTGAGTGTCTCTCAGGTAAACTGGGGCTAACGGGACTTGAATTATGGTGTCTGGTCCAACTTCAACTTCTAAAAGCAGTCAGTCAGCTTAAATCTAAGAGGTGAAGGGAGGACCTAAGCCTCAAAAGGCTTTATCAGGAAAAGGCCAGAACCACATTTTAATGGAGGAACCTGGCAAGATGTGCTTGCTCCCAAACACACTGAATATTTCATTTCTGTGGGGAAGTGTGGCGATTCATCTTTGCTGCGCCTATGTAACTAATTCAGCCTAAAGGCGCATTTAAATAATAATAATTAGCTTGAAGCCGCCTAAAGGGATATTTACATCTTTGTATGAGGCCTCCTCCTCCATTGATGGATGGTGGACAGGGCTGCCTGGCCTGCTGCCTCCACCGCCGCTTGCTTTCTGGGGGGCCAAGGGTGGGGGCGGGGGCGCCGGCAGGTCCGAGCCTCCGGGGTCCCCCAGCTTCCCATCCTCCTGTAGCAGCCTGGAGGAGTTCAGCGCTAGAGGGAAAGCACCCATAGCTGGCGTTGTGCGGTCCCGGCCGCTCGCCTTCTCCGACAGCCCTCTGCCCTGGAGGAACCGGCCAGCGCCGACCAGGGAGTCTCCGAGAAGGACCCGGGCGTCCTCGTCCTCTTCCTCCTCCTCCTCGGGATCCCGACCGTCCTCTTCTTCCTCGCCTTCGAGCGGCTTGTGGCCCTCCACATCCACCTCCTGCTCTTCCTCCTCGTCCTCCTCGTCCTCCGAGCTGTCCTCGCTGGGGTAGCTGCAGCTGGTGCCCTCAGGGGACAGAAGGCCTCGGTGGGGCGGCTGCGGGGCCAGAGGGGGCGGCGGCGGCGGGGGCGGCGGGGCTGCGTGGTGGCGCTCCGCCCCGGGCTCCTCGGGCTGCGGCTGCAGCAGCAGCAGCGGCGACGGCGGCTGCGGAGGGTGGTGGTGGTGGTGGTGCGGGTGATGGTGGTGGTGGTGGTGGTGGTGAGCCGGGGCCGAGTGGGGCGCGCCGGCCGACGCCCCGTGCAGTTTGGCCAGGCTCTCCGCGTCGTCCTTGCCGCCCACCGGCCGGAAGGCGCTGGAGTGGTGGTAGGCGCCGCCGCCCGCCTTGCGCCCCTCCAGGAGGTGCGGGTGGTGGGGTGCCGGCCCCCGGGCGCCCGCGGGGCCGGCTCCGGACGCCGCGGCCCCGGTCCCGGACGTCACTCCCGCCTCGGCCGGGGGTGTGGAGCCGGCGCTGCAGTCCCCGCCGCTGCCGCCCGGGGGCGACTCGAAGAGTGCGTCGCGTGCCCCCGCGCCCCCGGCCGCCGGAGGAGCCGAGCCAGGACCGTTAGCCACGACGGGGGGAGGCTGGCCCGGCGGGGGCGCGGCCTCAGCGCCGCCCCCCGCGCCGCCCGGCTCGGCCAGGTCCAGGAAGGCCTGGCGCAGCAGGGCCGGGCTGTCGCCCAGCGCGCAGCCTAGCGCCGACGGCGGCTGCGGCGGGGGCTGGAGGTAGGTGGGCACGGGCAGCCCGCCGGGGGTCCGCGGCGGCCAGAACATGCAGAAGGGCGGGTAAAAGGCGTCCTTGCGGCCCGCCGGCCAGAAGAGCCCCGACAGGCCGGCCTTGGGCGGTGCCCCCGCGCCCCCCGCGCCCGCCCCGCCCAGGGCCTCGGCCGCCGCGCCCGCGTCCTCCTTCTTGTGGCACAAGCCGAAGGCGGCGGCGGCGGCCGGGAAGGTGTAGGGGTGCGGGAAGAGGCCTCCGCAGCCCGGGAACTTCTGCAGCACGCCCCCGAACGAGCCCTTGCTGGGCACCGGGATGACCGGGTAGCTGCGCGGGCCTTTGGTGCCCGCGGCCGCGCCAGCCCCCGCGCCGGCGCCCACGCCCGTCACGCAGCCACCCCCGGCGCCGCCGGCTCCCGGCCCGGCGCCGCCCGTGGCCGCGGCCACCGAGAGGCTGGCGGCGGCGGCCGAGAGGCTGGCGGCGGCCACCACGGCTGCCTCCTGGAGGGAGTCCTCGTCGTCGTCGAAGCGGGGCCGCTTGTGGTGGGCGTGCGGCGCCCCGGCCAGCTCGGCCAAGGGCGGCGGCGGCGGCGGCGGGGGAGGGGCCCCCAGCAGGTGCGGGCCTAGCAGGCCCCCGCCCCCGGCCACCGCGGCCGCCGCCGCCACCGCCGCCGCCTTGACGGAGCTGAGGGGGTGGCAGGCCGGGTGCGCGCTGGGCTGGGGCAGCGCGCGCTTGCGGCTGCCGCCGTTGAACATGGCCTTGACGTCCTCCCAGGCGAAGACCAGCTCGTCCTGAGGGCTCTTGTCCGTGAGCTTGAGGTGGCGGCGCCAGGAGTTGAAGTTGGCCGCATCCGGCTGCGTGTACTTGGCGTCCGGGGTGCGGTGCGAGTGGAAGATGAACTTGTTGGGCGAGAAGTACATGTTGCAGTAGCTGCACTTGATGCACTTGGCGCGGGAGCTGTTGTAGCGCGCGGGGATGAAGCTGCCGCGGCAGCCCCAGGCGCACTCGTGCGACACGTCGAAGGCGAAGTTGTCTGGCAGCTTGGGCGGCCGGTTCTCGCCCAAGAATGACTTGCAGAGGCGCTCGGCCTCGCGCTTGGTGATCATGCCGCAGCGCCGCGACGAGATGGGCATGGCCCCGGCGCGCCGCAGGATCTCCAGCTGCACCGGCGTGCACTGCACGCACGTGATGCCCAGAGCCACACGCCGGTTGTGGATCTCGTTGTAGCTGAAGTTCTTGAGAAGAGTGTTGGAGATCTGCGCCAAGCACAGGCGCTCCTGCCCGTCGATCACCAGGGACACGATGGGGATGCCATAGAGGATCACCTGGCCCACCTGGTTGGGTTTGAGGTTGGCGTGGCCCGGCCGCGGCTGGCTCAGGGCGTCTGGCTGGAAGGCGCTCGAAGGCGATGCAAGTAGGATGTCGTTGGGCCCTGGCAGTGGGCTGGAAGCCATCTCCTCCACTGAAGAACCGCGGCCTTAGCGATCCGGGTTGGCCTTGGAGACTGGAAAGGAAAGGAGAAAGTTGACTTGAACCTTCCCGGTCCTAAGACAGAAGGGTAGGATTGGGAGCTAACTGAAAATTATACTAGCTTTCTTGCCTTGCTTAAGACATGGTCGTTACTGGCAGAGTGAGCAAGTTTCAGGTGCGCAAAGGCCATTTTTTAGAATTGCCCTCAAGGTTGCCATTGAGAAAGTTTAGCCACGCGGAACTGGCAATTTGTCTTGTGTCCTACTCGGCCCAAGTAAATTCTGTCTATCAGCTGTCTGTCTATTTGTCTTTTAATCTATTTCAGCAAAATCCCAAGAAACTCAGAACATCCCGGATTTACGGAATGAAAGGATGGTTGGAACAAGATTTGCCTCCTATAGGAATGGGAAAGTGATGGCTGTTGTTGTCGTTAATGATTATACAAATCATGAAGAACTTGGGCTTGGCCATTGAAACCCAAATTTTGAGAGAGACACAAAGAGAGAACATTCAGATGTGCGTGGGGAAAAAAGAATTTTGGTTAAAAAAATTAACCCAAACGTTTTAAAGACTGATTTGTGTGTGTGTGTGTGTGGTGTCTGTGGTTTCTTTGCAAGGACATTCACTACTGATTGAAACATTGCTCATTAAAGCAAAACGAAATTTCTTCTTTCCTTCTCTTGGTTTTAGGTGTTGTTTTACTTACTCTAATTAGAAAATTGAGGGATGGAGATGAGGAAAAGCTATGTGCATGATTGCCCCAAAATAAAGTATATCGTTTTCAAAAATTCAAAGACCCGTTTCATGAGCTGAGGGTTTCCAGTTCTAGTTAGATGGACCAGGAAGTTGGCAACATAAACTTTTTTTTTAAAGTGCTCTCCTGTCATTTTTATACAAGGTACGAGTCAGTGCAGGCAAATATATTGAACTCACAAGTGCGTAAAGAAACAGTTCTTGGGGACCATGACTGACAGAGGTTAAACACTATAATTAGATTCACACAGTCGACTTTTGTGCCGTTTACACCCTTGGCTATGTCGATCTTGTTGTATGTTGAGAGTACTCAGCCATAACCATAATTTCTAGATCAACACGGACGCACTAAAAGTGGATGTATGGGTTCCATCAGAAATAAAATTCTTGTTTTCACCTGGTGCCAGCTGGGTACCCCCAACGGGGAAAAAAATAAATATCCATTCAGTTGAAAATGCAGAACAGGCAGAGGAGAGAAAGTGCGAGAATAACGGTAAGTCAAGCAAGTTAAATGGTGCACACTCTAGGAAAACCAGCAATGGGCTTCTGGTAGTTACTTGCTCCGTGTGTAGGCCCAAGTTGTCCTTTGCCCTAGAAAGTCACCAGTGGCCGCTGCCTGGCCGCAAGAAAGCTGGATTTTATTACATCGATCATAGAGAATACATGAACCGATCCCCTCAACCAAATGATTACAGCCATGTTCCTTCTTTGGGTCTCCATGACATCTGGATGACCTCCTCTGACCTGCTGCCCGGGAAACCTCAGCCGGCTTTATGCTATGCAACCTCCTAGAAGGCCAAACAAACCTGGACTTCATGGAAGGAGAGAGGAGTTAGGTGTGCCCTGTCAGCCGCCGCTTCATAGAGCAAAGGCCACATTCTCGGGGTCAGGGCACCGAAAGGCACGGTGGTGCCTGAGCATCACACAGCCCCCTCTAGATTCGCCGTATGGCCCTTCCAGGCTCATTTCTCCTCTCAGAGAAGATCGCATCATCTCGGTATGACCCTGGGAGAACTCGAACTCTCGCTTCTTAAAACCATGCGCCTCGGTGCTGAGTTGGTTCCGAGTTAGGAACCGCAGCCTTCACAGCGGAAGACCCGGCAGAAATACCTGCTCCGAGTGGCTCTCACTTTTACCCCAAACCCATCCGGAAACTCCGCAGGCGGAGACAGAAATAAGATTTGGTTTGGGATGTATTTTGAGGGGTGAAAGAAGAGACAATTAAAAGTTAGTTGAACCGAAAAAGGAAGCCGACAAACTTCTCCACCTCCCTCAGAGGCAACGAACCCCAGATTCATTCTCCTGGCTCCGATAGCCATCATTTCCGAAGCCCACCGCCCTCCACCCAGCGCAGAAACTCCTCTGCTGGGTTTTCCCCACCCTCGGCTGGACTCCGACTCGGGGCCGGCGGGTTCGGGCAGTACCTGGTGACCCCTCGATGTCTTTAGGCGCGAGGCTGCCGGCCCATCTTCCGAGGGCGCTCGGAGGCGAAGCATCCAAGCGGGTCCTCGAATCCAGCGGGCGGGCGGGACTCAGGCGAGCTGAGCGCAGATCCCGGCGCTGGCGCGAGCTAACACCACTCGATCCCCGGCGGGGGCGAGGGAAGGGGCAGAATGAGGGCCTAGATTGCGGCGGGGTGTCCCCTCCACCGCAGAAAGTGTGGGCGCGCGGAAACCCGCGACAAGCGAGCCCCAAGTGGAGCGCAGTCTGACAGCGCCTTTCTCTGTCTCTGAACTCGTGTCCGATGGAGGGGACGCCACCCAGCGGGCAGGGTGACGTCACCGTCTCCCTGACACTCCACATTAAAGGGCTGGCATGTTACAGGGAGGGAGGGGGAGAGCGAAAGCGAGAAGAAGCTATGTAGAGATCCTTTTCCAGCAGGCACGAAAGCCACCACCTAGCCAACTGCTGCTGGCAGCTCCTCAACCTGGGAACAAAACGCGACAATGAGGCTGGATCCCCTCATCTGGTTTAGGGGCCCAAAGCTGAATGGCAAACTAATGTCTGCCCGCCTGCATCGGCTCCATCTCACTTCTGGAAGTCACCCTCCTTCCTGAAGGGTTCCTCCGCTGCAGGGGGGCACAGTGGCAGCCCCGAAGATACAAAGCGCAGTCAGCTGGAGAGCAGATTATTTTCAGCACCTCCTTTGAAACACCGCAGAATGAGAGGGAGAGAAGTTTCTCCATTGGGTGCCCAACGCGGAAACTGGGAAAGAAGCGCGAAGAAGTCAGTCAGCCCCGGCTTGCACTTCTCAGGGCAAAATAGCCACTGGGCCTTGTCTGGTGGACAGTGAGCACAACAGCGTGAAGACAGCAGTGGGTGACAACGTTCATTCACCCACCAGGGACGTTTAGAACACCCCTCTAACTCATTTTATAAGATCTATGCAGGCCATGTCCACACAAGGAAAAGGCAGAATGGCCTATTACAGAGGCCCTTGGACAAATTGCCAATTCCCCTGGAGAAATAAATTTCTACAGACTCCTGTAAAAGAATGCAGACCCTTCCCCCAAAAGGAGCCTACTAGGATGAGAATCTTCCCCCATAATCCCCCCCCCCCCCCGCAAAGTGAGGTACACCCTGGGATATTAATGAAGTGTGCAATGTAATTGGCTAGCTCGTAAGAGCCAATGCAGCCACTGGCCAGAAAGTAAAGAAGCCATTTGTTTGGAGGACATTCTAAGGAGCATTCTGACTTGCAACAAGAGCAGCAAGTTATGTTCCTCCAGTACTATGTCAGATGAAGTTCAGTTACTGCCAGGTGAGACAGGCTTAGGGGTGGATAGTTATGCCCTAGAAGTGATGCAACTACCTCCGCTAAGCCCAAAGTCTGGCCAGGTCTCGTCACAGCACAGACACTTGCTAAATTTAAGAATGGAAACCTTAACAGTTTCCCATAGGTTAACAAAGCTGAGGAGAGCCAAGAAACTCAGGGCCTTTGCTCAGGAGTTGGGGCTTTTAGAAAGCATGAAAATGGACTGAGCAAAAAAGGAAGGAAAGGCGGACAGGAAGGAAGGAAGGAAGGAAGGAAAGAAAGAAAGAAAGAAAGAAAGAAAGAAAGAAAGAAAGAAAGAAATTGTCGGTGTGTATTGGAGGCAGAAGTTTCAAGTGGCAGTGAAATCATTTTTCAATGATCTCTTTATTTCTAAGGGCACCAAAAGCAAAATTTAAACCCCATCTTAAGGGGCTGAAATCAGCTCAGTGCTTCCTGTCTAATGCTTCCAGATACCCTTTACAAGAAGGAAAACTTGGATTTGGGGCCTGCCTTGTTCATTTGTCTAAACAGCACGGTTTTCATTTTCCAATCCCATTACCAGGAAGGCAGGCATGGGTAGTCTTCTTGTCTAACTGTCCATCCCTAAGCCTGTTTCCCAAGGTTCTAGGGACAAGCCCACATCTTCCTTCTTGCCTGCCTCTTTTTTGGAGTTGAGTGCTCCCACAAAATATGTTTAGACTTACTCTGTCTGACCTCAGAGCCCAGGACGCTGGGAGGGCTGGAAGGAAAGCTCCAGCCACACATGGATGGGCTTTGAGACTGAAATTAGGATGACAGGAGCTGATCATTTCTCACTGAGGTACCGCTGGGAAGTGCCCGGGCAGCATTATGGGGAGGAAGTGCCTTGGGGTTTGTGCTTTTTCTGAGAAGCTCCTTTATTTACAAAAAAAGGGGCAGATTCCTAAGCTTAAAAAGGTGTCTTCAAAAACATCTTTCTTTGAAAAGAAATTCATCTAACTGGGTCTTTGCCTTCCATCCTTCTGTCCCCACAGTGAATCAGGGACAGTCATCAATTCTTTGCCTATCACAGTACTTTGGAGATTTACTGACAATACTTTGGCCATTGCCTGACACCCTGATTTTTGAAAGTTTCACTAGATAGAGAAAGGTGTAGTATAAGGCTAAATATTTTTATTCAAATGATTTTAAGAAGAGTCAGTATTTTATTTCCCTAGAAAGTCTGGATGTCTTGCTCAAAAAACCAAGCCAATTGCAGGAATTTGTAGGCACAAAAAAGTGTTTTGTTTTGTTTTGTTTTTACCCCCAAAGTGGATTCAGCTCTCAGAGAATCTTGTCTGGATGTTTGAGTTCGGGGCATGGCAGCCCATTTGTGTTCTGTGAGCAACTGTGCTACCCACTACCTCAGACCCTTTGTTTGCTTTGAACAAGTCCCCTGCTGCTGCTCCTCAGGGCTATGCCAGCCCTTGCCATGGCATCTGGGACCCTGAAAGGCCCAGGCAGGAGGAGGCTGTTTGGGAGGAGTTAATCAATGCTTTCCTATTCGAGCGGACATGCTTTTTACACGTTGGAACTCTCCTCAGCCTGCTAATTGATTCAAATAGTTTTATTGGTTAAACTGGTGTCACCCGTTTACATGATCTATCACCGCACAAAGGAGAGCATTTCCACTCCCATCTCCATTCCGGGCGGCTGCGGTTCACCCAGGCCAAGGACAGGTAAAGGAGCCCGACGCTTGGACCCAAAGGAAAACCACAAACCGAGCTGCCCCCCTTAGAACTGGAGAGGCGAGAAGCGAGGACTCCCTGCAAGAGCACGCGGCCTGCTCTCCAGCGCTGCTGGAGTCTTATAGCTAAGGCTATTAACACCTAGTTGAAGGGAACGCCACCCAAGCCAAGGCGAGCCCAGAGTCCTCCGCTTTGGAAGCGGTTTGATTCAGAGCGGCGCAGCCGGGCTGAGGAGGGCGAAAGCAAGGGGGGAGCTGTCCGCGGTGCTGACGCAATGCTATGCTCCCAGGCATAATGGATCCTGGACGAACCCTCCCAGGCTGTCGCCATGGGAGCATTAGAATCAGCTTTGGGCAGAGGCGGGGCCCATTACGTTTAAGAGGCAGGCAAGAGGTGATGCGGGAATCACACCTCTAACTTCTCATATCTGCCCCGTTTAGAACATAAAGACCTTAATACAATAAATTCACTACAACAAGAAACACCAGCTATCCTTCCAACAACCATCTCAGTATTGAAGAAGCCATGGTAGTTACCATCAAAGATTCATTCCCCACATCCCTCCTTCTCACTTCTGTTCCTCTTTTGTATATTTTCACTCTCAGGCAGGAATACCTCTGCTCTTGTCCTTGACATGAACGCTCCTGGCATGGTATTTCTGTATCAGCTAGGGAAAGACATGATTTCCCCCTCACTCCCAGGGGTGCAGAAGGAGCTCCACAAGGAAGCCTGAAGCCTGGCGGACAGATGAAGTCTCCAAATAAAGGGGATTTGTAGTCACATAAAGCTGGAAACGTGCTCAGATACCTACATTTCCCAAACTTCACTTGCTAAATGGAAGACTGATAAGTAGCATCTGGGCTGAAGTGAGAATTAAATCCTACACATGCATGCGTGTGTGCGTCTGTGCGTGCATGCATGCGTGCGTGCACGCACGCACGCGCATACACACACACACACAATGTTCTTGTTACATTTAATAGATGCTTATCTAAACTGCCCTTCGCTGGAGAGTGAGAACAAGATCTCCGTCTATTAGAAGATGTGCTAGATAGCATAAATGCCTCCATTATAAGTGACATCAGTGATGCTTTCACTTAGTGAGCAGTGGTGAAACCAAGTTACCCACAGTTAGATCACTTTTTCTCTCTGAAACTATATTTTGTCCTTAACTGATAAAGTGTTTTTAAAAAGATTTATTTTGTCTGTAATTGTGTGTGAATATAGATGTCTGAGCATACCAGAGGTGTTGGGGTGCCCAGGAGTTGGAGTTAACAGGCTTGGTAAGCCAAGCAGTGTGGGTACTGGGAATTGAACTCCAGTCATCTTCAAGAGTAGTATGTGCCCTCTGAGCCACATCAAGTTATCTTTCCATTCCCAGGACAGCATTGTGTATGTATGTATGTATGTATGTATGTATGTATGTATGTATGTTGCTAGCTAGCTATTGGGTCTTGCACGTTCTAGTCTCTGGCATTCACCTACCCACTTCTGGGATTACAATCATGTGCCAATATGCCAAGTTTTAATGTTTGTTTTCTATACAGGTAGCCAAAACCCCAACAATAGTTTGTTTATCCCACTTTAAGGAAATTAATAATAAAATTACCAAGGATAATGGCCATAATGATGATTACTGACTATTCTCAATTTTCAATTGCCATCCTTTCTGCAACTTGGCAAGCAAGCTTAGCTCAAACTCCCCAATTTTCATTCCACTGACTCATTCAAAGTCATGTGAAATAAAATAAAAAGCAGGAGTGAACCAAAGGTTTATAATTTATGATGGAAATAATAAAGAAATTATAAAGACCCTTGAACTTTTGGAAGCAGATACAATCCTTGAGCCTTCTCTAAACATCATCCATTGAAAAAGACCCTTTCCTCAGATGTCCCTTTTCCCAGTTGACTATGAAAATCAGGGAGAATACAAACTTTTTTGGGGAACGGAAGGGAAGAGAAAATGCATCCCAAACTATGTATCCTTAAGATCCTCATGGGAATTAATGATCCTGTCTTAAATTTGAAGCACACACTTTCTAAGAAATAGAAACTCTGGTGAGGAATATATATTACCAAAGGAAGCCATTATTGCAAGAAAATTTGAACTTACGTAAATGGCAGAGAAGGCTTTTTATCAGCTCACAGAGACTGGATTAGGACATTTGCTGCTGGGTTTTTTTTTTTCCTTTTTTAAACAGAAAAAGAACATTTATTTTCTCACAGTCCTCACACGCCTATGAACACAGCAAGGCCTGTGTACATCATTTATAGGAAGTAATAAGTAATAAATCCAGACTGGAGCATGAAGTTAGCATATGTGCCGGTCACTTAACAAATATTAGTTGATCAAGATGAAATTCAAAGGCAACAAAAACACCCAAAGAAGATTTGTGGCTGCACGTTCTCCCTAAATACACCTGCAAATGTGCATCACAGATGAACAGTGACAGGAGGAATAAGCCTGTGCACGGGGCTCTCTTCTCTTCCCTGTCTTCTTCCTCCCTCTCCGGGGGCAGGCATGCACATATGACCCACCCCCTCCACTCCCCTTTCTGCACACTGAAAAGGAGGGGGGTCCTTTGAAATGGAGGTGGTCCCAGCTGGAAAACCCCGGAGCTCATTTAGATCACATCACTTCAGGCTTTTGTCTCTGCTCCTGAATAACGTAGGCTGCTGCAACAAAAGGAAAGGCATCTACATGGAGTTTTCATTGGCAAAGATGCATCTCAAAGATGCTGCTGTAATAATGAATAACAAGACAAGATGCCTGCCTTTTTTTTTTGATTCCATTCCTAAAGAAGGGAAAGAAGAAAAGGGGAGAAGGGAGAGAGAGAAAGTGATGCAAGAAGCAGAGATTGTAAAAGAGGAAACCGAGGCAAGTATTTGGGCGGATTCCCACAAGAGTCTTTAATTGTATGAAGATTTCAACTACTACAAAGTATATAAAATGAGGCTTGGGCTTATTTTATTTTATAAGTGGTTCCTTTACTTCAGGGGACTAGTTTAAGAAGTGACTGACACAGAGGATGTAGAACAGGACCTTTTAAAGCTTGGAAAAGAGAGGGAGGTGACTAGGGGGAGGGGTATAGGTTGTCTGTTGACATGTCACTGGAGAGAAAATGACATAGACAACACATTTAACATCTCCCCAGCTGACACCCCCAGATGGAACATTAGATTTTATTTTCTGGGGGAAAAAGGCATTCTTTTTCTTTCTTTTTTTCTTTTTCTGTCCCTCCCCCCCCCAATACTGCACACCTGAAAAATCTGCTTTGCCCTCAAGCTTGATCCTATTTGCTACTACACT
The DNA here is from genome assembly GCA_028658305.1 of Pachyuromys duprasi. Taxonomy (NCBI): domain Eukaryota; kingdom Metazoa; phylum Chordata; class Mammalia; order Rodentia; family Muridae; genus Pachyuromys; species Pachyuromys duprasi. Next base: position 48,646,868 of record CM053764.1, read on the forward strand.
AATAAACTGCCATGTGCTCCCTGGGGCTCCAGTGAGCAGCATGCATTTCTTCTGCATGCAAACTTTAACTTTGTGTTAGCAAAAGGTGACATGCATTAGTCAGACAGAGCTCATAATTAGCTCCCCCAACTTTGAAGCCTTTAAGTACCAAGGTTGAAAGAGGTTTTTTTTTGTTGTTGTTGTTGTTAAAAAGAAATACCTTGAAATACACAAAAATGTAAAATCCTTTCAAAAATCTATCTGAATATTTGGTGGGTGTCATATTTTTCAGGAATATCCCTAAACCAAAGGCAATAGCATCCCAAACTTTTTCAAAACATATTATGATATCACCAACAAACTCTTAATGTAGGCAAATAATTAAATTTTCCATCTTTTAGAACTGTGTAACCTTGGGTGTCTTAGAAACAAATTGCACAAACAAACCATGGAGATGAGCACTGAGGGTTTCAGAGGAGATATAATGAACCAACTTTAATTACTAACTTGAAATTAAAAATGTAATATACAGATTTAAATTTATTTTCACCTAAATTGTGTATAAAATTATATGGCTTTTGCAGCCTACGAAATGCTTTGTAACCAGCCATGCTGCTAAAAAGTCTGAAGTAGTTTCCAAAAGCGAGTTCCCAGACTCACACGGTAATAATGACACATTTATCATTACTGATGACCACCTACTGGGTAATTATTGCTTTGTTACTACTATTACAATCAAGAGATTTCTTTATTTACTGTTAACATTCACTTAAAACTGAATGTTAATGACTGTTCTGAATTCACCAAAGAGAGTTTTCTGTTATATTTCAGAAGTACTTACGTTCTGGTTCAGAAATGGAAAAACCATATCCTAGCAGAATAGAAGGCAAGGCAAGTACTCCATTTTCACCCTCTCTTGAGAACATAAATGACATTCTAAGGATTTCTGGAGCAAAATTCTCCAGCTCAGAATTGCCAAAAGGTCAACATAATGCAACCACTTGACTTGTGCTAATTATGTAAGTATTTTATTACAGGAGGGTCATTCATTATTGATACTTGTTTACAGTAACTTCCTACCTGGGAGACCTGTGTTTTATATGAGAAGTAAACAACCCACTGCTCCAGGGCTGGCCTCTCCTATCCCATTTCTTCTTACCCCTTTGTCTAGTTTCGTATTCCTCCTAGGTTTTTGGCCCTGTTGCTGCACATACAATCCCAGAAGACTACCCATTACATTTCTCTTGACCCTTCAGGACTCCCAGATCTTAAAAATAAGCTCTGGGTTTGTCGAGTTGAGTGGAGTTGATGTGGGTGGGAAAATATAACTGGAGGTTTTCATATAAAGCCTAAAGTCCTTGAGGCTTGGGAAACAATTTCCCTCTTCATAAGCTGCCTGTAATTCCCAGCTGGGAAATAAGTCAAGTTGGGCTTTGGAATACTCAGAGATCAGGAAATGAGCATTTACAGATGTGGGCATGATAGAGACTCTTCACCAGGGGACAAACTCAGAGGGAGGTTCCTGGGGTCGTTGGCAGGTCTGAATCTCACAGCAAGTGGTGGTAGTGCAGTCTACAACTTCTTCAAAATGGTGGTGCCTAATCCCACTAGTAAGACACACAGTTATGCTTTGTGGATGGCTTCAAAGAGTCCTGGTGAAATACTACACTGGCTGCATGGTCCAGAGATCCTGGAGAGTGCCTATTTGTCCAGGGCTTCCCAGAGAAGCCAAAGGCCCCTAGGAATTCTTTCTTGGTTTTTCATCCAGGTTCTGAGATCCCTGCCAGTTTGGGTGTAAGATCAGAAGTCAGCATGCTGGATACTGAAGGGAGTCTTGAAGTGGAGGTGCTTACGAGGCAGAAGAGTATGAAATATGGGGCAGCCAGAAATGGTCTGTTCCTTCAGGCTGTGGTGGATGCAGATGGGAAAGAACCAGCTGGAAGGGTTCCAAGGGTTTGGATCACTTGAGAAGGATTAAATGGTGCAGTATGGTCTAGGATGAGGTATAAGGAACTTTGGGGGGAAAGCACCTACAGGTTAGCTGAGATTGAGCAGTTCTGGCCAAAGCCCTGAGCAGAATCCACAGAACTCAAATCCCAGGTTTACTCCTGAGTCTTTACTCTGTAACTTAGAACTTCCACACTTAGAGTTTTTAGCACAGAGACAAGGGAAGACTCAGGTCCCCCAGGGCTCTGTGCTGTGGGCGTTTCAGGTTTGGTCAGCTCGCCCCCACTCAGCTAGGCTCCTTGGCTTCTGCTTTTACCCCGTGCCAGGGTGAAACAGCTCCCTGTGATCTATGGAGGAACGCCGTTCCCAGCAAGGCTTCTTTAATGGTCCTTTAACAAACTCTTCGATCTCTCTTTGGCCGCTCTGGCTCTCACTCACCTCCTCCCTCTTCCCTTCTCTACTGCCTTCTTCAATTATTTATGAGCAGCATTAATTATTCAGGAAAAGAGAAAACTCCAGGTTTGGGAACTTTACGAAGGGGAGTTGGGGTTCCTTTCCACAGTAGTTTTGAGGGTTGGTCTTGGGACCGCACTTGGCTCGATCCTGCTTCGAAACACAAGAGAAAGGGAACCCAGTAGTTGGACAGGAGATGAGGCGGGAGGGATATACTCCTCATCTTGCTCCGCTCTGGCCGCCCACTGCTTTGTGTAACCTCCAGGGACCAGAAGTTATGGTGCTCGGCCGCAGGAGTCGCTGTCCGGACCTGCTGGTGCTGAAGCCGCCAGCCTGAATCCCGAGGCTGCGGGTTGGGAGTTGGGGGTGCACCGGAGGGTGGGTAGTGGGGGCGTGGAGAGGAAGATCTGGATTCGGTCCCGGGCAGGGGGACTCCTATCCAAAAAGTCTTGTTTGCCTTCTCTCCCTTCCACCGTCCCCCGCCCCGCCCCCTCGTGACACCAGAAACGCTGTAACCAAAGATTAATTGCCTTAATCAAATCGACCCACCCTCTGCAATTAATCTTTTACCAACAAATTAGAAACAATTTACCTCAACCTCCTGGGTCAGGAGAAGAGGAGAGGTAGGGTAGTGCGGGGAACGGGCAGGATGGGAGAAGACTTTGACAAAAACCTGCAAAACGTACGAGGCTGGCAGAACCGGTGTGCTTAAAAAGCCAGCGCAGAGGTCGGAGGTCGGGTCAGCGGGGGGGCACTCCGCAAGGGCCGGGAATTCCTGGAGTGCCTTTCAGCTTCGGGTTCGCCAAGGGAGTGCAGGCCGGGGGCGGAGGACGCGGCCACTTACCTGCCTGCGCGGTCTTCGACCCTCTGCGCTTGGTCCTCCCGCCTGCCTGGCGCTCGGCGGCCGCTCCGGCTCGGTCTCCCGCGGCGCCCGCCGCCTCCCCCGCGCGGGCTCCGCCGCCGCCCGCAGCCCGCGTTCCTCTGCGCGCCTGCTTGCGGGCGGGTCCTCCTCCGGGTCCCCGTCCGGTCCCGCCCCTCCCCTGCTCTCCGTTCCCGGTAGCCCCTTTAGCTCTTCCTCCTACTTCCCCTTCTCCGCAAGTTTGTAAGTTTGGGGTGAGGGTCGATCTCCTAGCACCCAGCTTCTCGGTTCAGCTGGCTCAGATCCGCACCCCCCAACACTTCCCAGCTCAGACCTGGGCCTCTGACGCCGCCTGTTGGTCAGGCAGAGCAGGGCAGGGCCACAGCGCAGAGACAAGCCCGTCACCCATCACCCTCTCAGTGCCCAGTAGTTCAAACAGCACCACAAGAAGGGCCCGGATCTGAGGTGAGGCCTAGGGAGAAAGGTTAGCCGTGTACATCTGGTGTGCACAGCTTGGGCTGAGCTTGGGATCCTCACTGGAAATGTTGGCCTGCAGGTTTCCTGTGCCACCCACAGACGGCTCATTAAGAGCTCCATCCCTTTCCTAGTTCTTGGAGGACAACCACCTGAAGGGAGGTTGGGCCCAGAGGCCTGGGCCTTTTGGGAGCGTTGGTCGTGGACATCACTTGAGCGTCTACGGAACTGAGAAAGGAAAGCTGGGAAGGTTAAAGTCCTGAGAGTAAGTCCTTCCCATCGAGGGGGAGGGGGAGCTTTAGGGATGGGAACGAGAATCATTCTCCTTAGGGAGTGTCAAACCTGGGGTCGAGGAGGGGTTGGCAAGTGTGGTTCAGGGGTTTCCAGGTAGAGCTCAGGGCTGGGGAGGGATTCTAGTGGTGGGGGCAGAAGTCAGGACGACTAGGTAGGAGGTTTTCTGCTCTGGCCTAGTCCCTAAGCGACTACCCTGGCCTCACCCATGGAGCACTCTTCCTCCATTTGCACTTCTTGGGAAGTCTTGGCCTGGACCCTGACCCACCAAGGCATCACAGAGTGGAAGTATGCTGCTCTCACCATCCTCACCCTGTCTTTTTCACTCAGAGAATTGATGTAGTGGTTCGCACTACCCCCTCCTTCTCTAATAAACGATTCCCATAGATTATTCGATGCGGAGAAGGAAGGCGGCTGCTTAAAAAACAAAAAGCCATAGCCCTAATGAGTTCAATTACAATGTGGTAAACACATTGCCTCTACGCTTTAATTAAGCCTGCTGCCCAATTTTAACTCATTAGTAATTCATTAAGAGAACAGCCCCGTGCTGGCGCGTGGAAGGCTCCGCAGATGAACAGTGCCGGGCAGAGTCCGTGAGCTGCTGGCCTCCAGCGGCCCTCAGCGTTGGGCCTCAGCTCACCAGGTATGCTACCCAGCGGCTTCAGTGTCTATTAAAACCAGAATCCCCTCCCGGACGCTCCAGACTTGTCAGCTCTGAGCGTCCAAGATGACCTGTCCAATCCCAGTCCCTTGTTTTGTTTGTTTGTTTTTACAGTTTGCAGACCTGTTGGGTTGGTAAGGGTGATGGAGGGAGGAGCCTCGGCAGGGGAAAAAGTCCTTAGACGAAACCAGGTGGCCAGGTTAGGTGAGCTCGTGCTGTCCCTTTGCATTAGATAGAAAAAAAAAAAAAGAAAAGAAAAGAAAAGAAAAGAAGCCAGTTTTGCCTTCAGCTGTCAGCGCTCCTACAGTCTGCACGCTTGTAGAGAACCCAAACCATCCTTTCTGGGCCAGGGGTGAGGATGGTGGTGGGATGTTGGCTTCGGAAGGGGAGATCTGGAGGTCGGGGCCCAGAATCCCCTTTATCCTCTTCGCTCTCTTCCGAGTGGCTAAGACTGGGGTTCATGCGGGTTGAGACCAGCACTTGAGATTATCCCATTGTGGACAGAAAGGGTAAGAGTGTGGGAGAGTGAATCATGCCCTGGCGACGGGCCAGCAAACTACTGTCCGGTAGTTCTGTTTCCTAACGGAGAGCGCTTGGGACAGCCCCTCCCACTCCCCCGGCCTTGGCAAGTTCTGGAAAGAAAGTGTCAGCAGGCATATTGGGGGGGGGGGTCACAGTTTGGATAGGTCCCCAGGGTCTAGCGTGAAGTTTCTAAAGCAAAGGGCCTACACAGGGAGGGTTACAGAGAGAAGCTTTGGTTGAGAGAAGGATTTGAAGCACTTTCCTGCCCCACTTCTGGAGATTTCTTTGGTTCGAAGAATCCGTGGTCTTCCCGGCTGCTCACCGCGCCCCCTAGGTGCGGCTGGAACTTGTCCAAGGCGGCCAGGGCCGGCTCCGCCTTCCGAGGGCGGGTGGGGACTCCGGGCGGTCAGTGCGGAGCGCCGGGGCTGGGGCTGTTCGCGCTCCTTCCTCCCCTGAGCGCTCCTCGGGCGCCGAGCGCGTCGACACCAGTCCGGCCGCCCCAGCCCTCGTCCTAGCGCGTCTGCTTCTGGAAGAGAGCGCCCGGATGGGAGTTCCTCTCGGCGGAGGGTAAAAGTCCCGCGGCCAGGGGGCCCAGGAGGAGCGCGGGCACTCGGCTGACTCCACCGTGCTTGGCTAGGGTGCGCTAGGGGGGGTATCTTGAATTTTGGTCTACCCGCTCCTGGGGGCAAGAAATACTGCAGGTTCAGACTCGGTACCCCGAGGCTGGGGGTCCTGCTCGGCTTTGCACTCCCTGGATTCTCTAGACAGGGTTCGGGAGAAAGCTGTCTCCCGCCAGAACTGAGTCTCGGCCCTGGCCCAGGAGGGTGGCGGCACCGAGTGCACAGACCCCGGTCCCTGCTGCGACACGGCCCTGGGTCTGGTGAGTGTCGCTTCTGGTTGCTTTTCCCGAGCCTGGCCCTGACCTGATGGGTCTTCCTCCCAAGGTTTGGCCTTGCCTCAGCAGCGTCTTCCCGCGCTCGGAGGAGTAGCCTTCCCGGAGCTCGCTGGGAGAAAGGCCGCTCTCCAGTGCCCGGCGGGTGCAAGCAAAGTAGAAAACTGACCCGCGCCGCAGGCGGTCGGGCACCTAAGCTGCGGAGGGGCGGCGCTGGGAACAAGTGGGCAGCCTGGCAGTAAACCCGCCTCTTTCTAAGAATTTCCGGGTTTGGAATCCAGTTAGACGTCTGTGGGGAACTCAGAGGCAAGAGGGCATTTACCCACTCTGGGGGGAAAATCTTACCGGGAGCAACATTTCAGAGAAGTCCCTCTCGCCTGAAGTTAATTACAACTGAAATAGATTGATACACTCTGTTCCTGTTGACAGTAGAATAATGAAGTAGTTGTGTGTGTGTTGTGGGGAGAAGGGTCCTTTGCCTGCACTGTCAGGTGAAACCTTTAGAACTATCCCTGTCCTCTGCAAAAGGTGTTCTTATTTGTCAAGAGTGTCTGTTCAAACCCCAATCCAACTCCAGCCTGCTTTTTTCTTGCCAAGGATGCTGAGAACAGGACTGGAAGCCAGGGTAGAGCTTAGAGATGCCAGGGTTTTCCAAGGTGGGCCTAAGTGAATCTGTGGGTTTCATGCAATTTGCTTTCCTTTTCTTTCTTTTGTGACCTCCCCTCCCCCACAGAACTGGCGGCTGTGGCAACCGATCCTTAGAAATCAACCATTAAAATACTAAAAATGTTGTTTGCTCTATTGAAGTGTGTTTCTAAAGACAAGGATGTCACCCCATAGTTTAATACTGTAAAATGAGAGAGTTGTGGAGCGGGAGGATGCAGAAGAAAATAGCGTCTTTGGTAAGGCACAGAAAGTAGATCCAGATTTATTAGTCCCAAATAGGCAGGCTAGGACCTGTTTACAAGCCTGTCTTAGCAGAGCTGATGAAGAATGGACAACAGCTTATGACAGCCCAGAGGGAGGTTCTGGAGATGGTGTCTTGAGACTCACTGTAGAACAAGTAAAACAGGAAAAGCTTGTTGACTCATTCCTGAGTCATTTCTTTTCTTTTCTTTTTTTTTTTCTTTTTTGCAAAGAAGGAAAAACATTCACAATGAAAATACTTATATGTTAACTGTAAGTAGAACCGTTCACTTAATTATTATGTGACTATCTTGGGTTAGGGAATCATTGTCCACATTTTACAGACTTTGAAAACTGAAGCTCAGAGCGGGGACCTTTTCCTCAAGACATGCAGCTTGGTAAGTAGCAAGCCCGGTTTCAAGTTAATGTCTGTTTAGATTCTGAAATATCCAATCAACTAATAAACCATACTAATGGACCACTTTACATTCATCAAGACACTTTATCCTGGCACATTATCAAGTAGTTATGGCCCACATTAGCTGCATTTGACTATGACTCTCAGTTCTTCAGGCAGATCCATGACAGTTCATTTGGAAACTCATATTTGGGAAAGTGTATTTGGAGAAATAACACAGTTCTGGTTTGGTTATGGATTGTCGCCCAGAGGTTCATGTGTTGCACGTTTGGTCCTTGATGTGACAGGATTAAAAGGCAGTGGAGTCTTTAAGAGGTGGAATTTAATGGGAGGTAGCTAGGTCAATGGGCGCTTGACCTCAGAAATGATTAATGTGATTTGCTGGGGACTCCTAATTAGTTTTCTTGAGAACAAGTTGCTGTGCATGAACAGGCCTCAAGGCTGGAATTGTAGCTCAGTGGTTAGGCCCTGGGTTTGATCCCTGTCAACACACAGGCACACACACACACACACACACACGCACGCACGCACGCACGCACGCACGCACGCACGCACGGGAATAAAAGAAGCAAGCAAGCAAGCCAAGATACTAGGGTTGACTTCTAGATCTTTTTCTTACTTCTTCTTTTATGATACTGTCTAGTATTAGGTTCTCACTGAAAGCCATACTGATGGAGTTGCTGAGTCTTGAACATTCTGTTTAAAGAAACCATTGGTTCTTCCTACCTCCCATCTGTCTGTCTGCCTATTTGTTTGAGACAGGGTCTCGCTAGGAATTCTTGGCTGGCTTCAAAATCAGAGATCCACCTGCCTCTGCCTCCTAAGTTCTGGGATTCACCACATCCAGCTACTCTTTGGTTTTTAAACAGGATTTCATATAGCCCAGGCTGGCCTCAAAGCCACTATGACAGTGAGATTGACCTTAAAATCTTGGTCTTATTTTCTGAGTACTGGATTATAGAAGTATACCACCCCATGTGATGAAGAAACCTTTTTTAAAAAATTTATATGTTGCCTAATTTCAGGGAATTTTATTACATCAAAGGAAAACGGACTAATACAACTTCAACAGAAGATGATAATGTTCTCAAGGCCTTTGGTTAGGCACCGGACTCTTGTCTTTTCTATCAACAAAACATTAACTTCTAACTTGATGCAAGTTGATGACGTCTTTATTTCAGTTCCTGTAGCTGGGACCCAGAAAGTTGGGATGGGGTAGGGTGCTTTGACATCTATAGAGGGTTGAAACTCTCTTCCAGCTCTCAGAAGTCATTAACTTGGTGGCCTTCGGTAGTCAGTGTGCTGAAGTTTCTTAAAATCATGTATATCTGGCCCTCCTAGAGAGAAAACTCAGGCACTCCAAAGAGCAAAGCCAGCCAGTTTCTAGGTCTCAGCTGCATGCTCCTAAAGTAATACTGAGTAGACAGCAGTGGACCACAGGCATGGACTTGGATTCTTTGAAGGGCATGGTTTGAACAGAGTGTAGTGCGTGGCCAAAGCGCACAAACACCTACAGCTGATGGGCACGAAGAGTTAAGAGAATCCCCCAGTCTGAGTCTGACCCTGTTCATTCTGATGGATATCTAATAGACACCAGCATTTCTTTGGGATACACAGGGGCCTGAACTGTGCCCAGAGCTGTGTACAGGTAAATAGACAGACCCTAGACCTAGTTGGATGACAATAAATCTAATGGTTGATGGCTTTTTTTTTTCTATCACACTAACCTCTGAATATTTTAACAAGTGTTCTCCTAGGAACATTCACTTTTTTTTTTCTATTTGTAGGCCAGTGCACAAGATCCAGTCAACTCATTATCCTGACCCTGACACAAGGGGCTGTGAAAGCTGAGAGAGTTTTACCTCCAGAGTCATCATGGAAAGCAATGGCAGAAACACCTTAGACCTGTCCTTGGCTTGGCCCTTGGTATTTTAAGCATCTTGACTGTGAAAGATCATATTATAAGTAGTTTAACAGCAATCATTAACTGATTGCTATACGTGACTATATCTTTGGATAGCATATGTTCCTCATTTATCTGGCTGGCCAGCAGCAGAAATGTATTTCATATCAGGAAAAAGCCACATTTGTCGATACTCTACCATTATGATACATGTTATTTCAAAGTTCAACTGGTCCATGGAGTGAGGCACTTGAAGGACAGGCTGTCTTAGTCTCTTTGTCATTTTGGCTATCCAGGAAGAAAAAAAAAATTCCACAGAGGGTTTCCCCTGCCCCCTTTTAAAGCTCTTTACAAACAGGAAGTGAGAAGTAGGAATAAGAATCAATAGATAAGGGCTGGAGAGATGGCTCAGCAGTTAAGGGCACACACTGCTTCCAGAGGACTGAACGCTGTTTCTTGGCCCACATAAGTCAGGAGGTCTGACCTAGGGGACCTCAGATCTAGTCTCTTATTAGTGTTTTTAGATTGGGAACTGCAATACACCCTGAGGAAGTGACAAAGTGTTACTTTGTGGGATTTCTCCTTCTGTGTCCTGCAGTCACATTCTTTGGGGGACCTCATGCAAGCTAGCACATGTTCTCAGATGTTGCAAGAGTTTCTATCTCTTCTGTAGGTATTATTTTGTGTTTTTTCTTCTTCCTCCTCCTCCTCTTCCTCTCTCTTTCTCTCATCTTGGGACTCTCTCCTTTCCACCCTATCCCTACCTGTGCCTTCCCTTCCCTTCCCTTCTATTCTTTCCTGCCATGTATCTGCAAAAGTAGTTCCTTTTTCTGACTTCATCAGTCATTAGCTGACATTTGGCCATTCCTTCATGTGAATACTTTTTTTTTGTTTTGTCTGTTTGTTTGGTTTGGTTTTTTTCAAGACAGGGTTTCTCTATGTAGCCTTGGCTGTCCTGGACTCACTTTGTAGACCAGGCTGGTCTCGAACTCACAGAGACCTGCCTGCTTCTGCCTCCTGAGTGCTGGGATTACAGGCGTGCGTCACTGAGTCTGGCTGAATGCTCTTTTCTTACTGGCTATCTTATGTGTTTTCTTTTGATGTTTTTCATTTATACCACAATGATGTGCTTATTATGGACTTTCTAATTTTGAGGATTGGTATTTTTGAACAGTTCTAGAAAACTGTCATCAATTATCACTTTTTCCACATTCTCAATGTCTCTGGAGCTATGGTAGAAGTCTGCCTTATTCTACCAAACATGCCTTGAAAACTTTTCTTGCCATGACTTTTGGCTAACTTTCTTAAATTTGCTTTCCAATTTATTAAGTCTTTCTTCAACTTTCTTCAATTGCTAAACTACTACTTTAGCAATTTATTAAACTTTCAATTATATATACATATACACATATGTATATACTTATATGTACACATATATGTATATACATGTACACACATAATATGGAATATCTTCTGTGTTCTTCCAAAAATGTGCAGTTGTATTTAATGCCTTATGTTCTTTACACAAATTTCTAAGCATCTCATTTGTGTTATACTCATGATGAACACAGTTAGGGTACAGTTACTGTTTGTTGAACATCGACTGATAACATTATCTGATCTCTTTCCTAGGTGATGATTTGCTGTCTTTAAGTCTGACAGTCCTTTTCCTGGTGTATTTTGTGAATTCTGACTGAACGTTGGACACTTTATTTGAAAAGTTATCTGTGGGAATTCTTTATAAAGTCACATTCCTCTAGGAAGGACTTGCATTACTTTTTTCATTAGCATCTATTAAGTGTATAAAGTAATATTTTGTTACAATGTTTCTATTCATGTATATAATGTATTTGCTACGTGTCCTACTTTGACCATATTTACCTCATCTATGGTGGTTTCTCCTCTTCTCCAGTTTAGGACTTGCATTCTTTTTGCTAGTCACTTGTATACACTATTATTGTTCACCAAGATTATGTTAGAAACAACTTTATTAAAGTATTATGCACATATAATAAATTTCACCTATTTAACGTGTATAATTCAGTTGTGCAACTACCATCATGATCAGTCTTTAAACTTTTCTGTAGCTTCCCAGGTTCTCTTTGTCTGTTTGTAGTTATCAAGTATTTTTACCCCTCAGCTCCACAAACTCACAAGTCTATTCATTTATTTATTTAATATGCTTTGGTGTTTAACCTGAATTCATGCCTGTGTGAGGGTGTCAGATACCCTGGAATGGAAGTAACAGACACTTGTGAGCTGCTGCGTGAGTGCTGGGAATTGAACCAGGGTCCTCTGGAACAGTAGCCTGTGCTCTTAACCTCTGAGCCATCTCTCTAGCCCCTCACTTCTTATATAGATTTAATGTTTTGTATATTTCATACAAATAAGATAATATAATATGTAGTTTAAAAGTTAATTTTTTTTTTTGGCATTTGGTCTCTTATCCTAATGACTTTGAGGTTTATTCATGTTCCTAGGATCATTTTAATTTCTAACTAGAAATCTTTTGGGCTGTATAAGCAGCACAAATTAAGACTAGAATCCTGTGTAAGGCCTAGATTTATATATATATTTCCTCCATCCAATAATTAGTATGAGATAGACAAATAAATAAACCCGAGAATGGATAATATTTGCCCCTTAGGAAACGGCTTAGTTCGCTGTGATCCTATCTCCATGTGAGGGTTCCATGTAGACTCTTGCCTTAGGGATAATGCAGTCATCAAGGATGGACATCAAGTCTTCAGGCTGGGAGAAACCCTCAGGGCAAGTCAGCCCTGCCATCATCCCTTAGATTCTTTTTCCATGTTCTCTACCATTTCCTTTATCCAAAAGAGAATCCCGTTTTGCATTGAAGCAATGGATAATAGGGACTATGATCAGCCTGAATTTTGTTATTAAACATTAAAACTTTTAGATTCATGTGCATTGGGAAAGTAACAGCATGAGCCAAAGAGTGAAAAACTGTGGTGGCATGGATTTTAATCTGTGGAGGCAGGGGTAGGGGCTTCTCAATCAAGTGATGTAAAGTGAGATCAAGGCCATTATGGCAATGAGAAAAAGAAATCCCACTGAGATGGGTGTGTAGGACTTAAATCCCAATACAGAAGTCTTTTTTTTTTTTAATTTTAGTTTACCTTTACAAAGCGTTTAGAAGTTCCGTGCTGACAGACAGCATGGCCCCTCTCTGCACACTTGTTGGGGCTCCAGTCGGGGTATATGTGTTGGTGGGTGTTGACTAACTCTTCTTGCTGTCTTCATGTTTGCATGGCCTCTCCTCTGCGTGGACCCTCTTGTGCCTGAGCAGAATGGGTCTAAGGGTGAATGCCCTGCAGCAAACTCTGCACTTCCATGGTTTCTCACTGTGGAGGCGCTGGTGATCTTGGAGGTGTGAGGACTGCACAGGCGCCTTATTGCAGGAGCTGCACTGAAGGGATCCCTCTGGTGGATGAAAAGCTGCAATTTATGGAGAAAGCCCTTCTTGTACACACTATGTAGTGCCTGTCTTCCAGTGGGATGACCAAGTGGGTCTATAGGACTTAGTGGCTCAGTGACTCCAGCCCGTCTTGTTCTGAGGGCTCCAGGCTGTGCCGAAGCATGGTTCCTCCATAGGACCCTTTGCTGCTTTCCACCACACTCTCCTTGACGAAGACATGGAGGCCGGAGGCTCTGGAGGTTAGATATACTCTCTGCCACCAGCTGGGCCAGGATCTCTGTCTTAGTGTGCAGGTCAGACACCAGCTGAAGGCTGGACTCAGAGTCTCCTCAGATCTTGAAAGGGATCTGACCTTGCTGAAGAGGTAAGTATTCTTGCTGTCTTGGGTGCTAGGATATGAACCATGGCGACTTTTGACCTGAGGCTGTCCTAGGACTTTCCTTGATCGAGTGTGACTATCATGTTTATAGCCTCATGTAGGGTACAGTTCTCCCCTAGTCTCTGACAAGTTCTAGAATATGATGCTTTAGTGAGTCTGTCTGGATGGGTGTGCCCTGCTTCCTCACAAGTCTCCGTCCTGTCTTCTTGCCTGCAACCTTAGGTGTGGGATCCTGTCTCAAAAGCAAAAAATCCACTAAGATTTTTTGCTTTCACCATATCTTTGCCTTTGTTTAGTCTTATGAATACCCCAATTCAACATTGATGTGTGTGTGTGTATACACACATACACACACACACACACACACAAACATATAGTGGGCATGGTGGCATATCCTGTAATCCCAGTCTGTAGTCTGTCAGCCTTGGCTATACAGTGAGACCCTGTTCTTTGAAAAAGAGGCTTCTTTCCCTATGTTATATGTAAAAAGGATCTTTAGGGTATTCTCTATGCCACATACTGCCAGGAGAGAAGGCTGACGCATGCGTCGTATGAGGCTCACTCACTGGCTTGTTTAGATCTCAGGCTGGTGGATGATGAGGGGGACTTTTCTGTGGTGTGCAGGGGGCCATTCCAGTCTCTGCTGTTACCTCTTTTCCACCTTCGAGTTCCAAGTAGAGTGCTGTTTGTGAACCACTTTGTCCAGGGTCAGCTTGCAGGTGTGCCTGCCCTCACTCTTTTGTACATTTTTACCAACCCCTTTCCATACCTGGTGGGTCAGTGGAAGAAAATAAAAACAAAAAACAGCCATTCACCTTAAGCAGTGTTAGCGTTTATGCATGCAGTGGAAAGGGAGAGACTAGGCACAGTAGGAAACTGAGGTCCAGAGAGACCAACCGATTGCTGACTGTCACAGAGAGCAATAACTTGAACTCAGGCACCAGACTCACCGGATGATGTGCTCCCCCAGGCCATTCTGTACCCTGTTGGCGACTAGGAAACCATTGGGAGAGGGTGTCTCTGGTGTCTCCTTGACATAGGGAGAAGGTTCTGGGGAGTCTATGGATTTTCTCATCTTTGGTTTCTCCGTCTCTCCTGCCCATTGTTATGTGAGAATCCCAGCTGAGGAAAACGAACCAAACCAACAAAACCTCAAATCGCTGCTCAGCGTTTCTGCTTCTGAGCAATACAAATCACTGTGCAGGAAGTGCCGCTTCTTGGCCTGTTAGAAATGACCAACTGCTTTGATTGGTTAGCTGGAAGAAAGGGATGGGGGGGCATCTCAATCCTCCTGCCTTAGCTGCTTGTCAATGAGTTTCTTATCTCATTTTGGGGGAAAGGTAATGTCACTAATGTTCTATCAGCTTGTTGATACAAAATACCACGAGATGCATCTCTGGTGTTTGCACTGTCAGGTTCCAGGTTCTGAGAAGCTATAATTGAGCTCTACACTGTATGGACTTGGCAGAGTCCTCAGTAGTGTTCACAGAAGACTGTGGGTAACAGGTTTCTCCTGCTTTGAGGAGAGAAGAGGGTGGGACAGAGAGGTGTCACTTAGTCACTTGCATTTGGAATTGAGGGGGTCCCAGACAATACCTGCAGCCTCACTTCTGGTGACATTATCAGGCACTGTTTGGGAACCGGTTGGTGCTGCATTTGTGTTGGTGTCCACATGACTTCTTGATGAGGACCAAAAGACAGCCTCAAGAACCCCAGAGAGAAGAAGTCTGGGTCACTACTGAAGGAAAAGTCATGCCAAAAAGCAAGCTGTTGGACTGAATACAAGAGGTAAACAGTTTATAAGAAATGCAATGACCCTGGTCATGATGGTGCACAACTCTAATCCCAGCACTCTGGAGGCAGATACAGGCAGAACAGATCAGGGCCAGCCTTGTTCAGATAGCAAATTTCAGGCTATGTAGACCTTGTCTTAGAAAGAGAGCGGGGGCAAGGAAAGTTCCATGCCTGTTTTCTGGAAATGTCTTCTGGGAAATCAGATTTTATTACATACATGCCAACATGGGTTAAAAAAATATCCAAAGCAATACCCTCACCTTTCCCTTATTCTGTTTTAAAAATTTTATATTAGTTTATTTGCTTTACATCCAAGGGTGCCCTCCCCCAGCCCACCTCACTTCCACTCTTTCCCCCTTCCCCTCTCCCTTCTGCCCCAGAAAAGGGGAGCCCCCATCCATGCATATTAACCCTCCTTAGCACATCAAGTCACACCAGGACAGCACATATCTTCATCTCCTGAGGCCAGGCCAGGCAGCTTTGCCAGGGGGAAGCGACCCAAAAGCAGGCAATAGAGTCCATGTTAGAAACAGCACCCCCTCCACTTTCCAGGCACCCCATTTGAAGACCAAGCTACATGTGTGCAGGGAGCATAGGTCCAGATCATGAATGCTCCTTGGTTGATGTCCCAGTCTCTGAATGCCCCCGTGGGACTGGGTTAGTTGTCTCTGTTGGTCTTCTTATGAGGTTCCTGTCCCCTCTAGGTCCTTTCATCTTTCCCCCAACACTTCCAAAGGACCCCCCAGAGTTCTGCTGCATGGTTGGCTGCAAGTCCCAGCATCTGTGTTGATATGCTGTTGGCTGGAGCCTCTCAGATGCCAGTCAAGTTAGGCTCTTGTCTGCAGTAAGCACAGCAAGAGCATCATTGTTAGTGTGAGGAGCTGGCTCTCTACTGTGGGCTGGGTCTCAGGTAGGGCCAATTATTGTTTGGACTTTTCCTCTATCTTTGTTCCCTCGTTAGCCCTGCATTTCTTGTAGGTAGGGCAATTTTTGGTTCACAGGTCTTGTCGGTGGGTTGTCGATCCCCTCCTTCCACTAGTCTTGCCTGACTGGGAAGTGGTCACTTCATTCTTCATGCCGCCTCCCTTCCCTGCCTCATTAGGAGTCTCAGCTAGAGTCACAGCCATATCCTCCCAGGCACCTACCCTGTAGCAGGCCTCCACCTTGACCAAGAGCTGTACCTTCCCATTGTGTTTCCATCCCTTTCACCTCCCACCCACATTTCCCCACATCTGATCCCCACCATTGTTTCCCTCCCCATTCCATCTCCTGTCCAGTTCCCCCTCTTCATCCATTCCTGCTGCTTATTCTGTCTCCCCTTCTGAGTGACATTCACGCATCCTCCCTTGGGCCTTCCTTGTTACTTAGTTTCTTTGGGTCTGTGGATTGTAGTATGTTTCTCCAGTATATTATAGGTCTAATATCCACTTATAAGTGAGTACATACCATGTGTATCTTTCTGGGTCTGGGATACCTCACAAATATATGGAACGCTTCATGAATTTGCGTGTCATCCTTGTGTGGGGGCCATGCTAATCTTCTCTGTATTGTTCCAATTTTGGTGTCTGTGTCGCTGAGGCGAGCACTCTTTCCCTTATTCTTAGGAACAAGCTCCTTAGAGGGTGGTTTGCATGCAGGTGGGTCCCTAATTGAGAAGCTACGCATGGCTAATTGGATGACGCTTGTCTTTCTCTGAAGCTGTGGGGAAAGAGCAGGACCTGGAAACATGATAGAGTCCTCTTTAGGCCACAGAGATTTGAAAGTGCTGCTCTGGGCATTGCCAGGCGTTTCCTGCGGCAGCCTTCAAGGCTGCCCTACCTATGTGGTGCTGAATTGACCCTCTTTTTTTCTGTCTTATAAAAGTAAGACATGCACTAATGGACATGAGTGCAGCAGTTAAAAATCACGATGAATGATGGGAGCTGTTACCAAGCCTCAGGACCTGGTTTCATTTGTACTTGATTCTCCCTGAAATGTTAGGACTTTAAAAGCAAGTTGGGGGAAAGTCCCCTTGATGGCCTCAGGTTGTGGGCAGTGAGTACTGTGGGCACTGTGCCCAAACCGCACCCACGCTGCACTCACTGCTCAGGATGCACGTTATCCCTTGCAGGCACCCAAGCAGCTCCTTGCAGGTGGGAGGTGCTGAGGACTTCGGTCCCTGGGGAGCAGGCCTGGACAGTGGTTGATAAGAGCGGGTGTGGAGCTGTCCGGCTCCCGTCCGTTGGACAGCCCGCTCTGCTGCTCTGCCTCCTCGCAGCACAGTGGAGCTCAGCTGTCTACAGAGCTCACTTGAACCGCCACTCACTGATTTGGATTGTCTTCCCTTTGAACCGCCACTCACTGATTTGGATTGTCTTCCCTTCCTTCCTCTCTCTTCCTTTCTTCCTGGGACCATCTCCCAGATAACTATCTGCTCTCAAGCACTTGTGGCACCTGCTTCAGGGAGAATCCAAACCAAACACACAGGGCTGCATTCTCTTAATTGAGCATTCTTTAAAACAACATCAACAACAACATTTGCTTTTAATTTTGTGTATGGATATTTTGCCTGCATGTATGTCTCTGCCTTTGGAAGCCAGAAGAGGGTAATGGATCTCCTGAGACGAGTTACAAGCAGTCGTAAGCTGCTATGTGAGTCCTGGGACTTGAACCTGGGGCCTCTGGAAGAGCAGCCAGTGTTCCTTGGATGTACCACAGTTCACACATTCATCTACTGAAGGATACTTACAAGTTTCTCCAGTTACAAATAAAGCTACTATAACATCCATATAGTTTTTAGCACATTTGGGGACTGCCAGAGAGCATGGTTGGATGTCCTTTAACTTTTTAATCTATAGGTCTCCTGCACACACATACGCATGAAGGATTGAACAACCAGCCTCAGGCACACTGGGCATACATTCTATTACTCAGGGACATTCCCAGCTCTTTTTATCTTTACATTTTATTTGTTGAAAAAACTGGATTGTTTTCCCTAAATAATTTTTTTGGCCCTGATTTTTCTACATGAATCCACGTGATACTAGTTTCTTCCAGAAATGAGCTATTAAGTCCAGAAGTGTGTTCAAATTTAAATCTATCTATCTATCTATCTATCTATCTATCTATCTATCTATCTATCTATCTATCTATCTATCTAGTAACTGTTTTATAGGTGCTGTTGTCTTTGTCCATGAACTTCCTCATTAAAGGGGCCTGAAGATCAGGGAAAGACTTAACCAGTGGTGGAGCTCTGTGAGTTTGAGGCCAGCCTGGTCTACATAGTAAGTTCCAGGCCAGCCTGAGATCACTTATGTATAAAAGCATTAGAGGATGTGGTGGTGTGAATGAGAATGGCCCCATAGGCCCCTAGATTTGAATATTTGGTCAGCAGGGGGGTGGCACTATTTGAAAGGATTAGGGAGCGCAGCCTTGATGGGGGAAGTGTGTCCCTGGGGGAGGGCTCTGAGTTTCAGAAAGCCCCTTCCAGCCCAGAGCCTCTCTCTTCTTGCTGCCTCTGAATCCACATGTAGACCACTCAGCTATGTCTCCAGGACCATGTCTGCCTGCGTGCCATGATGCTCCCGGACCACAAAAACAACGAATGGACTAAACCTCTGACGCTGTGAACAAACCCCAATCAAATACTTTCTTTTGGTTATGTCTACTCACAGCAAGAGAGCACTGACTAGGATAGGCCATCAAGTCAGCTCAGTGAGGAAGAGGGCTTTCCACCAACCCTGATGATACAAGCTCAGTCTCCAGAATCCTCACGGTAGATGAGAGAAGTAACTCTTGCAAGCTGTTCTTTGACCTCCACATGTGAGCCAAAGCAGGCAAGCTCCTGACCCAATAAATAATTAAATGTAAAAAAAAAAAAATTAAAACCAGTTAGAAGCATGTGTATGGATTCATGTGCGCATGTTTGTTTGTGTGTCTCCAGGCTGAGAAAACAATACGTGGCCCAGATCTGCCAGATTTTTCTGGCTCCTGGAGTCTGTTAATGAGGAATAAGATGTTCTGATACAGGCAGTAAAGGCTGCATGATAATGATATCACTACCGTGAGGAGCTGTGGTCGCAAAGAACGAAGAACCTGTTTCCGCTTCTGGCTGACTCGGTTGTGGTGAGCACTTTCACTTCCCAGCCTCTCCTGTTTAATTTTTTAGTTGGCGTGCAGCAATCACATTAGTTGTATTTAATACATGGTATATTTGTTCTTAGACTTTTATGACTCCTGCTAATTAACTGTACAGTCTTTTATTAGTGTTTGAGATTCTAATTACTGCATTCCCAGGAAGTGTAATATTGTTTAGACAGCACTGCCTCTTTATTGACTTTCAGGTTTGCCTCTAGAAACTCAAGTTCGGAGTCTCAGGGAGTCTATGTTCCCTGAGGAAGAACACTCTGGCTTAGCCCATCCTCCTTCTTTGTGAGTGGACAAAACAGGCTCTTAGAATTGGGTTTCATGTTGAGTGGCCCATTCCCTGCCAATGGCTGGTGTTCAAGCAGCTGGTGGCACTCCCATGATTGGTCAGGAAGTGATCTGTGATGTTTCCTCAAGCCTTTGTGGTGTGTCCAGGGGCTCTGCTCCTGATGGTCCAGGTTTTTCCTCTTATTCTTCCCATAGAGCATGCTCCTTGCTCTGTCTTGGCTCTGTGTGCTTTCTCAATGGGAACATCTGCCCTTCTGTCTGGCTATGCTTGTCCATCCCTTCAGGTCTTGTTCAGATACTGCTTCCTCTATAAGCCTTCCCAGTGCCCATCTCCCACTGAACTGTAGTCTAACCTCTAGTCTTACAGGTACCTTCATCTTGGATCTTCATTTGCCGCCTCTAGTGTGTCTTCCCCATGCATGTAACCTGAAATATAAACTCTGGGAACATAAAGATTACCCCATGGGTATTATCAGAAGTCTCGGCTATCTTTGCACACTGGGGACATTCAGCCACCACTTGCAGATGGTTGATCTCTTATTAGGAGATGAGGGATGCAGTGTGAATTTTCTGAATGAATTCTACGACTTACAATGATAGCCTTAAATGTAGAATAACAAAATCATTGACAATTAGTCCATTTGATGTACATCAAGGTTTCTGTTGAAGTCATGTTTTCCCTTTTATTGCACCAATGAACTGGCATCTGTGATGTTGGGCATCACCTCAGTATGGGACTAAAATACTGACGCACACGCAGGACTGTCACTGAAAGGGTGGACACGCTTGGCAAAGGCGGCCATGTTACGGCGCGGGTAGTGGTGTTCTAGAGCAAGCCACTGCTGGAACAAGGGGTGGGAGAGTCCCTGTTAAGCGTCCCCACCCTCTGTTTTCCTATTGACTTTGGTGAGTAGCTTTTCCCAAGAGCAAGATTTCGCAACATTATTAGACAATGATTTCTGCCATGTTTACTCCTTAGACCGAGAAGAGGCCATGCATGCTTCTTCAGGGTCTGCTCAGGCCCTGAGGTTAAAATTGAAGTCTAGTCAAGGCTGCCATGACTAGGGGTAGCCTTCGGAAAGCTCCCTAACTTGCTATCCTGATTAGGTTTTACCATCAACTTGACACAACCTAGAGTCATCTTGGAAGAGAAAACCTCAACTGAAAAGTTTCCTCAAGCAGATTGGCCTATGGGCATGTCCATGTGGTGAGAACTTTATCATTAATCACTAGCCCACTGTGAGCGGCACCATCTCCAGGCAGGCAGTCCTAGGTTGTGATGGAGCCAGTAAGCAATATTCCCCCACGGTTTCTGCTGCAGGTTCCTGCCTAGGCTTCCTCCTCCACTGGAATGTGGCCTGGAAGCCTAAGTTGAAATAAACTCATTTCTTCCCTTAGTTGCTTTTGGTCAGAGTGGTTTGATCACAGCCACAGAAGGAAACTAGAATACTTGCCCATACCCACAGAAATCATACAGAAAAGCTGAGAATGCATTAACACAATTGAAGATTTAGGGATCTGGCGTATGGTGAATGTTCAGCTACTGAGGGCTGTTATTTCCAGAAAACATTCATTCTTTATCCCTATATTCTCCTCCCTCAAGAACTTTAGCCCTTCTTCTGTGGTACCAGCCGTGTTGCAGAGCCTCAGAGAAATAGCTCATTAGATCCTGTCTTCCGACACCAGGAGCCCAATTGGGTAGGTAGAAGACAGAGAGAGGAGGAACCACTGCATTCTCCCTCCTGACCTGCTTTCCAGCAAGCTTGCTGTCTCTTTCTGGGCTTTGCCTTTACCAAGTGCAGAGCCAAGGAGTGAGAATTTCTGTAGGTCCCATTGGGTCACAGGGGGGTGAATGAGTTAACATTTACAAAGTGCTTTGAGCTCCTTGGGGAAAAGGCCCAATCTAAGTATTCTCATTAGCGCATGAATAATAGATGAGCCTAAAGCACTTTGTAAATAGGAAGTTCTTTAGCAACGCTAAATAATACTCCCCTGGACCTACCTGTGATCGAAGGGAGGGGCGAGTTCTTAAAGCTCTGATGGTTCTAGTTCACACTGTCACTAAGGCTGAGTGAGATCTTGGATAAAATAATTCCTTCCTTCTGCCTCTGAGAACAGAGAGGAAGGAATGGTGACGTCAAAGTCAACTCGTGTAATTAGGTGCCTCTTGCCAGTGCTTAGAGTGATTCGGACAGCAGGAATCAGAGCAGTCATCCGTGACAGGGTGGGCTGACCTCTAAAGCAGAACTGCACTCCTGGGCAATGGCTGCCCCTGCTGCCCCTCCTCTTTGGCACTGTGAGAATGAACTTGCCTTTTCTTTGGAGGCAGAGCATAGAAGGGTGTGGTCCTCAAACCCTGGGGTGTGGAGAAAAGACCTGCTGGGTCTGCATCCTAGAAAACATTTTATGGCCTTATCTACTTAATCTAGGGTTTATCTCAATGCTTGGATGAAGTTCTGTAGTGGTAACTGCATTCATGTTGTGTAATGGATCCGTAGAACTCTTTGTCTTACAGCTGAAACTTTATCTTCAAGTCACATTCCTCACTCACCTTTACTTTCCCCAGATTCTACAACCACCCTTCTGCTTCATTTGGCTTCTTCAGGTCCTTCTTTGTAACTAGAATCATGCACTATTTGTCTCTTTGTCACAGGCTTATTTAATTCAGCGTAAGGTCTTTGAGTCTCATTCCTTTTGTAGCCTGTTAAACTGTGTGTGTGTGTGTGTGTGTGTGTGTGTACCTGTGAGCACAGGTGCCCTCAGAAACCGAAAGGCAGTATCTGGAGGCATAGGTGGCTGTGAACACCCAACATGGGTGCTATGTTCTGAACCTGGATTCCATGTAAGAGCAGTATTTGATCCTAATTTCTGAGCTGTCTCTCCTGCTCTTCCACCCTATTTTATTTTTCAAAAGAAGGCTCTCTCGTTGAACATGGAACTCACTGATTTAGCTAGACTGGGTCGGTCAGCAAGCCCCAGGGATCCTCCTGTCTCTGTCTCCACAGTGCTAGGATTACAGGAGATGACTATGGGTGTTGAAAATTGAACGCAGGTCCTCTTGTATGTGGCAAACACTTTGCCAACAAGTCAGAGCTACAATCCTTCTCTCCCTTCCTTTCTTCCTCTTCTCAGTCCCTTCTTCTCTCCCTCCCTCCCTCCCTCCCTCCCTCCCTCCCTCCCTCCCTCTCTCCCTCCAGAGTGTCACTATACAGCCTTAGCTGGCCTAAAACTTGATCTGTGGATCAAACTGCCTTCGGATTCACAGAGGTCTGCCTGACTCAGCCTCCAAAGTGCTGGTACTAAAGGTATAAAAGAAGTCCAGCATGGCTCGACTTGTTCTTGCTCTTTAAAGGCCAAACAATATTCTCTTGTAGGTGGATGCTCTTTCTGTTTATTCGTTCATCCACTACTGGACACTTAGGTTGCTTCCACTTCTGGTTTTTTTTTTTGTGAACAAAGCTGTTATGAACATGGATGTATAAATATGTTTGAATGTATGCTTCTACTATTTTGGGAAAATACTCAGAGGCATGATTAGTGCACCAAACATTATTTCTGTTTCCAGTTTTTAAAGGAAATTATCACATCCAACTGGTCTTCAACAAACATAGTATTGGAAGAAAACTCTTAATGTTTATTTAAATATGTTTATTTTATGTGTATGGGTGTTTTACCAGCTTGCATGTCTATGTACTATACCTAAACCATGTGCCAATAGAAGCCAGAAGAGTGCATTGGATCCTCTGGACTGGAGTTACAGAGTTGTGAGCTGCTATGTGGGTGCTTGAAATTGAACCTTGATCCTCTGAAAGGGCAGCAAGTGTTCTTAACCATTGTGTCAGCTCCTTAACCCTGGAAGCGAATTCTTTCACGACTTCAGATTCTCTAGCCTGCATGGCTCCCCTCATCAAGGGCCTTAATGTCACCTGTGTGTACTAAATTGTGACCATGAAGATAATTTGCATAATCATTTTAGTTTAGTAAGAGGATTAATCCCACAATTTCACAAATTGGGGCTTGGATGGGGTGTTAGTGATCTGCTATTCACTGAAGGTACTCTCTCATTTGGACACAGCACGGGATCAGAAATTCAACCTTACACAACAAACTCTTCTGGCTGGGATGACTCTAATTAGAGGTATCAGGTTAAAATTGTTCCCCTTAACCTGAGTCCATTGGCTCAGTAGGAGGACATAGAATGAGTCGAGTATCTTCTGCTGGTATTTTGAGGCAATTCTCACCTGGCTTCAAGTCTTCTCTTTGGCCCACATCTGTCCTCATTAGGCAGCTCTCAGACTGATGGCTCCCAAGTAGAACCAGATGTATGGAACATTCCCACTCAAAATCTGCTTTATTTCACCTAGGTGGGTTTTCCCAAGTGTCATTCTATGCCTGTCGATGGCCTGGGCTGTGCCCTGGAGCGGCTGTTGTAATGCATTTTCCGTCACCAAGCTGGACGCTGACATGCATGTTTCGTCTGCATGCCAGTCCAGGCACTGTTTGCTTCCAGATAGAAACAGGAGAATCCCCAGGATCAAAGGTTCTGTTTTTCTCAGGAGCAGCTAGAGTGCACTCAGGGTGAAGCTCCTGTGCTAGGCAAGGCTGCCGGTTTCACTAGGGGCAGCGGAAATGAGTTTTCCACTGGGTGTTACAGTTAGCTCTTTTAAAATGAGGGTGCTAGTACAGTATGGCAGTGGAAACTCCGGGCACTGCAGGAGCCTGTGATGATGCCGCAGGGTTAAGCTGCTGCATTAAAAAATCAACCGGAAAGCAGGTTTGGTGAGATGCAGTTCTGGTGCGATGCAGGTCCATGGCTGCCAAGAAAGTTCTGCATGTTGGTGAATCACAGAGGCTAGCAGCGTGTGGCTGACTGGTCAGCATCCAAGCACCACTGGGGAGAAGGGAACCCTTCCTTCCCCAGAATAAATGGTAAGCCTCAGACAATCATGGTGGAGGAATGGCCCAAGTCAGAGAGAGATCTTTATTTTGTGAATTAGGGACATAACTTTTGGGCAGTAGGAGGAGTTTTGAGGATGAATATGCTGGTGCTGCCAGGGACGCTTGATTTACATGTAACAAGACAACCCTATCATGAGGGGAAAGCAGTACTTAATTATCCTATGGGCAGGGGAGGATCTCCAGGTACAGTTAACTGTCAATGGTTAAAAGGCAATACACCAAGACATCTTATTAGCATAAGGTAGATATCTTCAGGAATCCCTAGGTGCTTGCTGAGCAGGTTTCTTATCAGGAAATGGTCAGACCTGTAATCCTCCCTGAGGGCTATGTGGTGCTCCTTATGGGATCTGGGGTTTCCCAGATCAGGTGAGGAGGAAACCCTGCTGAGAAAGGGAGTCCATTGTCACAGACTGAGCTCAGACACTTTCCTGAAACTCCAGACTTCCACCTTAATAGCAGGGTTCCACACCCAAGGTCACTCACAATATAGACAGGTATCACCTGCTGTAAGCCACAGGTCTCTGCCTTTATACTCTTCTAGATGCAGGGTTTAGAGGAACCACAAGCTGGAAGGAGGACAGCTTTACTTATAGGGCATGTGTAGGAAATGTAGATTTCTTTCCAAGGACACATGACAACTTAGATATATCAGCTGAATGTGTGTGGCTGCAAGAACATCTAATGGTAGCTTGTGTTAAAAAAAATCTAGCTATGGCACAGGGCTATATGACCAAGAGGTTTTAGGTTTGGTGGTTTTGGTGGAGTCATTGGGGAACCAGGCTATTTCTATGTGACCCTGACAAGCTATCTTGGATCTTATGCTTATTGTTTCATGATCAAAAGTAGTAGAGTCAACTCTAACGAGAGAACCTTCATTCTGAGAGAGGAATAAAGCAGGTTCAACTTGGAAAAGCATTCTTTGAAGTTTCCATTAGGCAGACTTGTGGTTACATTGCTTTCTGAACCAAGTCACATCTCCCACTAGCTGTTGGCACTGATAGTACCATGTTAGGTGATCAATTATGGTTGATCTTCTGGGTAGAGACATGCTGCTGTCTGAACTATTGTGGGGGCAGTAGTACCTCTAAGAAAGCAGGGAACAGCTGAGACCAGCCAAATGACAGTGTTCTCTGTAGACACACAACTCAGAGGAAGGATTAGATTGACCATGAGTTTTGGTTATGAACATGAAATTTACAGAATCATCTATAGTGGACTTTAAATGCCTTTGATGAATTGAAGATAGAAAGAGAGCAATTGCCATACCTCTCTGAACTATCTCCTTCCATCCTTCCTGACATTTTCTTAGCCGTGTTATAAAGACAAAGAAACAATGACATATCTGAACAACACTTCTCAGTGCACAAATATGTTATCCATCTGGCCTTATTGATAACTGTGTTGTTGTTTTCAGCAAACTTAGGTTTAGAGGGCAGAGTTAGTTATACTTCTCAGCATATAGAAAACTAGCACCATTTGCTGATAGCTGGCCTTTCTTGTAATATCAATTGAACTATCTTTTCTTTTTTTTTTTTTATTCTCATCATCTTCCACTCTCTTTTTTCTTTATGCACATTGGCAACCATTCTCAACAGGTCCAAAGTATATCTTGTAATTTGTACATGTATCTGTAAAATGTGTTTTGTCCAGTGTGTGTGCAGTTGTATGTACTCACATGGCCACGTGCCAGAATTTCATTCTGGTCTGTCCTTCCAGTCCCCAGCTCTTGAGTGTCTCTTGCTGGTGTGCATCTCTACTTTAGGGCCTCGACAAGCTGAATCTTATTCCATGTGGTGAGTTTATTATCTTTGCTCATCTGTGTCCCTGTAGCAGGAACCTTGGTTGACTCTGACTCTTGAGAGCGAATATCTTCATGTGTGGACATGAATCTGCTCATAGACTCTGCTGGGATGCCACAGGGATACAGGCTCAGGAGCACAGAGGAGGAGTTATAAAAGGGACACTTGTTTGGATAAGTATCTCCTAAATGGCTCTCCAGAAAGGCTACACTCATCTGCCAAACCAGAATGGTTCTCACTTAGCTGGAAAGTGGGTCTCAAAGGTGCCAAGTAACTTGCTCAAGCTTATACCACAGTGACAGTGAATCAGGATAAGAGCCCGACTGCAGGTCTAACTTCAGAGCCTCTTCTTTCCCAGAGTTCAACCTGCAAGATGCTGGGTCATAATATTGAACACTAACAGAGAGATCTCCAGAGGTTCTTGCTTTTCAGGTGACACCTGGAATTTCAGAAACGGCTTCTGATACGCATAGCAAATTTCAGGCAGAAGAAAGTGAAAGTTGGTGGGAAGCTCTTGGGCTGTGTGGTCTGCCTCAGCTTGCTCCAGGCATTCTGGGTTGCCTTACAGTTGCTACTACACTATTCAGGAAAGTATTTGAAAGACTCATGCCAGGGACTGGAATATCATGCCCTCATCTTTGTCTAATCTGAAAGTGAAAGAAGAGTTGTAGATTAGGCTTTAGAAAGCATGCAGTCCTGAGAGAAGCCTGAAGTTACATAGCTAGGAGCAGAATAGGGCAGGTCTGTATATCCTTATACATACATTAATTATTCAATATATATTAATTAATACAGAAAGTTATTATGGCAGTAGTTATTTCTAAACCAGATAATTTCCAAATAAAAGACACAGAAACTTGTTATATTTATAATCTTAAAGCACTAGAGCACTCCATGGTGACCTCCTGTCCCTTCTTCATCTCCATCCTCTTCCTTCTTCTCCCTCACGGTCCTTCTTAGACCCCATGCCCAGGAACTTAAGACCTGCTTACTTCTCTTCTGCCCAGTTACAGGATCCAGCATTTTTATTAACCAATCAACCTTAAATTAACTAGAGCAAAGTTTACATAACAAAGACAGGTAAACATGAGAAGGGGCTCCCCTAGGCAGCAACCAGATCTTGAGGGTCAGTAATTAGCATTAGAATACACAGTACCAGACCAACTCACAACACAGTTAACTGGCAAGAGTCTGCTACCCTGCACCTGGCAGCTTTTCTCAGTCTTTGTGGAAATCCGTACTCTTGATTCTCAAAGGCCTGAAGTGTGCACCTGAAGATGTATGTACTTTTCTAGGTGTATGAAGGTGAGGAAACCAAATTAACTGTCTGTAGCATTTGCCTGTTTCTACAAGGCAAACCTCCCCCCACAGCCAATTTCAGACTGTGGAATCACTGTTGCTGCCCATGAAGTTGAGAGAGCCAGGTGCTAGCATTGTGGACACCGCACAGAGCCCTTTTACCCTGAGTACAAAAGACAAAGAGTATCCAGAGCACAATGGTCAGGAGATTATGTTTTGACTGTTTAATAGACTTTAGGTGATGGTTAAATGTACTGTGTTAGGTTCTTTTCTGTTGTAAAGATTTAAAAAAAGTGACAAGAGCAACTGAAGGGATAAAGGGTTGATTTTAGCTCATAGTTCATTGCAGTGCATCTGGCAGAGAAGTCGCAGCCATAGGAGCTCTAGGGAGCTAGTCACATCACATTATAATTAGGAGCCGAGAACAATGAATGCATGCGTGCAAGTGCTCAGCTTGCCCTCTCCATTGCATACAGTCCAAGATCCCCCTCCCAGAGAATAGTCTCATTCACAGTTACGTTGGGCCTTCCCACACCAACTAGTGTGGTCATGGAAATCCCTTACAGATATTCTCAGAGGCTAACCTTAATCCCAGACAGTCCCTCATACCCTCGCCTGGCGGCTGGACTCCTAGATGCCTAGTTGATAATCCTGTCTCATTTACCAAATGCAAAGTCTAATAATGGTTGTGTTCATCATTGACTCATGAAATCCCTTGGCATTGAACACTTGGGTAGTTTGAGTAAGGATGAGCCAGTTATAGCTCATCCCAGGATATACAGGTTTGAAACAAGTTTGTTTGCTGGCTGCCTAGCTTTCTAGCTTATATATTCATCTTGATTTGTTTGAATACACTGTGGTGTAAACATGAAATAGAAAATAGCGTAGGACAAATGGGCTATTACAAAGATAAATTTTATCTACAGTGGCAGCATTAGCTCTTTAGACCTCCAAACTATAAATGTTCCAACTCCTCCAGGTAAACTTTAAAAAGAATTGCATTGTGCTCCTTTCTGTTTCATTAATCATGGGATTATAATTTATTACTTTTTAAAATGGACAACTCAGAGACTGTTGTGAGAAGCTGGGGATCTTCTGGGAGGAATGACCCCAGACTACTGTGCTATTGAGGTCCTTGGACTTACTTTACTCTCATTTCTTTAGAGTGTGGAGCATCAGAAATTCTCAAGTCTAAGAAGGAGGCTGAGCATCACTTTCCCTCCATTGGCTGTCAGTAGCTGTTTGGGGTTCATTGAGTGGACCATAGCACAGAAGAGGGTCCAGGGCGGGGACAACTGCCAAGACACATGTGCTTTTTGCCTTGGATGGCGTTAACATCATTTGGGCAACTTTTATGAAGTCACTGGAGCTGGGGTCACCCCTCAAAAGGTAGCAGGGAGTCCAGGAGTGAGAGCTCACCTCCCCCCACCCCCATTCCACTGCCCTAATTAACAAGTTGGGTCCTCTCCAGGTCCTCTTGTGGCTCTCCTGGGGCTGGGTTCCACTGGGGGCCGGCAGACAGTCTTACTTTAAGCAGTGTATTGATTCTCACGTGGTTCTAGGGCCCCTCTTGGGGGAGCACTCTCTGTTTTAAGTGCATGCAGTTACTCTCTTGACTGGCTTGTAAACAGGTTTTAATGGGGCTATTAGTGTAAAAGGACAGGAAACTTTCAAAAACAACCTCTTAAATATTCATGAGGATGTTAAATCTGGCGCTTAATCACCAGTGTTTGCACACAGCTAACCGGGAGGGAGGACAGCTAACAGGCTGCCTTCACTCGGGGCAATTGACAGGACATTAATAAACGCTCTTACAGGCATGATGAATGGGCAAGAGATTAGAAGGATTGTTATTTTTTTTCCCATTTTTTAAAAACAAAAGGGCCTTTTTCCTTTGGGGATCCCTGCTCTGGGGTAGGGGCAGGTTGTCAACATGGAGGTGAAGGTGGGTTCAGGAAGATGGAGGATAATGATGATGATGTGTGTGTACATGCGCGCACACACACGCATGCATGATGGATGAATGAATTTTTTCCCTTCAGAAATAGTTAACTGGACTCACCATCTATCTGTGTCCAGCCTTGTGGTTCCTCTGGGGAAACTTCAAAAACGGTAGGAGGGAATCTCCAAAGAATCCCCTGACTGGAGGATTCTTAACTCAGCCTTTGGAAAGCCCAAGAATGATGCATAGAAGCTTTCCGGGTGGTGCTCCCTGGAGGGCCATGACCAGAAGCCTAGCCAGTCTCTAGACTCATAGGTGGACTTAATGCTTGCAGAGATGGCCAACGGTAGCCCATAGCCCTGCCTCTCCTTAGCCCACCTTTCTGGGAGTGCATTTAATCTGTGCAGATACATCTTTCTAGAACTTCTCTCTGTCATGTTGGTGATAGACTCTTTGCTGAAGAATGAATGGAAAGACAGCCTTTTAACTTATACAAGAGCTGTACTGTTCCATTTCTAGAGTGGACCTGGGGGACTGATGAAGCTCATCCTTACTGATTCAGGATCAGAAAAGTGAGCCATATGGAGGGGAAGTAACTTAGGGGCACTCATTATGCTCCACCCCCAAAGAGCCAGATTCAAATGCCTGCCCAGTCCCAAGTGAGATTCCTATTGGGAGCTTCAAAGCCCAGGGAACACCTCACAGTTTCAATGTGATGCAACAGTAACCTCGTCATCTAAACTAAACTCAGGGCCTCACCCACTGCCCCACCCCGCATACTCATTAGTATTTAAAAAATTATTTTATGTACATGGTGTTTTGCCTGCAATTACATCTGTGTATGGTGTGCATGCAGGGCCAGAAGAGGGCATCAGATCCTCTGGAACTGGAGTTATAGAGTGTTAGGGGCCTTGTGAGTGCTGGGAATTGAATTCTGGTCCTCTTGGGAGAGGAGATGGTGCTATGTCTCCTCTCCAGCCAGGGATTAGGATTAGGATTTTTGACTAACATGTTCTACTTAGAAGTGAGGGCCATTGCTAACATGTAGTTACAAATTCATAAACACTGTTTTTGTGGAGCTGGGAAAACCCTTTTTATGTTTCAGAATATCTCACCTGGCATCCTCCATAAAAACTGCTGCAGGTTTCAGTCTTTCCTGCTGTACTCCATGTACTCTATCAAATGCTTCTGAAGATAGATTACAAGGTCCCTTTTCCAAACCATTCTTCCTCCAGCCAGCAATTGGACTCCTGGGCTGTGTTGGAAGGCCCAGGGCAATAGTGGAGTGAGGTTTTTAATTTTTAAATCTCACCTCTATCGTTCCTACCAACTGCTCAAGAACAATGGTGACCCTACTTCATCTGTGTCCAGCCCAAACTGGCCCTTCCTTGCACAGCCAACTTTAGCCCTATCCTAAACTTGCAAGCCAAATGCAGTCTTCCTTTGGGAGCAAAGATTCAGAGGGCACCGTGGGTGGCATGGGTATGGCTGTCATGGCTCAGCAAAACGAGGTTTTAGTTGTCATATTTTTAACCTTTTTTACGGAATGTCTACCAGGAATAAAACATCAGCCTCTTGCTAAACAGTTTACATTAATGACTTCCATAAGAGCCAATCTATTGATTTAAAAAAAAAACAAAACTCCATTTGTCTCTTTCATAGGAGGTATAGCTCATAGGTGTGGTTGAGAAATAGTTTCCTTTTCACAACTGGAATGAATGTATTTGACAGTCTTTGCTGATAATCGTTGCAGTTTGGGACACATTCAAAGTTCAAAGGGGATGTCAAATCCACTGGAGTTGTACTGAGTTCTCAGTGGCAAGGCTGGCAGCCAGCTGTATAGAGCACAGGGATGATTCTCTGTGTCCTTCAGGGTATCAAACTACACCCAGTGTTGGATTTCGCAGAACACAGCTTTTGGTGCATTTGGTTCCTCTTATTACATACTAGTGTTTTTGCTCAGTGCATTTAAACAGAGTCTCCTCATGCTTTGCTGAGAGCATGGACTTGGGTATTAAAATTTAGGGTCTTTTTAGAGGCACTCCAACACAGTGTTGTGTAAATCAGGAAATTCTCCCTTTGCTTGCCTGTAAACTGGGCATAGTAAACCCGCCATATTGGTCTGACACTGCCAGTGAAATAATGTGGGCGTTACCTATGTGCTGTCTCCCCCGAATGCCTTCCAGGCATCACAAAGTGAAAGCTGCTCCCCACGGAACCTGGACTTTCCTCTCTAAGCCTGTTCTCTTCTGGTGCCCCTCAGACCAGTCGGTGATATCACAAGCCATGCAGGTGTTGGCACTAGAAGCTGGAGTCTTCCTCCCCTCCCCTCCACCCATGGGTGGAGATGATCAGTCCCACCCCGTCTTAGTCTCAGATCTCTTGACTCCACTGAGCAGCTTGGCCCATGCCATTCTCATCACAGGGGTGAGGGGGGAACCACCCTGCGTTTCCTGCCATGCTTACTATTCACTCCTCCAGTTTGTGCCCCAAGCAGAGTTATCTCTGGCAGAGTTATCCTGTTGAAAGGTAGGTGCATCTGACCACTCTCCTAGTTAAGGCCCTTCAATGGCTGTCTGATGCCATGAACATGGTCCACCAGGCCACACAGGACTGTCTTGTCCCTACCTGCCCCAGGCTCATTTCCATCTCACTCCATGCTGGCCATAACAGCCTCTTTTGTTTCATCATTTTTATTTTTTATTTTTTGAGGAGGCACATCACTGTGTAGGCCGGATACCCTCAAACTCAATGCTTCTGCCTCAGGCTCCTGAGAACTGGGATTACAGGTATATGCTGCTATTCTTTGTTCTGTATGTCTCTTAAGACTCAGAGCCTTTCTGTAGACAATTCCCCGTATTTTCTCCCCATGCCTTGCTCACCCATTGTTGCTTGGACAACACCCCCCAACACCCACTAGAGATCAGAATAAATACTAAATTCCTCTAGTACTATATTTTGGTATATATTTATTTACTTGCATAATTATTTAGAATGCAAACTCTAAGAGGTTCAAGATTATGGCTGCCTTGCCCTCATGGCTCCAGTACCTTGATGAAGAACTTATCACAATGCAGATAGACAGACAGATGACAGGATGGGATGTAGATATGGACTAATGAGTAAACACTGAACACAAATCAACCCCAAGTCATTTTTGTATCTGTGTCGACGTGTGTTATTCGGGTTTCTATGGCTGTGATTAAACACCATGACCAAAAGCAACTTGGGGACGAAAGGGTTTACTTTGCTTATACTTCCAGGTAAATAGTCTATCACTGAGAAAACTCAGGGCAGGAACCTGGAGGCAGGAAGCTGATGCAGAGGCCATGGGGGAGTCTGTCTCCTAACTTGCTCCCCATGGCTTGCTCAGCCTGTTTTCTTATAGAACCCAAGACCACCTGTCCAGGGATAGCATCACTCACAATGGGCCAGCCAACCCCATACCAATCACCCTTCAAACAAGCTCCACAGGCTAGCGTGCAGTTCAATATTCTGGAGACAGTCTCCTAATTGAGGGTCCTTCCTCTCAGATGACTTTAGCTTGTGTCAAATTGACACAGAACTATCCAGTACAAATGACCACTTGTCAGTTTGACTCACAAACACATCACTGTTAACCCATAACCTTTTCTTTCTCATTCATCTCCGAGATCATTCGTTAATATCAATATCACAAATTAAACATTCCAACTTTATTTTATTTATTTATTTATTTTTATATCAATCACAGGTTAGGTACTTTGAATCCCAGGCGTAGCCCCCTCCC
>CM053764.1:48680465-48803813 GCA_028658305.1 Pachyuromys duprasi
CATGGTTGAGCAAATGTCCTTGTTGTGTACTTGAGCATCTTTTGGATATATGCCTAAGAGTGGTATAGCTGGGTCTTGAGGAATCACTATTCCTAATTGTCTAAGAAAGCACCAAATTGATTTCCAGAGTGGTTGTAACATTCCAACTTTAAAAAGTAACCTTAGTCTTTAAAAACTCACACACTTAAAAGTCCAAAGTCTCTTTAAAATATTCAAAGTATTCATCTCTCTAGAAATCCAAAGCTTCTTTGAAAAGTTCAAATATCTCAACTGTGGGTAAAGATGAAACATAAATTAAATGCTCTCTTGTTCCAAGAGGGAAGAACCAGGCTGCAGACACAGTCGAATCAAAGGAAAAGCAAACTCCGGTAGTGTAAACTACCCATGTCCAATGTCTGGGGCCTGCACATGATCTTCTGCGCGCCTCACTTGTGTCACCTGTGGTCCTCCCTCTGCAGCTCATGAAGCTCTTTTCTTAGGCTTAGGTTGGCACCACGCTTCACCTGCTGCTGTGGTCATCCCATGGTACTGACGTCTTGCAAATGCTGGCTTCATGCCTTCAAACCAGTACCATCCAGATGACTCTTACACTTCCAAGCTCGGGAAACAGCAGAAGGTACTATCTTGGCCACCTCTGGAACAAAGCTCCTGGGTGCTCCCTCTGAGAAAACACTTCCCAGACTTCGCTTCAGCCATGCTGGTCTCTTCTTGATCACAGCCCCACGTCATCCGTATCGCTTGTCCCGGTCAAGCAGAGGTTTCACTTTAATGGTTATTAATTCAAACTATCTCCTGAGCATACCTATCAGTCTTCAGTTCTCTCACAAGGTGGACCACTATCATCTACATTGTCCCAATAGTCTTCCAGTCTCCTACAGGACTGCCAATAAAGGCTCTCAATACTTATCTTTTCCAGCCCAAAGTTCCAAAATCCTTCACAGCTCTCCCTGACCCAAGATGATCAGGCTTGTCACAGCAATACCCAAATTCTGGTATCAGTTACGGTTTCTATGGCTGTAATGAAACACATGACCAAAACCAATGTATGGAGGAAAAGGGTTTATTTCACTTACACATCAGACTAAGGGCAGGAACTTGAGTAGGGTAAAAACCTGGAGGCAGGAGCTGATGCAGAGGCCATGGAGGAGTGCTGCTTACTGGCTTGCTCAGGCTGCTTTCTTACAGCACCCAGGACCACCACCCAGGTGTGGCTTCACCCACAAGGGGCTGGGCCCTCCTCCACCAATCACTAATTAAGGAAACCTGTCTAGGCTTGCCTCCAGCCTAATCTTCTACGGACATTTTCTCAAGGGAGGCTCCCTCCTCCCAGATGACTCTAGCTTATTATGACAAGTTGACACAAAACTAGCCAGGATACCCAAATCAAATGGACACCAAGTTAAGTGGAGAGACAAATGTGGGAATGTAATAAGTGGGAATCTGAGGGCAGTTGATAAAAAGTCATCTTGAGCTTCTCTCTCTATTTGTTTTTTCAAGACAAGGTTTCTTTATGTAGTCCTGGCTGTTCAGGAATCTCACTAGTTTTATTGTGACACAGGAGGCTTACAAGCTTCCAAACCTGACCTCGTGGCAAGTGCTGATCTTGGGTACACAGAAGTGGACTTTCCTCCTGACTTTGTTCCTCTCATTCCCTTGCCTTCACTTTTTGATGCAGGCAGCTTTCTCTACAGGGTAGAGAAATGACACCAGGAGCTCCAGATCCTCCTTGTCTCCCCTGCCAGAAAAACTTCAGGGGAGGCTTCAGACTGTGCTATAAGAGAGCAGGCTGAGCAAGCCAGTTCCTTGGGCCACAGGTTGAGTGCCGGTCACGGTGGCCAAGGGAGACATCAGGCACCCACACCAAAGCTCAGGGTCTATGAGCAGAAGATGGGGGCTGACACTCGAAGTCATGGAGAGGTCCTGGCAGTTAACGATCATGGCTTCCAGAGGGAATTTTGTAGGAATGAATTCCAACATTCATGAGTTGAATCTTAATTTTTCTGGCTCCTGATACAACTTAAGTTCATTAGAAAACCCAGAGCAGAAGTCGTTTTGCCTGTGGGAAACCATTCTCTTCAAGATTAATGAAAGAAGTCATTCCTTGTGTTGGGGCAACAAATGTCAGTGGTTAGTTACAATTCAAAGACTCATATAGAGTTAACTTTATGCTGTCAATAGCCACTGACACGTGGTCCAGTGTTGTTTCTAGGGGTAGAACTATGGGACTGAAACACTGTGAGAATCCTGTTGGCCATTGAATCAATGACTAAGGATGATACATTCCTACCAGTCTGCTGTAGCCTGAGCCTTTCTGAAGCCTTTCTCTGTTCCCCTTGGAGAACAAATGATCTGCTTATTAATTGTTACAAAAATCTAAGCAACTGATACAGGTGAGCTGTTAGAATGGAGGGGCAAGGCTGGCACTCAGTAAAAATTTTCATCCTTTAAATATCTATTTACTTCTTCATTTTAGGTACGTGGGTGTGCTTACATTGCACATGCTGGGAGGTAGAATGTTGAGGTTGGAAACCGCTGGCAGGAGTCAGCTATTTTCTACTACAGTGTAGGGTTCAAGGGTCTGTCCTTCAGTTTTGACTTTGTAAGCAGTGGCTATGAAAAAGAAATGAGAACCTCTCTGTACTCCAGATCTATACTGCTCCACCCAGGGAGCTGGGCATTGAAGCAAGGGCTTTGTCCATGCTAGGCCAGTGCGCAACTACTGTGCAATGTCTCTACCCCTCTTCTTGCATTAATTCTTACTTGTTTATGTTTTTCTGTCTGGTTACTACAAAAGTTTTGAGAAACTTAGATTGTGGCTGTAACGCTCTGTGTTGGAGACCACCAGGAGAGCTTATTAAGGTGGGCTTTCCAGGATGCAGAGACAGTGCAGTGTGCAAAGTGCTTGCCAGGCAAAAATGAGGACTCCAGTTCATATTCACCACTGCCCACAGGATTGGCTCAACACAGAAGCTTGGACCTGTAGTCCCAGCACTCTGTCCCTCAGACTTGTGGGCCAGTGAGATGGACATAATAGAGCGAGACACATGCTGTCAACCTTTGGCCTTACATTCATGTACATATCGTGTGCTCCTTCAAATGCAGAAGCGTATATACATGTCACTACACAAGCCACATGCACAGACATACATGTACTACACACACACTCTCACACACACACACACACGCACACAGAGTTTCTAGGGAATGAGAATGTACAATTTTAACCAAATTGTCCATGACCCTTCTTTCCTTCACGAGGCTCTGTGAACCACAGTTTGAGAGACATTGGCCCAGATAAAGGAGTAAGTGAAGATGAGAAAGATGAAGGAGATGACCAGTACTTACTCTATAGCTAGGTTCAGGGACATAAAGTGCCATGACTTACCAAGCAAGTTTCCCCGACAAGGCTAAGATCTCTGTCATGTTTTTCTCATGGGGAAACTTTCCCTTCCCTCCCCTACTCTCCCCTCTATTTCAGGTTAAGTCACACAGGTGTGAAGCATCTACTTGCCTGCTAGTCCACTCAGCCTTTGGCCAGTCAAGCCAGAGACAAGGCTGAAGCTCTTCCATGCCCCACCCTTGTTACAGGTTCACTGTGTGCTTCCATTTGAAAGAGGAGATGGTAGCAGGTAGGGGCCTGGAGTGCCAAAATTCTTGCATGGGTCTTAGGCGCATCATGGTAGCCATAGTTCATGAATCCCTGTTCTATTTTGTAGAGAGCTTTCCAGGAAGGTTAATGAATAGAATTTTAATGGTGAAATGCAATCCCGAAGATCCTGCCCTTCGCACAGGAGGTCACGTTCATGAAGGCAGCCTGTGAGACGGGCATGCATTACCAACTCTTATGCTTTTGTACTAAGCATTAGGTCTCATCTTCACAGTCAGATTAACGGAGATTAGCAGTGCCACTAAAGAGTTTAAACATCGTGCTGACCCAAATCGTTGGAGCTATAATAATGTGGTGCTATATGTCCAAGGACCGGGCCAGCTGCTTGTCTAGACGGGGAGGAGAAAGGTCTACACTTTCCCAGAGCGATTTCATTAATTGTTCTGTATGAGAAGGCTAGGGTGCCTCTTTATGCTGAATGCCTATGTAACACCCCCCTTTCTACACACTTATCTGCCTATCAGGCCAGCCTGGGGGTGCTCCTTAGCTAAGAGGACATGTAATCATCAATGGTCACTCATACTTGCCTCCCCTTAGCTTCTGTGGGTGGAGCCCAGTCCCCAAAGTCTCAAATGGTTTCATTAATCTCTTTTATCCATGTGAAGGATAAAAATAAACTTCTTAAAGCTTTTAGAAACCTGCCACCCTGGACATGAGAGAACAAAGGAGAAAAAAAGAAAAAGAAAAATGACTGCCAATTAACAATCTTAAATCATCTCTACAGTGTCAGGTCCCAAAGAAACCCAGGACAAGTTTTGCTCAGTACATGTGGCTCCTCCCAGAACTTCCCATACCCCCTTCCCCAACCCTCTCTACCCAGAGCCTAGGCTTTGCTTCCTTTCCCCCAGCTCCTGGCTCCTGTAAACCTGTCGTTTCATCCAGGTTCTCTTGTTCCTCAGCTCCTCCCTTGGTCCACTTGCCCTCTCTCCTTTTCTCTCTTTCTTCTCTTCCTCTTTTGCTTCCCACCTCTCATGGCCTGGTACAGTCTAGACTCTTCTAGATGCCTCTGGCTATACCCTTCCTCACACCTACAATGAAAATCTTTTCCTCAACCATGCCTCGGAGTGGCCATCCGCACAGAAGCACACAGCGCAAGGTCAGGCAGCCACTCTTCATTTCAGAATGGCTTCCTAATTTCTTTTTTGGCCCCAAATCCAAAAAACCTGGGGAAGGTGTTCATTAGCTTTATGTGTTTCTGATCCTCACAGCTGGACCATTTCTTTGCCATGAAAGACACAGGAGAGCCAGGAAGATTGTGATCTAGGGTGCCCTGCTGGGTGAGCTTGCTCAACGGTGGGCTTTTCAAGATTGTGGGAACTGGATGAGGCAGTGTTTGCTGTATGTTTCAGGGACTCTTCCCAAAGTGAAGGTTCAAGTCCCCATCCCTGCCTTAGAATTGGAACTCTTTTGGAAATAAAGACTTTGTAGAGGTGAGCTTAAGGTGATGTCATAGTGGATTAAGTTTGGTCCTTTTTTAGTGACTGATGTCTCTGAAAGAAGAGGGACATTTGAACACAGACACAGATGCATGCGGAAAGAACACTGTCATCCCCCCATGAAGCTAGGGGCTAGGCATGGAAAAGATGGTTTCGACATTTCTAGAAGAAAACAAACACACTGGCGCAGCAAGTTTGAATTTATGGTCTTTGAAACCATGAGTATAAACTTCTATAATTTTATTTATTTTTAAAGTTTTAAGTTTTTTCTTCTAAAGTGTGTGTGTGTGTGTGTGTGTGAGTGTGTGCAGTGCCTGTAGAAGTCATCAGATCCTTTGGAGCTGGAGTTACAGGCACTCATGTGGGTTCTCTGCAAGAGCAGGATATGCTCTTAACCACTGACACATCCTCTCTCTAGACCCACCTTCTGTCATTTAAGCACTTCAGTTTGTGCTGTGTTATCTCTCTTCAGTGCTGGATGTAGAAGCTGGGGACTTGAATTTTGGACACTCTGCTCCTGAATT
Source organism: Pachyuromys duprasi (assembly GCA_028658305.1). Taxonomy (NCBI): domain Eukaryota; kingdom Metazoa; phylum Chordata; class Mammalia; order Rodentia; family Muridae; genus Pachyuromys; species Pachyuromys duprasi. The sequence continues at coordinate 48,686,093 of CM053764.1, forward strand.
ACAACCTCAGCTCTGGCCTTTATTTTTAAGGGAGTCTTATTTACTGGTTACAACATCTCCCATGCTCTACATGAGCCAAGTTCCTTGCCACATCGGTATGCACTAATGGATAATTCTCCAGTTTCAATCAGCATTCCTGGTTTCTATGTAAGACATCATAAGAACGGCCTTTCACATCCAGATTTCTGCCACATTCTCATCACAAATGTTATGCTTTCCACTTCCAAGATGGCTTTCTGCATGGGTTGGGAAGGTGGCTCCTTCCTCTTCCAGAAGATTTGGGTTTTGGTTCTAGTACCCACACTAGGAGGCTCACACATGTCTGTAATTTCAGTTCCAGGTACACTATGTCCTCTTCTGGTTTCCTGAACAGGTGTGCACATGGCACAGAGACATACATGCAGGCAAAGCAGCCATACACATTAAAAATAAACAAAGATGGCTCCCGGTTGCCACTCTTTTATAGGGCAGGTCAAATGTTGTGTCCTCACATGGTGGAAGGCAAAGGATGAAAGACCCTAAGGTGTGCCCTTCAATGCCTTTTATAAGAGTACTAATTTGCTCATGAGGTAGAAGCCTTTATGACACAATTACTTCCCCAAAGGCTCTTTCTCTTAGTCCCCCAGTCTGGGGTTAAAGTTCTTAGCTCTGCATATTGGACATGTATGTATATTCAAGCCACACCAATAACATTTATTTACCAGCTCATCTTGCTTAGGAGCCATTGGCTCAAACATAGGGTGAGGTCATGGCCAACTCATGCCTTTCAGTGTTAGGCTATGAGTCTAATGAGGAAAATGATAATTTTCTAACACTCATCTGGCACTGATAGTAATTATTCTCTATAGGGTTGGCCTAAGCAGAAACCCATCCAAGAATCCTAGTTAAAACAGCAGGCATCTTGGAAAAACCATGTGTGTGGGATGGGTATCTAAATGGGATGTGTGCCCTATCAAATAAATGCCAGATTTAATTCCAGTCTGCTTCCAGTTTCTTCTGGGTTTGGTGTTAAGGCATGATCACATGCTCAAAGGCAGGGACAGTCCTGCATTTCTCAAGCATCTCCTTAGAGAGAGTAAAAAATGTGTGAAAGAGCCTTGCTCTCAGAACCAAATATATCAGGGCACAGGGGTCTTTTATGAGAATGTCTCTCCAACCAAGGACCATGTATGGTTATAACCTAGAACCCCTGCTTGTATGTAGCAAATGGTAGCTCAATTCCCAAGTGGGTATACTAGTAAGGGGAACAGAAACTATTTTGGACATGAACTCAATGACTGGCTCTTCGACATCCCTGTCCCCCTAGGGAGGAGCAGCCTTGCTAGGCCACAGAAGAGGACATTGTAGCCTTTCCCGAAGAGACCTGATAAGCTAGAGTTAGATGGAAGGGGAGGAGGTCCTCCCCTATGAGTGGACTTAGAAAGGTGCATGGAGGAGATGAGGGAGGGAAGGGGGGAATAGGGAGGGAAAGCAGGAGGGGGCTATGGCTGGGATACAAAGTACATAACCTGTGATTAATATAAAATAAAAAAAAGAGCCTTGCTCTCTTGCCTGCACTTGACTCTTATGTTGACTGGGAACTGTCTCCAAAGCTCCTGGTTAGTGTCTGTGACTCACTGTCATTCTCTGCTAAGGACAGACTGGATGAATAGGTCCAATGCTAACAAGGCAGAAAAGGAATGGCTTCAGATCACTGAAGACAACTATTTGCCGTGTCAGCAAACAATTTCAGTTTATACAGCGAGGTGGAAACCATCTGTTAAGATACTCTGGGACAGCATAATGGCTTTAAACAAAACTTCTTTTAAAAGTATTTGTGTGTGTAAGATTGTGTGTATGTGTGTGTGTAGGTCAGAGGACAGCCTTGAATGTTGGTCCTCACCTTCCAGAAATCACAACCAAGGTTTTTCGGGGGGGGGACTCCTGTAGAAAATGCTTACTCCCTCAGCCATTTCCCTAGCTCTTCCTCTCTGATTCAGATAGGATCTCATGCATCCTTGGCTGGCCTTCAACTCCTGGTCTTTCTGCCTCCCACATGCGAAGACTGCAGGCATGAGCCACAATGCTCAGCTCTCTACCCAGGTTAAAGCAAAATAAACCTGCAACATTTGAACAGAAGAGGATTTATTAGAAAGTCATAGAAATGTTAGGAAGGTTGAGGAAACAGAAATTAAGAGAGACGAGGGAGGGGGGAAAGCCCAGTCGATCCTTCCACAGAATGGGCTGGGATAAGAGTAGACCACCCTGTCTTGAACAAAACCCTCGAGCCCTTACTGTCCTGGTCACTGCCTCTGTGCAACAGGTGCCCGGCTGCCTCAGCCCTTAGCAGAGCAACGTAGCATCTCCCCACTGCTAAGTGCGTGTGACATTGGTGGTCCCTGGAGAATCACCAGCTCAAGTCTTCTGCTCCTTTTGAAATGAGGTCTATTTTGTTGGTTTTGTTTTGCTGTTGAGTTATAAAAGATTTCATTTTTTTTGTTTTATAATTTCTCATCCTTTTATTGTAGAAGTTATCTGTTTCTCTACCTCTGTCTAATCAGTCAGTAATTCTACCTCCCACACATCTCCTGAAAGTGTCCCAAATGCTATGCTTGTTACCAGGCAACGCTCATCTCTCTTTTACTCCATTTGTCTCCTAGCTCTTATTGCCTGATGTCTCCTCCTTGAATTCATTCTTCATTTCCGAGCAGAATGTTAAAAGTCCATCTTGTTACTCTACCATCACTGTCCTGTTTAAAACCATTTGGTTGATCTCCAGTCCCTAAATTTTTTTTTAATGTTCCTTTCCATAGTGTCAAAAGCCCTTTGTAATTCACTTTCTATCTATTTATTCCATCACTTTAACCTCATTTCTTACTATTCTCTCTCCGAAAATATAGAACAAACACGTGCCCATTTGTTTATCAGTTTCTCTTCATGGCTTTGTAGAGAAAACCATTGCAGTGCTTTGTAAGAAGTTGCTAATATGTCGTTCTTGTCCACCCAGGGCTGGGCATGGCAGAGGTTCCTCTACTGGGATATTCTTATCTTCAGCTCACCCTCAGCTATCATCCTCACCATCTAAATGACATCCTGTGTGGTCCTCAGGCGCTCTGATTACAGCGCTCACCACAGATTGTCATTGCTTCCTTACTGCTCCAGTTCCCTTCCCCACAAGGATGAGTGCTATTTGATTTTTCTCTTCTTGTAAATTCTTTTGTCTTTTGTAGAAATCCATTATTTTATGAAAGCATCTTTTTTACTCTCAATATAATATTGGGGTCATGGAACCTGTTGCATGTACTGTGAATAAAGCTTCCATGAATATTTGTGAATCTATTGTGTGCATTGTAAATATCCTGCCATGGGTATTTGTGAAATTGTTGTGTGTATTATAAAAAAAAGCTGACATAGATATTTGTAAATGACTATTTTTTAAATGAACATGCTTTCATTTCCCCTGGGAGGCTATCGATGAGCAGAATTTCTGGGGTCTAAATGTCATTTTAAAAACTTATTCTTTATTTACACTATATCCTGATTATAGTTTCCCCTCTCTTTACTCCTCCCACTCTCTCCTCACCTGTCCCCTCTGGATCCACTCCTTTTTTGCCTCTTGTTAGAAAAGAATAGGCTGCTAAGAGATAACAAACATGACAAAGTAGAATATAATAAGAATATAATAAGCAAAACCTATCATACCAACATGCAACTCAACAGGAGGAAAAGAATCCCAAGAGCAGCACAAGAGTCAGAGATCCAATTGTTCTCAGAGTCAGGATTTCAACACAAACACTAAGCTAAAATCTATAACATAGACGCAGAAGACCTGGTACATATCCCTGTGGGCCCTGTGCTTTCTGCTTCAATCTCTGTGAGCTCATGTGTGCCTTGCTTAGTTGATTCAGAGGGCTTTGTTCTCCTGGTGTTCTCCACCCTCTCCAGCTCTGACAAGCTTTAGGCCTCCTCTTCTGGGGAATTCCCTGAGGTTCCAGGAAGGGATTTGATAAAGATCTCCCATTTATGCTTTCTCTCTGCATTATGTCCGGCTCTGGGTCTCTGCATCTGTTCTCATCTGCTGCCAAAGGAAGCTTCTCTGATACCTGGATAAGGCACTGATCTAAGAGTGTATCAGAATATCATCAGGAGTTAGTTTATTGATATTTATTTTTAAGATGTGTAGTGTTTGGTGTTACCCTAGGCTATCTAGTCTGGGATATCTAGTCTCTGGTTCTTGGTTATCCAAGTAGTGTTGGGTATGGGTTCCTTCTCATGGAGTGGGCCTTAGGGCAAATCAGACAGTTGTTGGTTACTCTAGCAAGCTTTGTGGCACTATTGCCCTAGCATATTTTGAAGGCAAGACAAATTGTAGTCAAAGGTTTTGTGGCCAGGTTGGTGTCTACATTTCTTTTTTGGTAGCCTGCAGGTACCTTTCTGCATCAAAGGACTAGAATGTAAGGGTGAAGGCTCCATGTAGGCACCAGTTTGACTTCACCATGTTCAATGAGTTATGTGGGGGTTGTCCTTGTCTTTACAGAAAGCAGTCCATTGTCTTAGCATCAGCCTGGATTGTTTAGGACTTCTATGGGAACCCCTTGGCCAACAACTCAATTGAATTTGACTTAGTCTTACCACTAGAAACCTATTTGGTGGTAAGGGATGGCCAGTGGAAACTCCATATTCCCTATTAGGATTACCTTCATACATTCCAGGAAGTTTCCACTGCACTAGGTTTTCACCCCCCCCCCCCCCAATCCCAACCATCTCTACCTGTACTCTCTGCCTCCACCCTATCTCTCACAGCCTGATCCACCCCTACACAGCTCCTGTCTCTACCAACTCCCAGTGTACTTGTATAATCTATTTCCCCCTCCCGGAGAGATCCATGCATTCTCTCCTAGATTCCCTCCTGTTTACCTACCTTCCCTTGTGTCTATGGATTGTAGCTAGGTTATCATTTACTTAACAGCTAATACCCACTTACAAGTGAATACATACCATCTTTATCTTTCTGCTTCTGGGTTACCTCACGCAGGATGATTTTTTCTAGTTCTATCCATTTGTTTGGAAATTTCATGATGTAATTGTTTTTAACAGCCGAGTAATAGCCCACATCTTCTCTATCCATTCTTCTGTTGAGGGAGATCTAGTTTTTTTCATTTGTTTTTGTTTTTGTCTTCTTTTGTTTTTAATTCCTGGCTTTTATAAGTTCTGACTTGTCAAGTATTTTTTAAAATAATTATTGCTTTTTGTGCCCTGTGTAAGAAGCTATCACCTGCCACCTGACCATACACTATAAAGATGTTCTGTGCTTTCTTAGGCACAATTTAATTTTTTAGGCTTTAATATTAATTTTATAATCCATCTAAAATTATTTCTGTGTATAGTTTGAGATCCAAGTTTTCATAGTTTTCTCACTAGTCCCAATCAAATTCAGTCTTTCTGTTCTGATGCCCTGTTGTGCAATGTGACAGGCACCTGTTACTGCCATATTTTATTCTTCCTCTCTATGTTGTCCCATTGCTTCTTCAGGTGGATTGTAAGTTCTTTTGCAGGCAGAAACCACCCATTCTATATCAAGAAGCAGAATGCATAGAGCTAATGAACAAGACTGAATCCAGGACCCATCATACTCCAGCAGCCATGTGAGCCTGGATAAATATTAATATCTCCTAATCTGTTTGGGAGGCACTTACTGAGTACTGCGTGCCTGATGCATACAGTAGGTGGTAGGCGGTAAAGTCATAAAGTGGTGTGTGACTCAGCCGGGACTTGAGAGATTCCATCACTGTATACCAGGGAATTACACAACATGCAGTGACTGAACATTGTTCTAAATGCTGGGGCACATTCATGAATACTGGCATCGGACTGGGGAGACACGGGCTCCTGGAAAGAAGTAAAGAAAATATGCCTTGAACTTCAGTGGATGAGCAAGGTCAGCCAGAAAAGATAGAAGAGCTGCAATTTCTCCTTGGAATGAACAGTAGGGACAAATGTGTTCTAAACCCCTTTGTTGTCTAAGTTGAAATTAAACTGGGGATCATGTCCTTGCATTTGCTAACTCTAGCAGTCCAAATATTGCTGTACTCAGGACACTACTCAGGGCTATGGTAAAGTTAGGCAAAATCAACATTAAGCAGTTTATTGCCAGAATGAAGGGGGAGGGAGAGAACCTTCAGAGAGATCCTTGATAACACAGTCCTGGCAGATTGGCCTCTGGTGTCTCTGGGAAGTACCCTTGTAGGACAGAGAGCATTTCCTGCTGGGCATCAGTTTTTCTGTTTAGCAAAGTCTTCCTTCACAGTGAGAAATGTTTCTAGATGGATGCTGTTGGGTGGGTAGGGGTCCTTCCTCAAACAGTAGGCATAATTCTAATGAGAACAGTATACCCAGCTTTGCTCCAGGGCATGTCATTCAAATGACCATTCTTTCTCCTTCTTTTTTGTCTTCTGAGGAGTTCTGAAAATATAGAGGGCCTCATGTAAGAAAAAAAAATCTGAGTACTTATGTGCCCCAAGGTCCTTGAGGGTTGGCTCCCCTCCATTGCTCCCACTCAGGCCCTTGAGAGAATCAGCATCATCTCCCTTCCCCCCAGGACCAGCCTCCTGACCTGCTGTTGGAGGGGACCCTGGCACTTCCAGCCTTAGGTGATATGGCTCTGTCTAGATGTGCTTAACAAATTGCCTGCTCACTCAATTACATTTTATTTAATCATCTGTAATCATATAAATTATGCCCGATGGTAGTAAATGTTGGTGTCAGTTCCTAATTACAGGTTGATTAATTGGCTAGGGTGATCTGTATTACTACTTATATAAGAATATAGGATGATGATAAATTAGGATGGGTAATCTGAGCCAGGAACATGGCTCATTTCCAATTGCATCCCACTTTTGGCGGGTGGGGAAGCCACTGGCCTTTTCCTGTCCCCTTGTCAGATGCCTGTAGGATGGTTTTCGGTGTTCTGACTGATTGATTTCGGCAACACCTGAGTCAAGAAATATTTATTATTGTTTAGTTAGTGTGTGCACGTGTGTGAAATTCTTGCTATGTAGTACTTCTCCTTTTGGCTGTGGCAGAGATGAATAATGACGTTCTCATTAAGTTCAGTTGGGCTCATTACTGCCTTCTGAGTCCAGAAAGTTTCAGGGTTGTGTCCGGCCTGGAGAGCAGGAACCCTGAGAACGGAGAATGGAGGGAGACTCGATGAGTGTCTCTAAAACGAATTTCTTAGTAGGTCATTTTGTTGTTTCCTTTAGAAATGTTTTATTAATTCTTTGATAATTTTATGCAGTGTAAGCTGATCATATTTAATTTCCTGAGTTCCTCCCTGGTCTATCCATGTCCTCTTTTTTGAAAAACCTCATTTGAGTCTAATTTGTCATGCCCATATACTCTTGTGTATGGGGCCGTTCCCTGGATCATGGTCCATCTTCCAGTGGTCACAGTCTTGAAGGAAACTGACGGTCCTTTCAGTTGTTAATAGCTCTTTTGTGAGGGTAAGATGTTGTGATTGCCTCTCAGTGTTTGGCTTTTTGTCAGGCTTCAGCCCACGTCTTATGCATACTGTCACACCTGCTATGAGCTACTCCGTGGGCTAGTTTTTAACTTCATGAACACAGAGACACACTGAACACCAGGGTATCTTAACTCAGCTGTTGATGTTAGAGCCTGAACTGTTGGTGTTCTGTTCTGGAAGTTGTCTCCTGTGCCAATGAGTTCAAGGCTCTTCCCCAATTTTTCTTCTAACAAAGTTAGTGTGTCTTGTTTTATGTTGGGTCTTTGATCCACTTGGACTTTAGTTCAGTGCAGGATGACAAATATGTATCTATTTACAAGAAATATACCTCAGCTACAAAGATAGACATTACCTGAGAGTAAAAGGCTGAAAAAGGTTTTCCAAGCAAAGGGACCCAAGAAGCAAACTAGAGTAGCCACTCCAATATGTAATAAAATAGACTTTCCATCAAAATTAATCACAAGAAAAGAGGAAGGACACTTCATACTCATCAAAGGAAAATTCAACCAAGAAGACATCTCAATTCTGAACATCTATGCCCCAAATACAAAGACATCCACATTAGTAAGACAAACATTAATAAAGCTTAAAACATACATTGATCCTCACACACTAATAGTGGGAGACTTCAACACTCCACAGGTCAATGAAACAGAGACCAAACAGAGAAATAATGACGCTAACAGAAGTCAGGAATCAAATGCACCTAACAGACATCTACAGAACTTTTCACCCAAACACAAAAAATATTCGTCCTTCTCAGTACCTCATGGAACCTTCTACAGAACTGACCATATAGTCAGTAACAAACCAAGTCTCAACAGAAACAAGAAGATTGAAATAACTTGTGTCCTATCAGACCACCACGAATTAAATCTGGACCTCAACAACAACAGAAATAGCAAAAGCCTACACACACACGGAAACTGAATAACCCTTTACTCAACAACAACTGGGTCAGAGAAAAAAAATTAAAGAATTTAAAAGACTTTCTAGGATTGTTCTACTATTTTCAAGATGTTCAAGTGTATTTTTAAGTCATTAATTTATCACTCTCATTTAAAAAAATGTAGGCACTTAGTACTATAAACTTTCCTCTTAGGACTACTTTCATTGTCTCCTATAGATTTTGGTATGTTCTGTTTTCATTTTCATTCAGTTCAAGAAAGTTTTAAGTATTTGTTTTGATTTCTTCCTTGATCCAATTGTTACTCAATACTATTCTCTTCAGTTTCCATAAGTTTGTGTACTGGGGTTTCTATTGATGATGAAATCTAGCTTAATTCCATTGCAGTAAGATAGAATACAGAATATGTTTTAAATTTTTCTACGTTTTTTGATACTTGCTTTGTGCCCTAATATGTGGTCTAGTATGGAGAAAGTTCTGTGCGATGCTGAGAATGCATTTTCTTTGGAGTTGGAATGTCCTGTAGCTATCTGTTAGGTACATTTGATTTATGATGCCATTTAACTCCTGAGTTTCTCTGGTTAGTTTTATCCAGATGACCTATCTGTTGGTAAGAATGAAACACTGTAAGCCACCCACTATCACTGTGTTGCAGTTAATCTATGATCTTAGGTCAAATAGTATTTCTTTTATTAAATTGAGTGTCCTTGAGTTTAGTGTTTAAATGTCGAGGATTGCAGTACCCTCTTGGTGATTTTTTTTTTTTTATGGGCATGAAGTTTCCCTTCGTATTTCTTCTGTTTAGTTTGGCTTGAAGTCAGTGTCATTAGACTGTATTTAACCCTGCTCGTTTTCTGGTTCTGGTTGCTTATTGTACCCTTTTCACTCTTTCACCCTGTGGTGCTGTCTATTGTTGATTTTGAGGCAGCATAAGGATAGATCTTGTTTCCTAGTACAATCTGATAGTCTGTGTCTCTATCTTGGGGAATTGCGACCATTAATGTTGACTCAATATTGAACAATGTGTATCAATTCTTGTCATTTTGTTTTTGTGGTGTTTTCTTAGACTTCTTTTGATTAAACATTCTGGAATTGTTTATAATCTATACCATTTTGTGGTGTGTTTAACTTCTTCAGATTTAAGCTCCCCTCCAGAAATCCTTGTAAGGCTGGTTTGGTGATCATAAATTCCTTCAATTTGTTTTTATCACGGAAGTTTATTTTTCTCCTTCAATCCCAACTTCTAGTTGTAGTCTAGGCTGGCATCTGTGGCTTTTCATAATGTGTAGAACATTGGTCCAATCTCTTCTGGTTTTCAAGGTCTCAATAAAAAAACGAGCTGTTATTCTGACGGAGATGCCCTTACATGTGATTTGGTCTTTCTCTTTTACAGCCTTCATTTTTGTTGTTGTTTCTATTTGTACATTTTGTGTTTTGACTATTATGTGACATGAGGAGTTCTTTTTTTCTGGTCTTTTCTATTTTACAGTTTGAATGTCTCTTGCACCTTGATTTGTTCAATTAGGGAACTTCTCTTCTGGTGAAATATTTTCAGGGTCTTTGACATGGGTTTCTTGTCCATTTATACCTATAATTAGTAGGTTTTGTCTTTTTATGATGTATTAGAGTTCCTGAATGCTTTGTTCATGAGTTTTTATAGATTTATTATTTTCTTTGACTGAACAATCCAGTTCCTAAACCCTGTATTCAATATGTGTTATTCTTTCTTCCACTTGATTCAATCTATTAATGAGGTCTTCCTCTGAGCATTTTTTTGACTTCCTGAATTTTTCATTTCCAATTTTATATCAGTTTGGCTTTTCTTCAAATATTCTATTTCTTTATTAAATTCTATTTTCATATCTTTGATCATTTCTATAACTTATTCAACTGTGTCTTCATTTCAAAATTTATTCATAACCTCTTTTAGTTTGTTAGATGTACTATTGCTATTTTGAAATTATTGTCTTGGATGTTATATTAGGGTTCTCTAAAGGAATATAACAGGCAGAGTGAGTATATATATATTATATATTATATATGTATATTATATAATATATATATAATTCATTAGGGACAGGGACTTATTAGAGTGGAGTACAAGCTGTGGCATGAGTAGTTCAACAATGATTGTCTTCCATGGGAAAGGCCAATAATCTGGCGGCTGTTTAGACTGAGAGACTGGATGTCCCAGCAGTCTCAGGCTGGTACCGGAGTCCCAGAGCTGCTGGTCTTCAGTCCATGTTGGAATCCCATGGAACTGGGTTATCATACAAGCAAAGGAATGCCTCAGCAACACAGTAGATGACTTTGCTGATGAGAGTGAGAGAAAGATGGCAAAAAGCAAAACCTTTTTGTGGCCCACAGTTAGGGTGGGTCTTCTGAACTTGAATGATCCAATCAAGAAGCACTCTATAGACTTGCCCACCTGCTTAGTTTTTAGTCTATTCTAGATGTAGTCAAGTTGGCAACCAACAGTAGCCATCACACATGGTATCTAAGTTGCTTTTTGAGGGAATATTGCTATGGGAGTACTATTTTTTTTGAGATGTGTTACATTGGTTACACTTGTCATTTGTGTTCTTGTGATGGGTCCAAGGCATCTTGAGTTAGGCTGTTGTTGGTGTTTCTTGATACAGATATCTTGCCTTGCTTTTGTTGAGTGGATATTTAGATCTCTGTTTGATGTTACCTCAACTTATCAAATTGTAGACCAGCTGAATGAGGCTTGGAGTTCAGTCTTAGGAAAACTTGATGTTGATGTTTGAATGGGATTTCAGAAGTGGTCTTGACTCAGCTGGGGCTAAGTGCAGCTTCTGAGCCCAGGGCCAAACCTGTAGAGTTAGAAGATTCTCACAGCCAATCCTCAGGAGTCTGCAGAGGGATGTGAAAGACAAGTCCTCAGGTAGCAGGGATAGGTGGAGCTGGCCACAGGAGTCTAGAGTGCCTACTTGGACAGGAAGGGTGTGTGTGTGTGTGTGTATGTGTGTGTGTATGTGTGTGAGAGAGACAGAGAGAGACAGAGAGATAGAGAGACAAAGAGAGACAGAGACAAAGAGAGAGAGAGAGAAAGAGAGAGAGAGAAGTGGGTGTGAGAGAGTTCTTGTTCTTATTTCCTTTGAAGACAGAATGTCAAATGGCCCAGAATGTTATATATAGTAACATCAGAGCTTGAAAGATAACTTTAAGGCATTTGCCTGGGATGTGCTAATTCTCAGCTTTTGAGAACATAATTTATGGAATGCACTTACTTCCTTCATTTTTGGTTCTCAATCCATTCCTATACTGAGCTAACAATGAATATGAGGCCATATGGGAGTATGGGGAGTCAGGGGGATATTTAGAGAGGCTAAGAGTAGATCCTGATATTAGGGATTGGTTTCCTGAGACTTCATGCAATTTTTTTTGTCTCCCAAGAAGTGATGAGCAGAGAAAGATAGATGAGTCTGTGGGTACCCCACTTTCTCTGGAACACAGGATCTCAGGAACTCATTATTCAAGCAGAATATCAGCTGGCCTTCCTCCTTTACTTCCTCCTCCCTGCTATCACTGCAGTTATAAGTGAGCCTTCTTTTCTTGGATTTTTCTTTTGATAGGGGTGCTACATTATATAGTATTACTACACAGAACAAAGCCTCCAGTCTGCATGCCTGAGCTCATCCAGCTTCTCTTAATTGGAGATCACCTAGGACAAACTGCTTGGCTTTGTAGGGCTTCAGTTTTCTCTTTTGTGAAGTGGAAAAACGATATGCCTACCATGATAGGGCATTGCTAGGATTTCATGAGTTAATTAATACATAAATGCTGACAAAGAGTTAGGTGGGTAAAAAGCCACATCAAGCAATGTCATTTTCATTGTACATTCATTTGATCTCAAAACAGCCTAAAAATAGCCTAAGATGGATTACTTAACCCCTCTATTAACTAAGGCATCTGAGTTCCCAGATAGTGAGCACTTGGCTTCAGGAGAACATTTTACTTGACAGATGGGCTCAGAAAACTATGTCCCATGAGTCTCAGTGTCAGGCAGGCAGGAAAGATCCCTGCACACAGGACAGAGGATTTTTGGTGTCTTCTCTCGCTCTGCCTGGTCACACCCTTGGGACTTTCTGCTCAGTGTGTTCCTCAGACACTCCCTACTGCAGTTTGAGACAAGGCTTTCCACTGAACCTAGAACTCACTGATTTGGTGATGCTGGCTAGTGCTAGGCATCTCCTGCTGTCCAATGCTAAGGTCATAAACACACACTCCCACACCAGGCATTTTATGAGGATGCTAGGAATCTGAACTTAGGTGTGCACGCAAGCTTGCTTGATGATCCCTTTTCCAGCAGGTCCATTGTCCCAGCCCTGAGAGGTCACCATTTATTCCTCTTAATTTCTAATCTACTCTTTCCCCACATTGGTAGGATGATCTGTCTGCTTTCCCCGATAATACCCTATGAACACAACTCAGGAGCCAAATTGACCCCTCTGATTTCCTTTATAAGTTAACTCTTCGAGTGTTCCAGGGTTTCTTTGCAGGTCCCCCTTGAGGCTGCTCATTAGTGGTGTGACTGAAAATTCTACACCATTTACGACCAGCGATCCTGATACATGATGCCAAGCTTTTTTCAGTAAAAACTTTTTGGCTGCAAGTAACTGCAAGGAAATCAAAAAGAAGGATAAAGCTAACACTTAAAGGGTTCATTAGCTCATGGGACAAGGTTTCCAGAGTTGGGGCAATTGTGTGGTAGATAGTTGAGCATCTCAATGACATTCCTGTCTACAGCTTTGTTGAACATCTCTATCCTACTAGGACCTGCAAAGCCACAGACAACATCTGTCCTTCCCAACATTATACACAGATTGAGTGACTACCAGGGAATGGGTGTTTCTTCCTACTTATTTCTAAATTAGCCTAAGTTTCCCATCTGATATTCTCTTAAGTCTTTCTGGGGAAGACTGAATCGCACATCCACTCTAATCATTATCCAAATGACCAAGAAAACTATGATAATCCTAGACCTATCTCCCAAAATATCCCAGGCATCAAGAATCAGGTATCTCAGGCACAACACAAGGAAGGCATGCCTTGTGAGGACAGTGTGACAGTGCAGCATGTCCACGGCCTGGGTAGTAACAATGAAGAAGGCCGATCCATAGGATCTCAGTGGCACAGCATTGTTCGTGTTTCATTCTTTATGAGGATCTTGTATGTTCAGAACCCCTCAGTGGAAAGAGGAATAGGGGCTACACAAGGGGAAGAGCTTTCTCTTTCCTTCCTGCTGGATGGAAATAAAGAAGCACATAGCCCTATTGCCCCTGGCAATCATCTTGTAAACACAAGGGAGCAAGTGTTAAACTGAATCTGACATGAAGAAAATGGAGCTGAGCAAAGGGAAGACACCAGAACCCCAGTGATGTCATCACTGACCCGGACCTGGAACTGCCACCTCTGACCATCCTGAGCCAGGTGCACACTCCCCTGACTCCAGCCTGCTGAGAACACCTTACGGAAGCAGGCATCCAGCATTATGTGCTTTTACAGGGGAAGAAAGAACAAGAGCCAGTGAAGTGTCTTGGGCTCTCTGTCCTGCTGAGTGATGGATGAAAAGAATGACAGTCTTCTGAGCCTGGCTCAACCTCCCATCCCCCACCACTTCCATCTAATTCCTGCCTAATGTCAGGGACTGTGTGCAAGTGATCCAGAGCTACTCGGAGTAGATCTGGGGAGACTGGGAAGAAGGTGAAAGGTTTCCTAGCAAGCAGGATCTGAGGGGGAAACTTAATTCCTTGATTTGGGCCTGGCTGCCATCTGGACACAGATATTATTACTCTGTCTTTTCTTTGTTTGGTTCTGTAGTGGCAACAATGGATTCCAGTGAAGTGTGAAGTAACTGATGTTTTCTACTTCCTGGGGGGGATTTAAAAAAGAACAAAGGACAAGGGCCCCACTGAGGGAAAAAAATGATGCAGAAGAGGAGTACACTAGAGAGCCCAGGTAACAGGCTCTTCTGAGGTTGATCGTAAAGGACAGCATGACAGATCACAGCCGTTGTGCTGTCTTAGGCACACTGGTCCTTCTCTGCAACATTTTATCTCAGAGTCCAGCCTTGTTGGAGAGGAGTCTGTCCGTGAGGCTCACCACAGCCTGGCTGAGTCTATGTGGATCTTTGTGGTTGAAATAGTATGTTGGAAATGCCTGTCACTGCCTGGCCTTTATATTGTTGCCTTTACCAGTTACTGGTGGCGGCCCCTGGAGGACCTGGTGACTTTCTGCAGCTGAGGTGATCCCGCTGAGGCCTACTCCAGAGAGAGGGCTGCTAACTGCCTTCCTGGCAGCCACAAGTTCTTCTTAAGTAGGGGTCTGGGTGGTCCACCATTTGCCCATACTTCTCTCTCCACACCTGCCTCCACTGGCCATCCCTGATACTATGCCATCTTTAGGCTTCTCTCCTTTGGTTCACAGCAGCCCCTTCTACAATGACAGTCTACATGCACATTTTCCAAGGAGTTCCAAGGATGGGTGCCTTCACCTCCTTTTCTATCCACGGCGATGCCATTTGCAGGGCTGGTTGAAACAGAAGACTGTCAGGCCACCTCAACAAATGCTTTCTGCTTGCACTCGGCTCAGGCAGTTCCTGTCAGTTAACTCCAAGCTGGGTCGCATCCCAGCTGCAGGAGTGCTTATCAGGCTGGCCTTTTGGGGATGGGTGTTAAAAGTGATGTTAACTCAGAGGGAAAGTGGGACCTGATGTGGTCTGTGATGGAGGTCAGATACAAGGATTTATTTTGACCCATGGTTGAGAGACTTTCAGTTCAGCTGCACTCATGGCGGAAGCTGGTCATGTGAGGGTACCAGGAAGCTGTACTGGGGTCTAAGTGGCCTTCACTGTCCCACTAGTATCTTATTTCCACCAGCTGGGTCTCATCTCCTAGGGGTTCTGAAGCTGGGGAACAAACATTCAAACTACAATCCTATAGCAGGACACTTCCAGTTCAAACCATAATGATCCTCATCTGTAACACGCACACACACACATACAGACATTCACACACATACACACATGCATACAGGCACACACATGGACACACACACACACACATACATACCTCCTCTTCTGTTTGTTGTGTAAGACTATTACAAAGCAAACGTAGTAACAACTATGTAGACAAAAGGCCAAAAAGCAAAAGTCTGTAATGCTGTGAACAGTGCCCCCATCAGCTCTGTTGGTGGAAGCCATGCATGACGCACCGTGGCTCTATCCCTGAAAGGTAAGTGCCAAATGTGTGGCTTGGGTAACATGACTGCGCCAATTTCCCTGCAGATGGACCGGTTGCCTTTGTCCTCAGAAACAGCCATCTTGAGAGCCTTCTCTGCTTGCTCTGGTGGGGTTCTTCTCTGACCTTTTTTGTCTTGCCCCTCTTCCTTTCCCATCCACAGTGTTCTGGGAGTCTGCGGCCCTGGGTCTGATCATTCTGGGATGGCAGTTCTCTTCTGTCTTGACCTGCTTCCCTCAGGGTTGCCTGGATAGGGCTATAACAGCACAATTTTCCCAGCCTGAATACCAGCTGGATGGAGCTGGAGCGAGAGCTAGTGAGTGCCTAGAGGGATCTTTGTCACACTTTTCACTGGGATCAAACCAAAATTCAGCAAATGTTCTTGGAGGATCTTAATATGCCAGAGCTATTCTAGAATCATGGAGATACAATGAACAACACAGACTAAAATGTCTGTCCTCATGGGGGGGGGGTCACATACTGGTTGAAGGTAGAGAGCACATAATAAATAAACCAGGTGATACACACACACACACACATATACATACAAGAGATAGAGAGAAGGAAAGGTGTTGCTTTAAATAGGAAAGGATCTTATGGGATGGGAGACTGGTAAAAGCACAGCCATGTAGCATTGTGGGTGTTGGGGGAGCATTCATCCCCAGGGAAGCCCAGCAAATGTTCTGGGGTAGGCCCTGGACTGACAGGGTTGAAATAAGGTAAGGAGACCCTGGACTGGAGCAGGAGGTGGGGACTGGGGGGGTGGTAGGTAGAGGATCAGAGGGGTGATGGGGACCACGAGTGGAACACTAAGCACGGTCTGGGCTGGGGGCTCCAGGCATGACTTGACCTGGGTTTCAAAGGACCCTTCAGACTGGCAAGTATCTGGGCTCTAGGAGGCAATGATGGAGTAAGGGGATGAGGGAGGAGTACTCTGTAGCATCCCGGCTTGGGCCAGGATGAAACAGTAGAAAGGGTGGATTCATTGGCTTGGAGTGTCGTGAAGGAATATCACCATGATTTATGACAGATGAGGAGACTGGGCCACTGGGTGATGTGGAGTGAAAAACAGTGATCAGTCTGACAGTGCCCAGCTGGTAGCAGACAGGACTGGGAAAGGCTAGAAGAAACTGGCTTCTGGGCCTAGCCTTTGCCTTCTCATGTGGGGTGTGCCCATGTAGCCATCAGACTTTTTGTGTGGTAACAGAATGCCAGATAGAACCAGCTTAAGGGAGGAAGGATTTATTTGGCTTACAGCCTTAGAGGCTTTGTTCAGTATGGTGGGGACGATGTGGTGGAGAAGAGTGGCTCACATAATGGCAGCCAGCAAGCAGGGAGAGGCCAAATGCTCTCTCCTTCTTTCTCTTATTCCATTGGGTTCCCCTGCTCCTACTACAACCAGGGAAGGTCTTCTCCCCTTGGTCTCTGGAAACCCTCTCACTGACACTCCCCGACATGTACTCTTCTAACAAGCCCCTCTAAGTCAACACATCAAGAGTTAAGATGGACCATCATAACCCGCCAGCTCAAGGCTGTGTGCTTTTGTGCGTATTTGTGTGTTTGGGAGTGTGCTTGTGTTAGTGTGAACTTACTTATATCTATGGGTGCACTTGGCCAGGCTGAGGAAAAGCAGTTGCTGGATGGGCTCTGTTTTCCTGTCTGTAGTCTTCAGAGCAGAACTAGTACACACTTTCTGTTCTCTCTTAGCTTGCTTATGTCTCCCCACTCATCCTTATGAGCATCCCCAATCCCCCTCCTCCTTCCTCACTGGTCCAGGACCTAGATAATCTGGTTTGCATGAAGCAGCCCTTCCCCCATCTGCTCTTGCTGTAGAGGGAAGATTGAGCCCCCAGGGCTTCATTCTGGCTCTTCTCTTTTTCACGGGTAATTCTCTGAGCCCAAATCCCAGCTGACCAGCTCTGTGACTGGGCATCCCTTTGTAGCTTGGATGGGGACAGGCTGCAATGGCAGCTGAGGTGGGCAGGAGAGGAGATGTAACCAAGACAGGCAGAAGGCATAACTTGATGATATGTTTTGTGTGCCTCCAGGATGAGGTGGACGCCCAAGCTGCTTTACAGAAGGAATGTCTATAAAAATGTTGAACCTGCTCTGGCCATCCTGGGTCCTCCCAGCACCTCTCCTGGCCCTGACCAGCTCAGCTCTGAGGCTTATGGGTACTTCTTTTGGTTAGAGATCTTAGATGTGCTACCCAGAAATTTATGCAGGCCTTTGCAAATTCCCTTCATGTGTTAGCATATGTGTTCTCTTGGGGTCCTGTCCACACAGAGAGGAAAGTTCCTGTTATCAATCACCAGCCATTTGCATGTTTACCCCAAATCAGTGCTTCCAAATTCATTAGAATTATCTGGAGAGCTTTAAAAATTAATTTTAGGGATTAATTTTTAAATTACTCTGAAGGGATGTCCTCTTGCCACACCAAGGACCCTGAGTTTAGCCCTTCGGCACCCATATTTACAAAACAAAACAAAAACCACTTGTGCAGTGGCATGTGTCTGTAGCTCCGGCAGGAGAGACAGAGACAGGCAGATCTCCAGAGCTCTAGGCTCAGGGAGACTCTTCTAAAAAAGATGCCATAACCCATCCTCAAGATAAACACACACAGACACGTGCGCTTACTCACACCCACAAAGCTAAAATTAACACGAAAATGTCAACAGCTAAACAGTAACAGACATTTCTTATCCCCACATGGATGCTAATTTCATGCCCATTGTTACTTTCACTAGTTGACAGAAGGATCCTAGGGCATCCGGAAACATGCTAACAAATCTGAATTAGACTTCCGGGATGGATGAAATAAATCACTACTGCGTTGATAGCTTTAAGAAATAATTTTATTTCTCATAGTTCTGGGAGACAGAATTTACATAAGCAGGAATCTCCCAACAAGGTGGCACCTAAGTGAGTCAGAATGACGAAGAAGCAAACACCTGTAGTTGCAGGGTAGTACACTCAGGCAGTGGAATTAGCAGAAAACAGACTCCAGGAGTAAAGAATCTGAAAGTCATCAGGACAGATTGAGAGGCCTGTGGCATAGGATGACACTGGAGGCAGGGTGGGCCTGACTCCTGCAGACCGCCGAGGGTCAGGCTCAGGATGTGAGTTTTAATCTGAAGGGACCGGAAGGGGCCTCAAGCAGGGCTTGCCCCGATGAAGCTGACCACAGGTGCACATATTGGGAACCTATAGAGCTATGAGTCCAGCCCCTAGGAGCGTGGCTACGAATACGGGAAGGCACAGACACACCTGAAATCAGTAAAGATGAGACGCACAAGCTGGCTAAAGGTGTATGACGGAAGATGAATCAAGACTTCCAGTCTGAGAGCTGAGATCGCTCTTACACAGAGGCCAGCTGAGAACAGGTGCCAACAAATGCAGAGGAGAGGTCAGACGAGGCAAATCAGGAAGGACATGACTCCAGGACACAGGGAGCTCAGTGTCAGGCTGTCCCTTATCCCTGCAAGAAGGGTTGATTCCTTCCTGACCAGTTAGAAGCAAATCTCCAGTAATGAGGGTTCTGAGCCCCAGGAAATGAAAACCATATTGCAAGAAGGCTCTTCCCGGTTGTGTCTTTGGGTCAACTTTGTGATGTCAACTTATAACCCTTCTGAGGCTAGCTTGTTGGAGAGAGAGACAGGAATGTATGTAATATTGGTGGGTGAGTCAGTGTTCTCTAAAGGAACCAAATTGATAGAATGAAAAAAGTATTGAAAGGGTATTTATTACATTGGTTTACAGAATATTGCCTGGGCAGTCCAACCAAAGCTCTCTCACACTGGAGAGAGCAAGAATCTCATTCCGTAAGGCTGGATGTGACTCTGAATGCCTGGAGGATCCCCAGAGAGCTGCCAGTCCTCAGTCTGTGTAGGAATCCTGAAGACACTGGTTCTAACATCTGTGAAGAGGTGCTGAAGTAGCTGGATAAATGAACTTGCCAGTGAGAGTGAGGACAAGCAGGCAGAAAGCAAAAGCCTCTTCTATGTCTTTTTATCCACATTGTCACCAGAAGGTACCACTCACATTCAGGCTGAGTCTTCCCACTTCAAATAATCTGATCAAGAAAACCCTTCACAGGAGTTAAAACCCTTCACAGGAGGGAAACCCTCCACAGGAGTGCTCAGTGGCTTGTGTTCCAGTAGATTCCAGATGCAACTAAGTTGGCAACCAAGGTTAGCCAAAGCCATCACAATTGGCAAGCAACAGAACATGTCTATATGCCTTGCCTATAATTTGCAGTTAGCCTCAGCCAGTGTTATGCTGCTTAGAGCAGGTCTTGTGTTCAGGATACAGGGATCCTCTCATTTCTTAGTGCCTATGTTGCTTCTGTGTGAATATCTGCTTTGTTTCAGGTCCCTCGTAAAATCAGGGACTAACAAGCCAAATACCTCTTTCCCAACTAAACCTCCACCATTGCCAATGGAGTAATTAGAAATTTATGTCAAAGTAAAAATAAATATTTCCACATTGTGCCCAACTTAGAGGATGCTGGGCTAGGCATCTGAGAGCCCTTTCAGTCTGAGGAGCCTGTGATCTACAGCATACTCTGTTAAAATGATTGAAGGTAATGAGATGGGCACCCACAACGGAGGGGTTCCTATTCAGCGGGCTGAGCCATTGCTCCATCAACAGAGTAGTGTCAGCATGGCCGTTTGCCAACCCATGGAAAGGTCTCCTTTGGGATGAGCTGATCATCTATATCTCCTTTTCTAAAACAAATGTCAAGTTCTTTGTGGGTGTCACTTGATACTCAGTTCAGTCTGGCTCCAGCTTACATTGCTGTGAGCTATTGCTATGGCCGTCTTCCACATCCTTCCATCACTTCTCCCTTTAACACTACTATCCTTTAATTTGATCTTAAAAAAGATAAAATTCAAAGCCTGTCAAAGCCAGCCTTTCAGTGTGATACCATTTTAGCGGAGTTGGTGCCTTTCCTGGGTGTGAGACCCTTGCCTCTTCCTCTCTCTTTGCCTCTCAAGTGCCATGAGAGACATAAGATCTCACTATGCTTTTTGTCCTGCTGTTCCACTTCCCCAGAAGCCTAGAGTGATGAGGTCAAACGGGCTGGAGTCTATGAGGCGAGGGCCAAAATAAGACATTCCTTCTTCAAGGTTCACAGCCATGGAAAGATGACTAGTTTACTGTCCCTAACTGTCTTGATCAGTGTTTTGTTGCTTTGAAGAGACACCAGGACCACAGCAACTTATAAAGGAGAGCCGTTAACTGAGGCTTGCTTACAGTTTCGGAGGTTTAGTCCATTGTCATCATGATGAGGAGCATGGCAGCACACAGAGAGACATAGTGCTGAAGAATGAGCTCAGAGTTCTAAATCTGGATCCTCAGGCAGCAGGATAAGAGCTGGGCTTGGCTTCAGCTTTTGAAATCCCAAAGCCAGTGACATTCTTCCTCCAACAAGGCTGTGCCTACTCTAACAAGGCCACACCTCTCACATAATGGTATTCCCTGCTGACAAAGCACTCAATATATGAGTCTATGGGACCTATTCTGCCTCCGCACACAGCACTCCTCACTTGCAGATAAACATTCCTACCCCTATCCTCTGACCTCTCTCACCCCTGTAGCCTTCATTCTTCGGTATTAAATAACCTGCTTTACACGGTGCTGGTGTTGGCATCTCTTCCCTGTGTCTGGACTTTCTGTGCTTTCTCCCCGGCGACCCACACCCACACAGACCTCTCCCTTCCTTGAACCTTTTGTGAGCCTCTCTTGGGCTTCACCTTCCAAGAAAGTGGTCTTTATCATATCATCCCCTTCTTTCTACTTGCTCTCTGTAACTTTCATATGGCCTGTATCAGTGCTGCCCAGCAGTGCTTTTGTGTTTCGTTGATTGCTTATTGCACAACTCCTGTTAGAGGCAGAATCGTGTCATCCCTAAATTTATGTATTGGAGCCCTGACCCCAAAGTGAATATATAATCTACTCTCCACATGCACCTCTGTAGATTTTATATTCATGGATTCACCCATTAAGGGACTGGAAATCCTGGGGAAAGGTCTCTCTCTCTCTCTCTCTCTCTCTGTCTCTTTGTCTCTATCTCTGTCTGTCTCTCTGTCTCTCTGTCTCTGTCTCTCTGTCTCTCTCTGTCTCTCTCTGTCTCTCTCTGTCTCTCTCTGTCTCTCTCTGTCTCTCTCTCTCTCTCTCTCATGTAATTAGACCTGCAATGGCCACATCTGTACTGAACAAGACCATCATTCTCTAGACAACACAATACAACAACCAGTCATGTAGACTTTGCAATGTATTTGATATTATCAGATATTATCAGCATTTTAGAGATTAAAGCACACAGGATGCTAGGCACAGGTTGTAATGCAAACACTGTGCCACCCTCTAGAAGAAATTTGAGCATCCTTAGAGTTTGGTGTCTGCGGGGGGATACTGGCAATGCTCTATTGCAAGCTCCAAGGAAACACTAGGAATCAGATTTTAGAAGGTAAATGAAGATTAAATGAGGTCCGAGGAGGCTGGAATTTAAGCACATTAGGATTGCTGATCTTCTAACATGAGGAAGACAAAGACAACTCTAACACAGGTGTCAAGACAGCAAGAATTGGCCAGCTTCATGACAAGTAAAACCCTCATTAGAACCTCTCCCAGCTGCATTTCTACTTTCAACTTGTAGATCTGTGAGAAAATAACATCTTTTGTTTAAGCCATATAATGTGAGGCATTTTGTCTCAGCAACATAGGCTGACCAAAACTACATTTAAATTTTTTTCCTTTTTTATTTGTTCCTTTCTCATACATTACATCCTGGCAGCAGTTTCCCCTCTTTTCCCTTCCTCTAGTACCTTCCCACTTCCTATTTTCTGCCCCAATCCACCCCCTCCTTTTTGCCTCCCCATAGAAAATAGCAGGTCTCCTAGGAACATCAACTAAGTAAGGCATACCAAGCTACAAAAAAATTGACCAGACACATATTCTCACAAGTTTGGATGAGGCAACCCAACAGAAAAAAAGAGTCACAGAGGCAGGCAAAAAAGAGTCAGAGACAGCTCCAGCTCCCACTGTTGGGAATCCTACAAGAACACTGAGCTACACAACCATAACATATATGCAGAGAACTTATGTCAGACCCCTCCAGGCTCCCTAATCTTTGAGCTCACTTGAGTCCTGGTCGGCTGATTCTGTGGGCCATGTTCTTGCGGTGTCCTTGATCCCTCAAGCTCCTCTATTCCTTCCTCCCCACCTAATCCTTCCACCTAATATTTGGCTGTGAGACTTTGCATCTGCTCCCATCAGTTGCTGGATGAAGTCTCTCTGAAGAGCACATCTTTTAATGCTGGGACTAAACTACTTCATAGCATGTGCTACCAGGTCATACTGTTGTGCTTTACAATTTGATTTTGAACAGATGGAGAGAAAGATACATACCACAGAAGAATGAAGTTGTGTGTTCATCAACTGGATATACCATGTGACAAGGAGCAGAATATTACTGGCAGGGGGCATTCCTGTATGTTCCCCTGTAGCCTCAAAGACCCTAGGAGGAATCAGCATTCTACATCCCAAGCATGTATGGGGGCTCTGCCTCTGTGCTGTATGTAAGTAGAATCATACTGCTTGCACTTTTCTGTGTGTGGCTTTTCTTGCTCAGCATTATGTCAAATGCATCTTTATTGCTGTGAGTTGGAAAGGCTATTCATTCTCACTCCTGTTTGACAGTCCACTGTGGGAATATACCACAGGGTATTTATTTATCCATTCTACAGCTGATGGGCATTAGGACAGTCTCTGGTTTTAGTCATTACAAACAGTGTTGCTATTGCATATTCTAGCCTGTGCCTTTTAACAAACATGTATGCCTTCTGTTTGGCCTTTGCTTGGGTCACAGAATGTGTTTGTCAGCTTTGCTGGGTTTTCAAAGCAATTAAATGACTTTATGTTCTTACTGGCCACATGTAGGGGCTGTGTTATTCTCCTTTATACTCTGGCAAAGGGAGACATAGACACAGGGTGTTGAAGACATGCCCACTGAATGATCAGAGAGAGAGAGAAAGGCTGTTTTGTGTTATATATATATATATATATATATATATATATATATATATATATCACACACATATATATATGTGTGTGTGTGTATGTATATGTATACACTCACACACATATGTGTGTGTGTGTGTGTGTGTGTGTGTAGGTAACTGTCTTTGAGGTCAGAAAGCTCAGGTCTCTCCACAGCTATAGAATAAAAAGCTCATTTTGCCAGAGTCTGGCTGCGGAGGCTGTGCTCCATTACTAACCCTCTGGGTTTCCTGATTACTCCATTAAACACCAACAATGGAAATTCACTTGGACAAGGAGCTTGGCACCGCAATGACATGGAACTCCAGTTCCTTCTTTGCACCAAGTATGTCCAAGCAATAAGACAGAAAGTTGGGAGGAAGTGCAAGCAGGGAGAATCAATCATGTAGCTCTGGAAGCCATGTTGTTCTGAGGATGACAGGTGCGACTCAGCAGTCGCAGACGCCTCCTCCATCACGGGGCCGCTTCTGCAGAAGGGAGGAATGACGGCACTCTTCCCCCAGCAGCTCTGACCACCACGCATCCCACCTACGTTGACCTCAGTGAAGTCCTCGGGAGCCAGAGGGGAATGGTGAGGCCAGAGAGAGCCCTAGGGAGCAGCTGGATGGGAGAATATTGAAAGTCCTGCCAGGAACCCCAGAAATGTCCAATTCCAGTACTGCTTAAAGAAGGACGTGTCCAGTGTTTTCTCCATCTCTCCAAATGTGTGCTGAATTCAACGCTCCTTTTAAACCAGCAAGGCCAGAAGAAGAAAGCAGAAGCTGACTCTGGCCTCTCCAATGCGCAGACCACACAGTGGGAGCTTCACCTCTTTCAATGCAGAAGTTAAATTTGTATTAATACCACATAAGGATTTTAATTAGCTTTTTGGGGACAATTATATTGCTTTATTAATTCATACTGAGTTTGCAATGAACTGAAAAACCTGTCCACCCCTGAATCTTTTTAATTTAAGTAGCTGTTCGTGGGTTACTGTCCTCTTCGGGTGTTACTTTTTCAAAACCTCAATTGTAATACTTTTCATTTCTCTTTGTTGACTTTTGTCTTGAAGACTTTGGCCTGGGGCCTTGGTCTAATTTTTCTAGCAAGTCAGCAAGTTGTCTTCCACCCTCCTGTAACTTCTCAAATCTCTTCACTTCAATGGCAGTGCTCTCTTTGCCTATGATCCCCCACCCCCCCTTTTTTTTTTTTTTACCAAGAAGGCTCTCTCCTTCACACCAAAGTCCATCCTCAACCTTACCTGAGATAGTCCCTACCTTACTTCACACAATGGGACCTCATTCCTACACCTCTGTGGCCAAGATCAAGCATCCCTGGAAAGCTGGTGGGAGGAGACCCAGAGCTGTCCATTACAAGCTCCAGAGTTCCAGCCCTCTCTCCCAGCCCTGGCATCCCAGTGGAAGGAAGGCTGTATCTATGCTGCCTCTGGCCAGACAGTGCCGTAGAGAATGAGACACTTCCTGAAGGAACTTTGAGGAAAAGCAATAGCTGCTAGTGATGACAAGGAGCTTATGCCCACAGGAGAGAGTATCCAGTTGGGAATTTTCTTGAAAAGGAGTGGAAAGACATGATTGAATAATTCGGTTCTCCCTGTCTCCCATATTCCCTACACCCCCCTACTCCTCTTCTTCTTTCTGTCTTTCTCTCTCTCCCTCCCCACCTTCCCTCTTGTCATCTCTTCCTCCATTCTTCCTTCTCTTCCTCAGCCCTTTTCCCCTTTCATATACACTGAGAATCATTCATTTAGCTCGGTCCTGTGGACAAGGGCACAGGGAGTGAGGCAGTCGTAGAACAGACCCTGAAGCAAGGTGCAGAAATGAAAAAGATTGCTCAAGGAACTGGATGAAGCCAGTTGCTGAGGTGCCAAAGAAGCAGAGTATGCACATTTGCATCTTCTGGAGACTCTATAGTGATATCTTGATGCTCCAACCTGAGTCATTTAGGATGCAAGGGATGAGGAGAGGGTAAATGAGAGAGAGATTGTGCAATAGACTTAAGAATATGACTAGAGTGCTATTGGGACACGAATTCTAAGGAAAAAGAGGCTGTACAGATGCAGGCCAGAGATGGTGGTCTTGGAGTTGAGGGCAGGAGAAGAGAATGAAAGGGTTCTTTCTGGAATTGTTAGAGAGAGACCAGTTGGTTCTCCATCTCAGGAGATTAGGAGCAACTCTGCCTGAGGCGTAGGGTTGGACTAGATGACCTCTTTAGATCCTTTCTCTCCAGATGTTGCCAGTAAGGCATTTCTCATCATTTTGACAATTCTAAAATGTCTTTTCTTAATAAGGAATTTATTTGCTAGATTCGATTTAACTATTGCATTTGTATTTTGTACATGCACCTGCCCTGGGGCAATGGTTACATTTTAAATAAATCAAATAAATCAATAAATATGATATGCCTCACTTTAATCATTACATAATGCAAAAAATTATGATAATGCCACATTAAGTTGCAAATTAAGATGCACAAAAGTAAGGAAATGTGGGGATGGATGTTCTCCTGACAACATTAGCTCCCTTGCCTGGTGATGGGGTGTAATAAAGCCTATATTTATATCTGCCTACCTAACACTCTCCCATTTAAAATGGGACAATGTGGGGTATTATTGCCATTACGAACCTTAACTTCTGTGTCTGATAGCTAGCTGTAAATGTGCTATCTTAAATGAAGTATTAGACCAGTTTCTTTTCAGAAGACAAGAAGCTGCAAATGGCAGCACCACAGGCTTTGAGCAAGATGCCATGCTTGGGTTCAGTATCCCAGTCAGCCCTTCGGTGGCAATGTGCTGTGCCCAGCTCACTCAGCACCCTAAATATCTGCTGCTTAATTGCTATGTGGCGATTGTAGAACTTGTCTGCAGCATCTGGGCCTTTGCCCTTTCCACTTGTCACATCAGCATAAGCCAGTAAGTCTCATTTTTTATTTTATTTGGTTTATTCATCTATGTTTAAGAAATATCTTTGCTGCTATATATATATATAATATTACACACACACTATCTGTCCATCCATCTATCTATCTACCTACCTATCGAGAGAACTCACTATTCACTATGTAGGTCAAGATGGTCTTGAACTTGAAGCAATTCTCCTGTCCCAGTCTTCTAAGTGTTGAGATTACAGGTATGAGTCACCATGACTTTTCTTTTTTAAGGAAAAATATTTAACTTTGTGCATATCTCCAAGTGCTTTGCCTGCATGCATATATGTGTACAACACGAATGCCTGGTGCCTGCAAAGGCCAGAAGAAGATATCTGATGTCCTAGAACTAGACTTACAGAAGGTTGGGCTCTGTCATATGGGTGCTGGGAACTAAACTCAGGTCTTCTGCAAGAGCAACCAGTATTCTTACCAACTGAGTCATCTCTCTAACCCTACCATGCCTGGTTTCAAAAATAATTCTCTTTTTAAAATTCCTTTCATATGTATGTATGTATGTATGTATGTATGTATGTATGTATGTTATGAGTTCCTCTGCATTTATGTGTGGGACATGGAGGTCAGAGGACCTTATACCATATGGGTTCTCAGGAGAGAACTAAGGTGGTCAGGCTTGGCAGCAAACACCCTTAACTATTGAGCCATCTCACTGGCCCTTAAAACAATTTCCTAAGCACAGCTGCTCTTTTGGTTTTCTAGATGAGGAAAGTAACTTGGCCAAGGTCATACAGCAAGGTACTTTTGAGAGACCTCCAAAGAAGGCATGAAATTTCTGTCTCTTAGAGCCTGTTTCCTGGCTGGCTCATGTTACACAAAGTTAAAGTAGCAGAGGACTGATGGGAGGGCCATAGATGTTGGAGTAAATTCAGATTCTAGCTCCGCCATGTGCTGTGACCTTGGTTCCTTTGGAACTGTGGCATCTGTAAAATGGTTGAAGACGATCCAAGGTCTTTAGGGTCCAATGCCATAATGGATATAAATTGCCAATCACAGTTCTCCTACAGTTCCTTGTAGGCCACAAAGAAATGTTGGGTGAGCTTTAAAAGGCTTGTTTGTATCTAGCTCCTACATCTTTGGCTCAGGGAACACCATGGAAGAGGGGGCAGAAACACTGTAAGGGCCTGAATACTAGGAAGTCTGCTGTGAAACAGTCTGTCCTGGAAATGGTTGCATAAACAAGACTGAAGCAATGGCAGCATCAAGGGACATGTTAACACGAAACGTGAAAGTTCCATGAGGTCCCACCACTAGAAAAAGAATAACAGGACAACTAACGGCTGCTGGGAGCAAGGAGGATTAACCTCTCCCTTGAAATGAGTCTTTTATTGCTGGTCCAATATTTGTTATCAGCCCTGAAACCAAATACACACAAACAACAACAAAAAAAAGATTCAACAGACTGAGTATATGTATATGTGCATGTACATGTATGTAGATATATGTGCATACATATACATATGTATATAGCAATAATAATCAAAGAAAAAGGGACTATCAACTTAAGGAAGGCATGGGAAGTGTTGTAGAGGGTATCTAGGAAGGAATGGGGAAATAAGGGAGAAAGTGATACAGTGATATGATTCTATGTCAGTTAAATATATTCATTTTTATTATTTTTCATTTAAAAACTTAAAAGAAAGCTTCAATATGAAATATTAATGTTTCCCATTTTTTTAGGGTGTTCTGAAATTCCACCCATGGCAATAACATTAAAATAGATTGGGTATTTTCCTCCCCCCATCAAATAATCTCAAGTCATTAAGGGCCTATATACTCAATGCCCTGGAGTCTTTAACTTAGTGAAGATGTTCCTCCATCTCTCATCTCCCACCCCCCATCCTCTGTCCCTGTAGTCTGCCCACATTCCAGACATCAAGGGCAGCTTTTACTTGTCCTGTCCTGACATGCTCTTGGCTTTGGCTTTTTCAGCCTTTGCTCTTGAAGCATCCTCTCCTTTTCCTTCTGTCTTGCACACTCTTGCACACTGACCTGTCTGTCTTTGTTCAGGCCATTTACCACCCATGACCCAAGTAAAGCAGTATGTCTTCTACTGTGACTCTTCTCAGATTTCCCCAGAATAATGTTTCTTTTAGCTCCTGCCTGCATACTCTCTATGTTCTGTCTGTGGTTTTCCTTTGCCTGACTTTCCTGTCCTGGAGAGTTTGTCCCCATGTCACCAGGCCTATTAGCTCATGGAGGACAGGAACCAGATCTTACTCATCTTCACCACCTTTACAGTAATGATGAGCACAGGGCTTTTCATCCTAGGTAAACATAGAATTGAATGAAAATTGAGCATTATTAGCTCACTCCTCATTTTCATAACATGGGAGAGGCTGAGGCTGAGGAGTGTGCTGGGTTCCTGAGAAAGAGGTGGTTAGAGAACTCAGGTGGGTTTATAAAGACCAAAATGAATCCTGAAGCCCCAGCCTTGAGGTTTCAGCTCTGCCAAGGGTGGGATCTGCAAAACTGAAACAAGCACCTCACCAAAATCAGCAGGGCCCGGAACGGAAGGATGCTGTGGGTTGTCGACTGTGTCATTACTTCTCTGCAATCTTCTGGAAGCTTGTCAGCATAATTATCCCAGCTTCTCACCAGGGCCTAGAGTCTTCAAATCTCAGGGCTGGCATTATCTGTGCTCAAACTGGGGGAAAAGCAATTTGTTTTTCCTGTTGTCTTACTCAAAAACTACTGAGTTGGGTTCATAATCACACTTGGGCTGCACCCCATGGAGCATTGTGCTTTATAGTTTCCACTTCCCCAGAAGAAGGGGGAGGTGAAGGATTGGGAAGGTAACTTCCTGTTGCCTGTAAGGCTGTGGATGGGGAATAAAGTTCATAGCAATGCCTAGACCTGAGATGTTTGTGGGCAGGGTCTTGTGCCAGGTACTGGAAGTGAGCACAGACCCAGTCTAGTCTTAGTTAATCACATTAGAGCTACGATGTCCCCACTCCTTTTTTCTTGAGTGATGGATACTGAACCCAGGGCCTGTGTGAATTAGGCAAGTACATGCCCTAACCCCACTGCAGAGATTTATTGAGTACTGGTTGTGTGCTTGTAACTGTGCTGGAAGGAACTGATTGTGACAAAATTGCACAGCTGGTATTCTGTCTCTAGCATTGGCAGCCTTTCCTTGCAGGCTTTCCTCCCTTCCTCCTCTCTGTAGGCTCCTCGGAAACCGTCAGGTGCACATGATCCTGTCCACAGACCAGACATTTGCATTACATTGCTTGATTCTTCAAGCAGATGATCCTTGGGAGTGACCACAGCCATTGATGACTCTTCAAGATCACTTACTATGTTAACCTTTTGTCCTCAAATTAGAAAATATTTCAAAAATGAAGAAATGTGCACAGTGTATGCTCTGTACCTACCCTGAATTAATTCATGCTCGTGGTAGACCATGTGGTTTCAGGTCTTCCTATTCATTCTAAGGAGGAATTCAGAGCCCTTAGGTGACAATGGTAATGATATTGCAATGTGTATTTCAAAGTTGCTAACAGTAATGTTTGTACATTATAACAAAAATGTTTGTATTACAAAATATTTTATGTATGTGAGATGATAAATCAATTATCTCAGTTTAACCATCCCATAATGTAAACTTACAAATATTAAAGTGTCACTTCAAAATCTGAAATTATTTGTCAAATTGAAAACAAAATACAGGTTTCTGGGTACAGTTTACTGTATGGGGATCTGAGGGAATACAGCCTAGAGATTTCTTGCTCACTGACTCCATCCCTGCTCTGATGCTGAAGTGAGGAGCCTCTGCATGTTTGGGGCTGGGAACACTCTAGGGGCAGTGTGGGGAATGAGGAGGTCAGGTCTCAGCCCTGGCTGTGGTGTGCTGGGCCGTAGACAGACCATTCTGCTTTGATGTGTCTGATAATAACCTTGAAGCAGAGGCTGCCTGTCTTTCCATGCTCAAAGCTCCTTGTCTGCTGTATTTCATGTTTTTTTCTTCATCCCCATTGGCTTGCTTTTTTTCCTCCACCTCTTCCATCCATCCATCCATCCATCCATCCATCCATCCATCCATCCATCCAAAGCTATCTTGGTTAGACTGTACTTTCTCACCTTTTCCTATTTATTTTTGTCTTTCTGGTTTCCTTCTATAATTTTTGGATGATCGTGGTATTTCTCCTCCCAAATCTTTCATTCTTTAAATTTAAACCCAACAGCAGCAACATCTTGATTTCATACCCAACAATGCTTGATTGAGAGTCTTCGTTGCTTGTAAAAGCCTAAGCAAACTGGAAGGCAATATATTGCCTTACCAGACAGTCTATAAAGTGAAGTGTGGGAGACCAGCCTCCCCCACCCTTTTCGGTCTCCACAGGCAGCTGGCAATAGCTCTTGGGTGCTTCCAACAGACCAGCTCCAGATCTCTGCCATTTTCTCTGATAGTTTCAAGGAAGAGGGGAAGTGTCTGACCTGCCCGGCTGCTCTGTGTTATCTCCCTCTTACGAACCAAGTGTGAGAGCCCTTGGGTAGCCTGCATGTTCAGGGTGGCTCTGCCCTCTCATTGCTCAAGAGCCCACCTCACCTGCTGAGTCCAAGAAGAGCCCCTTTGACGTGGGGCCAAGCACACTAGAAGTACACCCTACCTTTAGCATTGCCTAAATTGTTGCTATGAAAAGACTAGAGAAGATACTAAGGAGAAAATGGAACAAAAAGAGCTCAGAAGAATAAAAATGGTTTGATCAAGAAGCTGGGACAGCTGAGCTCAATGGTCAGCTGCATGAGTTGAGGTCAAATCACTGCCCAGTGGAGAGCTGGTGACCCCAGGAGACCTACTGATGATTATGTTGACCTCAGTCATCTTTTCTGCAAAGTGGGTCCCAAACTAGCAAGTACGGGAAGGACTGAAGTTGGAGATGCTTGCAAATAACTGGTCTAGAGGCTGCATGCCAGTGGGTGACTCTTCATGTACATCCTGGGTAAGTGACATCTCATCAAAGCAAACTTTCCAACAGGAAGCAGCAGCTTCCTGGTACCCAGTCCCGGAGACTCTTTACTCTGAACCCTTGGGTCATTTACTCTCCTTTCCAGAATTCAGTTATTGAGCAATAACATAGATTAATATAAACCCTAATGCCATCTTTTCCAGGAATGAAGAGGAGCTTCAGATTTATCCTCATATGAGGAAGACTTTGGAGGACAACGATTTCTTGAAGTCCTCATGCAGAACCCCTGGGTCCTCCCCACCCTCATTTCCTCTTCATGATGTCACTCCTCATTTCCATGCCAGGTCCCCAGGTTGGCTCCAGCCAGCCTGCACACTCTGCTTCCCTCCCTCCCTCTGAGCCTCTTCCATGGCTAGGTATTTCTGGTATCTATCATTGGTTTTTCTGCTTCTCTTAATGCCTAGCTCAGTTCCTTCACCTTGAGGCATCTCTGCTATTAGACCTTCTCTCTACTACCAAGGTTCCTTTCCTAGAACCCTGGCTCCAGCTCCTTCATCTTCCCTGAGTGTGTGGCTAGGCTTGGCTCTCCCCTTCTAGTATGTTTGGGGACAGGTGCTGCCAGGATATGCACATGGAACGAGTGTTATGGCTCTCCCTGGGCATGGGGAGGATAATGATCTTGAATGCTTCCCTCCTAGGGCAGGATGAGAATCGGCGAGTTAATGCCATAAAGTATTCTAATTACTCCATGGAGTCCTCTGATGAAACGACGAGGAACTGGGCATCTGGCTCTCATTTACTTGGAGCTGGAGAATCCAGGCAGCGGCAGCAGCCTTGATTTATTTAATTTTCTTCCTGTATCAAGCACACACTCAATACAGGACTAAATATCCAAACAGAGACATCACCTAGTGAGGTATGAATACACAGACCCTTTGTCTCTGAGACTTCCATCTGGGAGGGTCACACAGGGTCACCCACCCCTACTCCACTTTCTTGAGTGCCAGGCTCTGACCCTTTAAATGACATGTCTCAATTATGCAGGTGGCAGTGGGCCTAGAAGATCTTCATGTTATTTCGGCTGTGGGCTGCTTTCTTCTCTCCCCTCCCCTCCCCTTCCCTTTTTCTGCCCTTACTTATTGGTTGGAGTGTTTCTTACTCATGTGACCCTGTGCAGGGGGCGACAGTAGCTTTCTTCCTTTGACCGTTTATTAACAGAGAGGAACGGCTACTGGATGTGGTGTTACATGCCTGTTAACTATGGCTCTTAGGAGGCAGGGGCAGAGGCTAGAGGATTGCTGCAAGTTCGAGGTTAGTCTGGGCTACGTTATGAATTCCAGGCCAGCCAGGAATACATAGAGATCCTCTCTCGAAAACAAACAGGCAAAAAAACAAAGAGAAGAAGAAATTTCCAACTTAGAGGCAGTGGCTCTAAGTTGGCAGGAGGGAGGCAGGTATGGTTTCTGAGTTCGGCTTCTCCAACATCCCTCTCTCCATCTTCCCCTCTAGCTTCTGACTTTACCTCATAATGCTTTTCTTTCTACATCTTTCCCAGTTCTGTTTCTTCCTCCTCAGATCTCTTTCTTCTGCCCATCGGAGGAGACCGGCATGCTTTCTACGTTCTTCCCAATGTGCATCCAGCACCTCTCCATTCTGTCAGGCCACACAGGAGCCTTCATCCCACTGACAGCTGCTCCCTCACCACTTCCCAGCTCTTTCAGCTCACTGGTACCCACACACACACACTGTAGGTGCACACATAGTTCTCACACAATGGACTAAGTGGGACAATCTCTTCAACTCACTGATTTAGCTCTAGCAGGCTGGCAGCAAACCCCCTTTTTGTCTTTTTGTCTCTCTTAAGTGAGTCTGTTCTCACCTCTGCTGGTTTTTGTTTTGTTTTTAGCCATTAGGGGAACCCTGGACTGTCACTCTCATCACAACAGAATCAAATCAGCTTTGAGTTGGCTCAGTATCTGCCTGACTTGGAATCTAACTCCTTCAGAAACAAACTAGACCATGGTACTAATCGACTCTTCCTGTTCCCAGCATTCTCTCTCCCCAGACCTCTTTTAAGCTCCTCATTTTGCTCCTTTGAAAATATGTAAACCTTACTTCTATCTTGAAAGCAGAGATGGTAGTAAAAATATCGGCTCAATGAACATTTGTTGGTTAACTGACTTGCTGACATTACTAGCCATGAATCTAACATCTGGACTCTGTCATAGAGCATACTATCTTTTGTCAGGTCCAGGTTCTGGGATAGCTGGGAGAGGAAGAATTACTTAACAACAGCCCAGAATGTAGCCAGCCGCTAGCCATTCCTTTGTAGAAACACTTTAGTTCTACTCCTGCTGTACTGTTTGGAGGAGTGGCCATTTGTGAAGGAAGCCTGGTGCTTCCTGGGACTGTCACGCTGTTGAAATATTGAGCACACTTGTAGGCTTAAGCACTTTCTCTCACTGGCGGCAGTAATGACTGTTCGCAACAAAACTGGCTCAATGTGCAAATGTTTCTCATTGATCACAGACATAAAAATGTGACCCTCCTGAATGGGCTCCCGAAGCATCTTCCTCGCTTGGCCAAATTCACTCATATTTGCTGTCATCTCCATCCTCCTCTGCTCTCCTGCCCACATCTGCATCTTCTTCTCTCTGGCTGTGGGAAACACATCCATTGGGTTCTCAAAGGCATCCAGTGCTACAAGGAATAAGCAGGCTTAGCCAGAGGACATCGCCTTTACACACGCATCCACCAACAAGGGAAGTTAGGTGGGTCCCTAAAGATGAGACTGGGGTCAAGAAAAGCTTGAACAGAAAAGATCCTTCTGCAAGATTCTCTGATCTCTACATGACCAGGCTTACCACTGGGCTTACTCCCAGCCTGGAATGGAAGACCGCTTGCCATCACAGACCACTAGTGCCTCTGACTACCTGGATACTGGCTGCCCTTCCTCCAGAATTCCCTGTTAGTGTTCCCTTAGGCAGGGAAAGCTTATGCCCACCTTCCTGGTCACCTACCTCAGTCTGGGAAGAGAGAGGCAGTTCTGGGGGCCCCAGCCGCATCAAGCTTCCTGTCTCCTTTTCTTTTGTTAAAGCCAAATGAAACAATGTAATTAGCTTGTTACAATTAAAGTGACTCGACTGGATAAATTGTAATCACCCAGAATCAAGTCAGGCATCCCTGCAGGTCCCGGACATCGCAGCTGAGCTGCCTCATTTGCATAATTAAAATATACAAATGATAATGGATTTTGTACTCAATTTCCAGCGGCTGTGAATTTTGAGAAACTCTGAAATTAGAATAACAGAGATGAAGCCCGCCTAGAGGTAATGGGGATGACAAGTTTTGACAGTAGGGGTGTTTATAATGCTAGTTTCTTGCTACAAAATAAATAAGTACAAAAAAGATTAGAGAGTGATATTAGTTAATAGTTCCACGGGCAGTGGGAAGTGGAGATAGACTATGATTACCTCTGTGAATTTACACTGGCTTTTTGCTTTTTTCTTTTCTTTTTTTTTTTTCCCTGACAAGCTCTCGCCTAACCTTAGGGGATACCTTCCCCCTGATTATGAGAAATTGAGAATGAATTAAATGCATAAAAAGGGTTGTCGCAGATCGACTCACCAAAGGAAAAGAAATGAAATTAGTCTTGCTGCTCTTCCTTCCAGCTAGGGGTGGCTTGAAGGCCAAGGGTGCAGGAGGGGAGGGATGGCGAGAGCATAGCCCGGGGCTGTGGTGGTCAGGGGAGGGAGGGGCTGGCAGAGCAGGGAAGGGACTGGGAGACAGGGACAGATGTAGGCAGAATGGAACACTGGGAATTACTTACAGAGATTAAGTCCTGGGAAGGACCCTTCTGCTCAAGTCTCCTTTGCAGAAAGGACCAGAAATTCTGGGGTGACACTTTGATAAAACCACTGTATTCAATCCTAAATACAGATGGGTAAAATATAGGCAAGTCTCTTTCCTTTCTTCCTACAAACTCCACAAGGGCAGAGGGCAGAGGGCAGAGGGCAGATTTGACATCTCCAATGCCCAGTACACAGTAGGTCTTTAAAAAGCACTGTTGAGTAAATAAATGAAGGGCTATTTGGAGTGACTGAGAACCATATGAGAATATTGAGATTGGATGGGGAAAATACCCGGAGGCTCACATTCTTCCATTTTTCCTAAAGCCAGGGAGAGCCTTGGCCTTGGAGCCCTCATGTAGAACAGTGAAAATGTCAGCATGTCTTTGGGGGCTGTGTGCCCTAGTCTGTGGTCAGTACATTCTAGTGGAAGCTGGATATATTACTTTGACAGGAACAGAGAGCCACAGTAGCATGGTGTGAGCCAGGTGCCTTGCTGCCTGGGAAGGAAATCCAGAGTCAACACTTTGAGCCTCATGGGCTCAGCAGCAAAGCTGACCACTATGGAAAAGATGGGAACTCTTGGCTAGGGAGAAATGATGACTCTGGCTGATGCATTTTCTCAACTCACCAAGAAATGTATGCAGGAGGGGGTGATCAGAAAGCCCATCAACCAGACATTCCACTGTATGGCTACAGTTTTGGACCAAGAATGCAGAAGAGGAGGTGGGAGATGGTAGCTGGAGTCTAAAATGACCGAAGAAAGAGAGGTGTTCAGCCTCTCTGACACAGGTCCTGGGGACCCTTGGTCCCAGGAACCCGTGAACTGAATACCCTTTAGCAAGGGAGCGAGCCTTCTGAAGAGGCAGCAAAAGGAAGGAAGGGTTTTTCTTTCACTAGCTTTGAGCCACAGAGTGAGTGAAAAACCACCTCTTGTAGATAACATTCATGTGCTTTGCATTGTTGTTGTTGGTGGTGGTGGTGGTTGTGTGCCAAGGACAGAGGGTATTGAGTGTCCTGCTCTATTGCTCTTTTACTCATTCCCTTGAGACAAGTTTTCTCATCAAGTCTGGAGATCTCCATTTTTTTTTCCAGCTAGGCTGGTAGTCAGTCAGCAAACCACAGGGATCCTTCCCTGTCCCCAGGTCCTCCTGTGCTGGGGTTACAAGTGTGGATACTGTGCTTGGCTTTCGCGTAGGTGCTGAGGTCCAAATGCAAATCCTTATGCTCATTCAGCCAACACTCTTAACCACAAAGCCGCTGTCTTAACCACTGTCTTCCTTGGAGGATCCTGGCTGTGGGGACCTGTCTAATACCAGGTCCTGAAACATAACTGGATGAGCAATGCCATGGTAACAGTGATGTTCCCTGGAGGGAATTCACCAACACGCACGCGCCTGGAAATAAACAGACCCCACACAATTGGTGATCATAAATCTCATGCTGCTGGTGAGGAAGCTCCACTGTGACCTCATTGGGTGGGTCTACCTTGGATGCCATTGTCCTGTGGGCATCAGGACTGCCACTCTGGGGCTGTTTGTTGGTTCCATTCAAGGCTTCAAAAACTCTCTTCCTCCTCCTCTTAAGGTTGAGAGGTGTAGACGGTCAGATTTCACTGTCTGTGGTGTATGTCTGTTCTGCTTTCACGCCACTCATCACTCTGATCCATGTTCTCAGGCTCCATATCTCCAAACTCCATCACTGGGAAGTCTTATGTGTCATTTTTCCTGTCTCTGGATTTTACTGCCAAGCAGTGGCTTCCAGCATATTTCACAATATCCGTGGAAGTTGGCCATCAAGCCAGTGTGCACCAAAACCCTGGAGGTCTTTTAGGAGTGGGAGGCTCCCCTCCCAGCCTTCAGAGAGGCTGCAATACTGTGCTGACAGGTCAAAGGCAGGCCGGATCATGCAGAGAGGAGAGCTTCAACATCATGGCACAGTCCACTGTGACGTCTTTCCCCAGGGAGAAGGGTTAGCTGTTTCTCCCAGGAGAAGGTCTGCTAAGCACATAGCCACTAGACCCTGAGAGAAGTGGGATGACAGTTGTTCCTCACTCCAATTAGTTTCTCTAGAAACAATGCAGTGTCAACAGGGCAGCACAACATTGAAGTTTCTAGGGACCCTGTATGGTTAGAGTTATTGTCATTTCTTTACCTATAGCACAGTACCTGGTATATAGTAGATGCTTAATAAGTATCTGTAGAATAAGTTAAAGAATCAGCAGGTGATCTTTTTGAAAAAAGAGAGAGAGATTATGGACCATCACAAAAAATACACTAGGTTTAAATCTATCAGTTTATCACTAAATCTCATGGGTCTTTCTCTTCAGTTGAGTTCATTGTGTTGTTTCTTTCATCACCCTCAAGTTCACTGTCTTGGGTCAGCCATCACTGTAATGCGTCTGGATTATAGAAGGAGAATTTCTGCAGACCCCCTGACATTTTCACACTGAACCTACACTGACCTGACCACCTTCCTTTCTTAGGAAAGCCGTTCCTCATTCCCCACACTCATGACCATCTAGCTCTGCCCCATGACTAGTTCCAGCTCTCACCACTCATGCCTCACAGTTCCTGCCTGGGCTGAAAGGGCCCCAGCTCTGTCCTGGTCCGAGCCTTGTCCTCACAGGTTTCTCTGCTTGGAGACTCCACACATATGGGCTCCAGCCAGACTTCACAGCCTCTTCCAGAAGACCTCCCTGCATCTCCTTGTCATACATCCTTGTTTTCTCTTCATTCTGAACTTCCCCCCACTTCCCTGGGACCTTGCATTTAAATCTATACTTCCTCCGCCATAAAACTGGAGACTGCAAGAAACAGGGAGGGACTGAGTGTGTCTGCCTCTAACCACAGCACTTGGTGCACAGCAGTGTTTGACACCGGCTTTAACTGCTGAGTGAATGAATTTATGAAAGCTGCGAGCTGGAATGATGAGACTGCCTAGGAAGAAAGGAAGCTGAGGGAAGAGGACTTGGAGGATCGTCTGCACCCAGCAGTTGGAAAGAGAATGAAGGACAAGAGGAAACAGTGTCCAACAGTCAGGCTGGGCCAGCCACATGTCAGGGCTGGGCCTTCCACGTAAGGAATATCAGCCACCTTCCCCTCTTCCCCTGAGCTGGGCTCAACAGGCCACAGAGGACTGCTCAAGGTCCCATTTTCCTTCCCCTTGTTAGGGAGGCTCCTCAGTTGAGTTCAGCATGTCTCCTTTGCATGTGATGCTACCCTGGGGCCTGTGTCCAGCAGCAAACACTGCCGGGGAGCCACATCCGCAGCCTTTCCCTTTCCATTAGGATGGTTTCACACACTCTTTCCTTGGGGCAAGTGACTGTTACAGGGATGGCCCTACAGTCTCCTGGACTGTGAACCTGGGGACAATTTTTTTTCTGACCCCTGGCCTCTGGGTCTAACCTCCTAGAGGCAATGGCATCTTCCCTGTGTCCAGAACCTTGGAGCAGCCAATTTGAGGCCTCATCTATTAGAGAATTAATTTTTAATGGGCTTTATAGCATGGTGGATAAATCAGTTAGGGAAAGGCAAGGAGCTGGCAATGCATAATGAGTATCGATTGGACCGTTTAAAAGGGAAACCTTGCCAAAAGGGGACAGTGGCCCAGCAGAGTTCAGATCAGCCATGACCCTTGACCAAGAGGCACTAGGGTATACCCCTTCTTTATTGGTAACTCTTTTGAACTAGTTGCCACAGATGCCAGATTGTTTTAGGGTAAGAGTCATGCCCTTTGCTGATATCTACAATTCCTCTGAGGTGGGACAAGGAGCCCATTCTTTATGCAGAATCCCTTTGTATTAAACATTGGTACAGCTATTTCCCAAAGGATGTGAGAGATGCGATGGGGGCTTGAGACCTTAGAGTCATGGGTATTTTTCTGGGGTTGCTTGGGTCTGGAACGAGCATCTTGCCAGAGACATAGACCCCGATAGTGTATTCATGGTGGGACCAGAGGAGGTAGGAATGAGAATGCACTGTTTTATTTTTTTTTCTTTCCAATGCTGTCTGTATTTAATGATTTGGAGAAAACTTCTTTCTGTTGAAATGTATATTCGTGAAAGAAGAGATGCCCAGATGCCTCCTGTTTTCTGCTGTTAAGGACTTCTTCTGCAGGAATGGCCAGGGAACTCACCCCAGGAGCAAACACTCTTGAGTTCAAGCTTTGGTTCTCGGTATAACAAATAGGAACAACAAGTCATTTGCGATCCCACTAAAGAGTATATAATTTACTGCAAAATTTTGCTGTGGATTTATTGCAATAAAAACAGCTGAATAACCTCTGAGGACCCTTTTAACTAATATGCCACAATCGTTGGGAGGATTCAGTGTGTTTAGCATGACATTGTTGGAGGAGTGAGATTTTTGGTATGTTCCACATTTCCAAATAAGATGTCCCCAGCATTTTAAGTCCCATGTCCTCAATGGTGTCATCTTCACAGATTCTATAGCAGAGAGGCTTCTTGGAGGATTACCCTTTAGGCCAGACTTTGACCATCATCCCGTGGAACACATTTCCTCTTCTGTCCACAGGTTGTGCTGAGAGGTCTGGGATGGTCACAAGACCCCTCCGACAGCCAGGCTGGGGCAGTCTTAGGCATACCTTCTTGGTTCAGGATTCTCTTGTGACTGCCAGGTGAATGGCATTCCTCACCACCCAAAGGGAGGGGATTCAGTTTCCTCCCCACTAGTCCCAGAAAAGTCTCCTCATCCCGTACCTCATACTCAGGCCCAGGCTTAGACACCAAGCAGGGGCAGCACTTCTCACTGGGTGCAGCACTTCAGAATCCTACGAGATGTCTTGAAGATCCATCTTCAAGACAGAGTTTTGTGTCTCAAGCCCAGAGGACACACTCTGACAGGGATACCAGAAGTAGGTAAGTCAGTTAAATTGTGTGTATGTGTGTGTGTGTGTGTGTGTGTGTGTGTGTACCTCTAGAGCCTCTAGGGTGTCTAGATAATTGGATGACTATGATTTGGGGGTGCAATAGTGAGGGTGCTTCTGGCTGGGACTAGCATTTGAGTTGATGGCTGGGATAATGCTGATAATCGTCCACACTGGTGGGCGGGCCTACCCAAGCCATCAAGGGCACCATCGGAATGCAGAGGCTGAAGAAAGAGATCCGCTCTCTGTGGGCTGCTAGAGCTGAGACGCTGCTCCTCGGCTTCCAGGTAAACCTCACAGCTTCCACACTCTGCTCTATTCCCTTCCTCCCCCTTCCTCTCCCTCTCTCTTCTCCCATTCTGTCCTCTATTGAGATTCCTTCCTACGGAATCTCATTCCAGAGGTGAGGCACCTGGGAAGCAGGCCAACCCTGTTCCCATGTTTCCCATCACTCTGCCAATGTGGAGGCTTTGTAAATACCCACTTCCTTCACAGCTCCTGGACCATAAAGGGGTTGTCTGGGATAGAAGCAGTTTTGAGCAATTATCTAAGTTAACTTTGTCTTTTTACGGGTGAAGAACCAGGTCCAGGGACATTAAGTATTGTAACGATTTCGAATCTAGCCAGTGTCAGAAATAAGTACCGTACACAAACCTTTCCACCCTATCCTGAGTGCAAGTTCCCTGAGAACAGGCTCCGCGTTTTCTCTTGAGCCCCCCAACACATGACACACTTGTAGCATTGTTACAAAATACAAAATACTCAGGGAAATCTGGAGGGTTGATGCCTATGTCCTTGAACTTGAGCCTGTGGCGAAATCCCTAGTCCCTGGTTTGGCTCAGGTGTGGTTTAGACCCTGAGAATCTGGATTTCTAGTAAGATCCCAGGTGATGCTGAGCTCGGTGATCCATCCATCACACTCGGAAAAGGCACCGAGGTATGTATTCTGAGGACCTAACCATTTCTAATATAATTTGAAACACTCATTCCCAGGAAGCCTGCTTTATTAGACACTAAGTGGCTACGTGAGAAATCCCAGACTTAAAAGATACTGGTTTAAAAGTATTTAATGTGAATAATTACCTTCAGGGTGGTCTAGGTAGAAAGATTAAATAAATGAAGTTGAGTCAATAGGAGTTTAAGCATCATTTGTTAAAGCAGCACCATTAGTTTTTCTTTTCCTGGTGGAAATTCTTTCCTTGTCACATAATCCTAATTAATTATTGTATAAAGACCTGAAAACTTAAATGCACAAGGGAGTAATAATCTAATGTTTCATTAACCAGCAGCTTTGAAAGCCAGAACCAAGTGAGAAAAAAAAGAGCAGAAGCAAGGGCACAGAGCAAGTCCCTTCCAAGTGGCCCGAGGTCCGTTGCAATACCTCCATTTGTCACTGAGTGTGTTAACATGAGCACCCATTCACACTGGTAAACACACCATCTCTTTCAACAGGATCTTTTTGCAGCTAGCCAATCAATGTGAATTTCAGGAGTATTTCATTGATTTTGCAATATGCTTTGTAATTACTGAATCAATATAAATTCTCAACTCATTAGGAAATCAGCTTTCTTAAATCATTTATATTAATGTGTTTAACCAAAGGCATTGGAGTTCCTTTAGAAAAAAAATCACTTATTTAATCACCTGCATTAAAAATGAACAAATGCACTGGGCTGAAAGTTTATTGTTCTTGCTTTTTAAGGAGCTCTTGCTCAGGTCCTTGCTTAGATAGGATCTGGTTTACAGCTTGACCCCAGCAGTTCTGAAGTTCTCTGGTTGTCTGCCAAAAGCCACCTCAGAAGAACATGACAGGGCTCTGTTTAATGTTCCTCTCACCCTGACCACTTAAAACATTACAAGGGTTTTGGAAATCCATGTCAAAAACTAGGGACAAAGACTGACTCAATATTTCTTACATAGCAGTATATTAAATGCTCGAACAGATTTAGCACCATATAATAACTCATGAGTGGGTTGGGCAGGTATTATCTCCCTTATTAATGAAACAGATGCCTGGGGATGACACAGCACAACTCAGTGTGTGTGTGTGGGGTGGGGGGCTGAAGGTGAACTCCTTGTGGAAACACACAGTGGGTCATGTAATTGTGACTCACTGTTGAAAACCATGCACTTCAGACAGTCATGGCTACCTCAGAGGCAAACATAGCCTTTTGTCCCTCCCTCAAGGGCCGCACAGATGCAACTTACTCTAGCTCCACTTGGTGTTGCTGGGCCTTGAAGCTCAGTTCGAAGGTATTTCTTCTGCCCACGAGAATGGCATTGCTTCATTCCCCATCTCTAGAAAGCATAACTACAACAGCGAATCCTTCCGTATACACCGAACCTCAAAGTCCATAAGACCTCCCATGTCTTATGTGACGCAGTGTCCCTGCGAGGTAGGCTAATGCTCACAGTCTGTAGGCTAGAGAATTAAATGGATTGATAGTAGAGACGTTAATTGAACCCCACCTCTCAGTACCCAGCGCTGTCTTCCTGGAGAGAGGAACTAAACAGAGTTGATCTGGGTTCACAGTTCCCCCGTGGACAGCTCACCCTCAGCACATCTCAGCACCCATCCCACGGAGGTGGAGAGGTAAGTAGCGTCCACTCTTCCTGACTGTGAATGAAGTCTAGTCGGAAGGGTGAACGATGGATGGTGGGCTTCTGCAACCTGGCCTCTCATCCACTTGTTGCCCAGCAGGACAGTCAGCTGCTGGAGGCCCCGGGGCTTTGACTAGCTAGCTGGTGTGTGAGGGATGCCCACTGATATGTGGAAGAGGTGACAGGGACACTGTGGCATGACTGAAACTGCAATGCTAGTGCTCATTGTTTCTGCACGCCGCAGGGTTCTTCCTCCCATCCCAGTGGGCTTGCCTCTCACTCCAGTGTGCTCCTGGTATGCCATCTCACGGCTTCGAAATGGCACCCAAACATCCTGGTGCTGGCTCTATCCCCACACCTGCCTCAGCTGGCTGAGGACAGAAAGGCTCCAACCAGGGGTGAGCATGCCTTGCTAGGTATCAGCCTGTTATCTTTCCAGCAGGAGAAGATCTGATGACTTCCAGACACAGCTTTACCACACAAAGAATGAAGCCTTGGAGTTCTAATTGTGAGATTTCTGTTGCCTGCATGGGAGCTGGGCCTGATTGAGGGTGCGCATCAGCTGACTGCTGGGCCCTGCTGCTCCTCTGGAAAGAGGGGCACATTGGCTGCCATCCCAGGGTTTCTGTTAATAAATCAGACTTCTCTGCCACCAGCTGCTTGGCATATTGTTTTTGTACCAGTAACGCAGTTGCCAAATTGTCATTGTGCTGGGTTGGGGGCAGTACCAGGGCTGTTGTAATTAACCCCCTCGTTGCACCTCACCCTGGAGTTCACCCAGAGAAACTTGGCTTCAAGATGGCCCCCGTTGGCAGGGGGTAGGGCACCGTTGGCCTGGCCACCCTTGCCAGAGAGGATGGATTAATCACAGAAGGGTGGCTGACAGTCTGGGGAGGGAGCAGCTGTTCTGAGGACAGGAGTGAGATGCTGAGAAATTGCTTGGTCTTTGTACAGACACTACCCCTCTAAATGGGCACCACTGACATTTAAGTAGTACTATGCGGCTTTGGGAACTTGAAGTCTTTCTTCCATGCTCTTCAGCTTATTTTGCCTTTCAATAGCCTTTTTGGATTATTACTGAAAAAAAAATCCTGTAACCAGGCACAAAAATATCAGTCAATTTTTATGCCATATCACAAAAAATTAATATGTGCGTGTTACCAAGAGCCTCTATCCCCGTACATACTTGTTTCATGCTTCATAATTATCAGGTAAGGCATTCTCATGGTTTTGTACTCCCTCTTTCATTGAGGTTCTTGAAAGAGCAGGAAGCAGGTGCAGGGTTCTGGAGTGGCCTGTTTCTCCACAGAGACTGGTGCAGGAATATCCTTCCTGATCCTGTGCTGCTGCTCTCTCTGAAAACACGTGGAGGCAGAATCAGTGCTTCTGGGGTTAGGCACAGAGGTGTGGCAGGGAGGCCCTGAGGGGACATGGGGTCAAGAATGGCAGCAGGAGTCAGATCCTGGCTGGCGTCTTTCTTGAATAGCCAAGGCTTGGGTATGTTAGGATACAAACCACTATTTTCACTTGGGAGGATGCGGCTGTCAAGTAGGATCTCTAGAGGGTAACAACACTGAACAGGTGACTTGGAGAATAGACTTGGAGGGTGGCAAATAACCACCCTCTCTTTTTCTAAGGGGATATTCTCCTGTGAGTGGTAGATGTGACAGAGGTCAATTCAAGATCACAGAGAAAAGTCCAAGATGCACATTAAGCGTGAGGTGTGCCATTTAAGTTAAACAAGGCAAGTGATCAAGAACTTGAAACTTATACCAGTGGTTATTTCATAGGATTTATCTTGCTAGCTGGGGAGGCAAGATGTCAGGAGTCTTAAAGAAGAGAAGAAACAAAAACAGTTAAAGAAGAATCTGAAAGGATTGTCAAAAGCTGATATAAGGCATTTATCACTTAGGAAATACTCTCTTCAGAGGACAATGGCAGAGTTGTGTTCAGATT
Source organism: Pachyuromys duprasi (assembly GCA_028658305.1). NCBI lineage: Eukaryota > Metazoa > Chordata > Mammalia > Rodentia > Muridae > Pachyuromys > Pachyuromys duprasi. Next base: position 48,730,972 of record CM053764.1, read on the forward strand.
TGTACTACAATATAGGAACAGTATCATTACCACACACAGCAGGTACCCAAAGCTACAGTCACATGAAAAGTCACACATTTCATTTCTGGTTACTTTTGAGTCAGGATTCCATTTGGCTATGGCAGAACCTGATTCTAGAGTCTTAAACAATTAATAACTTTTGTTTTCTCCAGTTAAAAACAGAGAAGGACCCTGCTGTCCAGAAATTAAGTAAGCTTTTGTATAACTCATCAGGCAACACTGTTTCTTCTTACTGTCATCCTTAAACATTTGGTGCTTGTTCCTATTTTCTAAAGAAGGCTGCTTCACCTCTAGAGGTTGGGTCCAAAGTTTAGGCACAAGACACTGTGTGTTGGCAGAATCTTCATCTTTTTATCAATGGGTTCCTGGATGGCCCACCCACCAGCCTTCTGTCATAGTTAGGGTTTTATTGCTTTGAAGAGACACCATGACCATGGCAACTCTTACAAAAAAACATTTATACTTCAGAGGTTTAGTCCATTATTGCCATGGCAGGAAGCATGGTGGCATGGAGGCATATATGGTGCTGAAGAACGAGCTGAGAGTTCTACATATTGATCCACAGGCAGCAGTAAGAGACTGAGCCACTGGATCTGGCTTGAGCTTCTGAGATCCCAAAGCCCACCCCCCAGTGAGTTACTTCCTTCAACAAAGCTATACTTACTTTAACAAGGTCATACTTCCTAATACTGCCACTTTCTATGGACCTATGGAGACCATCTTTATTCAAATCACCACACCTTCTGTTTGAAATTCATCGGGAAGAGGTAAGTCACAGAGCTACCTATAGCTGCAAGGGAGTCTGGAAATAGATCTGTATACAAGTAGATAACATGTAGCTTTTATTTCCATTGCTTTAAAGTAAAAATGATTTAGATTAAAAAAATACAAGTAGATTTTCTGAGGTGAAAATCTCTGAATGTAGGTCATAAAATCATAATTTTTTTGTCATCTTGCAAATTGTCATGAAATGCTCACAGTGTAAAAGGTTACAGGCCAAGGACACAAAGAAATCAGATGGCATATGTAATCAAGGACTACCAGCAGACACATGCAGACAGGGAGTCTCACTGAACAGTGAGGGAGAAAAGATCCAGGTAGAGTGGTCAGAGTGTGCAAAAGGGTGTGGAATCTAAGGAAGTGAAAGAAGGCCCGGGGAGCAGCTGTACAAGACTGAAGAAGACTAGAACTTCAAGTGACCTGAGAAGGAAAGCAACTGGTTCTGTAGATCTAGGTTGGTGAACACAGACTCAAGGCATACACAGCAGGCGTCAGTGGAGTGTCTGGGTACAGCATGGGAATTGAGTGTCTGTGAAGCAGTTGTAATTTAGTGGATATGTAAAGCCTTAAATGTGATCTCCTTGGCTGGTCAGAGTCACTAAATACCCTTTCTGTATCTGCTCACAATTAGAAGAAATGTGTTATCTGTACTAGAAAGCTCATTTTATGAGAGGATATTAAGATCCAGAGAATTCAAGTGACCCATTGGTGGTCAATTAATCATAACATGTATGCCAGACCCACAGTCTCCTGAATTCTGATCCTTTCCTTCTAATAAACAATCTATGTTAATGGGTACTTAATTGTACACCATCTGACATGGTCTTGATAGCAGTTCAGTGATATAAATCCAATAGGATAGGTTCCAATTTTACACATAGGAGGTGCAGGTTAAGAAAGATGAAGGCCAGGCTGGAGTGATGGCTCAGAGGTTAAGAATACTTGCTGTTCTTCCAAAGGTCCTGAGTTCAATTCCCGGCAACCACATGCTGGCTCATTACCATCTTTAGTAAGATCTAGTGTATAGGCAGAATGTTGTATAAACAATAAATAACTCTTAAAAAAAAAAGAAAGATGAAGGCCACATCTATCCTGACACTTGGCTCAGGACTCCAGTTAAATGTTGCACCTCTTCAGTCGGTCAGATGAGAATTCTGATAGATGGTGCATGGAGTAAGAAGCCACATCTACAAATATGCGTTGTCTTCAACAAGGTGAGATGTGGCCCAAATGCTACCACCTTGACCACTCTCTCTCCTGAATGCAAGAAAGGCAAGTTTCTCACAACATGATCATGTTCCCTCAGTCTCTAGCATGGAGGGGTTGTCAGGTGTCTTGACTGTGTTTGACATCCTTGACCATTTGTGATGATCTAGCCATGCTTGCTCACCTCAAGCAAGGAGCAATTCTGAGAATGGAAAGAAGCCACTAGAGAATTGACTGGGTGAGGAGCTATAGGAGGTGACAGAAAGGTCCCTGGATGACCTTAGCACAGACTTCCATCCTCTTGGTTGGCCTTTTAGAGAGAGAAATGGGTATGTGGTTGTTACTGGCTCACAAGGCTTGGGCTGAGATGAAATCAGATCACATTAAGATAGAGTCTGTTCAGGGTCCACCATCCTGCTGCATTTTGGAACCAAGGAGGATACTCTGAGAGGATCATGGTTCTAGGATGTGGCAGCTTTCTCTGTTTCATGCTTACAGTTTAAGCTGTGAGCTCTTCCTGCTCTGACTCCGTGTCTTTGCTCTGCTATCATAGATTCTAGCCCTTTGGAATTGTAACCCTAAGTAAGTCCTTTGATAAGTTTCCTTGCTCATAATGTTATATCACATCAATGGAAAGGTCCATTTGACTCATATTCTTCAGTGGTGCAACTATTGGGACAAGAGTACGCTATCAGTGGGCCAGTTTTACTAATATTTAGGAGACAAAACTATAAAGTCTTTCTCTACTGTCCTGGAGAAATGACTTGACCCTATTCTTTTTGCAGATATCTTGATCACCTGGTCAATGCAATTCCCAGTTCTTTTCACTTGCCCCATGGATTACTGCTGGGTTCCTAAGGTCCAGCAGGTACTGAGGGGATCCTTAAAATGCTGACTCCTTGGTTCAGCTTTGTAAATATGTATTTAGGGAGCTTTAATAACATATATTATTGACCACATATGCCTGTAGAGCTATTTGTGTGTAAATCCATATTTAGTACGCTATTGATCTACACTAGGCAGCCAAAACAGTATTAATTTGAATGTGAAGATTAAAAACATTTGCAGAAGTTGTTACAGAGTATAAAAGAGTCAAGGTTCAATTTCCAGCATCCTAATGGGCATGGCTGGTTTTTGGATAGATCCTTTTAGCTTGCTTGGCCAGTATCTTTGCTCCCCTATCTTCTAGAGAGGCTATGTGTGGTGGACTAAAACACTCACTTCCACAGCAACAGCCCTCATTGCCCACTGATGGCTCTCAGCTGAGTTTCTCTTCAGGCTTCAAAACAATGGAAATGGTCTTGTCTACTTTGTTCTTCATTGTGACCACTCCTGGAGTCCCACTTTTGCTGTATATCCAAAGAAATAAAACCAGAATGTCAAAGAGAGATCTACATATCCATGTTTATTGTAGTACTTTCCACAGAATCCAAGAAAAATGAAATCAACACACACATACCCCTTTATACATTGCCTTAACACACAGACACATGTGCACAAGGTTAATATCATCATAGGTGAATCTGCGGAATGTTGTGTGAAGCGCAATACATTAGATGCAGAAAGGAACACTGAAGATCTCAGTACTTACAGTGTCTACAGAACTTAAAGGCATAAGCAGAGAGCAGCATTGGGGCTAGGCAGCTCGCAACCTAGAGATCTACTATTCCATGTAGAGACTAAGGTGAGTTGGTAAACATATCTGAGAATTGCTAAGGGAACAGAGAGTACACAGACTCTGTAAATCTTTCATCTTCTTCTGGACCTACTGGCAAGAGTAACCTGGCTAACACCAGGAACAGGTCGTCTGCTGCCGCTGAAACCCTGCAGTGACAGGTTTCAGGAAGCTTGTCTGAGCTCTTTCATTTGTGAACTTATATTTTTATGGGAACTTTACCTCTTCCATTGGTCTGCTTGTGTTTTTATTTATTTATTGTATTATAAAATAATATATGGGGTTGTTAAATGAAACTTCCCAGAGATCATTGGTTAGGACAGAGCTTCTGTACTAGTCCCAACCAAGCCAGACTACACCAGAATGGAACCACCTGTGTGAAGTACTTACCTGGCAAACTGAACTTTCCCCTTTGAAACAACCCAGCAGGTAAGCAAGCAAGAAAATGCCAAAAAATCACAAGTTCACACACCCTCTGTAAGATTCAGGAGCCTACCACAGAGGGCCTCTGAAAGACTCTATCTACCCAGAAGGCTATTAAAGCAGATGCCAAACTTTGAGCAGAGTGCAGGGATTCTTATGAAAGAAGGGGGAGATGGAAAGACCTGGAAGGGTCTGGAGCCCCACAAGGAGTACAACAGAAGCAAAAAATCTGGGCCTAGGGGTCTTTTCTGAGACTGACCCTCCAACCAAGGACTATTCATGAAGCTAACCTAGAACCCCTGCACAGAGGTAGTCCGTGGTAGCTCAGTCTCCAAATAGGCTTCTAAGTAAGGGGAACAGGAGCTGTCTCTGACATGAACTCAGTGGCTGGCTCTTTGATCACATCCCCCTGAGGGGGGAGTAGCCTTACCAGGTCACAGAGGAAGACTATGAAAGACAGTCCTGATGAGACCTAATAGGCCAGGATCAGATGGAAGTGGAGGAGGTCCTCCCCTACCAGTGGACTGGGGAAGGGTCATAGGAGGAGATGAGGGAAGGAGGGCAGGATTGGGAGGAACTAGGGTGGGGGCTACAGCTGGAATACTGAAGTGAATAAACTATAATAAATAAAAATTATATTTAAAAAGATTCATAGCATGTGATTAAAGATACTCAAGGTACTGGGGCCAGCACAGTGAGGAAATATCTCTTCTGTTTTTTGTTTGTTTTAATTTTCTTGACTAAGAGTAATTTATTGTAATTTCCTCTACTATTATTACAATTTGTTCTTAGACAAAATCACACATGTATATAGTGCATGCTGACCACTTTCTCCCCCAACCCTTTCCCCTACCTCCTCTCACCTCCCCAGCACCTCTGTTCACCCCACTCTCCCCACAAACCTCTCTCTCATGCCCATGGCTGTTAGTTTTCTTTGGGGACCAGCTAAGTTTAACCAGGGCCATTTGTGTGACCGCAGGTTTGTAGTTCTCCATCGGAAGTTGGCGGGAGCAGCAGCAGGTCCCCAGCTGGAAGTCATGACTCCTCCTTTTCTAGTATCCATCACCAGCCAGTAGTAAAGCATCAGGGCCCATGGGCCCCTTCCCAGCCCCTCATGACTGACTGTTGACAAGGTCTGTCTTGTGTGGACCCAGTGCAGGTGACACTTGCTGTGAGTTAGTGACTGTAGGGCTTGAATTTAGTCTAGAGCAGTGGTTGTCAACCTTCCCGTTTCTGCCACCTTCTAAAACAGCTCCTCACATGATGGTGACCCCCAACCATCACATTGTTTTCATTGATACTTCATACTTGTTATTTTGCTACTGTTATGAATCATAATGTAAATATCTGATATTCGTCCCCCGGAGGAGACACGGCCCAAAGGTTGAGAAGTGTTGGTTTGGAGGTTGGCATGTCTCACTTTATCTTCCAGCTCTGATGAACTGCTCCCTTTTCTGAAATGCTTCCTGAGCCTCAGAAGGGGTGGTCGAATTGTCTTATTTGGTGCTGTGCCTACAACCATTACTTATTCTCAGCATTTTGGACAGCCATACGTCCCTGTGCTCGCTGCCATCCATTGTAAAGAGGACCTTCTCCAATCAAGGCTCAGAGCCGCTTTTGTTTGGTTCAGGGCCAGGGCTGTGGAGGCAATGGTGAGGACGTTTTTTTTTGTTTTTTGTTTTGTGTGTGTGTGTGTGTGTGTGTTGCAGGGGAGCTCTTGCCTTTTGAGGACTAGTGCAACCTGTTCATTTCTTTGGTAAGGCAGGGGCTGGTGATGAGGAGGGCAAGCACCCAGGGCAGGACAGGCTCTGGCAGGATGGACTGTGGCACCTCAGGGCTAACATGTGCACAAGCTGAAGTGCATTCTGAGTAGCAGGAGAGATGACTCTCTTGATTACCTCAGTCTCTGAGAGATTTCTGGATGGGGACATAGCAGCATGAAATTGTACGGGTGGCAACGTTGCTTGGCCGGTTACTTATATAACCCAAGACCACCAGCCTAAGGGCGGCACTGCCCACAGTGAGCAGGGTCCTCCGCATCAATCACTATCCAAGAAAATACCCCATAGACACACTTATATGACAGTCTGATGAAGGCATTTTCTCATTCAAGATTCTTTCTTCTCAGATGACCTCAGCTTGTAGCATGAGAAAACAAAACAAAAACACACAAACAAAAACTAGCCAGCACCTTCACCTACTCCTCCCTTTAAGAATTGACCAAATAATCCCCCCTTGTATTTGCAAAAACTTTTGGAATTCAGGGGTACAATACATACCAGGCAGGAACCAGTGACACACTTTATTTATTTATATATTTTATTCAATGTACATTTAATGATATCTTTGTTCCTAAGTCTCTCTTCAATGCTAGAAGAACACTAAAAAGTTATAACCTGTGGCAGTTTTCTTAGATGGCCAGCCAGGAGAATACTCACTGTTTCTCAGTGTGTCAGTGTTGGGTGGCTCAGTGTGCTCGGCTGGGCATGGGAAAGTTAGTTATTGCCTGAGCTGTAACCCGAGGGGCAAGAAAGATCGCTTAGATTTGGTGTCACACTTTATACTCTTTGGCTCCCTTTGGTTCCCAGGGACCTTCAGATTGTACTTGGCTGGTTCTATCTAAACACTGCTTGTTTGGAGAATGTCTGGGACCTGCAAGGAGACCAGTTTTGGACTAAAGGGACACTGGGAAACAGCCACACTCACTGACCCTACATTGAATCAAGTTGTCCTGGGGAAAGCTGTCTCATAGGGAAAGAAAACTAACAAGGGGAGGAAGCTCCACCCAGCCCTCAGGGTAATTCAGGCTCCAGCCTGTGAGCATTACATAAGGCCCAAAGTCTATAAACCACCCTAACAGGCATAATGGCTTTTGTGCCTCTACCTGAAGGGGCTCATTGCAATCAGGTAACAGCTCTTGCAGATGCCTCTAGCTGTAACTACTCGAGCACTAGCTTTATAGCGCCACCTGAACGATCCACACGCTGCTCTCATCAATGGCAATTTCAGCAGCCGTGTGGCTTATGTCTTCTGTGCATGTGTGTCTACACAGCACCTGAAACCTTTGGTGTTGATGGCATGTGAAGGGAATGCGTGAAACTGTAGGACTGGAGATGCAAAGCAGGGGATGGGTAGATTTGAGCTATGAGCTATGCGGGCTTATGATATAACTTTCAGGAATTCACATTCATTAGAGAGATAAGACTAACCCAGTTCTTCATTCATTCATTCACTTTCTCATTCATCTGCAATATCCCCTTCTTATCAAGTATAATATTGCGTGTTAGCCACACAAAGAAGAAGATCTTTCCTTTCAGATCTCACAGATGAGAGGGAAATAGACACAGAGGTGTGCTGGCCAGTGACCTCAGTAAAGTAATTGCTTAGCCAATGCCATGATCAGGGCTTTCTTCCTCATTCCAACCTTTGGAAAGGCAGTCTACTGTCACACAACTGTGAGAATAAGTTTAAGTCTCATGTACTTCAGGAGTCAATGCCAAAGTTTGATGGTTACTTACCTCTTTGAACTCTGCTCGGCAGTGTTGTTATGTCTATGGAAAGCTTATTAAAGCCTTCTGAGTTTGATTTCCTCATTCTGAGAACAAACACAGCACCAGTATCTGCCTTGCAAGCTTGTAGGGGCCTGTGGGAATGAGAAGATGGCTGCCTATCCAGGTGTGCTCTCTCTATGAACCTGTTTCACAGACAATAGAAAGGAATTTCCAAAAAGCAGACCAGACCTTCTGCTGAGGAGAACCCTGCAGTCTCCATGGTTGCAAGATGCATCCATGCTCATGGTAATGGAAGCTTGGAGCTTCTGAGGACTGGATAGTCTTGGTAGAATGAAGGCACTCACAAGTTCAGTGAAACATGAAGATGAAGATGGCTGAGGCATCTAAGAGACAGATGGCAAAGACTAGCTGGTAGTGAAATGAGGGAGCATTCTTGTTACGCTTAGGGAGAAGGTACAGAGGGTGTATATTTCCAAAGGCCTAAGGGACTGACATGCTCACTCTGAGCTCAGAGTTCTGACAAGTCTTTGATCTGGAGTTGGAGTTACAGGCAGCTGTAATCTGCCAGATGTGGGTGCCCTTCCTGTGCCTGTTCTCCGGTCCCCAGAGACTCCAAGCTTCCATTACTGTGGGCATGGATTCTGCAACTTTTGAGGGAAAGTCTACTCTCCCCCTCCTCCACAGTTTCTTGTTGACCTTAAAACAAAAATATGAAAACTTGTACTGTAATTGTGCTTCTGTATATTTGCCCAGACTCATTTCTAAGTGCACACATAGACACAAAGGCACACACAGACACAGACACAGACACACACACACACAGCTGGTGGCTTCTAAGTGAGAGGCTAGAAAGGGCATCTGAATGCTCACCCAAGAGCCCCTCATGGCTTGCCCCAAGCAGACACTGCTGGGTCTCAAACCCAGACAAATGGCTAACTGAGGTGCCGTTTTAACATATCAAAGTGGACCTGGCCACCAGGTTCCCCCAGCATCCCTTAGTTTCCCTACCCTACCCAGGGGCTGGGCAGCCCTTCCCTTAGCTGCCCTTTCCTATATAATCCAGCTATTTTGGTTGCCCGTTCTTTTTGTTTGCCCTTTACTCTCATAGCTCTCCACTCTCGCTCCTTACACCCCTCACAGGGCCCGGCTCAGGGTCAGGTTCACTCTGGACTCTCCCTGATGTCTCTGTCTCTATCTCTGGCTGTGCTCCCCTCATGTCTACAGTAAACCTTCTGCTCCATCACACCTAGGAGCAGTTGTGTCCTTTCGGTTTGGTTTTTTTAAATTTCTTTTTTTCATTCATCTGATGTTGAAACCTTAGGATATCAATTCCTTTCCAAGGAACTCAACATCTCCAAACCAAGCTGCTGACTTGACTCTCCTAAGGCAGGAAGGGCAGCTGGATGCTCCCCAGAACCCTTCACAGTTTTCCCTGAGTGGACACAAAGCCCATATTCAGGGGCTTTCACTTAAAGCGTTTGGTCTTGTTCTAAGCCTCCCACCGCTGGCCAGCACTCAGTTTATTTATCAGGCTTTATTTAGCCTTTCAGATCTCCTTCCTGCTGGTCCCTAAATAAAATCAGATTATGGAAAGTCAGGTGTGCCCAGTCCTGGACTTTACCTAGCACGTCAAGTCCCCTTTCTGGAGAGAGGGGCATTGTTCGCTAGTGTTGGTGGAGGCTGTAAAATAGCACTGGGAAGATCTCAGAGGCAGGCTTTGCCGGCACCACAGGCTCTCTGGCCTCTTGCTGCCTGCTCTGCTTCACATCACTGTGCTACTGCTCAGAATCAAGCTGGTTCTCACTCTAACTCTCGATGAGCCTGTGAAGACTGTTTCTGGCAAGTAACAAAATCCTCAGTAGTTGTTTATTTGTGCTGTTTGTTTTGAGCATAGCAGGCCATCTGGAAGTCTGGAGGTTGGCCTTGTAGGTGGAAATCCTAACCCAGGCTTCCTGTACCTGCTCTTCCCCATCATAGTAGGGAGTCTGGTTCCATGCTTGATACCTGGTGGCCACAGGAGGGCCACTGTGCTCGGAGCTCCACAGTCTCACAACAGCACCCAGGAAGGCAGCCCAGGTGCAAAGGGGCTCTCCTCAGCAGGGGTGAAGAACATTTCAGAGTTCCCTTAATCCCTTCCTCTTCAATCTCCTTGGTGGCTACTGGGTCACATAGTCATCCATATTGACAGGAAGTTAGGGAAGATACATACTCAGTTTGGAGAATTGAGACACCTTGAGAAGGCCAGAGTGGGTGTGGCCAGGTCCTCTGCTACCGGGCAAGGCTTCTTTTCTACTGAAAAGAAGTTATTGGAAGAGTGACGCTCAGTCTCTGTCATCCAACTTCTTCCTCCCATTTCATCTGAGCCAGCTGAGAGGCTGGCGACTCTCTGGCTGCTGACAGGGGTGATTCACCCTTGTGAGGACCTCAGGAGGACCAACAGTCCTCCCCTCACCCTAAGGTGAGCTCAGGAAGCCATTTGAAGCGCTCTGAGGATGAGGCCAGGAAAATGAGAGGGAATGAGGTGAAGATACCTCGGTAGTGTCAAGAGGCTTGGCGCAGAGGGCAGTTTCTGTCCTTCAGCCAAGGGCTTGGCCTTGTCCCACACGCAGGAAAGCACCGAGGAGCTCCTGTTAGTAATTCTTTTCTCTATCTATCCAGAGACCCAGTCTGAGGCAGGAATTCTCTGTACAGTGCATGGGAAGACAGAAATGAACCAGGAAGTTAAGTGGTCCTCGTCAGTCTGCAGCTCTCCTGCATCCCGGAACCCTGTGCTTCCTCTGACACATCTCTCATCATTCAGACAGCAATTCCAACCACTAATCCTCCGGACAGTAGACAGCCAGCTCAGCTGTCCCCGAGTGACCCAGTCTTTCTCCAGGGAGACCTCCTTGCCTCTCCTGCACCTCACATGATGCATGCCCCTGTCTCAGGCTCTCCGCCTGTCACTTCCCTCTCCGGATACAGGACTTACCTTGCATATGGTGCACTTATCTCTTTTTGCATCTGTCTTTTTGTTAATCTTTGAGGATAAAGGAGTAATAACTGAAACAGTTGTATAATTGTTCTGTTTCTACTCCACTTCATCAGCAAAAGGATTTGTGAAAAACAAACCATGAAACAAATTCTCAGTAAATAAGCAAATGTGGCTTTCAGATGAGGCTGACACCCCAAATGAGGTTAACACCTCTAAACGATACCTAATACTGGGCTCTCTGGGTGGAGAAGGAAATGTGACGTGTCCAAGGTTCACAATGTCTGCCAAATGAAACTGAGCCAGGCACAGTGGGGCATACAGGCATCATGGCACTGAAGCTGGTGAGGAACTTCATAGTTTGTCTTGAGGAAGAAGCCAGTCAAGGGAGTGGATAGTAATGTCATCGGTGTTCTCTGAGGAAAACAGAAGGGACTGATCCTGAAATGGCCTTGATTGGACACTGTTCTCTTAGGTTATGTCCACAATGACACAAGGACAATGGCTCTGGCCCCAGACCCCCTGAGGATTAGCTCAGTGAAGGTAAATATTTTAACATATTTGACATAGGATTCTTAGAATGCCTTTCCTGAGGTGCAAGGACACTTGATAATGAATGCAGATTTAGGGGTCTATGCTATGCACATTTTTTCTGGGATGAGGACCCATAACTTTTCTCTCAAAGTTCCGATCTCTGAATTAGAGAAGTATCTCCATCAGATTCTTGACCATTACCCATCTACTCTGACTGTATGGCTAGGAATCTGGGTGTGTTATTTGATGAAGCAATGGGGTCATCTGTCTGCTGCTGAAGGCCAAGGCAGCCAGCCAAGCTGGTCTGGAGTTTATAACCCTTAACAGAAAGAGAGGCCACTCTATGTGCTTGCGTGTTTGGGCTGAAGATCAGAGCCAGATCATTCAGTGACAGTGGAAGGAATAAAGGACGACACATCAGTAATGCCTCATGAGCATGCGGCTGAGGACCTGAGGCAGGTCCTCAGAACTCTTGTAAGACAGCTGGGTACACACTTGCAATCCTAGACAGGGATGTGTTGCTGTTATTTTTACACTATTTTATTTTGGATCCTTATACCTCCTCTTCCTCCCTTTTCCACCCCAATTCCTTCCAACACCCCAATACCGGGTAGGAGAGAAATGAAGTTAGTAGGGAGAAGGGGCATAGTTTTTCTGTAGCTATTTCCTGTTGGTTAGGGTCGTTGGGCTCCTTAGGGCAAGTCTAATCCTCCTGTCAGGATATTTCCAACTTCTCATCCAACTGCATCAACAGCCGCCAGGGGCAGCAGGGGGGAACACCAGCAGCCATCTTCTTTCTCAGAGCTTCACAACACTCTCTGGGCTCTGCTTTTATTCCCTCTCAGAGTCCTCAGAATCAAACTGTCTTCAGCTGGGAAAGAGCCCCTCTCAGAGCCTGCATGAGGCAAATACTTTGCTGTCATGGACAATCTGAATCAGTCCTGAATCCTACACTGGGATCAAAACAAAAACATGGTTACAGCCACAACAGGGATGGCAGAGACAGTCAGATCCCTGGGCATGGCGGGCAGTCCAGCACATTTAGTTGTCTGATGGTCTCCACACATGTACATACAGGTGCATTCCCCATTCACGCACACACGAGCACACACACATGCACACACACACACGAGCACACAAATACACACACACACACACATACAGACACACGCTACTGACCCATCTTCTAAGATATTGATCAAGGAGTGCTGTGGGCTCAGTTAATGGCCAATGCAGAGCTGAGGTCAGCAGGGAGGAAGGGAAATGAAGCTTTGGAGGAGAGAATGTCCCTGGTCCATGTTGCTTCTCTTCGTGGGTTATCAGAGTCAGTAAGTAAACCAAAGTCAAAGAGCCCTTATGTCCTCTCTCCTCTTTAATTTCTCTTTATTTGTCTTCTAGATGCAATTTTCAGGGGTAAGAGTCAGATAAAACCATCCACTGGACCTTGGGTGTGCACGGAAGGACACTGCATTCTTTTGTGTGTCACAGTTTCCATAGTTGCAAAGGGTCACATCTGTTGTGGTGAAGGGGTTCCCTTGTTTCAGTAATCACCAATTACAGGAACTAGGGAAGTTGGTCATTTCCAACACAGCAACACTCAGGGGGCTTGTATCTAATGCAAACCACAAATTTTCAATCAATCAATCAGCATGGAGGTATTGATCGCCTACTACGTGCAAGAAAGATTCACAGGGAGCAGCAAATGTGAGGCATGGCTTAGCCTCCAAGAAGCTTTCTTGTGGTTGTGGGGTTGACAGGGACGGCTTCCCTAAAGGTGATACATTCTCAGATAGTCCAGAGACCTCAGCAAATTCAGATCTACATACAGGAAGGCTAAGGCGCCTGCGAGTCTGTTGTCAACATGCTGGAGCAAGGGTCATGTTTCCTGCCAGTGGAAGACTCAGACTGCCCTGAGCAAGTGCTGGACATTCAACCAAGCTTGGGTACTAACTGCTCTGTGACCTTCACCAAGTTTCATCACCCTGGTTAGGCCATATGCTCCACAGCTCCTCTAAGGGCAACACCATCATGGATGGCAGATGTCTGACACTCTAGAGTTGTGTCAGACACAACCTGCCAGAACACGTATGAGATTCCAGGAAAGGGTTGAATGGTACCATGGATCTCGGCCTTGGTGGAGTCTGCTCTTGGGCAATTCTGACATAAGCATTCCAGAATGGGACACGGGCCCTCACACCATCTACGAAAGTTCCCTAGAGGTGAAATGGTTAAGATCCATTCTGAGTGACCCTTTTGTGACTCCACCCACAGACAGAGGATGTTAGACTCTGGGTCTGGAGAAGGGGGAACATAAATCCAGAGGGAGGAGCCTGGAGTTTCCTCCAGGAAGTTAAATTTTAACAGAACCCCCATCCCCATCCCCAGGGGGAGGACCCATTCTAGGTAGAGTCAGGTAGAGCTAGGTAGAGTGAGGGGCCAACAGAGGAAGAAGCTGTGTTGCTGAGGCTTTTGCTCATGTAATGTGTTTCTGTCTGGGCAGGAGCTGGAGGATTAGCTGTGAAGGGCTGAATGAACAAGCCTCTGCAGGGACCTGTAATTGCATATAAAGGCCGGGCCTTCCTTGGAAGGAATGACAAAGGAGTCCTCTGATGCAGGCTGGGGAGTTGATGAAGAGACAACAAAGCCAAGAGAGGAGGCTCCTGTCCTGTCTGCTTTACAGCTGAAGGTTTATGGAATCCCGTGAACTAGCTCAGATGGCTCCTAAGAATGGGGCTGCAGGTCCAGGAGGGAAGTGTGTGCCAGGATGGCGCCTGCTCTGTGTCTGTGTTAGGGATGGGCTACCTTCAGGATGCTACGGTCCCAGATGACTAGAAGATGCTGTTTGAGCTTGGTGCCTGTTGGTTTGGGATCAGATATGGTCCTGATGAGGAGACACATGATGACACGGGTGACTCTATGTCTAAAAGGTACCACCTACTTCATCTTGCCTGTCAATCTGGCTTCTTGCTCAAAGACGTCTATTCTCATTGTACTCATGACTTTAGGTCTTGGCCTATAGAATGTGGCTGTGAGTCCGAGAGAGGTCACCCGAGGCTAGGGACTGCATTATGCTCCTGCCGCTCTCTCTCTGTGCCTTATAATTAAACCAGATCCTGCCGGATTCTGGTGAAGGTGGCCTTCCAAATCCATCCGGGGCACATGATTGATGGCACCACTGAGTCCTCAGAAAAAGGAGCCCTCCCTGGCTTTTGTCTTAAGCTGGGTTATCTCCCACAGTATTGATTTCTTGCTTGGTGGTTGACATTTCTCTTCTCTGTTTCTGAGCCATTTCTATAAAAATGAAACAGGAGGTGAGGGATGATGGTGCCTGCACTGACAAGCTTTGCTGACTTGCAATATTAGTCGCTGTTTTCCATTACGTCTTTCTGGGTTTGTCAGCTGCCTCTTTTCGACGGAAATACATTTAAAATGTGATGTGAAAAGGTCCCACACATCAACTGTAAGAGCATGGCCACTGGGTGTACTTGCTGGATTTAATCTTCTCATCCTTAGTTCTTGGAACCCTTTTGAAGGGCAAGAGAACTTGATAGATGCCAGCTGCCTCTCAAATGAGCCTCGTTCTGACTCCGTAGACAGCTGAGCTACCACACTGCTGAGGTGTGAGAATGGGCTTGCATATCAGCTGTGCCCTTGTAGCTGTGTTCCATTCCTTCCTCTCCCCTCCATATCTCTTCTTGCATTCAGGACCTCCACTATTAGTGAGATGTAGAGACATAGGATCCCAAGTAGAACCTATCTTTAGGGGCATTCTAAAGACAGGTTTCACAGATCCCTCAGTCGAGCGAGCAAGAACGTGGCATTCCCCCTCACTGTGCTTTCAGCCAGTGCCTGCTCTGCTTGCAGAGCCTATGGGCCAATGCAGGCAGCAGCACCACACCTAACAAGCTGGGACCATTTATCAGTTGTCATGAACATTTATATGTGTGTAAAATAGAGCAAGAGACTAGCAGGCAGTGGCCATTGACAGCTCACCCTGCTGGTCATTCTCATCTTGTGTGGTTGCTATAAGAGCTTTCAGATGAGTTCATGGCTGTTAAGAAGCAAAACTACATTTCAGAGCAGTCTGTGCTGCCATATTAAACTATGGCCAATGCCATATAAATGGAGATTCCTCAGCAACTTCCCAGAGGATGTCTTCATCATCCCTCTCTGCACCCAGTTGCTTGAAATAAAATGTTACCATCTTGAACCATGGGGATGTGGCAAGGAGACCTAGTGGTGGTGATCTACAAATAGACAACTGCAAACCCAGCACAGAGAATAACTCTTGTTTAACTCATGTATTTGGAATCCATGCTGTCTGCAATTGAACCTTAATCTAAGTGTACACCTTCAATACTGTTTTCTAAACTATCTAAAGGGAGTCAGGAGCCACCATGAGCAAAGGAACCCCAAAGGAGATGGGTACCTTTTTTTACACACTTCCATCTCAACCTGTTGGTCTCTGCCCCCCTCTCATGTATTTGGCATGCTGACTTAGAATTTCAAGAGCCAGGAGCTACCCAAAGTCACAGCCGCTTTGATCATTCTCAGAGTCTGTTTATATAGAGAGCCAGATAAAACAGAGGGAAGTTATAGGTAGCAACATGTCTCCATTGTGTATCCATAAATAAACCTGGACGCTGAAGGCTACACGGCCTCCAAGTATGAAGTCGCAGGCACATGGAGGTGCTGGGGAAGGCAGGTGTTTCCTTTGTCTAGAGTCCAGAGTCTAGACAGAGGGCCTGCCAGAGTCACAGGACCCATTTCCTGCCCACGCTGTACTTCTTATTGGTGATCTGGGGCTTGGGAGGATTTGCATTTAGGGGCTCGATGAGAACACTCTGAGAATGCCACACTAACCTTTCCACGTCAAACGCTCTTGATGGCTGTCTCGAAGGGGCCGTGTGGGTTTGTTTGTTGGTGCTCCGCAGCACGGCCTTGTTTCTTCCACTTTGTACTCCAGGAATCTTTGCAGTAGGTTGAACATTCTGCCCACTGAGATGGCCAACAAAGAAACAGGCTACACCTCAGCAGCCATGTCTGTCTGTGTGTGCATACCCATTCATGACTTGTACTCTTCCTCTTGGATGGGTGTCGCTCTGCCCAGGACTTCATCACTATGGGTGAGAAGTGACCTTCTATGGAAGGTACACTTGAGGCACTTGGGAAGCTGTGGGCATCAGCAGGTGAAGTGGGCAGTGGCTCTGATGGTCGTTCTTGGACTTTCAGTGGAACCGTTCTAGCTGCTCAAAAGTTGATATCAACAATGTTGCTGTGTATCAGGAAATCAGAGGAAGGGTTTGCTCAGCTTTCCTGTCCTCTCCTGTCTTGAAAGTGACCATGAAGCTCCAGCTCTCGGTCTGGATTTATCAGTGGCTATGGCAGGGGCAGAAGAGCTCTGCACGCTGTAGCATGCCGTGTTCATGGAAGGGATTGCTGTTGTTCTGGCTTCCTTCTGGAGAGAGGTGGTGGCAGTTGGTACCTTTCTCCAGGAGCTGAGACTTCTCTTGGATCGCAGACATACTTCATGGGGTTTGAGAACAAGTGTGCAAGCATGTGTGTGTGAGAGAGCAGGTGGGCCCAAGGGTGAATGTTTACCTGGAAGTGCCCTAACACTGCTGCTTCTAGTCATTTCCAGTGAAGAAAAGCCAGCATGCTGACCATCCTTTCTAAGCTTGGCAACAGTGTAGATAGTGGCAGAGCACACATTGGAAGCTGCTGAATGATAACTTACAGGCTCTCTGGCAAGACCCAGGCTTATGACCAGAAGTGAGCTAAGTAAGATGGTCCACACCAGGCTTCCCGGTGATGTAGGAGTGGCCCGGGAAGATGGGTCCTGCCTGCTACCTCCAGCAGGGCCTCTGAATACTGCTGGTTCCTCCAGTGTGAGGGAGGCAATCCATGGGGGTAGGTACTGAGATCCCATGAGCTCTGACCTGCAGTCAGCCTGTTTGTCAGCTTCCTGACACTTTCTGTGCCCCAGCTTTTCTCTTTCCCTGGAGGGGCAGAGAGCAAGGAAGAGAGGGGGGCTTGTGGACCATGCCTGCAGGGGAATTGGCATAGGACCAGCGAGAGGGAGCATGTTCAAGCCCTGGAAATCTCGAAACCTAAGATTTAAAATCTTATCCTGAGAACGGAAGGTGTGCGACAAAGCTCTCTCCTTGTTTTCGCGCTGTCTCAGGAGCAGGTGACACAGCCCCCAGGTGGCTAGATGGTCGGCCATATGGGCGTATGGTTTTTCCCTGTTGTCTTTCCCCATGCAAACAGAGTATCGTCTGTCCTAAGTTCCAGCCAATGAGACACACTCATCCTCAAAGCCCTTCCCCATTGCCTAAGGTTCATCAGTTCCTGTTTCACATGAAATAAAACGGTGGGCACCATCCACTTCACCAAAGGATGACGTCTGAGACCGGCTGTTTATTCTAAGCTGTAGCACTGGGGAAATAAGGGCCTCCCTTCTCCCCAAAGAATTCATTGCCAGCCCCCCTGGACTCAATTGCTGGCCAGGAGGTGGCTGCAGAACTGCAGAGGTCCAGTCTGGAGCTCTCCCAGCCACAGGGAACTTCTGAGGTTCCATCTCCACCCACTGTGGTGGCCCGTGGCCGTCTGTGGGAGCAAGCTGCCAGCTCTTCCTGAAGCAGCTGCCCCATTCGTTCCGAGTCAGGTCGGGCCTCGCCCTCTTTGACACCTGGCTCAGTCTCAGAGCCCTGCGCAGCCCCTCGCCATCTGGCCTGGTGCCCACAGCCCAGCTAAAGGAGCAGTAACATTTAAAGTGGAGAATCTCTCTATTTCCCACACTCCTGGATGGACTGGAGAGCTGGCAACACTCAGGACCCCTGCTTCGTCCTTTTCCTCCTGGAGACTGATGGTGTCCAGACCTTACTTCGGAGAAGCACACATTTATGGCTCAGTGCCTGGTGGGCTTTCTGAGAAACAGAAGAGATTGGGAGAAAAAAGACTTTCAAGAATCTTCTAGGACAGAGAGCTGAGGTAGTCATTCCATTGGACCTGAGATGGTCACCTGCGTGCAAGTCATGCTGGCTCACTATTTTTGTTTTTAGCAGACACCTCCTGTTTGCTTAGTTAAGCCTCCTGTTTTGCTTGGTTAATGTTCCTGTTTTGCTTGGATATGTTTACTTGGAAACCTATATAAGTGGTTTACTCTGTAATAAAGATGGCGCCTTGATCAGAGCACTGTCTTGGCATCACTTCTTCGTGTTCTCTCTCTTCTCTTTTAATTCCCAGCCCCTTGTGCAGGCGGTTACTATTGGTAGTCACAGGCGACTACAGACAGCCATGAGGCACAATTGGATGTACTGGGGACTCTGATGTGAAACACTAGGAAGTGTGAGAAGCCTCCCTTCTCTATGCCTCAGTTTCTTTACCTGAAAACGTGGAATATTAGTACCCCCATAAGGCATTTCCAGGATTGCATGGCTAAACAGACTTCATTTTTAGCTAAGTCAACAAGGGGAGTTGCTATCAATAGTCTGGTTGGGGCTCTGCTCTTAAACCTACATGGGACCATTAGGCAAGGAAGTCTCCCCTCTTTAGATCTCAGAACAGAATTGGGCTGTGGAAGTTACCATCTCTCTGGGCCAACATGGTTTAGTGGACAGTAACTTCGGGTAAGCCCAACCATGAAAAGGGACCATTAGGGGCAAGCAGGAGAGCTGGGGGGTTGCCTCATGCCATGGCCTGGGAAGCAAGAGTTTTGGGACACCTGCTCGTTCTCCCATGCCCCCGCCCTCCCACTTCTACTCCCTGCTCTCGGCACCTCCTAGCAGTGGTTCTTGCTGGAGCAGTTGCCATCAAATAGCCATGTCCATTCTGCCGGAAGCTCACAAAAGTCCTATGACAATATGTCTGTTGACAGAACTAGCTGGGAGGAAGGTAGATGTGAACTGGCATTCGCCGTTGTTGGTTGTGGTTTCTCTGATTATTAGTGAGTTTGAACATCCTTTCGTGTGAATTGGTCTTTCTCTACCTTGGCCATCAGGCTGTCGTTTTCTAATAGGTCTGTGACAGTTCCTGCTCCCTCTGACCTTTTATCATGAGACCTGCTGGTCTGTTTCTATGTAATGGCTTCACCTTTGTTCCCTTTGGTGTGTGAGTGCACCTGAGGGTAGTGCAGTTCATCACATGTCACCTCTACAGGCAACTTTGCTTTGCGTACTTTCTTAAAGGGATCATTCCTGGATGATGCCATACTGGTGTATCTTAAAACCTTTTCTCTTTTGGAGTTTTGCCACTTTACATTCAAATCTTTAACACACAGGGAATTCACCTTTCTGTGAGAGAAAGGCAGAAGTTTAATCTTGTTTTCTTGTGCGCAAGTAGTCACCTGTTTCGGTAGCTCTCTGATATTACCTATGATAATAGAGAAATCCAAAGAGGTGGGGGGGGGGACTCTCCCCACGTCACACAGGACTCAGGGTAGGATTGTGGCAGTGAATACAGTATTTAAGCCGTCGGCCCGCTCTCCTAGCTCAGCCACACTCAGTGGACCATGAGATCCAGCACGAGGAAATGTGCAGCTCTGCCTTTAGGTCTGTTGAGCATGGGACCCTTCCCTTTTCTCCCATCATATCCACGTGCTTGCTTAATGTAAGGCCAAGAACCAGGAAGAACTGGCTGAAAGAACCAGAGTAGTCCAACATCCTGGCTTCTGAACAATCAGTTCTATCCTACCTAGCTCTTTGTCTCAGCTTGAGTGGTGCAGGTTGTTGGTGTTAGGAACCACTGTCCGTTCAGCAAATGTTTACTGATGATCCATGATGAAGAGCGGCAAGAGAAGGAAGGTGCTTCCTTCGAGCAACTGAAATTCTAGGGGAAAGACTGAGAGTCATCGATACATAGCAGGATTGTGTTATTTACCAGTGCACTGGGAGCAGAGGGGGATGAGATCTAGATGAAACCCAGGAAGGCTTCTTGGAAGAAGCAACACTTGAGGGATACCTATAAGGATGAAGAAAGGTTATCTACATTCCAAGGGTAATGAGATCTCAACATTCAGAAGTGAAATCGGGAAGAAAAAACAGACGTCTAAAGCACAGGGACACACTGTGACCTTAGCGACAAGGCAGCAGAGTCGACATTTGTTCTTTTTAATTTTAATTTAATTTTATTTTTTGGACAGGGTCTGATCTTGCTAAGGCTAACTGGCCTTCAGCTTGTTGTGTTGCTGAGGATGACCTTGAACGTGTCACCCTCTGGGATCCACCTGTAAGTTCTAGGATCACAGTCATGCACCATCATGCTTGACTTATACAATGAGTTCCAGGCCCTTACTTCCTGGACAAGACAAGGCTTATCTTAGGCTGACCACCACTGAGCACAGAACTCCAAATCGAACTGCTCGCTGTGGATTACACCATTCTGATTAAGGGATTCTATTTTTGTAATTTCCTCTTGTCTCAGGTGGGAGTCAACTTTTTATCAATGAGTCTGGCTTTCATCTTATTTCAAGACCAAAAACGGACATTGCAATTCTTGTCATCATTTGCTGCCAAATGCTACTATTAGAAGCCTTTCTCATGCAGCCAGAATAACATATGAGACCCCAGCCTGGAGGGACAGCACACCTGACAGAAATAGCTCAGCTCACATTATTTTCCAAGGAATTATCCCCTGGAGGTGATTTTTAATTTGGGGATTTGCTGCAAAAAATGGAAAGCTGACCACCACTGCTTTGTAACTCAAATGCTTTCTTAGTAATCAATTACCAGAATGAGACACGCTGGGTATTTTAGGAAGTCTTTCATGGCTCTTTAATGGGTCGAGTCCAAGTTACCTTCATTATGAGGAGAAGCTAGGGGCAGCTATGACACTGGGTTTGCTGATGGGGAAAGGGAAGAAGGGTGCAGACAGACCAAAGAGCATGACAGGCAGTGGAGGAAGCCGAAGCAGAGCCTGGGCATTATCTGGGCGGCTAATAGCACGCAGGAATGTAAAGAATGAAAAATTGAGCCCAGGAACAAGTTGCACAAGTGAATGTCATGAAGCTTGATGGGCATCCACCAGACCCTGCCGTGTAACATTTACACTTCTTGGGTACATTTGGGGGAGGGGGAGACTTGAGGCAAAAAAAAAACAGGGGAAGAAAGGCAGGAGCGATCTCGTATGGGGAGCCCCAGAAAGGCATTCGCTTCACATCAGGATTTAATGAAATTGTTCCTCTGCCCCAACTGAGAGGCAAAGGGATAGCCTCAGAGCACTGAGGCCTGGAAACTGAGTTCTGTGTCACCTCTATTATAAATTTTGCATGTGCTACTTAAATGTATTTATGTGTGGCTGCAGAAGATAGTGCAGACCGTGAAACAGTCTGGGAGCTGGAGGGCTGCACCTGGCAACTTGGGGGGAATCCCCCAAGTGATCCCCCAAGTTGGTAGGGTGGGAACCACTGTGTGGCCTTGACGGTTTCCTCTGGTCAAATGGTTTTTGCCTGACTTGAGCTTGGGATTAAAGGATCCCTCCAGCTCCCAGCATACCCCTCCCTGCAGGGGGAATCAATAAATACCTGAGTAACTTTACAGCTTCTGTCTAAGTCTAGTAAACCATCTTCCTACTTACAGAAGTCCTTGTGGGGCAGGACTGAGTTTTGTTAATATATTTATCCTCTGTGTGATCCACACACGGCCCTTGGCATTTACTGAATCACAATTGACTGGATGTCCTGGGATTTTTTTTTTTTCCACCTTGACACATTCTGGAGTCATCTGGGAGAAAGAACCTTAGCTGAGAATGTGCCTCAGTGAGAGTGGCCTACAGGCAAGCCTGTAGGCTATTTTCTTGTTTAATGACTGATGTTGGAGGGCTCAGCCCCCTAGGCTGATGGGCAGGTGGTCCTGGGCTGAGTAAGACATGAGGAGCAAGTCCATAAGCACAGTTGCATGATCTCCCTTCAGTTCCTGTCTCCAGGTTCCTGCCCTTAATTCGTGCCCTAACTTCCCTGAGTCATGGAGCATAAACTCAGAGTTGTAAGCTGAATAAACCCTTACCTCCCAGAGCTGCTTTGGGTCATGGTGTTTCGCACAGCAAGAGAAACCCTAAGACACTGGCCGAATGGATGGGGAAACAGGACTAGTTCTACACCCCCAATATCTTTAGCTGAAATAAGAACAGGCAGCCATTGACTGTAGGGATGATTTGATAATAAAAAGGGCTTCAAGAGATTTTCCTGTGTCCAGAATCTTATTCTGAAGAGTTTAAGTTAGCCTGGGTGACTCCATTTTGAAATAAGGAGCCATCTTGACCAGGAGCTAAACTTAGGTAGAAGGAAATATCACAGAATGTGCACCTGGCAGAAAACAAAGTTAGCTCTCCATGCAATAGCCTCTAGGAAATATCACAGAATAAATTAGTAAACAATAGAGACAATCTCCCTGGCAATTGTGATTATGTAAACGGTCACCTCTCCTCTATGGCTTTTACCCAATTCTGTAACGTCAGGGCATGAACCCCCCTGCTTTCTCTCATGGAAACATGTACCCCCCCCTGCTTGCAGTTATGGAAACCCCCTGCTTACAGTCTTTCCCTTTAAAAACCCTGCTCATTCAGGGTTCAGGGTCCCACTTCAGTGAGACTTGGGTCCCGAGTTCAATTACTCTTATAATAAAGCTCTCTTGCATCAAGTCGTCTCCTGGTGGTCTCTGAGGGTCCCATGATCCTGGCATTACAATTCATGGCCTGCTTGACTCCTCAAAGCTTTACACAATTGATCCAACACCCTACACATGTCAAAGATCTTCATTTAGTTTGCGCTTTAAAAAATAATTATTCAAAATATCTGGTTCTGGAGGCTAATTGGTGTTAATAAGCTCGGGATTTCGTAGGAGGTCTAACGCCTTCTGGTTAGCATTAGCAGTATTCTTTAGAAGAGTCCATCTCAAAAGAAAAGTTCCTCGGGTTTTCTTCCATTTCCCCTCCCCTCCCCTCCTCTCCCTTCCCTTTCTCTCCCAATCAGAAGAGGAACCAAAGCCACCTCTCAGGTAAACATCATATTACAAAGGTCAACCCTGCTGGTCTTGGGAGTGTCAGCTCTGTATTCTTTCTCTGGAAAGCACACCTTGCACAGGGCTAAATCAGAACACTCTCCAGAAAATGTCTTAGTAAAGCCAGTTGTCCATGAAACAGTGAGAGAAGGAGCTGGGAAGGCCATAAAGACTTTCTGAATGCTTCCTCCTGCTCCTGTGTTGAGCTCTATCAAGTCATCTGCCAGTCATCTGCTGTGGTTTCAATGAGAAATGTCCCCCATTTCTCACATTTTGGAACACTTGGTCCCCAGTTGGTGGTGCTGTTAAGAAGGTTATGGAGCCCTTAGGAGGAAAGGAGGAGCCTTACTGAAGGAAGTACATCATTGGGGGTGGGCTTTAAGGTGTATAGTTTGGCTTCACTTCCTGTTCTTTTTTTTCTCTTTCCTGTGTGAGGGTGAAAATTGTGATCAGCCAGCTTCCTGCTCTTACTGCAATGCCTTCCTTGTCAAGGCTATGAGGAGGAGATTTTGTCATAGTAATTAACACACTAGCTGAGATCTCTGAGATCTTGTCATTGAGAGTTCTGTCTTCCTTGGCTTCAGATTCCTGTTGATGTATTTTTTTAAAAAAAGACTTGCTTTCTAGCTGAAAATTCAGCCAAATGCCTGGCTACACATTTAAATAGTTTGTTCTCTTTCCATCCCAGTGTGTGTGTGTGTGACTGCTAATGGAGACAGAACCCCTGCCTTTTGGGGGGAAGAGTATACAGCATTGCTGACAGACTTTGGGGCTTGGGCTCCTAGTCTCTGTCCCATCCCCTTCTAGCATTAAAAAATCTTCATTGGTCCAATGATGTGACAGCTGGCAGGATGTCTGAGTATCCTGAGCATGTGGTGAGGCCTCTGAGTCTTGAGTGAAAGAGGTAAAGAAGAATGGCATCTCTTAGCCTGGGTTACTCTTCTCTGTCCAGCACATGGGGACTAAAAGGGCTGGGCAGCCCTGGGCCTGGCTCTGAGCCTTACCACCAATGCCCAGATGATTCTTTGAAAATGACACCCCGTTTGTGGTCAGTTTCCTCACCTGTGAGCATGTTACATACTGAGGTGGGTCATGTGTGTTGTGTTGAAGAGCAAACCAGTTGGCTGAGAATTGGTTGTGTAGCAATTTCCACTGAGGTAAACCTCTCATCTTGGAGAAAAGCCCCTTAAGAAACAGGATGGCCTGAAAAGAAGTGAGACATTCCCTCCTGTAAGAAAGCAGGTTAAGCTCAGGAAATAAATAACTCCTGAGGCTTCAGGAAGTCCCTGAAACTGACTATCTTGACCAGACACCTCCCTCCACAAGCTTAAATAAGCAGTAGAGAGCGCTGAAGGACAAACTGCCTGAAGGAAGGAGAGACCAGCTGAACTGTTCTGGAGAGGCTCAGACCAGCTGAGCCACCTGGAAAGCCCACTCTCCATCCTGTTGAGCAGCCTGCAGGTTGTGCACTGTGGTCCAGATTTCCAGCTTTCATGAACTGTTACTCATGCTGGGATGAGCTTTGGTGATGCAGCTGTCTTTGCGTTGTTTCTGCTCCTGTAGGTAACCTCTCACCCATGTTCCTATAAGCAACTCCAATAAAATTCATTGGCTCACTAAGTTGGACTAGGGTACAACTGTTTCTTTGATACGTACTTCACTCCTTACTGGAATGAGGAGATGTTTGTCCGAGGAATAGGGCTGCAGAATCTTTCTTTTGTGCCTCATTAGCTTTGTCAACACACAACTCTTTGTATGTTTCAGTTTGTGCTTTCTAAGATAGACAAAAGAATAGTGGCTATCTCAATCATCAAGTGATGCAATGGTGAGTAAGTTTGTGGTCTCTGAGGCTAGCTTGCTTGTTTCTGAATTTCAGCTCTGTCATTCCCTAGCTGTGTGGCTTTAGTCAACTCATTCAACCTCTCTGTGTTTTAGTTCCAGCATCTTTAAAATAACAATCACTGATGTGTTGGGCTGTTGAAAAGATCAGGTTATTGTAGACAAAGAATTTACCCCACAGCCTGGCATCTTAATTCAGGAACCTGGAACTAAGAATGGCTCATTAATTAATGTTACTGCTCTTTCTCCTTCACATAACCTGAGTCCAAATACAATGAGCCAGGTGGGGCTGGTGGAAAAGCCCCAAAGCACAAGCCTCCAGGAGTCTGGGCATGGGCTCATATGTAGGCTGAGGCCACCCACACCTACCCCACTTGCTAAAATAATGCTCTGAAGGCAAGCAGAATCACTGCTCTAAGCAATCCTATTTTGGGTCAATATACTATAGGGAAGTGGAGGAAACAGGCCTGAGTGAAAGAGCATTTATAAATACTTTAATAATGATGAATAAATGATTCATCAGCGTTGGATTGCCAAGTAGATCATTCCAAAATGCAGAAGCCTGTAGGGATGACCACGGACTAGGTAAGAGATGCTACCGCAGCTCATGAGAAGTCACTTCAGAGCAGCAGCGCCCAGAGTTAGCCATGCTCTGTGCATCCTGGCCACAATGCAAGAAAAGGGAAACTGGCTTGCCACCTCTCAGTACAGTATTCCTGCTATCTTAATGTGAAATGTACCAAAACTATTCAGTGGCCTGTTGATCTAGCCAGACTTCGCAGTTCTCTCAATTTCTTTCCATGTCAAAGTTAACCAAACAGCATTCCTTTTGACTCAGATAGCACTTTGCCTGGCAAATCCTCAGGATCTCAGAGAAGCTTATAGGGACAGAGGCAGGGGCAGGGGTATATGTAGGGGTATGTGGAGGTCCTGGGTCATAGGGGCTCCCTTGAGTATAGAATATACACGCCATGTGGTTGGCTTGAGTGTCCTTGGAGGGTGTCCAACTATGCATGGTCAGAGTTGGAAGGAGGTTCTTGGATATTCTGGTCCAAGTCCCAAATGAACAACCTGAAGGCCATGTGGACTTGCTGAGTCCTTTGTTCTCAGGGGCCTTCAGGTTGCTCATTTGGGACTTGAGGAACCCAGGGAGGGACCCAACATTTAAGGAAAAGAATTCTCTACGTGCTTTGGGTGCAGGCAATCCACTTGGGTGGAGCAGGGACTGAACTTAGATGGATAGGATAGAAAATCCAAGTGGACATGACTACAGTGCCTATGAACAGGTGGTCTGAGTGTAGGTGGCTGGTGTGAATCAGAACCAAGATTTCCATTATGTCCAGTCGTGAATGCAGCTGTAGCCATCATCAGGGAAGAAGGGCGCATGTAGAAGAAAGTGAGTTGGAGGCTTCTGTCAGAGTTGGGAGAGTATAACGGAAGCAAACACCAGCTCCTAGCACACAACACAAGGCTTTGGACACAGAGCATCCAGCAGGGAAATCACTGTGAGTGATGGGAAGCAAGGCACCTGGAAAGGGGCGTTAAGAGGGGACAGACAGGTACAGAATTGCACTAGTAGGACAGACACACACACACACAGGGAAGGGACCCAAAGAAACCCAGGACAAGTGTCTCTCAGTGCCTGTGGCTCCTCCCAGCACTTCTTGCCCAGCCCCTACACTAACCCTGTCCAGCCCAGGGGCTGGGATTCCCTTTCCCAGCTTCTCTTTACTATATAACTCGGACTTTTTGGCTATGGCCTTCTTGGTTCCCAAACACCCTCTGGCCTCTCGGCTGTTTTGCTCTTGGCTCCTGGTTCCCGCTCTTGCTGTCTCTTTTTTCTTCTTCTCCCACTCCCCACATATCCCCATGGCCTGGTCTATTCTGCTGGCTGTGTTCAGCCTGGACTCTTCCAGATGCCTCTGGCTGAATTCTCCCTCATATCTACAATAACACCTTCCCCTCAGCCATACCTAGCAGTAGCCACGTCCTCGTTTTCATTCACACTGCCGGCACTAGCCAGGGTCAGATGGAAAGCTGGTGATGCTAGCTTCCAGTCCCTTTGTCCAGGGCCACTTCCCTCCCAGGGGACTCCCACGCTGCTTTCATCTGCCTGCTGCCCTGTGTGCCTTCCTCGAGGTAAGCCAAGCCCAAAGAAGCACCTCTACTAGTGAGCTTTCAGGTCCACACGACTTTACAGGGAACCATGGAGCCTGGGCGGGGAATTCAGTCCAGTCCCTCATTTTACAGAGAAAGAAAACAGGTGCAGAGGAGAGACACACACCCTTCCCTGAGTTTGTCCGAAAGGCCCATGGTAGACAGGGAAGAGATGCCCGTGCTGCCTGGTGTGTGAGCATGTGGGAAGTATTTGGTTTTGTATCAAAGGTCGCTAGCCTGCCAAGGGCCGACAGTTAGCAAATCTCCCTCACTTTGTAAAAATTTCATGACATGGAACTCAAATTGTTTAATCTCCCCAACCTGGGAAAACTTTTGTTTATTCAAAGGCCCCGTAGCTTCATGGCCTGGAGCGGTCAAGCCCTGCCCCCTTTCCTCATTGTCTTTGCATGATTCTTTTAAAAGTAGCTAATCAGAAAATATTGGGAGGTCATACCCCAGCCGGTGAGGAAAAGACACAGTCACCAGCTGCGTTAGGATACAACCAAATGACTTCCTGTTCCCCTGGGCCTGCTAGCCCACTTTGGCTCCCCTTTTTCTAAAATGAAATTGTCATACCAAGTACATTCTCTTTGTTCACTTGGTATGTTTCTTTGTGAAACACTGCAGTTATTTTTTGTTTCTAACATGCATGCATATACCATGCATGCGTATACATCATGTGTTCATGTACAGTCTGTGTGTGTGTGCATATCACGAAATGTGTAATTTGCTATTAGCATTTTAAAATTAACACAGTATCGATGTTAAGCGGATAGAGGCCATTGAGGACGGCCTCGTCTCTCATGGTCGGCCCCATCTCCTATTTCCCTGGTAACACCACAACTGTCCCTCGGTGGGACTGAGAATACTATATGAACAAGTAGGTTATCTAGGGATATAAGGGAACGCTGCTTCCTCCTGTTCCAGAAAATGCCAGCTGAGTTTCACCTCTGGCCTTCGGTTGAGTCATGGCATTCTGATCTGCACCAAAGATTAGAACAGTGTGCAGTATCACTTTCTCCCTTAAGAATTAACCCAGCCGTGCCTGTCAGTCACCTGGCCAGTAAAGCTGATTCACCTGAAGACAAGCAGAGGCGATGGGAGGGGTAACTACTCCTTAATGAGACCACATACGGTACTTCCTAGATGCCCCTCCCTGAAAGCAGTGTTTACAGAGCTTTACTTAGCACTGCCAAGCCTGCTTGATTCTCTGAGTTCCAACACAAGCAAAGAACCCACCTCCTCAATACTGTCAAAAGCCCAAGCATGGTTTTCCTAACAACCTGGGATTTCTCACTCTTCCTCCAAAGTCCTCCATACCTTTCCCCATGTTTGTTGGACACCATGCTGGAACAAACAGGCTTGCTGGAACCCCAAAATGCATGGCTTTCTGTCTCCTCCTCATATCCACCTCCCTCCTCTTGGCACCTGCCAGGGCCCTGCTGTTCTTCTTTCAAACTCTAATAACAAAAAATGGTCCTCAAGCTTTCTTCTGAATATATTTTAGAGTTCTTTAATTAATGAGGTCAAGAAACTAAAAGAGAACCCCAATTTCCTTAGTAGTGTCATACAAGCTTCCTTGTCAAGAAATAAGACCTTAGGGAACATGTAAAGAACTTGGTGGCAGGGAGTACTTGACATACAAACATGTAGGTGCCAGCCCATCCTATCTGCTCATCAGAACTTGCCTCTTGACAAGGGAGAGGAGAGAGAGAAGCCCAGTGTGGTGATGTACGCCTATAATTCCAGCGCTCAAAAGGCAGAGGTACAGGATTGGGAATTCAATGCCTGACTGGGCTTCATAGTGAGCTTCAAGCTCCGGAACACAAATTCAACCAAACCAACAAACAAATAAGGAGACCGGGAGGTCAACAGCTGGAGGGAGATGGAAATATCTGGACCCAGGGCATCTGGTCGAGGAGCCTGGGGACATACAGACTGAGGACTTGCTCTTCCATTACAGTCATTTAGTCCTGGAGGGGCAAGAGCTCAGGGCAGCTCCGCTGTGCCCAGCTACAGAAGACTGCAGACATGCCTAGATCTGCTGACATGGAGACCTGAAATGTGTGCTCTTGGTGCTGATGGGACTGCTCTAGTTAAGGGTGGGCAAAGCTACTGTCCTGAGGGTTGTCTTAGTTGGGGTTACTATTACTGTGATGAAACACCATGACCAGAGAAACTTGGGGATGGGGGAAGAGGGTTTATTCAGCTTACACTTCCACATCACAGTTCATCACTGAGGGAAGTCAGGACAGGAACTCAAGCAGGATTCTGGAGGCAGGAGCTGATGCAGAGGCCATGGAGGGGTGCTGCTTACTGGCTTGTTCCTCTTACCTTTCTCAGCCTGCTTTCTTTTAAAAAGTTTTTTATAGAACCCAGGACCACCAGCCCAAAGATGGCACTATCTACAATGGGCTGGGCCCTCCTCTGTCAATCACTAATTAAGAAAATGTCCTACAGGCTTGCCTACAAGCCTGATCTTATGGAGCCATTCTGTTGACTGAGATTCTCCCCTCTCACATAACTTTAGCTTGTGTCAAGTTGACATAAATATATCCAGCAAAAGGGTTGTTCTTTCATACTGAGATGTCATAGTCAGTTCTGATTTCTTGCCATGAGAGTCTGGTCCAATTCCATTTCAAACTGGGACACTTGCAAAATTTGGTTTTAGATGCTTCCCACTCCACCCTTCCTTTTCTGACCTTACTCCTGCTCCTTAGGCAACATGGTTCCATGTTAATGGATTCACCTATTACCATTCTACCTACCCCCATACTGAAAAAAAAAAAAGAGATCTGTTGTCTGTCAGTGAATCCTGCAATTTGGCTGCCGTGAGGCGATGTTAGTTCCACAGCCCTCTGGAACTACGTATGATCTGATGTGAGAGGTGAAACCAATGGCTAGGGAATACTTTGAGCACTACATTTTTAATTTTTATAATCTAAATTGTCACCAATATTTTAATAACTAGGAGACTTCCCGTCAAAATCTTAATTGGAGGCTTTCTTTGAAATATTAGGACATTTGACAACATTTCCTCAGGCTCACAGCCCTCTGGGGCCGAATAAGACGTTGCATTTTGCAGATGGGTGTACAGATACTGCTGATGTTGCCCTCGCCTGCCGAGGGCTCATTGGTTACTCATTTGGTTCCCGAAGCCCCTGGTTTAAGATCTACCTCACCTTTTTTGGCTACTCCATCACTCGCCTGTACCACCGCCACAACCCGGAATGCCTGGTGTGTCAGTTTCCTTGCCGGTGTGTCTGCCTGCCGTCTCCTGGCGCTGGGCTGTGCCTCTCCTCCTCAAGCTTGCACACAGCCAGCGCATTGGGTAGGCGCGAACACTGAACTCAGACTAGTTCTTTCTTGTCTCCAGGTGAGAATGGCATCATTTGGCCTTGTGTCACTCATAGGTCTGTCAGGTGGTAGGTGCTTGGTAAAATGCTCCTTGAATTTAATTGCACGATTGAGGGACAAGGATTTGAATAGACAGATATCTTTTCAGGCAGAAAGGGATAAAAGGAATACCTCCCATTAGATTTCCACATTATTTTGGCCATGACTCTAAGAGAAAAAGGCATTTTTACATTGGGACCTAGCACACTGTCCAGATAAGTGTTTTCCTCTAACAATATGGCACAGACGGAACTGACTCAGCCCATTCCATCCTGTCCTATCCTGCTCGGTCCTAACTCTTCCTATCCTGCCTATGCTGCCCTACCCTCTTGTACTATTCTCTCATCACATTACGTATTATATTACATACAGTAAATAACCTATTCAGGTGGTTCTCAACCTGTGGGTCTCAACCCCCTCAGGGTTTGAACGACCCTTTGACAGGGGGTGCATATCAGATATTTATGTTATGATCCCTAATAGCATCAAGATTACAGCTATGAAATAGCAACAAAATAATTTATGGTTGGGGGTCACCACAACATGAGGAACTAGATGAAAGAACCACAGTATTAGGAAGATTGAGAACCACTGATCTTTTTTTCCGTTATGCCATCATCCAATGAATGTAACCTGCAACACTGCTCCAGAGTGGGACTGTTTCTCCTAACTCTACCAGCTACTGGGCATCTTATTTCAGATCTTTCTGGGGCCACAAAGTTAACATTGTACTGCCTACGTTCTTAATAGCTGTCTGGCGTTGTCTCTGTGAACCTCTCCTGATAAATACCATTCAGTTCTCGCCTCTCCCTTCTGATAACTCATGGCCAATTGCCTTTTGTACCATCTTCTTTGATAATTTTATCAACATGATCATCACCTCATCTCATCATCAGTTACTTCACCATGTATTGTTTGTAACCTGTATTGTTCTCCTTTGCTTCCTGAGTATTTCTTGTTTTCCTAGTCCGATGCTAACTTCCCTGTGGGCAGGTGCTTTCTGTGCATTTTTAAAATGTTCCTCTTTTAATAAGTGTGCTAAAAGGAAAGGAGAGGGGAAAACAAACTTACATTGACTTTTAGTGTCTTACTTCTGCATGAGCCATTCAACTCTGTGAGAATGTTATCTTTTTAAATTCTAGCCACCATACAAATCAGTGTGGGGTTCTTAAAAGAAAAGCATTTTTTTTTTGGCTGAACTATACCACTCCTGAATGAGTACTTAAGGGAATCAAAGCCATATGCCATAGAAATATGGAATCACTCTAGATGGCAGAGGATGAATCGATAAAGAAAACACAGTATGTGGAGGTAGAGAGTCAACTCAGTTGTTAAGAAATTCTGGTTGCTCTTACGTACTGAAGCTGTCACTGAAAAGCCCACCCCAGAACTGGTGGTGTTGTCACAGGCCTCCTCCCTGGGCTCCATGCTCAACTTGCAGGCAGCTTCACTGAAGAGTCTCTGCTCCCCAGCGACTGCTCACTGTGGGGAGGGCCTTGGCAAACCTTACAACTTTCTGAGCTTCCTGTGGCTTTCTTGAGTTTAGTTTTAGCCTCTTGTGTCTTATGATCTCCCTCCTCTCTTCAGGAAGGGGTATTTAGTACAGTAAAAACAGACCGAAGTAAGACAGAGAAATCCACTTCCCACAGTTCAATGGAGGAACTTAATCACAGAGGATATCACCGTAGGCCATTGAGAAAGGCGATCTTGACTTTTTAAGCTATCAGATGGTGTGCGTGGCCTCCTAGGACCCCGATTCAACCTGAGATTTGCCATCTTCGTGAGAAGGCCATGAGGGGGAGTTGGAGGGGCCAGTGGAAAGGCAGGCCTTGCCTCAGGGACAGCTCTGGTTACTGTTGACTCGCTCACAGCCACAGCATATGCATGGGGTAGAGAGTTTCTCCTATGTCCTCATTTCCATTCCTGCCCAGACCTCTAGATGACAGGTCGTTGTGTCACTGGTCCCCTTGGCTCTGTGGGAAGCTGCATGCACTGATCTCTCAGACCTTTGGCTTTACCCCAGCATGCTGTCTGCCCTTGACGGGGCTTCTTCTCTGCTGCACACATGCAACCACAGTTATGTGTCTAATATCAAAAGGCCATGTTGCATCAGCCTCAGAGTAGACAGCAAGAGGCTTGCATTCACTTTCACTGCACCCTGAGTGTAAGCTCATCCCCAGCATGAGTCAGTAACACTAGCTATGGTGTGAGAGCCAGAGTTCTTGACCTTGGCCAACCCTAAGAGCGTGTGTGCTGTACATTGTTATTCCATGCCACCGCCACACCTACATTTGCAGGTGACCAGCAGAGACTGACTGCACAATCCTCACCAAGGAGGACTGGTCTCACTGTGGACTTGCTCTTCCCAGCTTCTGTATTTTTGACACATGGTATTCTGGACATGCCTAGGCTTGTCTCTTGTCCCATGCTCCTGCTCAAGTGTCTCCTTTCACAGCGGGGCCTGTGGGTGCTCTCTAGAGGAACCAGTCCTCCATTGCCCCAGCCAAGACGCACTGTGAGCGCCTGTCTGGGGAGTACGTGACTGCAGAAAATTTTGTTGAATGAAGCACCTTTCACGCGAGGAGATAGCAGCAAGATAAAATGACACACAGCTGCGGCTGTATTTTATGGACTGCCATCTGTCTCCAGAAAGGTCAGAAAAAAGTGGCAGCGTGGTTGCAGGCAATTGGGTGGTGGCAGTGGTTGGCGGGACAAATGATTCTCGTCAGCACATGACAAGGAGCCTTGGTGACATCATATAAATGCCCTAATTGGGAAGTGGTCAATCGAGCGGGCCTGACTTCTGAATTTGATGTGTCAATAAACAAGCTCAAGGTGAGATGCTGGATCAATACCGCAGGACAAGAACCATCCGGCAAATTTACTGCAAAGTAACTGGGTGCAAAATGACTGGAGTCAACCTTCACACTGCCAAATAACAGACAAAAAGGTCGGCCCGGCGTTCACTGTCTGTACAAGTCAGTGGCTACTGATGAGCTCTTGGTGCCTGGGGAAGGGAGCCCCAAAAGAGACTTGAGAGAGCTGCGGATGTCCCCTGATGACTCTGTCCCCAGCAGAAATGATTTGTTTTGTAGCTGGGGGTATAATCTATATGCTTCTCCCATCCATACTCTGAAATATAATATATATTAATAAATATATATAATATATATAATAAATATATTATATAATAATATATAATATATAATAAATATAACTGTAATCGCTATATATCCTTTCCTCACCCTGACTCTGTTGCACAAACCACAAGACCCTGGGGAAATGTTCTCTTCTCTGTTTTCTAATCATACTGTGGCTTGAGGTGGGAGACAGCTTGTTCTTCTGCCCATGGGCATAGGAACAAGGGAATAAGACAACCCTCAGTTCCCTTAGCTTAAAGATGGTCTGCCCTGGAAGGATTGGGAAAATAAGCAGGGCCTGTCTGCCTTGACTCAGATAGGCAATGTTCTTTCCCAGAAGCCTTGTGATATACAAGCCCATGTTTGTCATGCAGGCTAAGCACAATGTGTTAGCAACAGTGCATATCCACCCGCGAGGGTAAAAGGCTAGATATTCAGGAACACTGTGAGCTAGTTGTTTGACTACTGGTAGATGAAATCTGTTGTGGTGGGGTATGCGTGATGCAGAGACAGCAGATGTTTAGTGTCAGGCCTTAGCGTGCTTCTGGAAAGGGGGCTAGGCATAGAAGTAGGGTAAGTCTAGGACTGGACCATGACCTCAGAGGTTGGCCTAGCTGCTAGGAATTGCACTTCAGTGTATGGGATTTTGCAAAGTGGGCGGCAGGGGGAGGTCAGCTCAAGGTTGAGTGTTCTGGATTGAACTTGAAATGCCCCTCAGAAGCTAAAGTGCTATGATCTTGCTTAGGTGCTAGCTTTAGGGGAGTGGTTGGGTCTGACCTCTGAAAATCAGTCCGTGGAGGGATTCAGAATTTTGTATATGAGTGTAAATGTTCGTGTGTATACATATGTGCATGTGCCCACATGCATGTATGGGCTCATCTGTATGAAGGCCAGAGGTAGATGCCTTCCTCAGCCACTCTTCACCTTACTTTCTGAGTCAAGCTCTCACAACGAATCTACAGCTGATTCAGCAAAGCTGGCTGGTTAGCACGTGGGATCTTGCCTCCTCCTCAATACTAGGATGACAGGTGTGTCGTGCCACATCTGGCCACTTAAAAAATTTCATATTCTGGATATTAATCCTCAGTCAGATGTATAGCTGGCAAGAATCCTCTCCTATTTTGAAGGCTTTCTCTCCACGTGGTTGATTGTTTCTCTATCTCTCCAGGAGCTTTTTGGTTTTATGAGGACTCACTTGTCACTTGTTAGCTTTAATTCTTGGCCAGATGGAATCCTATTCAGGAAGTCCTTTCCTACACCTATGTAATGTATTTTTTAAAAATTTTTTATTCTATTTTTTATTTTAGTGTCTATTTTTTGTTCTAGTGTCTGTGTAATATATCTTAGTATCTGGAGTGGCAATCCCTCAAGCATTGTTCTTTTTGCTCAGGATTGTTTTGGATATCTGGGGTCTTTTGTGGTTCCATATGAATTTTAGGGTATTCTTTTCTATTTCTGTGAAAAATGTAACATGAGGATTTTGATTGGGATTGCATTGTATCTATAAATAGCTTTTGGTAAAACAGTGATTTTTATAGCGTTAATCTTATCAACCTGTGGGCACTGGTGTCCTTCTGTTTTCTAGTGTCTTTCTCTAACTCGTCAGAGGTTAAAGTTTTCATTGTAGAGCTTCTTCACCTCCTTGGCTAGGTTCAATCCTAGATATTTTATTTTCTTTTGTGTTTTTATAAACAGGAGTGTGTCTGTGTTCTCTTTCTTTGTATGTTTGCTATAAAACATACATTTATTTATTTATATATTTATTTATTGTGGAGATGGGGGATATGCCATGTCATACACATGGTGGTCAGAGGACAGCTTCTGGGAGTCAGTGTTCTACCATGTGGGTCCTGGGAATGGAGCTCATGTCACCAGGCTTGGTGGCAGGCACCTTTAGACTGCCGAGCGGCCACACTGGAAGGCTAACGTGGGCAATGTGAAGAGACTGTCTGGACTCAGGAGGACCTGTGGCTAAGGATGTGGTGCCACCCTTTTTTGATGACCGTTTTTTGGAGTCCTTGTTTATGGATGACTGACTGGAGCAGTGAGCTAATCACTGGCTGGGCAGCAGCAGGACAGCCTGGACCTGTTTGCCCTTTACCCAGTGCATAGCCAACAACAACAGCTGGCTGGAGTGCACACAGGCTCTCACAGGAGACAATATGCTAAAGTGCTTCTGTGTTGGTTGCTCAAACTCTGGACAGTCCTGGCCACATTCTGGTCTCTTTCCTGCCCAAGACCTCACCATCTCCCATCTTTTTATATTTTTTGTCTGTTTTTTGAGGCAGGGTTTCTCGAAGCCTTGGCTGTCCTGGACTTGGTTTGTAGACCAGACTAGCCTCAAACTCACACAAACTCACAGAGATCTGCCTGCCTCTGCCATCCTGAGTGCTGGGATTATAAGCGTGTGCCACCTCACCCAGCTTCTTTTTCTAACCGCCAAAAGGTCAACCCTTTCACATCTGTATATCTCTGGACCTCTGCTGGCCCAGATCAACTTTGGTCCAGATCGGCCTCACCCTGGCTTGTCTGCATGATCATGTAAGAGGACTTGATAGCCTGGGAGCCATCATCTTCACAACAGAGCTCATCTGAGTCCCTGGAGGCATGAAATGTAAGGTGCCCCATTACTGTCACTGAGCCATCGGCTGGGATGGGATCCTGAGGCGGTGAGCTGAATGACCAGTGCATGAGGATACTTGAGTTCCTTAGACAAAAGTAGGAGGACCAGGACCAGAAATAGCAGTCCAGGATCAGACTGTTGCTCAGTGGCACAGCCAACTCACTGAACACACTGCTATCAGGACCCAATGGGATTCAGAGGAGAATTTTGGAACATCTATGGTTCACCAGTGATCGCCAACCCTTTCATCAGTACTTCCTCCCACTTCACTGGAGCCACCAGTGTACAGATACGCTGTATCAGTGTTCCCATTTATACATCATGGAGACAGCCTAAGAGCTTTGATGACCCGCCCGTGATTCTATCGCTCATCAGAGCGTGAGCCATGTAGTATCCAGGCAGTGTCTTCCCCATGCTTTTGGCTCTCCTTCTGTTGTTGCAGGGGCCCACCACAGGCATGGCTTGGATGCAGGGAGTTTAGAGAACAGGGACAGAGGGAGTGGAGGAGGTCGCCTGAGACCAGAGGTGCAGTGAACAGGCTGCTGGGAAGATCTAGAGTCCACACAACTAGGGGGAAGTAGGCTAGAAGCTAGCAAGTTAGGTACAATGAGCTTCATTTGTCCAAATGTAACCTCACTCACGAGCTCTGTCCACACAGGAACTCAAAATTGAATTCTCAAGGTTGCTTCTGCCAGTATTAAATTAAATTGGGTCTAATTCAAACTTTGCTTATTCCTTCTCTCTTCTTCGAGAGCCATTTAGTCTGAGGTAAGGGGATGCTGTGTGTGTGTGTGTATGTGTGTGTGTGTGTGTGTGTGTGTGTGAGAGAGAGAGAGAGAGAGAGAGAGAGAGAGAGAGAGAGAGAGAGAGAGGTTACCTAATGTGTGCATACGTGACCCTTTAATAATACTGCCTGTCGTGGTTGCCCGTATAGCTGCCAGCATAGGCCACCTACCTCAGTAGACAGGAGAGTTGGGAGAGAGCAAAGATCAAGTTTAAATTACAAAGAGATACCTCCAGTTAGGTCCCACCTTCTAGCTTCCCACCATTGGGAGTCTGAGGTACATTTCTACTGAAGCTGTAGCTGTCTTCAACAGTATTATCACTTTCTGCTGAAAGGAACTCCACAAGAATTGGACATTTGTCCATCCAACCTGGAGGAGGCCACTGGAAAGAAAAGCTATGGGTCCTTATTTCCTTAATGTGCAGAGCTAATTCACGCGAGAGAAATGGTAACTGTGAAAAAGAGTTAAGTAAAATATGAGTTGGTCATGGTGGCTACACGCTTCTAATATCAGCACTTGAGGGGTTGGAGCCAGATGGTAAGGAGATCAAGGTCATTCTTGGCTACTATAGTGACTTCAAGATCAGCCTTAGCTACATGAAACCCTGTCTTAACAAAACAAAACAAAACAATGAAGTACATTAAGTAGATTGTCAGTGGAGGGTAATATGTGTGCATATTTGGGGTTTGACAGTGTGATGGAGCCTCGGTCCGAGGCAGGGGTGTCTATGGTGTAGCTCCCCGCTTGGAGTGTTTCCCAAGCAGGCACTGCAGGAAGCAGCTGGCTGGACTGATTTGTCATGGAAGCCTTCCCCAGGGCCATTACCTGCAACCACATTTCTTTAGGAACGGCATCTTTCCCAGCAATTTCACTTCTCTCATTTGTGTTTTCACACAAGGCTGAGTTTCCATCCACCTTCAAGTGTCCTTCCCCTTTCCCATTTCACGCTCCTGTCCCTAAATAATGTTTGTGTTTTCTATTAGTAGGCCTGCCTTAATTGTGGCTGGGCCAGCCAACCTACTTTCTTCCGTTTTTGGTTTCAGAGCAATGTTGTCTGATTCTGTTAGCATCGTCTACTTTCTGGTGTCTATACTGCATGTGATTACAGAGCTCCAGCTAGTTGGAGACAGCAAAGTGCTGTCCCAAGTCCCTGGGGCTTCTAGGCTCCTAGGGAAGTCAGGACAGACACCCATGTCTTAATGGCCTACACAAAGATTGCTGGTGCCTATGTAGTATTGTGCACGTGTGTGTGTGTGTGTGTGTGTGCATGCGCTCGTATGCCCACTGCTTAGAGAAGGGGAACAGGGAACCCAAAGCTGGAAAGACCTTGGAAGTCTGCAGAGAAGGAGGTAGAAGCTGTAAGTTTTTAGTTTAGGTTTGTTTTTTTGTTTTGTTTTGTTTTGTTTTGTTTTTGAGACAAAATACCACAGGACTGAGCTCTCTCACTTCTAGTTCATAATTTCTTCATTCATCAAGAAAAGACAAGGGCCCCTGGGAAGGGGGTATTGGTTGGATGGCTACCCACTTCTGCCTCCAGCCTCATTGCCCATTCTCTGCCAGAGGCAGGCAGACCTCCACTTTCTTTATGGCCCACCCAGAATCTTCATTTGCTGCAGACCACCCATTTCTGCTGGCTTGTGTCCCATACCAGACTCAGACACACCTCTGCACTTAATGTTTATGTAGTCCTTTGAGGTGGAATAGCTTTTCCTTTGTCTGCACCACTTTATAGTAGAACACACACACACACACACACACACACACCTTTCCCATTGCTTCCACATACTCTCTTGTCCTTTTGACTGGGCTATGTGACTTGCTCTAATGTCATAATAGACAGTGTCTCCCTTAATTTTCTTGATTGATACTGAGATGTAAGTTATTCCATACTGTGTAAAGGAGTGGTTTTCCAGATTGTGCCTTGCCCGAGAGCCTCTACTTTTCAAGCACCATTTGGCTGCGTTTTGAGGAGGGGAGATGGCTCTGCATCTTGGTGGATGTGTGGACAGCACCACTTGTCCAGCTCTACCAAGGTGGCACTGACTAATGAATGACTTACTCTTA
Organism: Pachyuromys duprasi; assembly: GCA_028658305.1. Taxonomy (NCBI): domain Eukaryota; kingdom Metazoa; phylum Chordata; class Mammalia; order Rodentia; family Muridae; genus Pachyuromys; species Pachyuromys duprasi. The sequence continues at coordinate 48,770,094 of CM053764.1, forward strand.
AAGCAGGAAAGGTTTCACCCTGTACATCCACCAAAGTAAATCAGGACCGCAGGAACACATGGACATACCAAAACCATATCCAGGAAGCCAGACCTAAGAAATTACCGGACACGCCGGAAAGAGCAACACTCCCTCCTCTGGACCCCATAAGGGGAAGACACTTAACATTGCAATGACAATGGCGCCAGACTCCTGTCATCAGACCATCTAGCCTGATTGCCAGAGACTGACAGTTTCGGGGACTTCAGCTCAGCTGAGTCTTTACTGCCTACTCAGATTGTCACATGTTGGCCCATTCATTCATCTAAACTCAGTCCCTCACTTTATCTCTGCAGCACACATGGTCCCACACCTTTTGTACCTCACAGCTTCCAAGCTCAGTTCAAACTTGACAGCTCCCAGCATCCCGCAGGTTTAATTATCTTACCCCATCTCAAGCATCTCTATCTGCTTCCACCCCTTTCTGCTACTGTCAGAGCTCTTTAAAACTCCTTCAACTTGGATGTAGACTCTTTGGCCCCTTTTAGCCATTCTATGATCTTTATACATACATGCAGACACATCTATTGTTTAATATCTGTTAATGCTAGTAGTTGAGAACATAATAAAAGAACACATGTTTGCCTTGGTTGAATACCAAGGAAATTGGGACCATTTGACAAGTTATGGTCAATAAAATAGACCTGCCTTGCAAATTTGCTGTTATTCAATAAATGCTGACATTGTGGAAAGACCTAAGTGTGTTTTCCTGTTTCTGATTTACTATACTAATTACAACTAAGACCTTGGCCTTATAACCTGCTTTGACCAATACCTCTTCTTGCATTTTGCTATTGTCAGAGCAGAACATGTACTGAATGTCCAGTTGGGGCTTGGAGGCTGAAAAAATCAAGATATGTACCCAGAACCAGCCTGTATTCATGTTCTGCAGACTCAGGAGTGGGTGTGAATAATTGCTATTTTAAGTCACTAAGTTTGGAGCTGTTTCTTATATAGCCTAATTGTGGTATAAGATGGCTAACACACACTGATGTATAAGTTCAGGTTTTGTTTTTATCATAGCGCTACCTTCAGGAACTCCTCCTAGAGTGATCATTGTCACTTGTTCTCCTCGTTGCTCCTCTAGATTTCAATGGCTTCAGCTTTTTGGTTACTCTGTGGATGTATTAGGCACAGTATTCTATGATGGTAACACCATGCCATCTCCCATATAAGGCTCCTGACTTTGTAATTGTGCTGTAAACTTGAAGAGGACTGTCAAGTCTCTTTTCTGTGTCTGTCATCTTGGGAGCTAGGCACATGGGATTTCAGAACCACTAGAAAAAAGAGCCTGCTGGTTCTGACAGCCCCGGTCTCTTTCCTAGGGCTCGAGGCTCCAGTTTTTCTAGTGTTGTGATATCCAGCCATTATTTCCAGAATGTGAAGTACACTGAGGTGCACACGCAATGGCCTCTACACACGTGATCTCAGGGGACAATAAGGAGTGTATTGTGGGCACATCACCTGCTGACCTCATTGGCTACCTGCATTTCACAAAGCTATTTCCACTGCTGGACTCCTTCCCAGGAAATGCTGTCTACCTGGGGTTACTGGGCCCAGTGCCCGTCTTTGTGGGTGTGGGGAAAATAACCATTTCCTCAACGGTTAAGCTGTGGTGTTTGCTGAGGAGGCTGCTGTCCAAGCAAAATCCATTCATCCCCCATCGACAGTACTGGGAAGTGAGAGACATCTTTCCGTCTCACCCCTCCCCTGATATGCCCACATTGCTAGGACTGGGATGTTCCCTGTTCCTTACCCATACTCACATCCTTGCCTGTCAGAGGTACCTGCAGCCTGGTAGGCCCTGTCTTGAGCCAACTTCTCACATTTGGACTATTCACTGTTTTATTCTCAATAAGCTCATGGCCCTTGACTCATTCAGCTTCCCGGGCTCTTGAAAGCATGCCTTATTCTAGATATTTAGGTAAGCACTCTTGATATCCTCTAGAACATGAGCTCCTATGAAGCAAGGGCTACAGTGAGGTAAAAATAGCCTCAGGGGGCCTAGTGAAATGGCTCAGTGGGAAGGGGTGCCTTCTGTGGCTGCCTGGAGACCAGAAAAATCCACATAGAAAGCTGGGTATCCCTGTGCATGCTCGTAACTCTAGCACTGTGGGAGGTATAGGCAGGAAGAATATCCTGACCACCAGCCTGGCTCCAGGCTGTGAGAGCCTGTATCAAGGGAATAGATGAATATTGACAGAGTGGGATTCTACATTCTCTTCCGGCCTCCATGTACACATGTACCTATACACAAGGGAGGGCACACACAGTGCCCTGTAAATAAAAATGGCCTCAGTAGGTTCAGATCACGTGCCTTCCCATGGGGAGCACTGTACATATGCCTGTGCCAGACCAACAGATATTCTTGCTCAGCACCTGGCTATGGCCAGAGGACAGAGGAGAATGCAGAAAGAACCAGATGAGGAAGGACATTCACCTGGGCTATGCTTTGTGTTCTGCTTCATGAATGTGTAACCATGAGTAGAGAGTCATGTTTGTAACCACTAAGTTAGGCTCATCTGTATGCCATAGAAAGCCCCAAACCAAAAAACTGCCAATCAAGAGGAGGGGTGATTTCTATTTCATTCAGAAGTCCAGAAGTGAGCAGGGATAAGCTTGGATGATAGCTCTGCTTCCTAAGTCATCGCAGAGGCCACAGGTCCTTTCTGATTCTGGGCCCATTGTCTTTAGCTCATGGCTTATATTGTCAAGGATTCATCACAACATGGCTGCCACAGCTCCTGCTAATCAGGTACACTCTACCAAAAGCATGGGGGAGCAGAAAAAAAGGGAAAAGAATCTAGTTGTCAAGGTTTGTGGATAAGGTTTTGAGTGAAGGGAGAGGTACTTGGATGGGTTTTGTAAAGGGACCAGTGTAACGAATGACACTGAAATCTTGAGTGAGGAGAAGGAAACAGAGTGAAATCTCCATTGAGATTTTGAAGGCGAAAGCCAGTGAAAACCTGCTCTTTTTGCACGGAGACCAATGTGCATTCTAGTTATGACACTTCAGATGGTGCAAAAGGGGCAGATGGATGTTACCAATTCCTAGAGAGAGAACTTTGGAAAGATAATCAGCAGTGCCAACTGAGTTTGTTAGGAGCCTGGGACAGGGGCCACTGGGGACTGAGGATGATCTTTCTGGCAGTGGCTATAGCAAACCTGTAGACTGCTGATGAGGCAAGGACATCAAGGAGGAGTCTGGGAAGGCCAGCTTGCTGTGATGAGGGTGTGTCTTGGGGCTGTTCATATTATAAGGATTCAAAGAAGCCTAAAGAACAGGAGGAAATTGATCCCAGAGACAAAATGAGTCCTCCAACTCACCCAGCTAAAGTTGTGGTAACATTCAGGTTAGATTCAAGTCTTTCAGATTCCAACCACTGTATGAATATGTTTTTCAAAATGGCAGAGAGATTGAATAGGGTGCTGGACAGGGACAAGGTTGGGGGTGGGAGGCTAATCTATGAGAGGCTTTTACTCTGTGGTCATCATTTTTCGGGCGGACTAAATACTATCTAGTCTCTTAGTAAAGGCAAAAAGACTTCCCATGGTTGGGCATTTTCCTATCTCTTTCTTCTGCCATTCACCGTGACTCTCCTGAGCCACATCTTCCCCCCCCCCCCCCCGCCTCCATCATATTGAATCACCAGGGTGTGAAATATAATAAAGCATTGTACCGTTCAATCTGTCGGCTATTCCTTAAAGGTGTTCTCCAGGTAAATATCCCCTTGGCCTGTGAAAAATGAGCTTACCTGCAACAAATGACTTTGATGAACCTCGGCAGCCAGCCTGCTATCATTCTTTTCCAATTGGCTTCCCCAGCCAAGCATGATTCCTCCTGCACAAATTTGTCTTGCTGAAGGAAGAGTTTCTCTAATTCGCTTTCCTCCTGATGCCCCAGCTTGCTGCCTGGGCATCCCTTTATCCAACCACCACCCTCAGAGACACCTTTCTTCTAGAATCCAGGGACTCCTCACACGGTCATCAGCTGCTTTGCCAGATCTCTCAGAATCAGAATCCAGATTAATCAGCCCTTCCATTGGCACTTGTTATGTATGGCAGCCTGGAAGTGGGCCCTCGTGAAACGGGCCATCACATCCTTAGCTCTACATCTCCAGTCATTGCCTTCCCTGTTCACTAGGATCTGGTAAACACCAAACCTTCCCTCTTCAAAGGAGTGCCAAGGCAGAAAACATAATTTTGTGTGTGAAAATGCTTCAAAAACTGAAAATCACTATAAGAATATGAGGTCTGGCGTTTGTGTGTGTGTGTACGCGCGTGTGTATCTGGACTCTCTAGGAGATAAAAGAGAAGTAGATCTTTATTGTCACTAATCTAACCAATATGTACGGAGTGTTTAATTATGTACCACGCATAGTGCAGAGAAAAGAGGGGGTGCGTTACTGAACAAAAAGAGCAAAGCACATATGCCCCCAAACCAGCACACATATGAACCGATACAGGAGAGAAGGGTGTGCCACATACTGATCATTAAATAATGACGTTTGAGAGGTAAGCTGCTGCTGACCTGAGTGCCTACTGTACTATGACATTTTTTTTAATTGTGGTAATTTTGAGGATGAAATCCAGAACTTGACATGCTAGGCAAGTGTTCTACCAGTGAGCTACCGCCCTGGCTTATAATGCTTAATTGTATTCCATTTCAGATCAATGAGAACAGCTAAGCAATGAGCATGCTCTGCGATTTTTCTGTGTCTGTGGGGTGCACAGTAGCTATGATGGTCAGCAGTCACAAGAAACTTCAAAGAAGTTGCCTTTTAGGGTAAGTAGAGAGAATTTTCATTGGGTCAGTTTGGGCAGAGAAGGCCAAATATAATAATGCAGAGGCAGTGAGCATGTGAGCTCTACTTGGGACAGAGAGGATGGCTGGACAGACGGACGGAGGCTGAGATGGAAGAGCACAGCTGGACAGGGTCAGATCTCAGCAGGGCTCACACTAAGGCTAGCTTATTCCTGTCCAGAAAGGAAAGGTGGAAGGCAAAGCTTGGTTAAAAACAAGAAGTGAACCCTGGCCCTGCTGGACAGTTGCTTTCTTGGCCCCCTCCACAGAAACTTGACAGTAATTAGCTCCATGAGGTTGGTGACTCACGTCCTTCCTTTGGCCTCATTTCCCCATCAAGAGGAGGAGAGAGGTGCAAGAGAAGTGTGTGGAGTCCTTCTGACTCTGAGATGTCTTGGCTGTAATTCCGCTCTGAAACACGCACGCGTATGCAGATCACAGCCGAGTACCTGCCTGCGAGGGCTTTTCTCCTCCGCCATTGTAATTTTAGATAAGTGCTGAATGCCTCTTTATTCTCAAATATAAAAACATCGAGAAGATTAAGCCACAGCCTGTCTCATAATAATCTGGGCATCCAATTCCAGCTTTCTGATGAAGTCACAACTGTTAAAAGAAAATTGGAAAGGTTAGGATTTGCAAACGTGAACAAATAACTCCCGTCCCCTTGATGATGCAGAATGTTCTGCATCTCGTGTTTCTCTCTCTAGCTTCCTGGTATATGGAGCGTTGTGTTGGGATGTGTGAGGTTTCTTGCTGTGGTCATTCCTTCTTTTGATCCAGTCTTACCTTGGTAGAACCTGATCTGGTATCACTTTATAATCCCTGGCTTCTGTAAGAGAGACCACAAACAACCATACAAAAGGGTCCCTTTCAGAATGTCACTGAATCATGTCCCGGGTAAAGCAGGAGATAGCAGCCAACCCTTTTTAAAACAGGTTTGTCCTGACAGAATTGTCAACACACTCCTGCGGTCACCCCATTTCATAGATGACGAAGCAGAGACCAAGGTGTGGAAAGGAACCAACTAACCGCTAGCACTAAAAAAAATCTGCCTTCAGCCTCCAGCTGGACCTGTGTTCCGTGGCTGACCCCAGCAACCGTAAACATGCACTTAGCACTTGCCGTGTGCTAGGCCTTGGCCTGACCACTTTGCATGCACTCATTCATGCATACCTTCTAACAAGCCTCTAAAGTGAGGGTTACTGCCCTCCCCTTCCTTTTAAAGAGGAGCCAACGGAAGGCCAGGAAGGCTAAGCCACTTGTCCAAGGTCCCAAGGCTGCTCAGTGGCACAGCCGGTTCTAGGGCACCACCCCCTCATGAAGATTACGATTCCACAATAGCTCCCACTGCCTGCTCTGCTCTCTTCCTTGGTTCAGAGACAGCTACAAAGGCTTACCCCCTGGGGCATCTGACCGACAGACACCTGCTCTACTATTCCGGGGCTCCTCTTTGCTCTAGGTAGAAGCCAAGTGATTTCATTTTTCAGAGCCAGCAACAACACACAGTGCTGAGGACAGTGGCCCTTGGGAAGGAGTGGCATGGTTACAGAAAGCAGTGCAAGACAGGGAACTCCTCCCCCACTTCCTTTCTCTAAATTTTTATCAGGTCTGATAGTCCAGGACTCCTCCAGCTGTGTCCCCTCTGTGTTCTTCATTGGAACCCAAGTCATTCTTTTCTCTTTGGGGTGGTCCCTCTACTTCTCTTTACTCTTCTGTGGTGGTGGTGGGGTCACTGCCGCCTGTCCTGATGCTGGGATACTTGGGAACAGCCCTGGCTTGAATCTCCTCAGTGTCAACAGATGGGAAAACTGCTAGCGAGGAGCCATTAGCGGATACACAATACACACGCATCTAGAGAAACAGAACCAGCGAGATGCACGTATGCATGCACACATGTCTGTGTGTCCATGTTCATTTGCTTTCTGGAGTTTATGTGTGAGAGCAGTCAGAGAGCTGGAGACCCAAGCCCCAGCTCAGCAGGAGTTCTCTCTCAGTCAGGACTTCTGAGGATTAAATGAGGTTGCTCACAGTGGGAAGGCCAGCTCCTTCACCCAGAGTCCATTGATTTAAATGTTAATGCAGGACTTTCTTGGCAATGCTGGGGCATTAAGCATTGTTCACTGCCCCACTGGTGGTAAGTTGGCAAGAAGAGCAGGCAGATGGTCAGGGAAGTCTGGTCGATCCTCATCCAACACCTTCCTCCCAAATGGGGACCTTCAGGTCTGTCAGGTGTTCCTTATACCATTTCTCTGCACTCCAGAGAGCAGGGTTTCCCAAAGGAAGCTGTGTTATGCTAGTACAGCCTCTGGCTGTAGATGCGAGGCTGCGTCCCCAAGCCCGGTGATGGTGAAGCAGCTTCTCCTACAGTGGGCTCAGTTCTGGTCATCATGTGGGAGGAAGGATGTTTATGGACCTTAAAAAGCTAATCAGGAATCACACCCTAAATAGAGCATAGGACAGCAGACCAACCACTCAGAACTACTCAGAATGATGTGGTTCAGCCTCAGCCTGATTTCACTAGGGCAGGCCGGAGAAGAAGTTGGGCCAGTCATTGGTAATGCCGCTGAAATCTGTGTTTCTGCTGGGGAGACAGCATCCAGATGACAAGGCATTGAGATCTGGCATAAGATGAACTGCTTCAGGCTACGAAATCTTTTTCTGACAAGACTTTATTTAGGCTGTTAGGATGATGGACAAGTATGTCTGAAAATGGATTTTCAAAGTAGTAAACCACTGGGAATGATTCAGGACAACATAAAATAATGAAGAGACTTAACATTTGCTATATGACATTCCCTGCTGTAAGTATTTTTAAGGGGCATCTCACCTTGTCCTAATTACTATATGATAGGTGCTATTATTCCACTTTCCAGACCTGGAGACTGAGGCACACAGAGTGACAGCCTGCCCAACCCCAAGGCACCAAAGCGTTTTTGATGTCTATGTAGTCAGGCTTCAGAGGAGGAAAGAGCAGCAGGGGGAAGAGTGGTGGTGAATCGCGCGCGTGTGTGTGTGTGTGTGTGTGTGTGTGTGTGTGTGTGTGTGTGTGTGTGCTTGACAGAGAGAGAGAGAGAGAGAAAGAGAGAGAGAGAGAGAGAGAGCTGGCAAAGGTCTGGAGGCAATGGGAAAGCCTGGGATCAGTTTTCCAGGTGGAGAATGCACCTTGGTAAAGTAGAAGAATATGTCTTCCTTCAGACAGGAGGGAGGATGAAAGATGGATGGTGGCAATGCTGCAAGTTTCTGCTGTGGCCCAGGGAAGAAAGGAAAGGCAGCATGGGCTGGATGAACTTGACCTTCCCTGAAGGAGGCAGGATCCGAAACAAGTCAAGCTGGCCTCTTTCTCACCCACTTCCCCTCTTTTCTGACAACCTCCCTCCCCTTGATTTCACACAGAAGACACACCACAAGCAATGTTTTTCTCATCCAACTTGAGTGCTGATAGTAAGCAAGGCTGTTGCATATGAGAAGAAAAGAGGCTAGATTAGAACAGATTGCCCGATGGAGGATTCTGGCGGTCAACAATGGATGTGGAGATGGGCAGGAGAGGTAAGTGCTCTTTTGGTTTTATGTCAGGACCACTGTGGGGAAATGCAAGTTTTGGTGGAGTGTTAAATTGTCCCCAAGGACAGAAACACAAATGCAAAAGCCATGAACTTGGGGTCTGGAGTTAGGGAGGACTTTGGTGGATAGATAGAAAAGCAGAAATTAAAAAAAGAAAGGAAAAAAAACGAGAAGCAGAGATGAAAAAGAGAAAAAGCAACCAGCTTTTACAGAAATCAGTGTCAAGTGTGAAGCCAACAGAAACTTGGGATGTATAGAACTGCACAAAAGGACCAGAAAAAAAATGATCCCTTTTAAAAAGAAAACTATATGGTTTTGTGTTCTTAATTTTTCTCTACATATTTAAAAAACTATAAAATACTGCCACAATACTTTTAACACATAATTTATTATGTGTTTCCCTCATGTTAATGCAATCATCTTTGGAACACATTTTATAAAGAGAGGGCAGGCAGTGAGTGTTCATGGCAGTTCATTCAGTTTTGTGGCCATAAAAGTGAACTTACTTCTGAATTGCTGGTGGGCAATACCTTCTTCAGCTCTTCCTCAAATGCTGGGCAGTAGGCTGGTCAGCATCGTATATGCTGGTGTTACTGTCCTGAGGAGTGTCTTTCTCTTCCTTAATGTACAGTTTGAACAGTCCTTTAGCCTGGGCTTCTGGAAGTAAAACAACTGAGATGAAAGATTGCTGGCTGGCAGGCCTTCCGCCAGACACGGACAGCCCCTGCCCCATGCAGGAGTATTCGGAGCACCTGGACACTAGAGGCTGTGGTCAGGAGGGGCAGCTCAGCAGGCTGAGTCTGATCTTGAAATCTGTCAGGGAGACTGCTTGTTGGGGAGATGGAGGGAAAAACACTCTTGTCCTGATAAACTTATCACCTGTCTGAAGTAACTCCATCTTCCAAAGTCATAAACATGAAAAAACTAGTGAATCTAAGAAGCCTCCTCCATGACAGAGACACAAACACACACATGCATATACACACACACATGCACACATATATACACTCGTCTTCAATTTCAAGTGATTCATTGATCTGTAGAGGTCTGAGAGTTTATGAACAGTAGGTTAAGAACCTCTGTTTTAGAGACCATTAGCAATTCAGCTTTCTTTCCAGATAATTAGCACTTTGGGGGCTCTTTTCTGTACTAGAAGTTTCAAACCACACAAGGGACAATGTTTATGGTTTGATTCTGGCTGTCTCGGGCCAAATCTCTGCATTGAAAGCTCTTAGTGTGTCCTAATGAGATGGACTCTCTCAATACAAGATGTGCAAGGGAAGGTGTCTAGATGGGCTAACAGACTAAGAGAGAATTGTAAGGGAGAAAACATACATAATCACAAATGCACACACTCTCACACATGGACTGTTCTTTCATACCATCACACTCCACATGTTCCCATATATACAAGCACTCATATGTATCTCAGGCATACTCATGCATTCTACCTCTTTGAACATATGTGTGTGCATTCTCTCACACATGTGCACACATATGTATGTACAACTCTAGTTCTCTGTTCCCTCAGGCTCAGCCCTGAGGACCTCCTTTTTCTGTTAGGTTCCCCCCCTCCCCTTTTCCTCCCACCCAATGGTAAATACACCCGCCCGAATTCAGGCAGATGTAAAAGAAACACAGGAGGAGAGTGGTAGATAAATTTAACAAGCATTAAAGTTAATATATAATTTAAATATGTATAAAATTATTCTGCTTATCGATTAGAAAATGGGCTGTTGACCATTTCAAGGCAACAATCAATTTTAGAGTTCACAGGTCAGGTCAAGTTTCTTTCTAATGATCTAAGGAAGAAGGCAGCATTAGGGGATAATGAACTCCACGGCGTACAGACAGGATCTATGGCCTATGGCAGCCGGGTGGGTGCAGATGGAGTTCTCCTGTGGGCCTGTGTAAAAGCCTGGCCCAGCGACAACCCATGACGTAATGGACACAGGCTTTGCAATGACAGGCCAAGTGGTTGCTGGAGCTCTGTGTTACTGATGGGCAGCCGTGGTGGAACCCCATTAATGTGTTTTGCAAAGAGAGCTTCCCCTTTTCTGGGAAGTGGAAGTGGCTGGGACAGCACTGTGAATCACCTGGCTTGGCAGGGGTGGGGAGGCTTCGGGGAGGAGTGGGCTCAGCTCGGTGACCTCACTGCAGGGCTGTGGGGGTAGCTATTGCCAGCCAATAAGCAAGGTTTCCCAAATTAGTGATGTCTCTTCAGCTAAGAATGGAAGCCTATTTTCAGGGCTTTCACATCCCTTTGGGAAGCTGAAAGGGATGTGGGTTTTGTGAAGAGTGGGGCAGAAAGGTCAGAATAGGTGAGAGCCCAGAGAAGGCTGAAGTAAGCAGAGAGGCTGCCCAGGACCCAAGAGAGGAGAATAAACACACAAGCTCAGGGCAAGATCCAGGGCAGAGGAGGGAACCTAAAGAACAGTCCTTAGGGGGCACAGAAGGAAGGCTAGCTCTCCTGGGTTGATGGTGGCAGGGTTAAATATGAGGCTACTTGGATCCCTAGATGTCAGAAGGCTTCTATTCCCAGGTCCTATCTCCAAGCTACAAGGCAAGACCCCCTCCTCTCTCTCCCCTCTGTCTTCTCAGTTGCTGTTCTGTCTCTGAGCCCAGATGTCTCAGAGGGTCAGGCTTCTCCTGTTGGCGACAACTCTTGACCTAGAATGTCACATTCAATTCCTACATTACAGACCTGTGCAGTATATACGAGACAGACAAGAAAGCCCTGGGCAACGCTGACACAGTGTTGCTCCGGCCCCACACTCCACCTTTCAGCATGACTAAGCAGAGGTGCTTCACCCAGGCCTTGACGAGACCAGCAGGTCCAAGCGGCTCAGCCGGGTTTGGTTGTTGTCACAGTAGGTATGAAGAACAACACCCACCCAGGTTTGTAACAACCTTTTTCTTCCCCTCATTAGTCTCGTGAAGAGGAGGAAGGAGGGATCTGGGCACAGCTCCACAATGTCTGTACATTACTGAATTAAGCAGGCATGTAATTAGTGCTCAGGTGCTCAGTGGAGGAAAGGCTGCTCACGATTACTCAAATTTAGCTTTAATGCTCTGAAGTTGGGGGAGCTGCTTCATTGCTCTCTACTCTCTGGCCCCATCCACCTCCCCTCTCTCATGTTCACGCCATGTGATGTCTGGGGCTTTGATGGTGTTTATGGAGAAGCATGTGACTGTTCTGTGCACTGTCAATCATGTCCTGAGAAAGAAAGTCATGATCCTGGTGCTGCGACATCAGGAGTTTGTGAGAGCCTGTCAGGGAAGTCCATCTCTGTCTCCGAGTCTTGCCTGAATTAAATGGAGATGATGCTATCTCCATGTTAAGACAGCCTAGGTTTTAAAGCATCTTCCTGGTCTGTTTTCAGGTTCAAGCTGTGTCACAGGGGGCATCTGAGGACCAGATACCAGACCCTACAGACGAGATCTGCTCTCGCTTTTCTCCAGCTCTGTTGCCTACAGTCTTGTTAAACTTGACATTGCAAAGCGCAACTTCCTGTGCACGTGTGTGTATGTGTGTGTGTTACCCCTGTCCCATTTCTGTTTTGAGATGCTCCTTGGAGCAGCCTAGCCTAGTCCAGTCCCCAGTTCACATCTGACTTCTGCTGAGAAGCCACCACTGATGAGTGCTTTGGGGAAAGAACTGGAAGCTTGGAGCAAAGTCTTTCTCTCCACCCCAATATCACGTCCAGCACTTCAGGCCAGTTCCAGTCTGGCTCAGTCGGATTAAGCCATCTGGGGCAGTGTATATGAGGAAGGGATGGTAACTGAGCCACGGGAAAGGCAAGGTTTAACTTTGGCTCCCGCTAGCTCACAATCTTGTAACCCTGCAGGAGTGCTGTCTTGAAAGGTTGGCAGTTGGTACCAACGACCTTATTCCTAGAGCACCTGTACTTATAATGCTTTGCACATGCCTTCATGACCCCTTCCAAGGGCTCTCATCTCTTCCTTGTGTGTGATTGCTTTCTCTTCCTATTGACAGTATTTTGAGTTGGGATTTGTGGGCCTGGCTCAGCATGCAGTCTGTGTGCTGTGCTCTTCATGGTCCGTTCTTTTTCCTGCTTCCCTGGAACTTAAAATTCTGTGCGGTTTGAAGTAGGAGGTGATCGGGCAGTGTCAGTAATAAAGGGATGCCCCATTTCTCCACCAACAATGCCTCTATGTTCCCATTCTGCCACTGCATTTGTATCTCCTTAGAGAATCTGGCTTTTTAGTAGTTTAATTTTGCCATTTCTTTTTTAAACTTTTAAAAATGTATTGCAATTTTAATTTTGCCATTTCTAAAGCCCTGGTGTTTGAACCATATCAGAAAATTTCAGTGCTTTCTGAGACACCCAGCGTCTCCTCCCTCGGTTATAACTGGCAACTTCTATTGCATTCTGCTTTTATGCAGAACCACACTGATAGAGTTTTAGACCACCTTTGGATAAGACGTGTCTCTAAGCTGCTCATCTCCAAGCAGCGTGTGCCAAAAGTTTATTGTTTGGGTAGTCATTGACTGCCCTGGATTCCCATTGTTGAATCTGCTCCTTTTGATGAGACACACTCTTTAATTAAAAACATCCTCCAGACACTGAGACGACAGCTCATTCCCCATCGTGCCCTAACTGAGCTTGGGCAGAGGGGGAACGACCATGGAGATGGCTGAGGCCCATAACTTAATTCCTGTGCATTAGTCCTGCCTGCACTTACCCTTTCCACTCTTGGCTTCGCTACTAGTGAAACAAGCAGGATTAGCGAGCGATAGGAGAAGCTGGGGTCGTAATTACACCCCGTGCGACAGGGCGGCACAACCACCAGATAAATCCCTGGACAATTATTAAAATGGCTCAATGCATTACACAAATTAGAACAGGCTGGGGCTTCTGGGGAGGAGGTGGGGTGGGGGTGAAGACCCAGTATTTAAGTGTTCTTGTAAGCCATCTAAGATATTAATGTTGCAAAGCTCCTTATGAATATTTAAGAACGGAAAATGGAGCTTCACTGCAGTCCCACATCACCACAGAAGCCTGTAATACAGTCGCATCCACTTAAGTAGGCAGAGCTGCATTCATGGCAGATTGAAGCCAGAGGAGCAAGGGCTGGCGCATGCGCGCAGTGCTGGTGCTCTCCTCGTTGTCTTCCCATGCTGCCTTACCTCCTGGAAGAGGATTTGGGTAGACACCAGCAACTCCAGTGAATGGGACTCCCCAACAATGGTTAGCCCGTTTCCCAACCCTCCAAAAACTTCATGTTGATGCTCCTTTTGTTGGGTATTTTTAAAAGATTTTATTTATTTTTATTTTATGTGTGTGCATGTTTGCTTGCATGTATGTCTGTGCATCTCGAGTGTGCCGTGTCCATGGAGGCCGAAAGAAGGCATTGGATCCCCTGGGACTTGAGTTACAGACTGTTGTGAGCTGCCATGTGGGTGCTGGGAATGGAACCAGAGTCCTCTGGAAGCACCGAGCCATCCCTCCAGCCTTAAGTTTGCATTTTAACACAACAGACAACCTTTACTCACCGCGTAGTGGCTCTCCAGGCAGTGGTCACGAGGCTGCCTTTGTGGGCCTGGTAAAATGGCCCCTCGGGGACTGGGGAGCCATTAGCTGCAGGTCCTTATGAAGAATGAACGAAGTCCTCTGGTGAAAGAGAGGGAGGGAGTCCTCTGCTGGAAGGCATGTCACACCCAGAGATCAAGCCCAGAGCTGTCTTTCCAGGCTGGACTGTTGGGCCCTTTGTCTGGGAATGAGACTGGACTGCTGGAAGGTGGCTGGAGATAGTCTGAGGCAGACAGGGGAGAAGGAGTGGAACTTCCTGAGTGACAGTAGAACTGATGATTGCCTGTGGTGAGGACCCGAGGATGCCCAAGAGGCTCCTTCATTGTAGAGAAACGTTGGGGTTGAGAGTAAAAGGGACCCCATGTTTTGGGGTGGGTGGTCCAGTCCCGGACTGAGGAGGGGTAGGTAGAAGATGGATGACCTGTGTGTGTGTGAGAAGCAAGGCAAGCCAGCTACAGAATGTTCTGGTGCCCTGTGCTGTCACAGGTGCATCCTGGGAGTTCTTACCCAAATGGTGTCAAGACCACATGTAAAGCTCTGGGTGGGTAGACTATTTTCTCAAAAGCCCGTAACAGAAAAATTCTTTGCTTGCGTCATATTTGAAAATTTGATAATATGTGATATTTGTGGAAGGACCACATAGCCACTTAAGAACTGTTGTGTTTCCTCCATGTCTGCATCAGGGAAGTACCCCCCCACAGCCCCCCTTTCCCCCCTCCACCGCCTGCCATGTATACACACAAAAAGTTTCCAAAGAAGCATTTTCTGCTTTACCTAGACCTTTTGGCACTCACTGCAGCCCTCGCAGACATTTCCAGCCTAGTTTAACCACAGAAGTATCTATGAGCCATTAATTGTTACTTTATTAAATCTAAATGTGTGGAGTCTTGAGAAAACCCAGTTCCCTGATCAGGATTTAATTCCTCAGTTGCCAGCTTGGGAACTTGCTCGACTCAGTTTACTATGAAGAACTGAGTCAGGGGACTAAGGGAGTTTGTACCTTTTTTAGTTGTGTGTAAGGCAATTTAGATCTGGAGTATTTTTCAAAGGCTCATTTATTAAGGGTTTTGTCCCCTGTCCATTGTGCTGTCTAGTACTGAGGGAGCTGTTAAGGACTAGGACCTGGTGATGGGAAATTAGGTCACTATTGGAATCCTTGCTTCTGTTTTGGTTCTTGGGTACTGTGAATGGTCAGCTCTCGCTGCCATGTGTTCCCACCATGACATTCCTTTGCTACAAGGCCACCACATGCCCCAAAGCTTTATGAACCCCATTGAGTTTTCACAGGGAATCTTTCATCTGTTCTGCCTCTACTTGTCTCTTTTCCTCTTCAATGTGCTGGGTACTTAGAACCCGGAGGCACCTACATCCTTTCAGAGCTCTGGGTCTAAGAGTCATGTTTCTGCTAGGCTTCAGTATCTAGGCTGGCGACTGTGATAGCCAATCTTGGAGGCCAATTTGATACACCCAGAAAAAGGTGTATCACCTTTTTCTCAACCGAGAAAAGCACCTCAACCGAGACATTGCTTGCATCAGATTGGTTTGTGGGCATGTCTGTGGAACATCTTGTTAATTGATGGAAGGTAGCCTAGCCTACTGTGGATGGGGCCATCCATGAGCAGGTGGTCCTGGGCTGTGTAAAAGAAGCTAGGCCAGTATGCAGCATCCTCCACGGGCTCTGCTTCAGTTCCTGCCTCCAAGTTCCTGTTGAGTTTGTGTCCTGACTTTCCACATTAATAGAGTTTGACATGGGAATATTCAGCTCTCCAAGTTGGTTTTGGTACAGCCACAGAGACTGAACCAGAACAGTGAGAGCTTGGAAGGAGGGCTGTGCTCAGCAGTGTAATGCCTAGGATACAAGAGTTAGTAACAGCTAATTAAATGAATGGATGGGCGGAGGAAGAATCATGAATTTCCTCACTGAGCCCAGCTTACGACTGAGCACATGGTCTATAAGCAATAAGTGTTCATTCATACTACCAACCTTTTCTGAGAGTGTGCTGTTTATAAGACAGCCTTACACCAGTACACAGGGAGGATAGGGGGGTGCCATGTGGGTCTTGGCTTGCCTTTGAGAAGCGTTTGTAGGCTTTGCCTTCTGTTGGAGTCGATAGCATATTGCCCTTTTTCAAGAGAAGTATATGTTATACTGAAGACTTGGAGGGCAGAGATATGGCTTGTCGGTAGACCTTTTCTCCTTCATGTTGTATCTTGCAGGTGTCATGGCCATAGAGATGAAAAAAGTGACTAACACAGGAACTCCTGGCTGAACTGGCTTTCTGTTATGGGGGAATATAATTTTAGATCAGGATCAGTTTGTGGATATGGGTCACTTTCCAGAGATGTTTTTTACCGTATTGTCTTGGGTGTTTAGAATTTGTAAACACTTTCTTAGATGGCTTACTGAGAACTTTATTCACTAAAGGCTCACAAGAACTAAGAGGGCAGAAACAACTTTATACACTGTGAAAAACTTTAACAGTTGTTAGATAACAAAAGTTGGCATGGATTTCTCATGAGAGGCTTGCTCACCCATCGTTAGCTGAGATTTCAGTAGCTGAAATAGGATCCCTAGGTTCCTTGAGGCCTACTAGGATCATTAGAGGAAGAGACCAAGAAGTGACACTTTACAAACCTCTTGGGGCAAAGTAGCACATATATTATTTAATGCTCTTAGTTGCATTAAAATGCTGCTAGATGGGTTAAGCAGAGGAGTATATAAAGGACGTCAGGAACCCTCCAAAATGCATTTGGATTGGGGGCTACCCAGAGAGCCAAGCTTGGAGCTGGGGGCAGCTCCGCTCAGGCACTGTTGCTCCTTGGCACTTAGTAGCACTCAGGACTGGCCTCCAGCTGTTCTGTGTTCTCCTTATTACAGAGTTGGCAGCTTCCACCACTGTGCTTGCCAGATGTCAGCTCTATGGCACTTGGTCTGCTCTCTATCTCACACACTTACAAATCCAGTTTTCACACTGACCTGTCTGATTTATCAGAATGTAAGCACATTCCCGCAGCCTACTGCACAGCCATCTGGGAGCATGAGGACCACTTGACCCTTCACTCAACTGCAACGAACTGTGCTTCTGTCAACAAGCAGGAAGCAGAGAGAGGCTATGAGACATGGCTAAGAGGGTCTCACAACATGCACCAGGCTAGCATGATGGTCAAAATGGTTAGGGCCACAAAGGTCTTTGGGAAGGCTAACAGCCACAAAGGCTTTGGCTTGAAAACATACGGACAGTCTTCTAAGAATTTCTTGGTCTATATAATACAAACACCAAACCCAGTGAACAGGATCTTCTTTAATTAGACACATATAGAGAATCATTGCTTGTCATGCAATTCCTAATCTGGAGCCATAACCCAGAGCTCATTAGAACAAAGGGCCAGATATTGATAAGGACCCCAGAATTATATTGCTTACCTATACAAAACACATTACAAACCACACTTTGTGATTTGTGATAAATTCAGCAATAAAGAGCCTGATCAAGATAAGGATTGCTTGGTGGAAAGTAGACAACAATTTCTTCCATTTTTATTTATTTGTTCTTTTAAAAATTTAATTTTAGCTTAGAATACAAAGTAATGGGGTTCACTATGGATTTTCACAAATGTGTGCCTTTATACTTTGAGCAAAATCGTTTAGACTTTCATTGATTCTGATCTGATTCTTGGGGCTCATTGTCTTCAGGGCATGGAATCTTATGGGGTCAAGTGATAAACTTTGGCATCATAATTGGCCTAGTAGGTCCCAAATCCATTCTATGATTTTTTTCTCAGTTTCTGACTATAGATTTAGACATTTAAGACATGGAGCTATAACAGTGATTTCCCAAAAGTTGCCATATTAGAAAATGGGGAGTGGGTCTGGAGAGATGGCTCAACTGGTAAAGTGCTTTCCACATCAGCGTGAGGACTCAAACACAGATCCTCAGAATAAATGTCCCCAGGTACAGTCGTGTGCTTGTGTACTGCAGGAATGCCATGTTGGGGTTGAGGGTGGGAGGGTGGTCAGAAATGGGCAGATCTAGAAGCTCACTGGCCAACCAGCTCATTGAGCCAGTGAGCTCCAAGTTCAGTGAAATCCTGACTCAAAAGATAGAGGTAAAATGCAATAAAGAAAAGACATCCTGCTATCTACCTCTGACCTTTCTACATATGTACACACACATGCGCATGTACTCACGTATAGGCATACACGTATACACCTACACTAACAAGTCCATACAATACAACACACCACAAAAGCATGGCACACATATTGAATGGAGGGAGTGAGGGGGAGAGAGAGACAATTTGAATACCAAGAAGATGGAACTACATCCCCAGCCCTGTGAAAAGAAAATGTGAGTTCAAGGCTTCAAGTAGTAAACCCGAAGCCATAACCTATCCACAGGGGAAATCCTTATCATCGTCTAAGACTTGGAAGGTCAGGTATGACGATTCTAATCACAACACCATTTAAATGGCTTGTTGACTAAGAATGGTGATATCCCGAAAAATAGATAGATTACAGTAGATGTGATGACAAACCCCCAGTTACAGCACACCAGATAAGGCCCTCCCCTTGGGGAAAATAACCCAGCCCTGACTCTTACTCTGCAGCTCTCTAGATGACTAGTGCTATTTTAAAATCCAGTAAGATGCAGTTTGCCTTCACCTGGTAAGGAGTGTAATATACTTCACTGCTTGCCATGTATATGTCCCAATGTAGTCTATGAAGACAGCCAGTGATCTTGTCCACAAAACCCCAGGTAGATTCAGCATATTAACAACATCACTCTGCTAGGACTCAGAGAGCAGAAAACGAAGGTGCCGCATACAGCCGAAAGGACATAAATGCCAGAGGTGGGAGGTTGGATTGTGTGAAAATATAGGCATCTAATGATTATTAAGCAATGTCTTATTCCAGTTTACTGTCTATCGTAATATGTAGGCATAGATTCCTATGTGAAATTTTATACAGTTTAAATCAGCCTGCAGTTGTTATTTCATATATGCCTTTATGTGTGGACATTTTTTTCCTGCAGCCTAAAATGCCATTATCGGCTCAGCTCTACCATCCCGTAGAGTACATATTACGGCTGCTGTTTCTCTATTCTAAGTATTATTACTAGAAGAATCTTCATATAAATTTCTTTGGGAGGGGTTAGTTATTTCCATAGGGTGAATTCTTTCAAATATGTTTACTCTATCAAAAGGTCTGGGTGGTTTGAAACTTTTGTTATATCTTGACCCATTTTTCTCCAGACAGACTAAAGCAATGCGTCGCAGTAATGACGATACATAGGCATGCTGTTTCCTGTCAAATTGTGTGTATTTCATCAATTTTGGTTCATTTGATATTATGTACCTCAAAGCTGTGTTAACATGCATCTCTTTAATTTTTAGGACCTCTGTGCATGACTCAATGTGTCACTATTCTTTGCCTTTCTATAGTTTATGTTCTGGTGTCTCTGACAGGCTTGTAACAGTAACAGAGACTTAGCATTCGTCATACAAGCATCTGTCCATCTGTTTATTTATTAAATGTTTGTCATATTCCAATCCAGACACCACCACTAGGACTGAGGAACATGTGAGAATGACACTCTATACCTTCAAGGAACTCTCATTGTTGCAGAGAGCAAAAAGATTAGTGATTATAATTATTATTTAAAATGTTTGTTCATAAAGTTGCAATGGGGTTCAGAAGAGGAGCATCAACCATGGTTATCCAGACTGTTCTTTGATGAATGTGGAGTGCTTCTAAGATGAATCATCCTTATGTTCAGGTATAACCCTCAGGGGGGGGGGTGTGTGGAAATCAGGCTTCAGCAGGTCAATAGACATTCCCCCCAGGGCTAAAGGGAGTGAGAGATGGATTGTGTATTCTAAGGGAGGTCCCATTGAGAATGCCTGTGAAGTGAGGGTTAGACAGAGATCAGCAGGGAAGGAGAGAAAGACCTTAAGGTTAGATCACAATAACAGAAAGTTTTGACTTGATGCATACAGTCAGTAATATAAAATTGTTCCCCCATTAGGAAAGAAGTTCAGAGGGAGGCTTGGCTAACTGTGGGACTTGCTAGGGCCATGAAAGACCAGCTTCTTTATGTGGATCTACCAGTCACTCTGGTGGCCTGCCACATCACTGAAGGGCATAGGGCTGCTGTTCAAGATACACCCAATGGATAGACTAGGTTGATGTATAAGAGAAGGGCCTTCTTCCTTGTGCTTCTAAAGCACAAAGACCTTTTCCAAAAGTTCTATCCAGGGGTTCTTTTCCTTGGCACTTGCTGGGTTATGCCCATCCACCAAATTTCCTAATGGGAATGTTATTACCAGGGCGAGTGCAGATGTCTTAGGACATATTTACATATTAAGAGAAGGGCCATCATCTCTGAGGACTGAAGCTGATCAAACTTATGGTATTGCTAGCAAGGAAGAGTGGGGGAAAGACTTTGGATAGACAACCCATTGCATTGGCTGCATCAAGAAGCTGGGATTTATATCCTCTCTGAGGCGGCTTGACTCACAGATGTCACATCTGAATTGTTTCCTATTAGATAATAACTGACTTTACCATGAGTTAGTTTTAGTCACATGAAGGCCTGATATTAACGTGAGAGTCATAGCCCTACGTTCATCATCCTTGCCCAGCAGAACACTGAGCAAAGACAGATAGAGAGACCCATTAAATAAGCACTGCATGCTTTGTGTGTGCCGAGCTGTGCTAGTTTCCACAGATATGGAGCACAATAAAAAAAAAACAAAACAGTACTCAGGTCCTTCTCTCAAAGATCTTACAGTGAGGGCTGAGGAAAGAAGATAAAGATGAGGTTAAACAGATCACATCTGGTTGTCTGCTTATCTATCTATCCATCCATCCATCCATCCATCTATCTATCTATCTATCTATCTATCTATCTATCTATCTATCTATCATCTATCTATATCTACCTATTGTCTGTCTATCATCTATCTACCATACATTTATTTATCTATCATCTATCATCTATTTACCTATCATCTATTTATCTTTTGTGAGATTATAAACAAAGCAATTAGAGATGTCTATTATTGATTATATGCCAGAGCATACTTAAGAGCTGTACCTAACTTTTGCCTTAGACTTTTTTTTATACCTGGCCTTATATTTTCTTCCATTAGCCATTGCAAAAAGTGAGTCACAAGCATTGGTTGCCATATTCAAGTTCTCACAGCTGGCAATAGTGGGAGTTGGGGCACCAATGGAGGTCTATAAACTTACAGTCCATCCCACGTCTCTGTTTTGTGGTGTTCCCATCTTTACTCACACAGCGAAGTACCAAAGGAAAGTCATGTTTCTGTTATGGGTATGACTGACTGTTCTGCCGAAGAAGTGCAAAGTAAGCTTATCTTGGAAAAAGAGAGGAGCAATCACATGAACATGGTATGGAAATCCATCTAGTCAAGGGAAAGAACATGTGCAAAGAGGAAGATGCATAGAAGAGCTAGGAAATGGGGTTTACTAGAAGCTGGGACCAAAGAATTCAGATGGGCCAGGTAGAGATCATATTGTACCTTATGTTTAGAAGTTCAGGATTGTTGTCCCATAGCCAATGGCCATCTTCTAAACTTCTTAAAGAAAAGCTAGATTTTAGAAAGACAATCATGTAGCTATGGTGGTTAGTTTTGATTGTCAGCCTGACACACTTTATCCACTGGGATAAAGTGAACATCAGTTGAGGAATTGTCCAGATCAGCTTAGCCTGGGGTCATATTTGTGAGAGATTGTCTTGACTGTTGAATGATGTGAGAGGGCCCAGTCTGCTGTGGGTGACACCATCCCTAGTCATGTGGGCCTGGGATGTATGCAAAAATCTAGCTGAGCCAGTGAGCAAGCCAGAGAAAAAGCCAGTAAGCACTGTTCCTCTATGGTTCTGCTTTAGTGCCTGCTTGAATTCCTGCTCTGGCTTCCCTCTGTGATGGACTGTGATGCGAAAGTATAAGCTGAATAAACCCTTTCCTCCACAAGTTGCTTTTGGTCGTAATGTTTTATCACAGAATAGAGAAGCCAGCTATAAGAGTAGCATTTTGGTGAACTCAGCAGAGTGAAGACTGAAGTGACCACTCAGAGAGCAGAGGGGTGGATCTAAGGAGACACTCAGGGGGAGAGGCAATTGTTTAGCTAGTGGAGCTAAAGAAAAAAAAATGTGACAGTGATATCCACATTTCCCACTTTGTTTGGGGGAGTTAGGCCTTATATTTAGAAATTCTTCTTTGGGTGACAAAAGCTCAATAAAGTTAACTTAAGGAAAAAAATGTGAACATATCTGCACCTGGAGCTGCCAAATCTGCAGACAGAGATGTAGGAGCTGAAGGCTCAGCACACTCTCTCCTGCCCTTGCTTGTCTCTGCTTGGCTTTATCTATGTTCCAACAGATGAGCATAGCAGCTCTAAATATGTATCCTCAGTGTTTGTAGTAGAAAAATAACTTCTCTTATACATTGCTCTGCTTGAGCCATGGGCTCATCCTTGATCAATGCTTGTACCTGGAGTAATGGAGTTGAGGTAGCAGACCGGGCTCAAATGCTCTTTCCTGTAAGCCAGAAGAAAGCAGATGGTGCTAAAGGTACTAGGAAGCTCAAGGTAATAGCCATCACGGTCCACTGTTGACCAAGAGAGCTGCTGTTGACCAGTAGAGAAGGGGAACAGCATTAAGATCTGATTTGGATATATGAGATGCACAGCGTCAAACTCCTTAGCAGACTCCAAGTGTCATAATATTTTATTGGCATCAGCATTCTAGAGAGATAAGGTGCTTGACAAACAGCAGATGGCTCCCATACAGAAGGGCTAATCAATTCAAAGAGCAGCCAGCATAAGAGAGTGAAATATGCACAGGCATGAGAGCAGCTCAGAGACAAAGGCTCCCTGGCTCTCACCAGGAGAGAGAAAGAGACAGGGAGAAGGTCTCCCACCCCATGGCTCAGCTCATGGTTTCCATCCCACTCCTGTGGAACTTACCAGGCTTCTGCAGACTCCTGTGGCCTTTTCCATCCTTGAGCCTTTGCCTGCTTCTTTTACCATCTTGGAAACTCTGGATCCAACCATCTTTCAGTCCCTTAAGTGCCAAGCTAGTTCTCAAGACCAGATTCAGGTCCACTAGCTTCCTAAAGGCTTGATTGATTCCCCGTGCGTGTGTTTGAGACCTACCATCCCAGTTAGCCCAGCTGGACTTCAGGCTCCTTGAGGACAGGTGCCTTGTTCACTCCTGAATACCCAAGACGCCCAACGTGGAAGCTCAAGTTGAGCTCTTTATAGTTTCATTAATCAACTTCTAGTCCTGGGGAGTGGAGTAATATTTCTTGAGAGACAGAAAAAGTATTTGCCATTAATACCTTAAAACACTTTTACAAATCAACAGTACAGGTTGAGAGAACCAATAGAGAGGCAAGCAAAGAGAATTAACGTGACATTTACGGAACCACCCATACTTATGACCAAGGTCAATGTCACTGTATTCAATGCTAATTTAAACTATATAACTCCAATTTAGTTTAGATATTTAAAAATAGATTCTGTAGTGTTAGTAAGTACAAAGTGAAGTGACACTCAATATAGGTAGGCCAGCACCTTTTCTAAGATGGATTTTTTAAAAAAATTCTTTAAAATGTTCATACATTTGAAATCTGTACTTATGCTTCTAGACTTCCATCTGAAGAATGTATGCGCTGAATGCATTGATTTTGCATAAGGCAAATTAGCTGGCTGACTCTGACTTACTATCCAGAAGACATCCTTAGAGGGAGAGAAGCAGGATTTGTATGGAGTTCCTTCCTAGCCGTCGGACTTATAAGTAAGAAAAGCCTTGACAACTGGACTGCACCTGCAAAGCTGTGGTGAGCCACTTCCTTCCCTCTGGTAGAGGACGCTCTACCTGGTAGACCTTCATCAGGATCTTCTGTGTCCTGTTTTTTGCACAATATGATAGTTTTTAGCAGTTTTTATTTTTAATTTTTTGGTCACCTTTAAGGTCCCGAAGCTCTTTGGAAGATCTGATACATTGTGCTGAACTACCTCGGCAGTGGGACACAGACAGAACAAACAAACAAACAAACAAAACCTTGTTCTGTTACTCACCGGGTTACTTATACAATGCCAACACACTCATCAGCTATTTATCCACTTACTCATTCAAATGTTCATCCTTTCTACCCACAGTTCATCCTAATACATACTGTGGTAGTCAGACATTTTTGTTACTGTGATGTACACTTGAGAAAAACAGTTCAAAGGAAAGAAGACTTAGTTTGTTTACAGTTTCAGGCGTTTTGCTTCATGGTTGGCTGGCGCCACTGTTTCTGGGCTGATAAGGCAGAACATTATGGCAAATGTCGCCGCGGAACAAGCTTGTCACATTGTGGTGGACAAGAAGCAGAGACAGGAACAAGCAAGAGCCAGGGCCAAAGTCCCATTCCCAGTAATGCCTTTCTACTGGCTCTCCTTTTTACAGTTCCAGCAGTTCCAATAATCTCTTCAAAGTCTGAATCTATCAGTGTGTTCAGTGAATTTTTTTAACTAGTGGAATCCATCAAGGGGTTAACCCACTGATGAAGCCAGAGCCCTCATGACCTAGAAACATCCTAGTAGACATATGAACCATGCTTCACTATTTCCTGGGCATTCTAAGCCCAACCAAATACACAATTAGTATTAACCAACTCATCTGCCTAGTGAAGAAGCCTTCTATACATCCATTCATCATCCATCCATCCATCCATCCATCCAAATGCCCATGTTCACTTACCTATTCATTCATCCACACATCTATTTTAATTACCTTTCTTCCTTCTGCTTCAGGCTTTGTGCCAAGTGGTATGGTGGGTGGTGGGTTTATATGGGCAATAGGCATTGTTTCTGTCACTACTCATAACTTATATAATAAGTTGTATAGTAAACTAGAAAATGGACAGTTAAGTGGTTCTTCCAGAGATCACACGAAGAGCTCTGAAGCCCGGGACTGGGGAGGAATGTATCTCTACCAGATAGAGGATCTAAATGGAAATTCCTGGTTCTGTCTTCCACACTAACCTAAGAAGACAACAAGGGGGTGGGGATGGGTGATATTGAACAGAATTGGGAAGCACTAGGTAGATGTAAAGACACTAGGCCTGGGTTTGGTTGTTCAAAATGGGAATAAAAACCCAGAATAGCAAGGGGTAGCATGTGATTTGATGGTCATACTGAGATGTTTGGGCTTTATCTGAGAGAAAAAGAGGTAGCACATTGAAAAGGTCAAAGGAGGATAATTTTAAATTTTTCTGAGGGGCTCCATCTCCCCACTCTTTGGCGATTTCATTTAGATTGCCTTCATATATGTATATACGTTAGGAAGCTTCTGCTGTATTCGTTTCCACATGACCGTTCTAATAGCCCTTAGTTCTAATTGTCACTCCCCATATCCCTTTGAAAAATCAGAGACTGGTAGCAAGCAGGTAGGTAGATCAGAAGCTCAAGGCTAATCAAGGCCTGACTATAGTGGCCCCATTATTGGGAAAAGGAGCTAAACTCAGAGACAGCAGGAGAAAGTAGCCAAATGCTCCTACCAAGGCCATATGGATAGGATCCAGTGTCTATCAAGACCATATAAGTAATGGGGGCATTGCGTGAAGGAAGGCAAGGAGGCAATGGGGAAACTGAAGGGTTTCTGCCTCTAGCAGGCTAGTCTACACCTAGATGCCGTAATGAATGGGATGGCTCAATCCTTGCCACATTTCCTCCTGAAGCCTGCTCAGCTTTCAGCCCTCACCCTTTGCCGACCTTTTTCCTTTCAGTCCATCTCCTTGAGGGCATCACAAGTAGCTGGTGCAGATGGTTCAGGTAGCCCTTTGAAAGACCCAGCATTGGCACAATTTCCTGAGGAACAAATGACTTCCCCAATATCAACACCTCAATCTGGTCCCAGGGATAGGAGACTGGGGATGCCTGTCCTTGCCCGGAAGGTTTCTGAATAGTTTGTGCTTATCCAACAACATTTTGTCGAGTGAGTCCCTGCTTTGTGTTTTCTATTCAAAGCTCATCTGTTACGCTCTGATTGCAGTTTTGTTCAGTTTCTAGGCCTGGCTAAAATGGCAGCTTCTCTCAGAGGTCTTTGAAATACCAATACACCCCAGGTGCCATGGATTAGGGCCCTGTTACACATTGACTTTGGGAGGACTGGGAGTCCCTCAGTGGTGGAAACACAGAAATTCCCTTCCAGGAAGTGTGGGCTTACTCAATACCCGTATTTACTCTCTCATTCCTTCCCCAGCATTTTCAATGGTTAGCACTCCTCGCCGGCATAGCTAATTCCTTTGGTGGTGTAAAACTGTTGTTCATTTCTTAGCCACAAATGGTTACTGTGACTGTTGGGGGTCACACACAGAAAATTCTCTTAAGTTTTAAAAGCTTACAGCCATGGCCTGAAGCTCTCAGCACTCTCCTTCTTTCTCGGATGGATGTGGCTGCTGCAAGCTGTGCATTTGGGCCTGGAAATATGGTGCTTTGAAGGAGCTATAGGAAGCAAAGCCTCCTGCTTCCCGCTTGGGAATGGGACTTGTGCCTTTAAGACCTGTCTTGGGAAATCAGCCTGAGCAATATAATTGAGATGAAATTACTCCATATCACACCCACACATTCATTATGAGATTCCTTATTGACACCTTGACAATTTGTTTCAGAAGACATTATTGCATATTCCTCCCTCTGGAATAGATACAGATGCATATAGACATACGAGCCCACACATAATGTATATGTATATCAGTGTGTTTTTATTATATAATTATACGAGGCTATCAATCAGTTTTCATTTGGAACTCTTTGCATTTATAGTTCAGGAAGTTATTTAAAATCAAGAGGTGGAAAAGAGAGCCTCCTAGAAGAAGTAAAGAGGCTGGATCGGGTTGAATAACCCAGCACAAATGGCTCTGCTGTCTGAGGTCTGCCTCTCCCCAGCACTCACACCCTCCTCCCTTCTCCATTACTATGGGTTTTGCTGCTAGTGGGAATCTAGTCCTTGGAAGCACCTGCAGGGGAGGGCATGGGGAGCATTCTTGGTGTCATATGGGGCCATCTTTGCCTCTGCAAACCCTTCTGATGGGTTTAGGGAAGATTTTTGGTAGTGATGATCTCACAGAATAGTAAAGGGCCAGCCAGTGCCGGCCAGACTCAAACCCATGGATAGATACATGGATGTCAAACACAATATGTTAGCATGAAAATGAGCATGTTTGTTCTGTGTGCTGTAGGACACGGTGGGGGGCTTAGACTATGTAGAAATGGGGACAGCCCATTTTCTGTACATAAAGGACAAAGTGAAAAGTAAGTACTGTATGTTAGGTGTGTTAGTATTTTGTCGCTTTAACAAAATAACAGACATTAATAACTCAAGGGTAGGAATTACTTTTTTGCTGGTAGTTTCAGAGGTTTCAGTACTTGGCTCCATCAGTTCTGGACCCATGGTGGAGCAGAACGTATGTTTGAAGTCTGTGACAGAGGCTACTCACCTCATGGCAGGCATGACAAGTTACAGCCTCTATTGACCTCTTCCTTCCAGGGAGGTCCCAGCTCTTAATGCTTCTAGAACCTCCTCAAATTGAGCCCTTTGCTGAACACGACACTATCAATGCATAAGCCTCTTGCATACATAACTTCATATCCAAGTGATATGGAAAGCCAAGTATTAATTAATAGGAAGCGTGTTCCCGGTGTTAGTGAGAAACAAATGCTTGCTTACTTCAGGAAAGTAACTGTTTCCTAGCAGAGTCTATGTTTGAGTGGCTCAGCACACTGCCTGGCCAGGAGTTTCTAAATGATGATCTCTACAAATCCTTGGGAGTCACCCTTGGACAGGAGAGTGATAAAAGATTTAAATCCATTTTCATGACCATTAAAGATTTATAGTAGTTGAAATTATATTTAAAGGATTTAACAGCTCTTCCTTTGCCTTCATTGACAAATGTAGTGTTGAAATTTTCTGTGATAATGTAGATGGGACTCCAGTCCAATTGCACTTATTCACATCGATGATGCAGAATGACAGCCTTCTGATTTGTGGGATGTGATATCTGTGTTGTTGGAGAATCCACTCTGCAGCAGGTTTGGATGATACTTCAAGGATACAGCCATTGCAAATAGTTGAACGCTTATGGCACACATGAAGTCTTATCCAGGCTCATTGCATGCCATCACATTGACCTCTGGGCAGTTCTGCTTCTCAGATTGCTGCTCTTGAGGTCACACACAGCACTGTGCCGTTTAGTGGTGTGGGTTTTTTTCCCTGCCAACACAACTAGAGCGGGTTGGGAAGAAAGAACCTCAACTGAGAAATTGCCTTCATCAGATTGACATTTGGGCAGGCCTGTTGGGGGGGGGCATTTTCTTGATTGATGATTGATGTAGAAGGACCCAACTAATGTGGGCAGGTGGTTCTAGGTGGTGTAAGAAACCAGGATGAGCAAGTCATAAAGAGCAAGCCAGTAAGCAGCATTAATCAATGGTTCCTATTTCTGCTTAAGTTCCTGCCCTGACTAGCCTCAAGGATTAAATGTGATCTGGAAACATAAGCCAAATAAACTCCTTTCTTCTCCAGGTGCTTTTGGTCATGGTCTTTATCAGAGCAACAGAAACCTGGCTAGGACAGGCATTCTGCGTATGTTAGCTACTTCAGCAACTCATCAGTCTCCCTGCCTCTATGATGCAGATAGTGATCATGGTGTTCTAGGACCGTAGCACTTGCAGTCAGACCCCACTTCAGGTGGCCGTTTGAAGACTACAGGCCTAAAGGTACTTGTGGCTATAAGCATTGTGTCTGCGCCAGTGTCCCAAAGCTAAGGGGTTAGACCTCACATAACTCATTTATTCACAGAACACTGATGGGAAGTAAAAGACTGGCAGGTACCCTTTTCTTTCTGAGCTTTATTTCCTCATCGTGGTTTCGATGGTGGCTTTTTCATGACAAACACATCCAGGAAACAAGAGGTCAGCCATGCTGAGTACAATGAGGCAAACAAGCAAGACATGTCCGTGGCAAGCGCTCCAGACCCTTGCCTGGCAGATGCTACTAGGTGAGGCATCTGTGTCCATCTGTGTTCAGTGAGAACGGCTAAAAATGTAATGTTCCTAGATATTAGCCTCTGCTTGCTAGCCTCAATGCCCGGCACGTGGAGGATGGTGCGTGAACTGGCAAGAAGCAGGCTGAATTGTTTGAGTGGCAGGAAACAATCTTTCTGCAAGCCAGGGTCAAGGGAATGAAGTTGGAAGGCCGCGCCTCACCACAGCTGTGTTTACTGATTCCAGGTGCTAGGTAGTGCAACAATGCATTTACCCATGTTAACTAAGGGAACCTGTAACTCCTTACAAGCTGACAACTTCTCACTTTGTAAACACAGATCAGGAGACCCAGAGGTGCTATTTAAACTACCCCACGACTACAGGGCTGTTAAGTGGCAAAAGCGGGGACCCAGGATGTAGGCAGGACAGCCAAGGTAAGGATGGAAACAGCCCCTGCCATCACACCGTACTGTGGTCTTTATGGGTACTCAAGGAGAAGAGATACCATTGGCCTTTAGCACCTTCAGGCTATATAGCTAGGTAAGCTCTAAAGTAGCATTTCTCAACCTGTGAGTCCTGACCCCTTTGGAGGTCGAATGACCCTTTCGCTGGGTGTCACATATTAGATATCCTGCATGTCAGATATTTACATTTCAGATTTGTTACAGTTGCAACGTTATAGTTATGAAGTAGAAAGGAAATATTTTTATGGTTGGGGGTCACCACAACAGGAGTAACTGTATTAAAGGGTCACAGCATTAGGAAGGCTGAGAACCACTGACAAGAGAGCTTGTGAAGGAGACACACTGGCCAGGACTCATTAGTGCATCACCTGGAAGGGCATTCTCTTGTTTCACCTCTCTGGTTCCTCCGTCACTACTTCTGTTTGCAAAGGCTCAAACAAGGCTGGAATTTCAAGGTTCCTCACTTTAAGTCAGCTCCAGACTGAGCCTGGAAGCACATGGTGGCCACTCAGCTAACATCTGCTCCATGATGGATGGATGCTGCTTTCACCTCTTTCTCCCTTTGCCTCTCTACTCTGCGAACTCCTTCTTGAAATGCCTTCCCTTTAAGTTCTCCATATCTTGCTGTCTACAAATGCCAGATCCATCCCTCCTCTCTATCAC
The DNA here is from genome assembly GCA_028658305.1 of Pachyuromys duprasi. Taxonomy (NCBI): domain Eukaryota; kingdom Metazoa; phylum Chordata; class Mammalia; order Rodentia; family Muridae; genus Pachyuromys; species Pachyuromys duprasi. The sequence continues at coordinate 48,800,241 of CM053764.1, forward strand.
CTAATGCAGCTGCAGAGACCCACCAACCTTGGATGCCATTGGTTTGGGTCTTTAGGAAGTGTGGTCTTCTCTGTGATTTGTTTAAAATATAAATGTGTTCTTCATCCTGGCTGGAGAATAAATGGCCAAATAAGGGACATGTCTCCAGAAAAGACTTTTGTTTTTCATTTCTGCACAGTCCTTGCACATAGTAGGCACTCAGTTCAGATTATATGAGTTATCAGTAGAAGACACTTGCGCAAGTCATAATGAAACTGTTTAGCATATTCCTCTGTTTAACAAATTCCACCAAAAGCAATGATACAGAGCACTACTTTTTCTTATTTTTTCAGTTTATTTTATTTTTAAGTTTATGGATGTTTTACCTGTTTGTGTACCACATATATGTCTGGTGCATGTGGAGGCCAGAAGATGGTATTATATCTGCTATGAGTCACCATGTGGGTACTGGGATTTGAACCTGGGTCCTCTAGAAGAGCAACCTAACCACTGAGCAATCTTTCCATCCTAGCACTAACTTTTCATACACATTTCTGGGAACATCGACAATGTCTCAGAACAGAGAATACTTGGCTTGGGACTCACAAAATGTGCCTGTGTTTCTCTTCTTCCCTTATCAATGGATTAGTCAAACGGACACTCAATTAAATATAGCATTAAATTAAATATAGTATTATGTGCTCTTTGGCACCTTGAAAGCTTTGCCTGGTAGCCTGGCATTTTTACTTTCTCCAGGGGTGTTATCTGCTAAAGAGAGAGAGGGTATAAAAATACAAGCTATTTCTATATGGAATAAGCCCTCTCAACCTGTTGCAGTTTGGGTATGAAATGCTGCCTCACTCTACCCTGAAAGAGCTCCTTCATATTCTGAGACTTGATGCCAAGTGATGTCAAGCTGGTGCACTGCTGCAGGGTGATGATGCATCACCTTTACCAATGGATGTCTTTGAGGTGTACATCTTGTCTGACCCCTCTGGTTTTCCTCTCCTCTTCCTGACTGCCTTGAGGTAAACAGTACTGAGCTACCACATACCATGGTGGACTGAAACTCAGAAATCATGAGCCCAAATAAATCCTTCTTCCTGTAAGCCATTTCTTGGCTATTTCTTAGCAACGAACAACAACTAACACACTGCCTTCAGCCCCTGGAGAAGACTTTGGTAACCACGGGGTAAGCACAGCCGCAGGGTCAGGGAGGATTCCCACCAGTCAAGGTCCTCTAGTCGTACCTAAGCAAGAGGTTCGGAGTCAGAGCCTGCTTCGATGCCTGATTGTTTTTTCTTAATTTAAGTTTGTGACTGACTTATGATACGCACTGGTACTTTTAAGAGCTTTGAAGCAAACACAGTGAGAGTTCAGAACAAATGTAAATGGCCTCCTAGAAAAGGGAGGGGGAAAAACGCGACCATAATCTTTTTTAATGGCTGTAAAATGTGGGAAGGATAGATCATGAGCTCTCTGCATGGGGCCCTCGTCTGATCTCAATCCAGTATTGTAATTTAGACATGACTTTTTATTTAATTTCTGACTGAGGAAGGGAAATTAGAAAGCAGCATTATCTCCGCTGCTCTGTTATAATGAACGATATTTCACAGCGCCAGCCTCGAAGTTACCTTCCGAACTTCTTTTATGACTCGGGTTGTAGGAGAGTTTTCCCACACTCCGGTTGCTTGAGGAGCAGAAAACCTAAGCAAAGTTTTTAATTAGAAGCTGTTTTAGGGCCTGAGTGGCCCACAGGCAGGCAGGTAGGGGAGGCAAACAGAAATAACTTCGGGCTGGGCGGGCCACCCAAAGACTCTAAAACCTGGAGAGGTAGTTCTGTGCTCGCTTACATGTAAGTAAAAATTCCCTTCACTCTCCCAAGCCTGCTTGTTGTTTTCATTTTTAAATCAGGACGATTTATCCCATCTGTAATTAACCCTTGCATCTGGCCAGAGCCACGCTGCCTCCTGCCTCTTCCCCTCCCTACTCCTGGACACTAAATACATAATGGTCTGATAAATATTTAACCAGTGATGAGGGAGATAATGCAAGCAATCCATTAGAGCCGCCTGCTTGGGGGAAACCGGTGGTGTGAATGTGGATGGGGTGTGAGAATCACAGGCAGATCAGCAAGACCGCAGGGGCACAGTGCTACAGGATGGGAGGGCAGGCTTTTGAAATCTAAAGCCCTGTCTCCCAGGGGCCCTCCCTGCACTCACCACTGCCCCCATGGGCCAGCCTCACTGCTGAGAGAAATGGTATTGCCAAACTCTGTAAGGTGGATGGAATGGTCCGAGCTCCCTCCATGGGGGAAACTGGGACCACAGCATCCTTGAAGACAGCCTGCTGCTAACCTCCATGCCAGGGTGGCGCCAAGCCACAATTTGACCAGGGTAATCTCAGGCCCTGTCAGTCGTCAGCACAGTGGCTAATAGTGGCCATGGTCACTTTCTAAATATTTAATTTATTCCTTGACAGTTGCGTACACATACAGGTAACATCCCTGTCTGCTCACACTTAACCCCGCCACTGTCTGTTACCATCCTCCTGTCCTCACCAACCTTCCAGTGAGTCCTCATCCCATTCTCACATCTATTTGTCTTGGGTTCACTTTTGCACATGGCCTGCTAAGTTGAACCCCGGGCCGTTCACATGGCTGTGAAGCTACCCAAGGGGGCAAAAGTAACTCACCAGTGTCTGCATCGATCCAGACAATGACTTGCTCTTCTCTTGCAGCAGCCTTTGACTACCTTAGCTTGAACGCTGAGTTCTATGACGATGCCATCTATGACTTTTCAATAAAATGCTTCAGGGTGCTGGAGAGAGGAGTGGGAAGGAAATGACAGCAGCAATGGTTGTCATGTGAGATTTACTGCATAAAGGCATACATAGTGCTCAAATATCCTACAGAAGACACACACACACATTCAGAGTGTGCCAGCTTTCTGTCACTTGAGATAATCAAATTATAAAGAGAAACAGTTTATTTCAGCTCACAGTTTTAGATTTCAGCCATGATTGGCTGGCCCTGTTGCTTTAAGCCCATGGCAGCAGATAATGGCTGAAGCATGTGGTAGACTAAAGCAATTGCTTACCTATGGCTAGGAAGTGAAGAAAGAGGAAGAGGTAAGAGTTGGGGTCCCATTAACCCCTTTGAGGGTATGAACCCAATGCCCTAAACACTTCCTCACTATGCTCTACTCACAAGGCTCCACCTTTCTAAAGTAGCAGGCTAGGGGGCAGGCCACTCTAGCACATAAGCACATGCAAAGGCACATGGGCCTTTGGGGGACACTTAGAATCCAGATCATGGCCCATAGAGTAGTGCCCCTTAGTTTCGCTAAGTCCCTGTTACTCTTCGTCATACATCCCTCTTGGCCTTCTGCAAGCTAATGCTTGAGTCTAACATCAGAAAGCATGCCTTGACCCACAGGCTCCTTCAGGGTTCAGTCAGATCCACTCACTGCGACTTTGCCACAGTTCCCAGCTCGGTGTAGACAGGGTTTATGGAGTGAATGTGTCAGCCACTGTCATTTGTAATTTGCTACATCCCTCCCTAGCTCAGGTCTTCCACTGTGGCATTTTTTTTAA
>CM053764.1:48804313-48829819 GCA_028658305.1 Pachyuromys duprasi
AAAAAAATTTAGACTATTAAAAATTCAAAATGGAGTGAGGGTGAGGGCTGTGGAGATGGGTCATTGGTAAAGAGTTTTCCACACAAATGTGAAGATCCGAATTAGAATAATCCCTAAGCCCATGTAAAGTAAGGCATAGTACTACATGTTTAGAATCCTGGTGTTTTTTACAATGACATGGACAGTGGAGACAGGAGAATGCCTGGAAGCTTAAGACAGCTAGCAGAGCACAAAGAAGAGACTATTCCGAACAAGGCAGAAGGTGAGACCAACATCCAGTGCTGTCCTCTGACCCTTACCCATACACCGAGGTATCATGTACTGTCACTCACACATATAAACATATACATGTATACATCACATACACACACACTTCAAAATTCTCTCTATTATTCACTCAGTTTATATCTTCTGTTTCTTCCCCCTCTCTCATCTGTCTATCTATCTATCTATCTATCTATCTATCTATCTATCTATCTATCTATCTATTCAATGGTGCATCCAACAGATATTCCTGAATATGGCATGTTGGGCTAATCCCATTCCAAGTGTGACCTGGAAAAAGTCCACAGAAGTCTCAGTTTCCTTATGATTGGGAAGATCAAAGAGAACATTACATTGCTAGTCACAGAAGCATCACTCAAGGCTTCTCTGTCAGACAGGTTATAAATCTATGTGTCTGCCTTTCTCAAGCTCCCAGGGGATGAATCTGGAGGCTGAGGAGGGAAAGTGTCCCCAGGGGATTCACACCCTCAAGTCTGTTTGTGCATCAACCGTCCCTCTTGCCTCAGCTTCCAGCCCAGACTGTGCCTAATGCTTGTGGCCTTTGCTTCTCCGGGGAGCCCCTGGAGCCCAGCCCAGCTGCCACAGTCCAACAGGCTTACAGGCCCCTATGGCCTTGACGTCAGCCTCCTTCCTTACTACAGTGTCCTTGGGGCTTTTACAGGTTACTAGCGCTATGGCAATCTTCAGATGTCTGCAGAACGCCAGACTCTGCTATGAGCTGTGTATTATCCTGAGTGAGCATGTGCCTCCCAGGGCACACTCTGATCTCATGGATGCATTCCACCTTTCCTCACTTTCTGTAATATCCCCTTCTCTTATTTCACTCATGGCATTGCAAGTAGCTCATTGTAGAAATTTGGTTTGGATCCATTCAGAGATTCAGAAAGCAGGTCCCTTGAATAACATAGAATTTTGTTCCAAAATCAGTGCTAGATGTAGCTAGTACAGACACAGCTCGCTGTTTTACAGTTAGGACTTATATAACAGAAAGCCACTGCCAAATACTCTGTTACTATTATTATTATCATTTATTACAATTTATTCAATTTGTGTCCTGGCTGTGGCCCCCTCCCTCAATTCCTCCCAGTCCCACCTTCTCTCTCTTTTCCCCTCCCTCTTCTCCTCCTTTGCCCCTCCCCTAATTCACTGATAGGGGAGGTCCTTCGCCCCTTCTATTTGACCCTAGCCTATCAGGTCTCATCAGGACTGGTTATATTGTCTTTTTCTGTAACCTGGCAATGCTGCTTCCCCCTCAGGGGGAAGTGATCAGAGAGCCTGCCACTGAGTTCATGCCAGAGAAAGTCCCTGCTCCCCTTACCAGGGACCCCACTTGGAGACCAAGTCTATGGGCTACATCTGAGCTGGTGTTTTAGGTCTTCTCCATGCATTGTCTTTGGTTGGTGTTACTGTTATCTAAGAAGTCAGCTTTTCTGTTAAACTGGTGATAGCTGTTGTGGCCTTTGGGGTGACCACCTAGCTTGTGCTGAGTTCAGCCAATGGAGACAGTTGCATGGGAAAGGACAGTGTGCGATTACAAAATGACAAGCGCATCCAAGAGAACAAACAAAAGAAGGATGGCATATAGTCTAGGGTGAGACTCACCCAAACTCCAGTGATGAGCAGGTTGGCTTTGGGCATGTTCTTATCAAGCGAAGTCTCAGTTTCTTCTCACTTGAAATGGGGTTAGTGGCCTCTTGTCATTTGGTTGTTGATGGCTGAAGGCAGAGGACATGGCATTAACATAGAGCCTGCCTCAGGAGAGTGTCCCGTGGCTGGATGAGATACAAGTACAAAATACCCTATCTGTACAAAAGTTAAGACCTGCTGGGGCAGGGGAGTCCAGCAGATCCTGGGTTGCTCACCCCGAGCTGGCCCCTGTCTTTGTGCATGATAAATAAGGGCTTCTGGTTTCTGAAGGAAACTTCTTAGGCCAAGTTTGAATGTCCTTGTTCTACAAAATCCTCAGGCATTTCCCTGAAGCCTCAGGAAGGGGCAATATAGCTGAGGATGGCTGTGACATCTAGAAGCTTCCTCAAAGGTCTACTTCCTACAGTTAAACAGTGAAATTGTTGGCCTAGTGAACCCCATGGCCTCTTGATTGTTTATCCTCACGGAGGCTGCAATTGGTACTAGCTTTGCTTGAACTACTGGTAGGATGTTGGCAAGAGCCAGGCCAATCGTCTGTGATCTTGATTAGAAGTCAAACCTGATACTAAACAGCTACACAAACAGCCAAAAATGTAACACAGGAAAGTGGGAGCACAAGGTAAACACTACGTTGATCAAAGAAGTTGAGACTTAGCCATGGTGGGGAAGGGACATTTGAGTCTCTTAAGTTTACCCACCATGCAATACTCTCTGCTACCTATGACAAAATGATCATTGGTGATAGCCTTGGAGAAGCAAAGAAAGAGAAAGAGAAGCTCTGAAGGACTGGGGGAGGGAGATAGGGCCAGACAACTTCCCTAACAACTTGTCTCGGTGATGCTGTGACTGACAGGGCAGAAACTGAAGATGTGCTAATGGCTTCTGATGGGTGTGACCGTGGGCTGGATGTGAGTATCCTCCAGGTTCATATGTTGACATCCTAACCCCCCACATGATGGGATTTGAAGTTGGAGACTTAAGAAGGTGACTAAGGTTACCTGAGGTCATGAAGGTGAAGACCCATGAGGGGATGGGATGATGAGTAATAGCTGCTCCTGCTCCTGCTGCTGCTGCTGATGACGATGATGACTAATAGTGTCCTACCAGTAGTTCAATCAAAGCCAGTACCAATTATACTCTCTATGGGATAAGTGATCATCAAGTGCCTATGGGATTCACTAGGCCAGCAATTTCTCTGTTTACCTGTAGGAAGGAGGCCTTTGAGGAAGGTTCTAGATGTCACAGTCATCATCAGCTATTAGGGCCCAAAGCACCAAGACTTCTATGCCATGTGAAAACAGCAGAAAGGCACTGTCTATAGCTCCAAAGACGGCCCTCTCTTGAATACATGGGTATCTCAATCTTGGCTTTCAGGCTTCTGGAACTGTGGACAATCATGTCTGTTGCTCATGGTCCTCCTCTGAGTGGTATTCCCTTAAGCAACTGCTGGCCTGAGCAAAGCAGGGGGGTGCACCACCTTGAACATAATCCACCACATCCTCCCACAGTATCTCAGCAACCAGGAGTCTCCATAGCAGCAGGCCCAGCTCTTGCTGCAAAGAACCGTTATCGGCAGAGAAAGAGAGAGAGCCCCCCACCTGAACTCCTAAGGGGCATGGATTGAACCCAATGCAAAGTCCTCAGTCTCAGCACAGGAGGCTCAAGGGCAGACCTTGTTGAATGGGAGAGAACCTGCCCAGAGCCATGAAAGATGGGAGCCTTTGCTTCCTGGCTAGAAACTGCAGGTGTGACGGTGGACGGAGCCATTGCTCTGAGCAGGGCTATGTTCTTCCTGTGAGGGATAACTTTGGCCCCTTCTTTGTACGTTTTCTCTGATGCCACTGACTGCTTGTACAACAAGATGACTGCCGTGCTGGGTTCAGGAACCTAGTTTTGACATGGAAGATAGGACACCTCATCTTTGGTTCTGAAGAAACTGGAAGCCATTTCTGGATTCTCCAGCCAACCAAGCTTATGGGTTTTCTCAGGAGCCTTCTGCTGGCTTGAACATTAGACAAGTGGGGTCTCTTGGGCCCTTCTTACATCCTTGGGCATCGTGTCGGGGCCTCTTCTGTTACTCTCTTGCTGCTATCCATAACATCTGAAGTTGCTGCCCTGGCCACCCCAAGACTAGGCCAGTGGTTCTCAACCCATGGCTCATGACATCTTCGGGGTCACACACCAGATGTTTACATTACGATTCATAACTGTAGCAAAATTACAGAATTCATTGAAGTATCAATGAAACAGTTTTATGGTTGGGATCACCACAGCATGGGGAACTGTATTAAAGGGCCGCTGCATTAGGAAGGTTGAGAACTGCTGCCCTCGGCATTGAGCCATCCTTCAGCCACAGTGTTCCACATGAGTAGAGTTTTAACTTCTGGTAGAGACATTCTCCCTAAAAGAATCCTTGAACTGGAGTCCTATTAGGCTGTCACATTTCATGAGGCCATGATGTACAATTCTTCCTAAGGTTAATTGTGTCTTGAACAGGGCAGTATTATTAACTCAAAATGGTAAATGTTGCAAGCCACAAAACTGTGGGCATCAAGAAGAGACAAGCTGGGAGTCCTTTGGGAGACTTCCTCCCTGACAGGTTCTGGCTGGGGTCTCCCCACACTTCAGACACCAGCAGTTGGCTTCATGGCATCCAAGAAAGTGCATGCTGCCTGCAGTAAAATGGCCCACTCTTCAGGAAGGAGACAGGATGGGGAGAGAGCAAGAGTGAAGACGCATGACTCGGTGGGGTCAGAGGCGGGAGAAAGTTTTCTCTAGCTGCACGATGCACCTGGATCAATAAACAGGTTTTTTTAATTGTTATTCATTTTACAACTCAATAAAGCTTAATTATGAGAAAGCAGGAAGAGAAGCAGAAGCCATGCTCACATAATATTGTATTCCTTGCAGCAATTCCTGCGGGGCCCTCACACTTGTGTTGCAATGTAGAACAAACCAAATTACGGGGACTATTCAAAATTCATTTAAAAACATCATTGAGGAGCATCATAATAAAAACACAATGAAGACAAGCTTGGGTTGTTAATTTGTAGTGCTGTGAGTGTTCAGGGGTCTGGATGTGTGAGCGTGAGAGCACACGTGCAGCTTAATTGGCGCTGCCTGGAGCCGTGGGTGACAGAGGGAAGAGGTTTGAGGCAGGCACTGGACTGACCCAAAGGGGCATGAAGGAGTTAGGGACTTTAGCTCCAGTTTGGCCAAAGGTCAGTCAGGCAATGTCCAGGCTTGAATCCTGGTGCAGTTTTGGGGGAGGGACCAGGATGTGGATAAGAGGCTGGGAATCCCAAAGCTTAGATGCAGAAAGCATTCAAGAAACACCCACTTCCCTGCCTCTACTTCCATCTCTTTAGGTGAACCCATTTACCTCACTGTAGACAAATGGCTTTATACCTTGCTGAGCTCTTCTCTCAACAGGGAGCATGGGGAACCGTGCTCAGACTCCAGGGCCCTTGATTGTGTGCCATGGATCCTGACTTTCCTGTGGTGCCCTCTGTCTCACAACAGCCTAGTGTGGTATGGATGGGTAGCCTGTAAGAGGTTCCAAGCCTTTCTTGAGAGCCACCCCCCAACCTGGGTCTGGGCCTAAGGCACCTGACTTCTTGGTCTTAGCTCCTTCTAAAGACTTGCCTTGGCCGTGGCCTAAGCTGAGATTGTGTTTCTTGGCCTCAATGCACTTGACTTCAGCTCTGCCCTCACCAACCTGGCTTTCTTCCTCCTGGGCCTACCCTATCTGTTCCCATCTTCACATTGCGAAGTGACTTTGCTTTACTCCCACATTCTGACCCCATTTGACCACTGTCCTGTTAGAACTTGAGCCTGTTGCTGTGAGCCTCAGTTTACTTATCTGGAAAGCAGGTGTTGTAAGTTTGCCTCCTCTTCCTACAGGAGGTTTTTTTTCCCAAATTAATTAATTCTCTTAATTAATTAATTAAGTAGATCGCTTTGAGATACTTAGACAAAAGGTACATTCGAAGTGCAAATTATTATTTATTCTTAATGAACCCTTCTTTGGAGATAATTTACTCCCGATTCTGCAGGGAAACATAGTGGACCCTTGGGAAGGAGAAAATGACAGTGTTGGCTTTTTGTTTGTTTTGGGGGAACAGAAGAGGGGGTGGTTATATGTAGTGATTCTCTCGGTGGGGTAATGGTGAGAGAGAATTAGCCAAGCACTCTCTTTATGCTCCTCCACACCTCCTAGGTCCAGAGTGTTAACCCTTGAGGGTGTGCAGGGGGGTAGCTCAGCCGAGGGGTACTAAGAAGCTGTCTGCTCCTTAGTAATAAGGAGCTGCCAGAGACAAGGAGAGGGGAGAAAGAAAAAAAGAGAGAAGAGAAAACAAAAGAGGAGAGAGACAGAGAGACAGAGAGGCAAAGGGTAAAGAGGGACGCGGGGAGAAATCTTTCATAGTGTATTGGTGGCCTTGTGGGCACCCCTGGGACATGTGGAGGATGTCAGCTGCCAGATTCCTGCCTCTTTTGAACCCTCTAAATTTCTTGTCATCTTTGATCAGATCCAGACTCCCAGCAGGTTCCCCTCCTTCCTCTCTCCCTTCAGTGTCCAGACTGCTGCTGAGCACTGCTGTAGCCTCCGGACCACGCTTAACCCAGCCCCACTCCTGCTCTAAACCAGGCTCATAGCCTCGAGTTAGCTCCTTGTTCCCTTTAGTACTGTACTTCTGCCTAGGATGGCTGGGGTGTGTGTGTGGGGGGGGGTGTGCATGTGTAGGCATGTGATTCATTTCACCCACTAGAAGGTGAATGAAATAACATGCAAAGGTGGTTTCTTGGGGAAAGGTATTAGCATTTCAACAGAAATTGGTGGCACGCAGCCACGGGCGTTACTTCTTGGTCCCAGAATAGAGATGGATAAGGAAATAAAACATGGGGAGTTTGTTTTAAAAACTAATTTAGATTATGACACATCTTGTTTAAAATTCCACAGATCAGCTTTCAAATTCGTATGTGTTTATTTGGGTGGCTAGCATGTGTATGTGGACATGTGTGACACCTCATAACTGCAGAGGTCAGTGGACAACTTGTGGGAGTCAGCTCTGTCCTTCCTTCATGTTGACCCTGAGGACAGAACTGATGGTCAAGACTGGCATTAGATAAACATCCTTTACCCCTTGAGCCATCTGACTGACTCCGGGCTTTGGAGCCTTTGGGAAGAAAATTACTAGTGGTGGGACCTCTTTTTCAATGTTCTGTTGCTGTGAAGAGACACCATGACCACAGCAACTCCTATAAAGGAACACACTTAATTGGGACTGGCTTACAATTCCAGAGATTTAGTCCATTACCATCATGGAAGGAAGTAAGGGGGCATGCAGGGTGATGTGGTGCTGGGGAAGGAACTGAGAGTTCCACATCCTGATCCACAGGCAAAGAAAAAGAAAGATAGACACTGGGCCAGCTTTGAACATTTGAAACCTCAAAGCCCACCCTAATGGCACACTTCTTCCAACAAGGCCACACCTACTCCAACAAGGCCACACCTACTCCAACAAGGCCACACCTCCAAATAGTACCTTGGTGTCCAAGCATTCATGTCTATAAGCCTGAGGGAACCATTCCTATTCAAACAACAACCAGTCTTTGGAGATCACAGCCCAGCACTTGACCCTGCTCTCTCTACTTCCTGGACAAGAGGGGCCCAAGAAGCTGCTCACAGGGCAGAGAGAGCATTCTCATGATCCTGAGGCTTTTTCTCTCATAACCTTTGAGGAAGCATTCCCCACACCCTCGGCATTGGTGTGTGTGTGTGTGTGTGTGTGTGTGTGGTGTGTGGTGTGTGTGTGTGGTATGTGTGTGTGTGTGTGGTATGTGTGTGTATGTGTGTGTGTCTGTGGTGTGTGTGTGTGTTTGAACAGGCACTATTGTCAAATAGCTAGAGTCCTTGCTAGTATTGGGCCACTGGATCCAGAATGACTCTACCATCAGCAACTTAGCAAGTTACTCTTTTAAATAGTGCCCACCCATAATAGAGATGAGGGGGATAGAACCCTGCATGTGTGGTTGTGTCGCCAGCAACAAATGTGCTGATATGTTTGAGGAGCTCCATGAGGCTTAGTACACTCACTCAGTCCATGCTTTTATTAACATAATGATGTTATGTTGATAATAGACCAAGGGGATGTCGTTTATCTTTATCTTTTCTTGTTAAGAAAAACAGATCTTACTCAGGAGACAGAGGCAGGCAGATCTCTTGAGTTCCAGGCAAGCCTGGTCTACATAGTGTGTTCCAGGACAACCAGGACTACATAAAAAGAACCTATCTCAAAAACAAACAAACAAACTTTTCTGTTTATTAAGCACCCTCTGTGTGCCAAATTCCCCTTTTGGGAGTGAATTATATATTTAAAATAATATCAAAATGGCTTTGAGTAATTAATATATAGTTAGTTACTTAGGCCAATCTAGCCAGCATTTACTGGGCACCAATTATTTGTAAAATGATGGTGGAGAAATTTAAACATGTTCAAAGGAAGGCCCTTGAACTTTGGACAGGAAATAATTTGTGATTGGTTATTAATGAGGCATCGACCTCTACAGGAAGTTTTATATATATATAGCTTAATCCTGACAAGGAGGCTTGGTTAACTGACCTATTCTGCAGGACAGCTGCAGGACAGGATACGCTGTTTTTATAAAGTGAAGCTTTGCTCCCAATGCTTGTCTGTTTGTTTCAGTGACACAGAATGCTAATTGAGCTCTTAAGCCACTTTTCTGTTCTACAAAAAAAAATCAACTCTTTTAGTTCATTTTTGGAAATCATCTTGCTTTATTTCTTCCCCTTGGTGATTTATAACAAAATAAAAAAAAACTATGATGAGTTATAACCGAACCAGATTCCTAATATGTAACCCATAGCATTGCTTAATTTGGTTTGCTATTAAAGTTTTAATAGAAAATATCATTTGATTGCAATTTAGAAATAAATTGTGATTTTCATATTATAACTAATATGACTAATAAGCCCCAAAATGTCTAACACAGCAGACATTTCTATTAACACAATGAATATGTTTCAGATGTTGCTGGAATACTGATTCAGAGCACCATTGTCTCCTTGTACTAACAGGTTAGCTTTCTGGGCCATTCACTGACCTCACCCAGGCAGCCTAGCTGGTGATCAGTTCTCAGATCTATTAGTCCTTTGGAGTGTTGTGATAATTAAAATGTTATGTCTCTTTAAATGAAGTTGGCTTCCATGCCAGGCTAAACAGCTCTCAGAAGAATGCCCCCTTCCTCTGTTTAGTCTAGGCTTGTGGGTAATTGTGACATCTTTGGATCTTGGCTTGGACCTGGAATTCTTTTACTTATAATACTTAGCATTTCCAGCATCCCAGACTTGGTAGGTCTCACATAAGCAAACGGCTATCTGTTTTTCTTTCTCGAGAAGCAATTTTTATTATTTCATTTATTCATTTAGTCATTCATCCAATGATAATGGACTTTACGTTCAGTCTTCTGTAGTGTCCTAGAGTTACCATGGAGATTAGAAGCAAACACAGGACCTGTGCTCATTGGATTGAATAGTCCTAACAGGGTGCATGAATGGATGCTATGGGGGAAAATGGCTCTACACATGCTGTAACAAGCTGGCCCCATCAACCTCTCCTGACCCGTTTGAGTTATCCATAGAGTGTATTGAAGACATTATATTGTGCATCTATTGGTTTATTATGGCCTATCTTCTAAGGGAGAAGCTGGACTTCATTGGAGCTAAGGGGTGTGTGTCCTCAGGGGTGCACAGTGCTGTCTCCTAAATAATGTGTTTTGAGTGAGTAAATTCATTTTGGGTAATTAATTCAGTTTTGAGTGAATGAATGCATGTCTCATACAACCAAGCGGAGAGTGGAAGCACATGAAACACAGACCCTATCCATGGAATGCTTGGAATTTTCTTTTTTCTTTTTTTTAGATTTTATTTACTTGTGTGTGTGTATGTGTGTGTGTATCCTCAGAGAACAGAGGAGGACATCAGATCCCTAGGAGCAAGTGTTATAGGTGGTTGTGCGCCACCGGAAGGGAATGCTGGGAATGAAACACCAGTCTTCTGCGAAAGCAGGAAGCGCTCCTAACGTTTAACCCACCTCCCTATCCTGAGCTTGGTGTTTTCAGAGGTAACCTCTGCTGATTTCCCTGAAGTTCCCGTAACATCCAGAGTTGGGAAGGCTGGCATTTGCTACTTTGTGGGTTCTTTTTTTCTACCCTTTGCCACCCTTTTAAGCCCCTAACACTAGATGGGAAAGAAAAGAGAATAGAGGGTAAAGGGGACAGCATTATCGTTAGACTACTTTCTGCTGATTAGGGGTGGAGAGCTCTTTGGGGCAAGTTTGATCATCGCCATCAGGATATCTAATTTCTTCTTCTTCTTCTTCTTCTTCTTCTTCTTCTTCTTCTTCTTCTTCTTCTTCTTCTTCTTCTTTGCACATGACTCCTTAACAAACAATGACCAACTGCAACCAACAGCAACCAGCCACCCAACCCACCTCTCAGCACTTATACACCCTCTGAAAAATCCCCAGAATTCCAAACATCACACGAACACGGGAACTATCTGCAGCTGGTAAAACCATGCCTCTGCTAGAGGCAAATCACAGTCAGCTGCTGCAAAGCAGCCCCGTAGCCCCACAGCTGGGATTAAAATGAAAACATGTTCCTATAACATTTCTGCACCTTTCCAAAGAATTCTGACCACAGGATGGTGTTGTTTTTCCCTTGGAAAGGTCCTGGTCAGGGTGTCAGAGCTGTAGGTAGCGACTCTGCCTCCCTTCATAGCACTTATACACAGCAGGGATCTCCAAGGGAGCAGAGCCTTTATCAGATGCTGGGCGGGCATTTTGATCTTTGTAGCATTTTGAAAGGTTGGGCAGAGAACAAAGTTGGTATCAACTTTGAGGTCCTCTTCCAAGTGATGGAAGGTGGCACATTTTTCTCCTAAACATGTTACACACAGAAGATCTCCCAAATATTCCTCATCTGAGGGGCTTGTTGGCAGTTAGCAGATTTATTGATGAGAAGCACCTTAAGGGAGGAAAAGTTTATTTTGTTTGTGTGTGTGATAACATTTTTATTGAGATAAAAATCATGAGAGAAAAATAAGTGGATATGAGTAGAGATAACTAACACTAAGGATGTTTGGAAAAGTATGGGAACGTACTATCTTTTAATTTTTAAAAAATTTAAATTTATTACAATTTATTCACTTTGTACCCAACTGTAGCCCCCTCCCTTTTCCCCTCTCAGACCCACCCCTTCTCTTCTCCTCCCATGCCCCTCCCCCAGTCCACTGATAGGGGAGGTCCTCCCCCCCTTCCATCTGACCCTAGCCTAACAGGTCTCATCAGAAATGTCTGCATTGTCTTCCTCTGTGGCCTGGCAAGGATCCCTCAGGGGGAGGTGATCAAAGAGCCAGCCACTGACTGAGTTCATGTCAGAGATAGTCCTTGTTCCCATTATTATGGAACCCACTTGGCTACTGAGCTGTCATGGGCTACATCTGTGCAGGGGTTCTAGGTTATGGCCATGCATGATCTTTGGTTGGAATATCAGTCTTAGAAAAGACCTCTGTGCCCAGATTTTTTGGGTTTGTAGCTCTCCTTGTAGAACTCCAGTGCCCTCCATGTCTTTCATAAGATTCTCTGCACTCTGCCCAAAGTTTAGCTATGAGTCTCAGCATCTGCTTTAATACCCTGATGGGTAGAGTCTTTCAGAGGCCCTCTGTGGTTGACTCCTGTGTTGTTCCTTGTTTTCTCCTTCTTCCGAGGTCTATCCCATTTGTCTTTCTGAATAAAGACTGAACATCTTACTCAGGTTCCTCTTTTTGCTTAGCTTCTTTAGGTGTACAGATTTTAGTATGTTTATCCTATATTATATGTCTAATATCCACTTATGAGTGAGTATATGCCATGTGTGTCTTTCTGTTTTGGGGATACCTCACTCAGGATGATCTTTTCTAGTTCCCGCCATTTGCCTGCAAATTTCATGATTTCCTTGTTTTTAATTGCTGAGTAGTATTCCATTGTGTAAACGCACCACAATTTTTGTATCCATTCCTCAACTGAGGGACATCTGTGTTGTTTCTGGAAAGTTTATTTTGGCTCCTGGTTTTGAGGGAACACATCCATCATGGTGGTGAGGGCTCCATGGTGACAGAAGAATGTGGGGTTTACTCACATTTCAGTGCAGTGGGACACAGAGAAAGACGAGCCAGAAGCAAGGCTTAAGCAGCTTTCCCTCCAGGAGCCTACGTCCTCCTTCTAGGCTTCATCTTTTAAAGGTCCTCAAGTCTCTCAAATCAGTGTCACCAGCTGGGGACCAATATCAATCACACGCGAGCTCATATGCAAACCATAATAGCTGATAAAACTCAGTCTGGACAGAATAACAACCTGCCATCTACCCGTCTTTAAGATATCACACAAGTGTATCGACCCAACTTGTGTAAGCAGATCACCTGCTTTTCCCAAAGGCTGCCTACCTCAGTGACAAGCACTGCCAGGCCAGGAGCACGAGCCACCCGTCACCAGACTCTGCCTTCTTGCTATGTGCTAGGCAACCAGAAAAGCCTACCGCCTTTTACCTGTCTGTTGCCCCTGACTCAGTTCAGGCTCAGGCAGGTAATGATAGTGACTTTGTCTCTATCCCATCCCTCCATTCAAACACACATTTCCATCCCAACAAGGACAGTCATTTAAGGATCAACAGGAGCTTTCATCAGGCCTCTACTTAAACACCTCCCATTGCTGGTTCTGTGGTGCTTTTGACTAGAGCTTTTCTGAGCCCAGGAGGCTTCTCAGAATCCATGCTTAGATTAACAACAGAGTTGGCTTAGATTGATGACTCATTTCTTTGCTTTTCCACATCTTGTTCCAGCCAAACTGGAACCTTTGAACATGCTACAATGTTTCAGAGCTCTGTGTCTCTGTACCTACTTACTCTCCCTCTGCCTGGCGTCCCATCAGCTGCCACTTCCTTGGAGGAGCTCACATGCCATCTTTTTAGACTGGCACCAAGTGTGTTCTATTTCTCTCTCTATTGCAGTGATAAAACACCATGACCAGAAAAAAAATCCTGGGGAGGGGGAAAAGGGTATATTTAGCTTACACAATCCCACCATAAAGGGAAGCCACAGCAGTAATTTAAGGCAGGAACCTGGAAGCAGGAACTGAAGCGGAGGCCATGCAGGAATGCTGCTTACTGGCTAGACCCCATAGCTCCCTCAGCTTGCTTTGGATACCATTCAGAACCATCTGCTCAAAGGCGATCCCGCCGCAATGGGCTGAGCCCTCCCCCGGGAATCATTAATCAAGACAGTGTCCCACAGATTTGTCAAGAGGACAGTCTGAGGAGGCATTTCTCCGTTGTCCTTGTGTCAAGCTGACGAGACCTGAGCAACACACAGTGATCTGGCCCTACTTTTCTAAAATTAAAATTACCACACAGTCTTAAAAGTTGAGTCACTGGAGCTGCAGAGACTCTTGACATGGCTTTCTCCATGCTTAGTCCATTGTCCAACACACAGCGGATGCCTACCACCGAGCAAATGAACACAAGGCCTCACTCCCATCTATTGCGTCTTGAACAGACGCCAGGCTGGAGATGACGTTTCATCGTCTCCTGCAATCATTCTTGCTTCTGAGAATGACGGCTCAGCTTGCAGATGTGCAGACTGGTTACTCATTTCCAATTTTGACCCTCCGGATTTCATTAGATGGACATCACCGCTCTGATCCTCTACCCTGACCCACTTCGTTCCTCTACAGCCCTGGACGAGGCCAGGCTTCATCCCTGCCAGCTGCCTGCCTACCAGCCCGAAGTCTCTCCAGTTCTCTTTATGCCAACAGAGAGCCTTCCATAGCAGAGCTCTCAGATTTTAGCTTTTAATCTTTCCTCATAAATTAATCTCTCCTGCTCCCTAATCATGCCTGGTGCCCTTCTCTGAACCCTTTGCACCTTGCCTACCTCTGTTGGATAATGAGATGCTCACCACTGTGCTGGCTGCAATATCCCAGACTCCGTCTTACCCCCAGACTATTTCCTTTCGGCTTTGTGTCCTGGGCCCCTGCATATGCGTACCTAAATCACCCAGCCTGTCTTATTTATTTCTCTGTTGGCTTTCCATTGCAAACACATCTGATCTGTGCTGTGGGGCTGAATATTCCTCAGTGGCCTCCCCCCCAACACATGTGGGCCCTCCCTTTACCTACTGAATCCATCCCTGTTTTTAGGATTATTTTCTCGTCTTGTGCTAATGCTAATGCTTCTCAAGTTGAATCTCATCTGGAGCCATCTTATTCCAACATTTTTTTTCTGGGTGCAGATCATGTTCTCTCACCCCTGCCAGGCAAAGTGGCTGGCCTTTGGCTTCAAGGAACACTCTTATAAAATGCTAGGGGAAAACTGGCTGCTCTCAAAAGTGGCTCACATTTTTTTTTTTAATTTGGAAAATGTCATCTTGCTTTTTTTTTGCCTTGACCCTTAGGAAACCTAAAGTTAAATTTGTGTTTGGTAGGGGTGAAATTCCTCTGTGAAATCCTCTTTGGTTAATTATTATAAAGATTTGGATGGGATTTATTCTGAAAGTTACCTCTGATGATTTTGACGTAAGTAGGGTTGGAAGATGACCTTTGGCCTGTAGGCACGTGACAGACTCTTCTCTCCTCTTTTTACCTCTCCCTGACCCGCTGACTCAGGAGAAGTGGTGTGGCCATGTCTTCAGGCTCCATAGCCTTGTCATTGTTCACAGCCACCCTAGAGAAGTAGACAAGGTTAAAGTAGACATAGGTAGGAGAAAGAGGAGTGTCAGAGCATAAGGGAGGCTCCTGCCCATGGAGGGCAGCCTCATTCTGCCTGCTCTGATTGTGTCATCTGGGACTGGCTAACCTTCCTAGCTTTCTGTCCCTTAGCTGTAAAGGGGGTGAATAACGAACATTTTCAGAACTGACAGAAAGCAGACAAGAGCCGGGGGGTGCGGCAGATGGCTTGCCTAGCTTTTGTAAGATCTCTGTTCAATTTCAAACATTACAAAAACCAAAAAACAACCACTGAAAACAAACGCTCAGTGTGGACGTAGATCCAGGCTAACACCCGATCCAAGTTTTCATCCTTGATTTCCCAGAGGTGCTACCTAATGGTACATGTGTTCCCCCTGGGAGGTTTGTAGCCTGAAATCCACCATTAGTCTCACTAATTAGTTCTAACCTTTAAAAGGCAACTATGCTGTGGTGTGAATGCCTCAGCCTGGCCGAGATCATTTGGGAGAATAAGCTACCTTCAAGCCAGTGATGTGTTGATTTGGTTGGTGGGAGAACATGACTTTAGTGGCAGATGTGTGGAGGAGAGCAGTGTCCTCCGGATGCACTGCTGGGGAGCAGGGCAAGAGCAGAGGAGAGAAAGCACCTGATTAGCGAGGACCAACCTCCAGAGTCTCTGGAACGCAGCGTGCTTTACAGTTTCCTCCGGGCATGTTCAGGCAGGGATGGGCCTCGGGATGGATATTTCTGGTTAGTTTCCAGCTTTGCCAGTGTTCCAGACCACTCCACAGGGGAAGATTGCCACAGACTTTGACTGAACTTCAGTAGGACATTAGGCTGTGGGCACACTGTCAACACTGTCACACTGTCTTGGGTACTCAGGTCAGTGATGCTCCATTTCCAGCTTCAGGCCAGCGTCCTCAACCAGGTGTCTTTGAATTGTCATTATTTATTTTGGCTCAGAACATTGCCCAAGCTGTTTTCCTCACTCATTCTCCTAAAACAAAGTATATTACATCCACCCCTTTCCTTTTATCTCCTCATCTGGCATTTCCGCAGACTTTTTTTTTAAAGCAATTAAATTTGTCTGGCATGATTTATACCACATCAGTTCCTGCTATTTACTACTCATGACTTTATTCCCCAACAGTTTCGAAGTTCCCCTCCCTTGGCTTGCTCGGAAGGTGACTTTTATTTTATGTTTCTTACAGGGGTTGTGCAAAGGTTTCACTGTCTACAACCCAAGGCATGTGCACCTTTAGATGCACACACATAGAGACACAGAGTCACAAACGGGCTAGGTACCAGGGAGGCCAGGCCCAGCTCCACCAACAGTGACCATATAATGTCAGAGCAAAGGCACATGGCAATGAGCCTCCTGTTTGCCTCTGTTTAAGTGGAAATAGTCAGTCAGCTATAAGTGACTCATGGCCATGAGGAAGAGCTGCTTGGAAAACTTGTTATCGATTGGGCACTCAATCTGTGTCTTCGTAAAACACAGTTATGACTAGCGCAGGCCTAATTACATCCCAGCTGGTGCAGAGCTAAACTTGTACTTCTTCCCAGGCTCTTTTGTATCTATAGGCCACTGTGGGACACTCTTTGGACAGATTTAAGCCTTTGGAGTGAATGGAGTATGTGAATATATGTATTCATAAATATACATCTATATATCCATATCTATATCACATGAACATATATACATATACGTCATATATGTACATTTACTACATATATACACATACATATATGAATACATCACTGCACATACACATATATACACATACACACAAATGTAACACATATACATACACACATACACACACATATCCATTATATACACACACATACATACACATCATATCCATATCCATACACATTCACATAGAGAGAGATGGAAATTGCCAGCCTACTGCAAGATTGTTACAAAGTGGACCTTACTATTTGTTGCATGCTTGTTTGGCCACATGTGACATCTCTTTTACTAGGCTACAAACTTGCAGTGGATGAAGAGTGTGTCTTATGTCTTCTGGCCTACAGAAATTTGCAGAAAGCTCTTATAAGAGTAAGTGCTTGGTGATTGCATTAATTATTTCAATATATTTTCCTTAGTAGAGCAATCAAAGCCAGTGTGTTAGGAAGGGTTTATATTGCTGTATTAAAACACCATGTCCAAAAATAACTTGGGAAATAAAAGGTTCGTTTCACCTTACAGCCTATACATCCATTATGAGGGAAGCCATGGCAGGAACTCACGGCAGAAACCTGGAGGCAAGAGCAGATACAGAAGCCATGCTACTTACTAGTTTGCTCCTCGTGACTTCCTCAGCCCTCAACCCACTGTCTCACACAATCTAGAGCCATCAGCCCAGGGAAAATAGTGCCCATAAGAGGCTGAGCCCGTCTGCATCAATCACTAATAGAGAGAGTGTATGCTGGCTAGTTATAAATACGTCAGCCTGACCCACGCTAGAGACATTTTGGAAGAGGGAACCTCAGTTGAGGAAATTCTCTCATTAGATTAGCCTGTGGGCAGACCTAGGATACGTTTTCTTGATTGGTGACTGGTGTGGGAAGCCCTAGATCACTATGGATGATTCCAGCCCCGGGCAGGTGCAACAAGAAAGCTGGTTGAGCAAGCCAGTAAGCAGCGCCCCTTCATAGCCTCTGAATCAGCTCCTGCCCCCAGGTTCCTACCTTGAGGTTCTCTCAGTGACGCAGTGTGACCTGAAAGTCGGAAGTTGCAACAAACCCTTTTCTCCCAGGTTCATTTTAGTCATGGTATTTTATTACAGCAATCCAAACCCTAACTGAGTAAAAAACTGCATCAGGCTTTAATGTCAAATAAGCCTTGGGCCCATTGAGTTTATTCTTTCTGACACAATGCACTAAAATCATCAGAATGTCTGCACTCCTTTCCCTTCAGGATCCCCATGTAATAGAAAGTGATACAGTTGATTTTGTTGTTGAAATCCTTCTCCTATCTTATTTTTATGAATCTGTGAATCATACCAAGTTATGCATCTCCTGTGATAAACTTTGTGTTAGTTGTTGTAAGCTTGACACAAACCTAAATATATCTGGGAAGAGAGAATATCAGCTAAGGAATTACGTCCATTCAACTGGTCTGTGGGTAGATCTGTGGTACATTTTATTGACTAGTGATTGATGTGAGAGGCCCAGCCGGCTATGGCTGGTGTCACATCTGGGCAGGTGGTCCTGGGTTGTATAGGAAATCTGGCTGTGCAAGGCATGGGGAGCAAACCAACAAGCAGTGTTCCTCTGTGGTGTCTGCTCCAGGCTCTTGCCCTGCCTTCCCTTGGTGATGGATGGTTACCTGGAAGCATAAGCCAGAAACAGCCCTCACGTTCTCCTGCCTTGGCACCTCAACTACAGGGATCACAGTGTCTTCACATATCTAACTGTGTGACTTTTCTCCCCTCACTGACAGATACCAGGGAGAAACATTTATTTTGGCTCCTGGTCCCCGGAGTTTCAGTCCACGGTCAGCTGGACAAAGCAGAGTTTAATGGCAGGAGACTCGTGTTAGAATAGAGGCTGATCGCCTCATGGTGTCCAGGAAGAGGAAATAATACCCGGGATGGCGCCAGAGCAAGATATACTACTCAAAGACACACCCTAGTGATCTATATCCGAATATCCCACCAATGAAGTTAGTACCCCCATGACTCAGTCTCCTTTCAATAAAACCACTAGTTGGAGAATGGTCTTTAATACATAGCATTATATTGGAAGGGAGGAATATCCCAAAGTGAACCCACCATATTCAATAGTAAGAGCATCTAAAAAATTTATTGGGCCAGCACCTCTCAAGTATAGAGCTAAATCCACTCCATACTAATCAACCTATTTTTTTCTGTTGTTTTGTTTACCCTCTTTACAGCAGTCACAAATACAATATTTAGCTCCCTGCTTCCCTTGGACCCATAGTCAGCTGACTTTGTGGAATGTTTATTGGTTCTCTTCTTGCTTTGTTTAAGGAATTCTGCCTTCCCAGAGTAGGAAGCTGGGACAGGATTCTTTGTGAGTAGCAGGTAGCTGGTATCCAATGGGCAGGAAATAGTCCTTTATGAGATGGATTTAGCATGTAACCTTGGTCCCTAGCCATGGCCATATTCTCTGTGGTGACTCTAAGACAGTGTTTCTTAACCTGTGGGTCACAGCTTCCACAGGGGCCACATATCAGATATCCTATATATCAGAAATGTACATCATGATTCATAACAGTAGCAAAATTACAGTCATGAAGTAGCAACAAAATAATTTTATGGTTGGGGGTCCTACAACGTGAGGAACTTATTAAAGGGTCACAGCATTAGGAAGGTTGAAAACCACTGTGCTAAAAACAACCATAATATAAAATGATTCCTAATGACATACTGCTATAACTATAGGTCAGCATATGGCTCAATACTCATTAGAGAAACTTATTGCAGTAGATACCAACTAACACAGAAACTCAGAGCTGGTCAACATGCAGTGAATAAGGAATTTGAATGTTCATCCCCAAATGAGTTGTCTACATTATATGCTTCCCCTCAAGGCTTAGGGATCTCTGTGGCCTTTATTCTTATCTGCAAGAACACAATTAGGGGAGTCTAGAACCCAAGCCCTGTGGTTTGAAAATGCCACAGAGCTGCAGGAGTCTTTCCTGCAGGAGCCAAGGGGGGAAGATCCCACAGCACTTTCATGGGACAGGAAAGGATGCAGCTCAAGACACTCACTGTGTCTAGTGTCAGCACGTCTCTCTGTCCATGTGTACCGTCTCTTCCTCTCTTCTTCGTGAGCTGGCATGGGACCAGCCAGATCAAGCTTGGGCTTCTTTAGCATTGTTCTGGATGGCTGCCTAGAAAGATGAGCCTCACAGAATTCGATATGACTTAACCACTTTAACGATGTCTAACCAAATAAAGGGCCTTAGAGGTAATGTGTTTTATAAAATGTAGAATCATTTTATAAAGTGAGTACTCTCCTCTTTTACCCACTGAGTTTCAGCCATGATTTGTTTCACCAATGAGATATGTGTGTGTGTGTGTGTGAAGTGAGTTTAATATAAATTAGGGTGACGTAAAGAAAAGTCACTTATGACTTCTGCAAGAGGTATAAACTGTTTGTACACCATATACCTAGATGTGTCAAACCAACTTTTTGTGTTTCCATATAATAGAATTTACCTTACCTCACTACCCCTCATTTTCTCCAGAGGTGGGAAACTAATGTAACCAACTCATGATTTTTCTTCCAAAGGAGGAAAAAAGTTTCTGGGTTTAACTTCTGTCTTCTTCCTGGGGTGATCTAGAACCTCCCAATCATGAGGAGGTGTGTACCTTGCAGACTATTGAAGTGAATAGTACTGAGAATTCAGGGTATTGATTCCATCCCGTTGCTTCTTCAGCACATGGCCTTGGTCCCTACAGTTGCCAGGCCAACATACTTGACTGTCTCCTTGGAACACCTGTGAAGCTTCTTTCCCAGCTGTTGACTATGGCACTTTGTGATGGCTCGTTTTGTTTGTCAAATTGGGAAGAGGAAACTTTAACTGAAGAATTTCCTCTGTTAGGTTGTCGTGTGAACATGTCTCGGGGAGGGGCAGCATTTTTTTTTATTGTTAGTTGATGTTGAGAGCCTAGACCCATGTGGGTGGTGCCCCTGGGCAGGTGAGCTTGGTTTGAGTAAGAAAGGCAGCTGGCACGTGAGCCAAGAGCAAGCTAGTAACTGGCTTCTTCCATGGTCTTAGCTTCAGTTCCTGCCTCCATGATCCTGTCTTGAATTTCTGCCTTAGCTTCCCTCCATGATGGACTGCTACCTGCAAGCCAAACAAAGCTTCCATCTTCCAAGTTACTTTTAGTTGGTGTTTTATTACAATTACAGAAAGACAAACTAGAACGTATTTCTATATCTGTTTGTGGACCTGATGATGTGCTGGGCTTTCCACACGGACATCAGGCCAAATAACTCTCAATGTTGAGCTGAGCACTTGACTATGCACCTTTAATAATCACTAGTCTTCCGCCCAGGCATGGTGTTAAGTAGGGAGCACCTGTTCTCCTGCCCACCCTTCTAAATGACACTCCCTTTGGCTCTTGTATTTCCCCGTGCTCATCTGTAATCTGGACTTCAGTCATTCTTCAGCTCTCACATTTCATTTTCATCTCCGACAACCTTCCTACATCCCAGGGTCTGTTCTGTGGGCTCCATGGAGAGACCTACTCACTGAATCTCCAGTTTTACCTGTCCTGATTATTCTCACTTCCTGGGGGATCTTCTGAACCTGGGTATTAAGATGATGGGTGGTTAATAAAATGACTCTTTCCTTGTATTATTCTCTTGTCCATATTTGAATCAATGCTTAGGTCACTACACACCTTTGAAATGCTATTCCATGAAACAACTTGCTTTCACACCTCCATTCTGCTAAGGACTTTCTTAAGACTTAAAATCTTGAACAATATAATATTTGGGCATATTTTAAAGCTGTAATGTGATGCTTTGATTCCTGTAGACATCAGGCACTGATCTTCTTGGGGGTAATTAGCATATCTCTCACCTTAAATGTCTATCATTTCTTTGTGGTGACTACATTTAATTTTTTGTCTTTGTAACTATCTTGAACTCTATAATACAGTTCTTCTAAAGAATTTCAAAAAGCCGGGCATGGTGGTACATGCCTTTAATACCAGCACTCAGGGAAGCAGAGGCAGATAGCTTGCTCTGAGTTTGAGGCCAGCCTGGTCTACAAAGCAAGTCCAGGACAGCCAAGGTTACACAGGGAAACCCTGTCTTGGGGAGGGAGGTTCATGAATATTACCTAAAAGTGTAAACTCAGAAACGGCGCCGTGTTTCTAGTTCTTTCCAGCGAGCCTCCCAAGAGAACTACCTATGCAGCAAAGAAGGGAAATGTGATAAAGTCATTAAGATGGGGGACCAGCTTGCAGAGGGTCCCCCCATGCACCTTACCTTTGCCATGCACGGAAGTGCAGCAAGCATAGCGCAGACACTGTCACTTCCGGTCATGTTGCAATTGTCATGAAGTGTTGTGCTCTCTGCCAGCGGTCCTCCAATATGTACGGAGGCCTTAAAGTGCTGCTGGGGGACTTTTCCAGGTACCCAACAAACATGGCACATGGGCAATCTATTTCATTTGCTGTTACATCCTCCTGTGGTGTCTGAGTTAACTTCCAAGTGGGTGACTGCTCAATATTGCACACGCAGCCTCATCATTATGTTGAAAAATTCAATAGGCAAAGCCAGTTCAATTAGAAATTCAAATGTGATATCACAAGAAATGTCAACAATAAAATTATCAATGAAAGAACAGGAAGAGTTGTTGGATTGTTAAACTATCATTTCAACTCTTATAAAAATTTTAACTGTCTATAAGAAATGATTTCAAAAATTTAATACCTACTTGTGCAGCAACGTTTCTTATGTGTGGTGCTTGTGGAGAATTTGAAGACAGCCATCATTAGACGGTATTGATCAAGGATCTGTGAGTAGTCATTTCAAACATGAAGCAATATGGAAACATGGAGGTGAGGTCAGGCTTCTCCTTGCAAACCTGAAAGGATTTTATGTGAAATTTTTATACATCTTCAATATTTAATATCTTCTCCAATACTTATTTTTCTTACTACAATTATATAATAGAAGGGAAAGGTAATAAAAACGCCCCATGAAGTCCCACAGAAACGCTTCCAAATCATTTCCAGTCTGTTCCAGCGTTCAGCGTAAGTACTGTCACTGTGTTTATGTACCACTCTGATACACTCGAAGCTCTGCAGTGTAAGTGTGTGAACTCTGGATGCAGTCTATCTGGAACCCAGTCGCATCTCCTCCACATGCCGGCTCTGTTAGAAAGCTGCTGGAGCCTCACTTTCCTCATCTGCAAAAAGGGAAAGTGACCTTGACTTCAGGACTGTGCTGAGACCCAAGGACCCACACTGGCACAGCTAACATCCCTCCACCTCTGTGTGACCTTGGTTGTCTGAACCGGGTTTCCCATGTGTTAGGAATCAAACTAAGGTGATGCCATGTGACCTTGTTGCCTTCTCGTGATTCAGGGGCTGGATCTCAAGAGGGCAAGGCTAGGTCACAGAGTCCCCATAAAGCAGCAACTCCAAGAAAAGGGGGGACTGGCACCCAGTGCTCAGCTGCCACTCGCTGATTTAGTATTCAGAACTCAGAATTTATGGAGCCGCCTTCCTCTGTCACATCATCCATCAGAGGCAGACACTCAAGAGATGGAAGGGGAAAAAATTAAAAACCTGTTTATTGCTTGACTTGCTCTAGGCGTGTTTTAGCTTATTGTTCAGCACTGCTCATTTCAGTCTGAACGGCTTTCTTCGTTGCCGTGGCTAATGTATAAATTCGGGGAATGGGTGGATAGTTGGATGTACTCCCTTGGATATCTATATCTTTGGCAAAATATGTGAGCACCAGAAATGCACCCACATGTCAAGTTTTAAAGGCTCAGGGCAGCCTAGGGACTGCAGGGTCCACGTGGGTCCAGTTCTAGTTGCCTGACATCTTTGAGCTGGGCCAACCTTGGCTGGTGCAGGGTGCTGCACTGCGGGCACTGATTGGGTATGCTGCATTTGTTCCCAGCAGTGTCAAGGAGAGTTTGTGGGCAGGATGAGCGCAGAATACACAACTACACAATGGCAGCAAACAGCAAGGCAGGCAGCACAGTGTGCGGGAAAGCATGAAAGGCAGCAGGGGCAACTTGGTGGCATCCAGTAGTTCAAAACAAAAGAGTTGAATGCTAAAATGTGTGTCCAGACAGAAGACTGTTGTGAACACTACACACCAAGGATTCTGGGATCCCAGGGGAAAGGCGCTTGCTACCTAAGCATGGGCTCTGCCGTCCGGTAACCAGGGTGGGGTTCTCCACTTCATTTTCTCCAGCTGTTGACCTTGAGAGGGATACTTAAACATGCTGGGCCTCAGCTTGCCTCACTTCTTCATCCGTGAAAAGGGGGTAGTAATGTTTCTGTTATTGAAGGCATGTCGTTAGTGCTTGAACGTCGGTTCATGCACGTTAACGGCTATCGTGTACTTGTAGTGTGTGGCTGGCAGCATTTGTTTCTCCTGGCTGTGACCACCCATCAGTACCGCTGACATTGCCATCCTATCACCACACCCAGGAGATGTTCACACCGCCTCCCACAGGGGACAGTTAACATCACCCCCTCCCACCCAGGAGTCGGGTATTGTAGCCAGGCTTTCTGGATCCTTTCTGGAACACTGAAGGCTTCAGTTTTGTTTTTCACATCTCAATTCTCTATTTTGTGTTTTGAGAAGGTCCGAAACAAATGTCCCCACAGCCATTTCTGGAGAAGTTTTGGAACAGGCTAGTTCTCGAGACAGTCTAAAACAGAGGAAGCAAGTCCAGCCTCTGTCCACATTGGGGGACAAGTGAGCCATGCAGAGCCATGCTATGCAGTGCCTTGAGCCCATTCATTCTGATGACAATGATGTCAGGACAGCAATGGTGGTCTCGATTTTTACAGATGAAGAAAATAGGGTGCAGTGGGAAACAGGTAGGATTATCAAGGTGTAGAAAAGACCAAAGACTGGTCTATACATCTTTTTAAAAAATTCATTTATTTACTATTTATACAGTATTCTGCCTTAATGTGAGCCAACAGGCCAGAAGAGGACACCAGATCTCAATATGGATGGTTATGAGCCACCTTGTGGTTGCTGGGTATTGAACTCAGGATTTTTGGAAGAACGGCCAGTGCTCTTAACCTCTGAGCCATCTCTCCAGCCCTGGTCTATACATCTGATCTACCTTTTGAAGGAGGCACACCTCTCTCTCTCTCTCTCTCTCTCTCTCTCTCTCTCACACACACACACACACACACACTTCACAGAGACAAACGTTGCCTGAGACTGATTCAGACTCTGAGACCCAGAAAGCATTTGGGCCACTTGCCATCTTTGTTCGCAGAGACTCTTTTCTAAGGAGGACATTTGCAAACACAGCGAGCACCACCCACCACACATGGAAGGCCAACAAGAACTACACCTCACAAGGACCGGGAAAGCTCCTATGTTGTGCTGAGGACATAGTGAATTACACAGCCTATAGAAGCTGAGCTCCTGATATCCATCTGACAGACCGTGCTCTCCTACCAAGGCTGTGGGAACAGGGAGTCGGAGGGAAATTCAGTAGTGCTGAGGCCTGTGGCTGAATTTGTCACTGTTTTGTGACATAAAAAGCTAGCCTCATATACCCAAAAGATGCTCAAGTACACAACAAGGACATTTGTTCAGCCATGTTCGTGGCAGCTTTATTCGCAATAGCCAGAACCTGGAAACAATCCAGATGCCCCTCAGTCAAAGAATGGATACAGAAATTATGGTACTTTTACACAATGGAATACTACTCAGCAATTAAAAAGGAGGAAATCATGAAATTCACAGGCTAATGGTGGGACCTGGAAACGATCATCCTGGGTGAGGTATCCTAAAAGCAGAAAGAAACACATGGTATATACTCACTTATATAGACCTATAAGATAGAATGGACATGCTGAAATCTATACACATAGGGAAGATAAGCAAGAAGGAGAACCCAGAGTGGGATGATCAATCCTTGCTTAGATGGACAAATGGGATGGACATTGAATGTAGGAGAAAACAAGCAACAGGACAGGAGCCTACCACAGAGGGCCTCTGAAAGACTCTAACTTGCAATGTATCAAAGCAGATATTAAGACTCACAACCAAGCCTTCGGCAGAGTGCAGAAAATCATATGAAAAAAGGGGG
>CM053764.1:48836777-48908015 GCA_028658305.1 Pachyuromys duprasi
AGGAGGCCTGTGCCCCTCTGCAGGCTCTTGGCTCTTTAATGACACTCCTGGATACCTTCCCCAGAGCTTCCTGCAATGAGGACAAGGAGGCCACCCCTTGGGGGCTTCCCTCCTTTGCCAATCAATTCTCCTCAATTACCAACAAATCTAAATGTGATTTATCTGTGCAAGAATCATTCCAATATCAGGCGAGAATCTATCAATAAAACCCCCTAAGGCAATCTTGCTCAGAGTTGTCAATAGACGCTCTAAAGTACAAAGGCAGAGCAGCCAGCAATCAGAGTATTTTTGCCTCCCACCCCCCCTTTTTGGGGAGCACTTAATTAAGTCGACCAGAAGCTGTCAAAGATAATTTTCAAAGCACATGACCTCAGCAGCTGACATTTGATAATATTACATTCCACGCTGATTGAAATTGATTTTCCCCTCTTTTTGGAGGGATGGAGAGAAGGTGGGAAGGTAAGGTTTCAGAAGAGGAGAAACCTGGATCCCTTTGGCTGTGGCACTCAGCTAAAGCCAACAGTCTAAGGGGCCACCGCAAACAACTACTAGGCTTCCCTGCCTTCCATGAGACGAGGGCCAGGTAGCCATTTCCAGCTCCACAGCGTCTGTCATTTGTGTTATGAAGTGCCTCATGAAGGGGAACAAAAACTGACTACTAAAGACAGAAGAAGAACATGGCTGGTGCCCAGTGAGGTACATGGCATCCAGTGGTCTATGTTTTGATGGCAATGGTAGCAGTGGGTGAGGAATCCACACGGGAGGCACTCATTGGCTGCTCTCAGTTGGGGCAAGCTTCACCTTTGGCCACACCATCTGTAACAAGCAGGCAAGGTGCTTCTGCACATAGCCACACTCCACTCTCTTTCAGCCTGCCCTCCCCCTCTCCTGGGTAGAAGAACAAGCAAGCAGTCTTCAGGTTGGTAAACTTTCATCTCTGAAACCTCCCACAGCCCCAGAGTATTTCCCACGCCCACCCTCCACCACACTCAATTTCCCTTGAGATAAGGCTCCAACTTAGGCCTGATTTTGGATCCTTTGTGGATGTGAGATGCTGACCACGTGTCCCGTTTCTGGATCTTTCTAGCTTTTTTTTCTGCTGTTGGCTTACCCCTTGGTTGACCAGCTTTGCTGTGTGTTTAGTTCAAGATCAAAGGTGGGATTCTCTAACCTCTGTTCAAAATCATTGGCTGCAGACATTTCCTCATGTTTAACTAGGGTCAGAGAGTTGACCTCCTAGGAGAGCACTTGCCTTTCTTTTTTTTAAAGCTGCTGCTTATTTTCTGTCCAAGTTCTTTCCATTTTGCTTAAGTGTCTGCAGAGAACAGCTTAAACCCCGTGTAGTGGTTATTCACATTAATCCTATGGTCTGGGCCACAGAAGTCTGGACAAGGCTTTGGTGGGTGTCTGGGGCCTCTGATCTTGGGAACCACTGGATAGGTAGAGTGAGTGCTTGCTCACCTGCGGATCAGTCTGCCACCTTAGGCTGTGCCGAGTGGGTTCACTTAGGAGCTGCTGTGGTCCACTTACCCTGAAATTCCTCCTTGGTTATGGCAAGCATCTGAGCAGCAGGCTACTCTTTTTAATCTTTTCGTTATCTACATGCACACACACACACATATACGTACATACATACACACACACATATAAGTACACACACATACGGCATGATTGCCCATGGATGCTCAAAGGAGACAATAGTATCGCACTTACATAGAACTTGCCAAGTCAGCATCCACCTCATCAGACTCACACAGTGAGCTCTCTTGTTGCATGGTGTGTCAACAAGATGAGGAATGTCTGTGTTGCCCAGAGCAGTGACAAGCAGGCTGATACAGACGCCTCTGTGAGAAGCAGGTGTTGGTCCTGGTGTTGGCTGCTACCAGAAGATGTAGCTCCCAGAAGCCTGCCTGTTTTACTGGGGAGGCTCCAGGACTGAAACCAACCATCAATTAGAGTGGGTTCAGCAACAGTGACAAAGTTCTGTTTGCTTAGTTACCACGTGGGTTCTTAGTTACCACATCTTGGGCTGACGTTGGAAGCTTCTCCCAAGACACCCCCTCAGATGTGCGATGGAGAGGCCATCACTTTTCCTTCTTAAGATGTCCTCTTCCACCTGGAAGCCAAGGTTGGTGCCGCCTGTGATGGCTGCAGTAGCAAATAATTTGAGGACATCTTCCTGCTTCAATCATGGAGCATCTGCACAAGTGTCAATGTCTCCCCAGAGGCCAGGATGGACAGCCAGAAAAGTGCAGTGCCGCCAACCACCTTTCTCTCCCATCGTTTTTTCAAACAAAATATACTCTGTTTTTTGTTTGTTTGTTTTTGTTTTGCTTTTTCAAATCCACTGAATCCCCTTAAGGCAGACAGTATATGTGTGGGTTTAGGATCATCTCCTGGAGCATTGGGCAGCTGATTATGTCCCACAACCCCGAGAGAAACTGACTCGCCCTCTCCCAGCAGCCATCAGTTGCCAACAGCTTGGCAGCTAGGTTGGGACTTTGTGATCCTCTCCCCAACTTCATGCTGAGGTTTTGTCTGCCTCGATCTTGCACAAGTTTTGTGCATGCTCTCACAAGCCCTGCGAGTTCAGGTGTACAACTATCATGGCAGGTCCCCAAAACATGGTTTCATTGTAGTAATCCACCGCCTTTGACTCTTATGATCTCCAGCCCTGCTTCCGTGATGACCCCGTGATAGAGACACCCCATTTAGGGCTGGTCACTCAAGTCTTATTCTCTACATATTGGCCAGTTGTGGGTTTCTGCCGAAAGAAGCTCCCCTGATAAGGCTGAGGGAGGTATTGGTCTATGGGTAGAGTGATAAGTCTTAGGGGTCAGTTTAACACTATGCCTATTTAACAGGAATAGCTGTAGATTCTTCCTTAATGCCTGTGATCTATGGAGCTGTGGTTCTTTTACATGTGACATGACTTTCTTTTTGGTGTTACTTTTCTAAAAATGGGCATGAAGGCAATGAAATTAAAAAATGTGGTTCAGATGATGCAAAGCAACAAGAAAAACAAATTAGCTAACTCCCAGCAGCATCATGTTTTGTTTGTTTGTTTTATTGAAATAGGTTTACTTTTCTGAAGGCACTTAGTTTCCTTTGGATCAACTCTATTCCATCTATAAGCATTTTTTTTTTAATCCTTAAACTATATGATGCAAATTCCATATACGTCGTGTCCAGACATTGTGTCCTGGGTTTGTGATACTATAGTAAGAAACAGTCACCCAGTTTCAGTGTATTTTCCTAAACTCTGAGCTAAATGCCTGCCAGGTGTCAGCAAGGGATTCTATGCTTTGTATTACATAGGGACCCATGTCTATGAAATCTCTGTCTCAATTTGTGTTTCCATGACTGCAGAAGCAGGAAACAGAGACAATGAGTCACATACTGGATTGTAAAGTGATTGTCCAGAAGTCCTCTGCATTAAGTCCTCTAACCTTGTGCTTTCTACCATGTGACCAAAACAAGAGGACCAAGTATTTGAGCAAAAGCTGAAGGATAGTTGCAAGAATTCAGTCTACAGGGTAGTTATCCTTGAAAGCATGATTTCAGCCTTGTAGAAGTTCTGACATGGGCAGAATCTGAAGATGGATGACCCATGACTAAGCCACTTGATTGTCTGGCAAGTGTAATGGAAGAGCCTGGTGCCCCACATCAGATCCTGTTGACTCACCTCTAATTCAACTGAAGCTCGAGAGGGCAACTCCAGCTGAGCAGAGATACACAGTGTCCTCACCCCATCTCAAGTGCACACCGAATTCTAGCCCATGCCTTCTCCAGAAGGACTTTGTTCACCAGTTAGCCAAATAATGTCCAGAAATGGCAAGGCTTTACTGTCTCTGGGTTGGTGCTGATCAGTGGGGTGAGAAGTCAGTGGACACTCTCACTCTGCAGATGGGCCTCCAAATTCCCACAGGCACAACAGACCATACCTCCTCCGATAGCCTCCACCTCGACTGTGAACCTTTCCTCTGGCCTTTTCTCCTTTCCTGCCTCTTCATTATGACCCTGTATTTTCTCTGGGATCATTTCCTAAATAAATAACCTGCCTCCAAGTTTTTGTCATGTTCAGAATATGGGAGAATCCTTTTGAAGACATGTAATATTCAGAGAAGAGGGATTGCAGATTTTGGCTCAAAAATACAGGGAATAGACTTGAGGTGTCCCTTGGAGGCAGAGTGCTTGCTTAGCATGTATGAGGCTCTGGATTCAAGCCTCAGTTGAATAAGCATTGAAAAAGAGAAGAAAAGATGAGAAAAAGAAAAGAAAGGAAAAGGGAAAAAAAACCAGCAGGGTTAATTTAGGCCATTTACATTCTGATATTGTTTAGACCCCTTCCTGAAAACTAATCTGGCCCCAAGAAACACCTGAAGGGTGTGTTCTTGCAAACACGTAATCACAGAACTCTGGAGGCAGGGGCAGGAAGGCCTTTGTAACTCTAAAACCATTCTGAGCTACATGTCAAGCTCCAGGACATTTGGGACTACAGAGAGAAACACTATCTCAAAACCAACGAACAAAAACCATGAAACAACAAACCCTTGACTGTGCAACAGGAGCCAGAGTCAGAATTTGGGTAAGGAAGAGCGGGATGGCTCTGTAGGAGGAAACTGGAGGAAGTGACTTCCCTCTGAAAGGACCAAGCCAAGTGGAGAACTGGGCAGATGGAGGAAAAGCCCAACGCCAGCCTGAAGCCTCATGGTGGGAATGAGCTAAGTCCTTTGATCTCCTCCTCCCCTTCCTCTTCCTCCTCCCCTTTCCCCTCCTCCTCCTCTTCTCTTCTTCTTCTTCTTGTCATTCTTTCATAATTTCATACATATAAAGTTTTTTGGTCATATTCACTCCTCATCCTTTATCTTCTTTCCATTCCCATAAACCCCCATTTATCAAGCCCACTTCCTACTTTCCGGTCTCTTTTGGGGGGGCCTGATGTTGATGTGAGTTGTTCATTGTGGTTGGAATCTCTCTGCCTTCCTTCCAATTACTAGGCAAGGCTTCTTCACAGATAAATGCCTTGTGTGCATGCTTGGCCTGAAATTATTGCAAACTTCAGCCTGAGAGCCTGGTTCTTAAGCCCTGTGAACTGCTGTGGAATTGAACTGTGCAGGATCTCCACCCAGAACCATGTCAGAGGACTTGGGGCTCAGGAAGTGGCGGAAATCTTAGGAATCTCAAGCCTTCTTCAGATCTACAGAAAAATAGCTCTAGTCAATCTATCCTATATGGTAAAGGAAAGAGGAACCCCCGACTCTTATCTCCATCACAAATGTGTGTCCCAAAGAATTTTTAACCTGTTTTAGTGGATAAATAAATGAAGCTTAGGGCTGCCGCATGAACTTAATGATTGTTTTGCATTATTTTGCTAAGGAGGTTGGATTTGTGGCTCAAAAGTAGAGCATTTGCCTAGAATAAGCAATACCCCGGGTTCAATCCTCAGAATCCCTTATTTAATTAATTAGCCAAGTGCTAGGTGCTAGCCAAGTGCTATAGTATTAAAAAACAAAACAAAAACATTTGCTCCCTGACTTTGCCCTCACAGAAAGTGGAATGAGTCAGAGCAAAGCCAAAGGCACACTCCAGCTTGCTGCTATCATTCAGGGAGGTGGTGGCTTCACAGCCCAACCCCTCTAGCTTTCCCAGCCCAGCCTGGGTGCCTGCAACACCCACGTGAGTGAACAAGCTGGCAGGGTTTAATCACTGTGGCAGACTCAACTATTCGCTGATGTGATCATTCCTGACCGTGTGATCCATCAGCCTGCATTTACAGACACTCCAGAAGCTAAGGGTGATGGCAGCGAAGTCTGAGATTCTGGGAATCCCAGGCCGCTGTGTTAACTGGCTCAACAGCAACTTCTTTCTAGTCTGTCTGTCAGTAACTGCTAGGTTCTGTCACATGTCTGTCTGTTGGCTACTGGAAGAGGTGAAAAGGCTTCAATAACAGCTCTGATTCCAGCAAAGCATTTCAATGGGAAGGAGAGACACCGTTCCTTCCAGCCGGACCACCATTTCAAGTCTCTTCCTTTCTCACATTCAACAGATTTTGGCCACTGTTACTTCTCCACTTGAAGCTTCTATTTCTTCTTTTCCTGTCAAATCTATTCTTACTCTTCAAGGCCCAAAGAAAGTTCTTTCTGTTAGTAGTCCTCTGGCTCTTATAATTTTCTCTCTGTGTGTGTAGGTTGTTGCTTTCATTCAAGTTGATGTTCTTTAGAAGATTGATTCTAAAAAGAGCTAATAGATACAAGTGAAAAAAAAACCCATCCCTTTGTCACATAGATGTATTTTGGAAGCACCAGGCATAACAAAGTTAAATGGGTTTCCTTGAGAGAAGATGACACAGAACCTTTAATGCATTCGGGGTGACTGTATGATTTATTAACTAACTGAGAATGCTGAGAGATGAAAAAGTGCCATTAGTAATGACACAGAATGATCATAGGTACAAATTGGGACCATCCCACCATCTAGGGCATGTAGGCCAATTGAATTTAAATCTGTATAAGTAGTGTTTCCCAGACTTCTCAGACCAAGGGACCTTCTGTTGAGGAGCACATGCCGGGTGTGTCCCACACTTTAGGAAGTGCTAGTCGTTTTGTGACCCAGTCCACAGAAAGGAACCTCATGAGCAGAGTCTGGACTGCCTTCATGAGCATTTCCCTAACACCTAATGCAGTTCACCACAATAGAAGATCTTTTGATTAGGCATTTCAAGAAAGGGTTACCTTAAAGAATCTTGATACATACTTTAAACAGGGTTCCAAAAAAAAAATGAACCACCATAGTGTGTGTGTGTATGTATACATCCATAATCAAAACACATTTTTTTAACATTTAATTTTGAATTGGGGAGATGGCTCAGCCCATAGACTGAATGTGTGCAAACAAGAGAGCCCGAGTTCAGATCCCCAGTACCTGTGTAAAAGCTGGGCACAGTCCCATGGGACTGCAATCCCGGTGCTATAGAGGGGGAAGATCCCAGGGCTCAATGACTAGATAGTGTAGACAATTGCTGAAATCCACTTTCAGTGAGAGACAGTAAGAACCTGTCTTAAAAGATGAGATGGAAAATATTACTATGCTTTTCAGACCTTATCAGAAAGTTTCTTTATATTGTAGATAGCAGTTAATAGAAATCTGCTACAAGAAATCTGGTCCAAGTACAGAAAATGTGTTTGTGGGATGCTTATCCAGAAAGGGTACATCTATAGCATACTCCTTCTTCTAAGACTTGGGGACTATTGTGGAAGATGAGGTGGAAGAATGATAAGAACCAGAGGTTGGAGAGGACTGGAATGAAACAGTGCCTTCTGGACGAGAGAAGACCACTGCACTCAGGAACTCACAGCAGCTGTGTTTGCCTGCAGAAGACCTGAACAAGCTCAATCCAGTCAACATGCTAGCATAGGGGGTCAGGGGTGGGCAAGGTTTCGTGAAAGTTCACCTATAGCCAAGACACTGTTGGCAGTTGGCAGCTACTGTCAGTTTTCAAGGCTGTGGCCCCTGGTAGGTTGACCAAGTTCCAGTGAATGGCCCCTCACGCATGAGTACATTTGAAGCACAAACTGAACTCAGTGCATTAAAAACAAAAGGAGGGCATGAAGTAGAGAGGGGTAAGGAAGTGGGGGATGGGTCTGGGAGCAGTTACAAGGATCATAATTAGGGAGAATTTGATCATAAAATATGATCAAAGCATATTTTATGCATGTATGAAATCCTCAAAGAATCCATAGAACACTCTTTAAAAAGGTAAGGTGGACAATAATAGTGGAAGACAGCCAGCTCAACCTCTGGCCATTGTATGCACCTAAACACGCATGTGCGTTTCCACATGCACATCACCAGGCACACACGCATACCAACACAAATCTTTACTAAATATTCAGAAAATTTTCTTGCCATTCCTCCCCCAAAAACACAGTATAACAGCTACCTGCATTGACTTAACATTGCATTCGGCGTCATAAGGCATCAGAGAAGAGGCTGGGGTGATGTAAAGCACAGAGGAGGGAATGCATTGGTTATGTGCAAATAGTATGCCTTTGTGCTTAAAGAACTTGAATGTCTGTAGATTTCGGTATTCATAGCGTTTCTAGAGACAATCCCTTATAGAAACAGCTAAGGATTCTAGAGGGAGAAAATAAAAAGAGGGAGAAAAAAAGAGAAAAGGAGAGATTGGGGGAGTTATTTGAGTGTTACTTTAAGAATTGGCTCACAGACTGGCAAGTTTGACAAATACAATGTGCAGATGGGCCAGCTGCTGGAGATGCGGGATAGAGCCAAAGGCTGAGAGACTGGTTCTGCTGGCAGAATCCCTACTTGCTCTGA
This sequence comes from Pachyuromys duprasi, assembly GCA_028658305.1. NCBI lineage: Eukaryota > Metazoa > Chordata > Mammalia > Rodentia > Muridae > Pachyuromys > Pachyuromys duprasi. Next base: position 48,845,115 of record CM053764.1, read on the forward strand.
GAAAAACCAAGCCCATCTTCCATTCAGACCTTCAAAACTGACCGGATGAGGCCCATACATTTTACAGAAGAGTTGTATATGACATGTAAGCACTGTCACAGAAACATCCGGAATGTGTGATGCATTTCTGGCCTCTGTGGCCCACCCAAGTTGACACATCAAATTCAATACCATAATACATACCAGAGGCTTACATACCTTTAACCGGGGATATGTTTGTAACAGGAAACTCAGCTATTGCCTCCAGAGACTCAAACAGGGTTGAGCATGTGTGAGGGGCTAGGCTGAGGCCAACAGGCTTCAAACTGAGTAAGGTCATTTGACCATAGTGGAGATACATGAGTGAGAGGAATGAGGAGGGAACCGCCTCTTCCCTGAACACACATCTGAATGTTGGCTCACTTGTAGTGACACGAAGAGGAGGCATTGGAAATGAACTGTACATTAAGGCAAATGAAAACAAACCACCTCAGTCCATATTACCACAGCTCTGTAGAAAGGCAGATTGTGATGGTTAGCAACTGGGCTAGAGCGATGACAGCCAGTCACTGCATAGTGCTGCATACTGATTCTGTGCTAGGCATTGTTCCTGCAGCTCTGACAATTTTAATGTGCAAGTTAGAGGTTCTCCCCGGAAACACTTGTACGCATACAATAGCCACAACTTTCTCTAATTCCTGCAAGGAGGGGTGCCAGTGTGACATAATTCTAGGCAAAGAGATATGAGGTAAGCGCCTGGTGCCGATTTAGGGAAACTTGTAAAATAACACAGGGTCAGTCAGCGTAGGACCCTTTCACTTTACTTTATTCCCTAAGCCTCCTCCCATGCCTGAAACCTAATGTTGATAGACAAAGCAGCTATCTACAGTCCTAAGAACCGTAGCAGAGGTGGAGAGAACCCCGCTGCTACAGCCGGCTACTCACCATCACACCCTGAGGAGCAGCAGCCATTCCGCTACCCCAGCCACCACCACCACAGCCATGAGCAGGGAGGCCGAGAACCACCAAGAGGGCAGTGGTGACTGGGCGGGGGCTCACTGGGCACCTGCCAGCGGGGACAAGACGGTCATCGCAGGGAAGAATTTGGAGACAGTAAAATTGTTCAGTGTCAGGAATAGAACAGACATGGTTTCGTCAACAGGAAGGACACCAAGGAAGATGTATTTGTATATCACACTTCCCTAAAGAATAACCTCAGGAAGTACTTTCACAGCTTAAGGGATGGAGAAACGGTGGGGGTTGATGTTGAAGGAGAAAAGAGTACAGAGGCCTCAAATGTTACGGCCCTGGCGGAGTTCCAGTTAAAGGCAGTCAGTACGCAGCTGAAGCAGGCCATAATTAACCATTAGAGGCGTTATCCACATTCTAGGGGTCCACCATGCTGTCACCTGCAAAATTACCGTCATAGTGAGAGTGGGGAACATAACAAGGGATCAGCGAGCACCCCTTCATGACAGCCAGGCCCAACAATCCCTGCCCCATGGGTCCTACAGCAGGGAAGGTTCCCACCTGTAACAGAGTGACCCTATGTGTGCCCACCACAGCATTCCAACCCTCCTGTGCAAGAAGCAACGGGTGCTGAAAACCAGGGTGCAGAAGAACAAGACAAACTAGTGACACAGATTATGTATTGGGATTACAGACAGTGATTTTTGCAGGGTTCCTCCTTGCCAAAGACAGCCCAGAGAGGACAGCAATGAAGAGGACAAGGGAAGTCAAGGAGGTGAGGACCAAGGTCAGCAACATCAGTATTTCTTCAGTTACTGATGTAGAAACCCAGGGAACCCTGAACTACAAGATGGCAAAGAGACACAAGCAGCCGACCCACCAGCTGAAAGTTAGTCCCCTCCGGAAGCTAAGCAGTGTGGGGCTGAGTAAAGGCTGGCTCACCATCGTCAGTTTGGTCATCCAACAAGAAGAAATGGATATCAATTCCCAGCAGTAAGACAAGAACAAAGACTAGAGCTGAAGCATTAAGTACTCGCTTTTTGCCTGTTGGGCCAGATACAACCAAGCCATCTGCATTGTCTATACATCGTGGTTGCATGGAGTTTTGATTCTTTTTACCTAAAGATGTCTCTTTTTGGTAATGACAAACGTGTCTTTTTTTTTTAAGCCTGCTTTTTCTCAATATACCTTTAAGGGTTTTTAAATGGTTTCAAGTTGAGATTTTTTTAAGAACTTCATTTTTAGTTTGTAATAAAAGTTTACAACTTTTTTTTTCAAAAAAAATCAACAAACTGCGAGCATCTGTTAACAAAGCTCTAAAACCCAAAACAAAACAAAGACTCAGAACTATGGAGGTTTGAACAAGAATGTACTCCATAGGTCCAGATGCATGAATATTTAGTCCCCAGTGAGTGGTGCTGTTTGGGTAGGTTAGGGGTCAAGGCCTTGCTGAAGGAAATGTTGGGGGGGGGTTGTTTCAAAGCCTCATACATTTCTAGTGTGTTCTTGGTTTCATGTTCACAGTTTAAGATGTGAACCTCATTTTCTTCTCATGCCTTCGTCATCCCCTACGGAACTATGAGCCCAAATAAACTCTTCTGTAAGTTGCCTTGGTCATGGTGTCTCATCACAGCAATGGAAACATAACAGAGACAAACCTCGAAGTCACGTGATAGGGATGGTGTAGGAGAAAGGAAGACAAACCTGCTCTCTGGCTACAGCACACTGGACTCTGTCACATGAGGAAAACAGCATCTTATCTGAATAAACACTGATTCAGTAGACTAATTGCAAACCACCTCGTGGCTTTATGACTTAACAGCAATGGTAATGACAGTCACTTTGCTGGTGATCCTGCAGCCTGGGCAGACACACACACAGCCTATCTCTGCTGTACTGTCTTCAGCATCCACTGAGGCAAGTGGGGGGGCAGAGAGTTGGAGTGCTTTGCCAGTTGGTTTCCTCCTGTGTCTGGGAGTTGATGCTGCTGCTAACTGAGCTCTTAGAGTCACTGCTGAAATTCCGGAACCTGACTCTTCTGTGTGGCTCTGGTTCCACAAGACGTGATGTCTACACTCAAAGGTCAAGCCTGCCATGAGAGGGACATGTGGGCAGAGGCAAGCAAATCTTTCACAACCTGTCTTTGGCTACCAGGCACTGCTGTCTGCTTGCTGTCTGTTTTCCGAAGCAGCCACAGAGGATATCCTTCTTGCAAAGTGGGAGTAGACTGTGTGGACTCCAAGAGGGTAGGATCAGAAATATGGTTGTAGCCATTTGTGTAGAGCACAGTGTGCTGCAGCGCTCTTACCAGGTTTCTGGGACAGCACTAATTGCGCAGGAATCACATCACTCTCCTGTCTCTGAGCTGTTGTAGAAGATCTGCTATGCTAATCGTTTGCACAACCCTACCAATGATTGACTGGAAAGACCCTCTTGAGCTGTGAGATATTTTCCAAATCCCAGCTATTCAATGAACACCCTCCTATTTTAGCTGACATATTTATATAGAGGATGTTTGTGATAGATGGAAGGTAATTTGTCACATCTTGAAGCATTTACACTCTGAATATCAACATTACACATGGACAACTACAAACAACATGCAATGGTCAGTAAGACAATCCTAGAGAGAGTGATACAGGCCAAGTGCTTCAGAGGATGGAGAAACAGAACAGTCAGAACATCTGAGAGTTGGCCAGCATATCCATATATCCACAGAGTATATGGGAAGGAGAGTAAGCTGTTTGGGTGAAGGGTCCCAGTTAGAGGCTAGCAGTATTGCCTTAAGGAATTTCATCACAGTGGTTTTTTTTTTTTCTTTAGCTCATTGATACATAGCAGCCTGTTCAAGGAACAGGCAAGGTGGTGGGACAGACTTGCTGGCTTGTGAGCCAAGAAAGCCCAGGACTAACTATATCTTTGTGTCTGTGAGCTGTGTGACCTTTAAAGAATTACCTTTCTTCTCTGGGCCTCAAATGGCCTCATCCATAAAATGAAAAGAGTGACCAAATGACCTCTAAGGTCTTATCCAGCCCCTAAATTCCTTATTTAGGATTTATGAAAGGGATTTGTGGAGAGGTGTTTAAAGAATGCATATGTTTAGTTAATTTAGTAACTCGGCTTCATATGTACAAATTATGGCTACCCCAAGAGAGACAGAATTCTATTAAAAGCCTGGCATTTGTTTTGATCATGCTTAGAAATACTGCAGGAAACCATGAGTGCTGCACACGGAACCAACCCCTGCTCACTCCTAGCCCAGGCAGATGACAAAGTGATAAGCAGAGCCAATTCCCCGGGGCAATATTTCCTCCCAAAGCATAGATATGAGTGAATTATTGCCACTCTTAATTGCCTAATGATTTTTTCCCCTTTCATGTAATCTTTTCAGGGGGGTAGTATTTTTACCATCTTGCAAATTCATATTGGCAGAGTGATATACATTGTCGAATAAGACACAGTGGCCAATCCATCAAAAATCAGGCTGCTGTTTGTCTTGAGATTTTTTGGAAAGAGATGAAAGGGGAGGAGGAGAGTTTTGGAAGTGGAGGGCTGGGAGGTGCAGAGGGAAGGTGTTCAGTGACATAGCACGTCCTTGTTGGGCCAGAAGAGCCCTGGCTTACCCTTGTGACGAGCTGAACATTCAAACCTACTCCAGACTTTTTTCATTCTAAGTTGAAGTTTTGGCTCTTTGTGGCACTTGCCTTATTAGCCATTGCTGTCTGGGGAACTAAGAAGGCAATTAGGCCAGGGAGTGCCTCGTTTCGGGGTGGGGGCGGTTATAATGGAATGTGGATTCTTTTTTTCCCTAACTTAATTGTTTGCATCTGACCAGAAATCATTACCAGTTGATGGCTGCTTGGTGGCATCTGCAAAATATAGCAGTGGCCCAGTGGAGTTCTTAAGAGAGGCTGATAGAGAGAAGAGACCCTCGTCTCTTTTGATGGTAGGGGTGCTTATGTGACCTTGGAGAGAATACTTTTCTACTCTCCAGCCTCCCTCCCATTTTCTGTAATGTGAGGGCCAACAGCGGTCGCCGGCAAGTTTGGCAGGGCAGTGCCTTCTGGTCCCTAAGACAAACTAGGCTCAGCTGGGGATCTTAACCTCCCTTTGGTCACTGTTTCACCCAAGGCCAATTAAATCCAAATCTCTGGGGGCGGGACCTGGGAGCCAGTCATTTTAAAGCTTTCCAAGTGCTTCTGAAGTGCACCTAAGGTCGAGAGTCGCTACCATAGGAAAGAGTCTCAGCCTTGGTTTCCTGGAAACAATTATCCTAAATGTCTCCATGAGCAGGGACAGGGGAAGTGAATAGGAAGAGAAATCATGAGAATCATGGTTCCCACAAGCAATTTCCTCAGCAGTCATTTCTTGAGACCCACCAGTGCAGGACAAAGACCTAGGCGCTGTTCCGCCTGCCCCTGAAAGAAGGGAGGCAGTCATTGGCTCACGCTGCCCTACAGAGGCAAACAACTGGTCTCACCAGTGTTGAGCAGACTGGGGAAGAGATGATGGAAAATTCCCAGCTGTTCAAGAAGGGAAACCAAAACCTAAAAGATGGGAAGTATATGACTTTTGTGTCACTATGACTAAACACCTGACAAAACAGAGCAAAAACACTTCTCTTGGCTCCTGGTTTCTGCCTGTCTTGATGGAGCTGGGGTATGGTGGTGGGAGTGTGTGGAGAAGGCTCCTCATATGGTGGTAGACTAGGTAGCTGGCTAGGACCAGGAGCAGGGATCAACTTCAAGTGACTGTGCCTATTGATCTGTTTCTACCAGTCAGACCAGACCTCTGAAAGGCTCCAAACCTTTCAAAATAGTGCACAAAATGGGTACTGAGTTCAAAACATGAGACTGGTGGGCATCTCAGATTCAAGCCATAACAGGCAGGTGAAAAGGGAACTATTTTAGGCCAGTGCTGTCCAAAACAACTTTTTCACAGAATAACATATGTTATCTTAGTGTTCTAGTAATTCCATCAAAATAGTAAAAAGAAGTGGGTAACATTTATTTTAATAGTGTTCACTTCAACTAGGTATCTCCAAGATCAAATACCAACAGTTGACCATTATAAGAAATTAACAGGCTCATTTACATTCTTTGTGCCAAGTTTTCAAAATGAGCATTTTATACATGCATCTCAGTTTGGGTGACCTACACTTCAAGTGTGTCGTCGCACAGTCTCAGTGTCGGCGATCTGACATAGACAGGATAAACAGTGTTTGCTATGATGTGTTGAGATGCCCCGTTGCTAGTGGCTACCATATTCTCAGTGTCAATGATCTGACATAAAGTAAACAGTGTTTGCTGCAGTGAGTTGAAGGAGATAAGAAGCCATCTATGGCCAGGCAAAGAGTGAGGGGCCTGGATTGGCCGAATCATTTGCTGGTCAAAATACAGAAAAGAAGTACAGGAATCCTTATTGAAAAAGCCATGGCTTGTTAAACCAAACAGAAGCCAGAAACTCAAGAAATTTAATTTGCTCCCTTCTGGAAGCTGCCCCGGTATGTGTCAGGCCCTGAAACAAACCACCAACTTGAGTCTTCCTCCTTCCTCGGGGGCAGAAGTTCCAGGGTGATGGACTATCATTCCGCCTAAGTGCCTGTGAGGAAAACCTATCTCCAGAGCCAATGAAGAGATGTGAACACCTTAGAGTCTCTCCAGGTGTGATGACTAATCTTGGTTGCCAACTTGACACACTGGAGAAGAAGAACCCTAGGTTGAGGTACTGCCTCCAACAGATTGGCCTGTGGATCATTCCCTTGACTTCTAACTGTTGTAGGAGAAGCCAGCCCACTGTAGTGGGGTACCATCCCTCTGCAGGTGGGCCTCACTCTAGAAGAAAGGTAGCCAAGAAAATCAGAGGGAGCAAGGCAGGAAGTAGCATTTGTCTGTGGTCTCTCCATCAGCTCTTGTCTTCCAGTGACTGTCTTGAGTTCCTGTCTTGGTTTCCATGATGATGGACTGTAACGTGTAAGATGAAATAAACCCATTCCTCCTCAAGTTGTTTCTGGTCTCACAGCAACAAAAGGCAAATCAGGGATGAGTTCATCCCTCGGCTTGTGTGTCTAGTATGCCTGGTGACACCACGTCTAAGCTTCATAGGAAGATCACATCCCTCATGTGAAAGCCTGATGAGAAGGACTTGACTTCCAGATTCTGCATATGGGATGTCAGGCCCACAAGCTGCTGCAGCTGTGAGACTGAACAGAAAAAGGTGGGACATTCCAAAAATCTGACTTCATTAAGCCACCGAATGAACCAACTCTGGAGCAGTCTTGCAAAACGGTCTTTAGGATTCAAAAACAGGTAATAATAAGTAAATGTTCTTAAGCACCTCTGGATGGGCAGCCTACAGCATCCTCATAGGCACAATGAGGGATGAGGGCAGCAGAAGACAGACCAAGAGGACCCTGAAAAGGTGAACACCCAGCTTCTCACCTGATGGTCAGTGATGACCTGGCTTCACTGCCGTCCTCGGATTTGGGGTTGATGGAAAATGAACCCACGTGGGGAATTTGAGTCACTTCTAAAGGAAGTGTTTGTTGGCTGTGTGGCTGAATATACCAGGCATCCATCTATGACTGCTGTAGTTTCTGAGCATTGCATTTTCAGCAGGTGAAAAGGTTTGGAACCCTATGTCCTGCCTCAGTAAAATATGAATGGTATACCAGCCTAGGAGTGGAGGAAACTGAAGCCAGAGAGGTTCTTTGCTTCTGATCATCTTGATAAAGAAGTCATGCTAAAATAGGACGTGGGAGGGTATTTTTTTCTTTCTATTGCTGTATAATAGTCTATGGTATGAACAAAACAGGAAATCTGTATCTATTGTATTGGACCAGAGAAAACATAAAACACATGCTTAGGCTCTCAACTGCTTCTGCTAGATACATCAGGTTAGTGAGAATAACCCACACACTTACACTTACGGTAGATTTTAATTACAAGGGTGAAAACAAGGTTTGCTGATCAAAGCAGGAGCCTTGAAATTGGACAAGAACTCTCACTTGGTTCCATGCTGCTGAAGAATAGCTGGGTACTGAATACATGCTCCATATGGCTGAAAACAGACTATGGTGTGCTCTAGAGAAGGAAGAGAACTCAAAAAGCACTGTGCTAGTGAAAAGCTTAAGCACGCCATTCATGAAAGACACTTGTGTGGCCAATAAACAGACGAGGAGCTGCTCAGTCGTGATAATAATCAGAGAGATGCCAGTCAAAACTACAAAGATTCTTGGGTTCAAGGGGTCCCCAACCTAAGGAGAACATACGAGTGTGACTTTGGAAGGGCAGAGCAAGGCTGAGTCCAATGGTGAGCCTGGAAATTGTCAGGAATCAGTTGAGGAAACTGACGTATCTTACCACCCATGGAGCAGGACGAGGTGGCAGGAAGAGGTGCCACAGACACCGTGAACTAAGGGAGTAAGATCTTAGTCACAAGTAACATTTTCTGCATGCAGCCGTGAATACCTCTCAGCTTAGTCCTCCGGCCTCACCGTCTTCCAGAGCTGGCCCTCATGTGGTTGGCTGTCAGTAAACATGGACATCAATTCCGTGGATTGCAAGAAGTCCAAAATCTGCTGAGATTCCCAGGAGGCTCATCCCCTGGACACTTCTGCCCTGAAGCTCGCTGAACCTGCTTTAGTTCAACTTTGTGCCTGCTGTCCCTTGCTTCAGACCACATCAACCTGGATGCAAAAGCTAGTCACATGTGCCAGAAGAGTGAACATCCCTGTGTGCGGTCCCAGTCACTTCAGTGACTGAGGCCCCTCTCACCACTCACTTCTGTTTTCCCCTTTGGGGTTTTCTCAACTTCAGCATTCTTCAAGGGCAACAGGCAAACTCCTCCCACTCCCTAACAATTTCTGGCAAATAAACCCTAGGCTTGCTTTGTCTCCACCGTGGCTATGATGCAAACCACCCTGTATACACAGAACAAATGGACTTCAGTTTCAAATCAGGACTGTCCCGGGTTATACAGGACATGTTGGTCACTGAAACAACCAAGGACCTTATATATGGGGAGGCTAGCTTCTGCCTTGGTTTTTTTTCTCCTCTTTCCTTCTAGTTTTAAACAAAAGAATGAAGGTTGCCTCAAGCTGGATGTGGAGAAAGGGGAAAGGGGCAGGAAGCTTGCAGGTGGAGTCCTTCTGGGGAATGGAGTATGTCTTCAGCTGGAGGACTCTGGGAGAGCTGAAGCTTTGACATGCCAAAGCTTCTCTTCAAGTTCACATTTTTAAGCCTCCAAGTTCTTTTAGATAAGGATGGACCTGGTTACATTTCAGGTTAACTGAACTACAGAGGGAGACAGATAGTGAGTTTTCCTTTATGACCATTGGTTGTTAGAGCAAACTAGAACAAGGGGCAGGGGAAGACTATGCCACACTCTGGGAGACAGAGAAAAGGAAGAATAAGCCTCTTTAAAGTCTTCTTGGGTTAGCCAGAAAGCTACGTGCTAACTACACACAAGAAAGAGTTAAAGAACAAGCGGATCAGATAGCCTTGTTCTCTGCAGCAGTGTGGTGCCAGGCAGAAGTTCTGAGTGCAGGTTAGCGTGGCTGTCAATGCTTCATCAAGCCTCACCAAGTCGGTGCTGTGGGTAAATGGTGATGAGGACTTTCAGGAGGAAGGTGGGCGATGCCACAGAGCTGGTATGTTCTGAACGGTAACCAAGGGATGTGTTTGTGACTGTGGATTGTACCGACTCAAGACGAACTTGGGTCCATCCACCACAGAGGCATACTGTGGGTGCTAAATAATTTCCCTAAAGTATGGGTGATTCATACTCATAGTGGGCTCATATATCCCTGCTGCCTCAACTTTCTTGTCCACGTAACAGTTCTTAGAAATACCTCCTTGTCACTGAGCCACTTCATTACCATCAGCCTCAGTGGTGGGGATTGGACTGAACTTCTAAAACACAGGGTTTGCTAATATTCAGATCTGGTTAGCCATCCAATGAGATGATTCTCAGTAAAGGCCACTTGGTTATGGTTTCCCCCATGTAGGAGTATATGGGGAAGTCCGAGAGCCCTCCATAGGCTGGGAAACTGTGGACAGGAGAAAATATGGACAGGAGACTCTGGCATTACTGAGCAGAAGGTAATGATTCGACCCAGCCACCCTTAACTCCCCCGCCCCGAAAAAAAAAAGATCCTTGAGCACTGAGTCTCTATGGCATGTCTCTGATGGACCACTTTGCACAAGTATCAGATGTCATTTCTGAAAGAATTAAGTGTGTTCTGTGTGACTCTGCTGGGTGAGTTCTCTTGGAAGCTTCTGCCAGGCCTCCCAATACCCAGGCCCCCTCTGAAGGGGTGGCAGTTACAGAATTCTTCAATGTGTTTCATTCTCAACTATGAGTCAACAGACATCGATGCCATGATGTTGCTTCCTGCCTTTCTTCAGAGTGTATCTTTAGCTTTTGGAGTCCCCCTGGTCAGTCAGTGATCCTGGCATTTGGAGAGATGCTTGACAGACTGGTCCATCAGTCTGACTTATCTCAGTTGGTCTGCAAATCGCTAGGTGCAGGCCCTGGGCATTTTTGCTCCTCTACATCCTCACTTTGTATGACTTCAAAAGAGCCACTTATGTTTTGCTGAGCCTTAGTGTTCTCATAAAAAATGTGTAGTATTGTTGACTCCTATACACACCTGCTTCGCGGCATTTTGGGAGGTTCAAACTAAAGATGGATAAACAAGCATTGCCAGCTCTAAAAGCAAGCTATCAATTAAAGCTACTGCAAGCCTGCATATCCCCACTCTGGCTTGGATAGGTAAATATCTGGTCCATTTCTGTTGGGTGGGTGCAAAATGGGATGCAAGCTTATATGTTGAAGCGCTGTGACCAATGTGATGGTGTCAGGGGTGGGGCCTGGGGGTCATAAGGTCACAAAGGATCAATGACTCATAAGAGAGGCCCCAGACAGTTGCCTCCTCCACCTGCCATGTGAGAGCAGCAGAAGGCCTCTTGCTATGAAACAGACATGGAATCTACCTTGATCCTCAGACCCCAGAGTTGAGAAATAAGTATCTTTAACTTGCTACCCTATTTATGGCTTGGGGTTAGAGCAGCCTGGATGAACTAAGGCAGTTTCTGCAAGTCTGTGGCACCTGGCAGATCTGGATGTGGAAGGGAAAAATAGTCCCTTAGCCATCAGTCCTTCATGTGGGAAGGTGTGGACACACGAAAGCCAGTCAACATCCGGCAAAGGGGTTTCAGTTGCTTCCATCCACGTGCTTCTCAGCGGACTGCAGCCTTCTTAACTTCCAGTCCTTGACCGTAGGTGGTGCTTCCAGAGCCTGCTGAACTCCTTGAAGCCATTTTCTCCTGACCTCCACTCATCAGCCTCTTGTCAACCACCACCAAGAGGAAGGCGAAGGCCTTAATTGATCAGGCCCGGCAGCAGCCTTGAGAAGCTGATTCGGGTATTGACTGCAGAGGAGCCTGCCTCCATTGCTAGGAGCGGCTGAACATCAAAACTATTAACCTCTGGCCTTAGCAGCTGGAGAGACAGCCCAGCAGCAGTAATTAGGAAGTCAATCGGAATCGCCTGTCTCACTTACACTGGCATGTCAATCAATAGCAGCGGTGACAGGTTCATTAGGCCCAGGCCATGCAAGCCCAGACTGTAACAACCTCATAAAATACACCAATGACTCAGGGCAGAGAGAAATCCGCCTGAAGGACTAGAGTGGATGACAATATGTATTGATTAGGGCTCCAGCAATTTATGAAGTGCTACTTGTTGGCCGGCCTTTCTGACTCAGTGCTAAATTTTCCCAAGTAGTTGCAAGATGAAACCAAATATTACCCTTAAAAAAATGAGAGAAAGTAAGCTGTTTGTTGGCAGGCTTTTTAAAAAAAATGTTAGTTACTCCTAGCAAATAATCTCCTGGGGTAAAACTTCAGTGGTTACTCAAGGCTGTATACGTTTACATACCTTTGTGTCTGTGCCCATCAGACTTTGAAGGACAACAGTCATCTGGAGAGGAAACACAAGGATAGGTATGTGATGATGGAGACTCTGCCTTTGGAGAGACAGAGTGATTTAGGTATTCATTTCTTCCTGGCATTCTTAATGGCTCATCTGGCTTGTACCAGGGGGACAGCTGACACCTGGGTTTTCACAGCTAATTTAAGAGCTCAGTAGAAGGATCGGGGAAAGGTGGCCACATAGATACCTTTCAGCTTCTGCCCGGTCCTCATGGATGACATCCTCATGGATGGCTTTATTTGCTAGAGATCTTGCCTGCCTCTAATCACACTGAGGAACAGGGCAGTCATCCAAAAGCCTCCTTCAGGGCCGTGTCCTTGAAAACAGAACAAGGACAGGTGACATGTTTGTGACTTAACTGGATTTACATACTGCCTTCCCCATTAACCATGGGAAACAGCCAGGGGAGTAAGAAATGGTGAACGACCCTAGGGCTCAAGGGCCCGGTGCTTCTAAATGTAAGAATTCATTAGCAGGTGGAGGCTTGAAGTTGGTTTGAATTTAATAAGACTCCCCAAACTAACATCCCTGACACCAATCCCCATTTGGATTAGCCTTGGAAGGGATGGCCCTGCCAGAAGAAGCATGCACACTAAAACAGACAGATAGTGGTCAAAGGCAGGTCAGAAGGGCTGAATCCACTCCCTGCTATATGGCAAATGAGCTGTCACCCTGAGAAAGACTCCTGCCTCCTTCATTTTAGCTTCTTCATCTATAAAATGGGGTAAAAGTGTCGCTGTTCCTATCCAATGTGATGACTGAATTACTGATAAAATAATGGAATATAAGCTTTTATAATTTTGCGAAATATTGTGTTTGCACAAAAGTAGAGGCTTCAGGAGACCGTCAACTGAGCTTATCCCATCTCCCAGGGGTGCAGGGAACTTCCACAAGATTTTGTGGAAGTTGGGACTTTCCCAGTGTCTAATGGACATGTCCAGATTGATCAACTGATCGCTGAACTTTGCAAGGTGTCTCAGATGACCTCTAGTTTTCCCTCCTGTGGCTTCTGTTTTAGGAACCCAGGAACAGAGCAAAGTGTGTCCTCAGCCGTGTTCCAAAATACTTGATTTCCCTCACATCTATTTGCTTTGTAAGGTGAGGATGACGTGTTAATGTTACAGTGCACACGTGGAGGTCAGAGAACACCTTGCCAGAGCCGGTTGGTCCTCTCCTTCCACCACATAGTCCTGGGGATTGAACTCAGGTCGTGGAACTTGGCAGTAAGTGCCTTTACCTGCTGAGCCATCTCCCTAGCCCAAAGTACACATCTTCAAGTGAAGGCGATCCCTCCAGCAGCACCCAGTGCTTTAGCATCCGCTCATCGTCCAAGCTCACCCTCGGCTGTGCTATTTAAGGTGAGCACTTGCCTTCTTTTCCCAGGGCACCCTTTCCTGAGTCCCACACCAGGATGGGCTTTTGCAATCTGCAAACATTCAAAGCAACAAAAGACCGTTTTCTCCAGAAGACGAGCAGCTGCAATGTGCATGAAAAGCCTATTTTCAACTTAGCAAGCTTTCTGCACGCACCCTTGACTTCATGTGTGTGGATGGTATGCAATATCAGTTTAGGGAAAGGTCAACAGGAACCAATGTCTCCACCCCCCAAAACATACTATGAGAGTAGCAAGGAAGTCCAACTTCATGTTCAAAAGAGACTCATTCTGATCTCTGCCCCCAACTCTATAACCATGTCTGGATGACCTCAGTTTGGACTGAGAAATACCTTCATTTTTTAAATCCTATGAAGCCTCAAAAATTGTCAAACCATAAAAACTGTACAAATGTTAGGTCAAGGACTGACATTTAAATGACTGTGCTATTTGTAGCTCAGTGTTGAAACAACAACATTTTAAGCAGAATGTTTTGTGATCACCTCATCAATATATGTATTCCAGTTTGCATCACTAACCTGGGAAGCAGGCAAACTTGGTAGAATGAACCAGTTATGTATAAGAGAAGAGAGCAAAAGTGGAGGGGCTATTTTTTTTACATTTCTTAATGGTTATGTTATACAAGCCCTGGCTTCCTTGTTGCTTACAATGGTATTGTGTGCCCTGTGGCTCGGGTCTCATGTGGCAGTTAAGATGGGCCGCATCTTGGGGGACGCCCCTTTCTCTCGCTGCAGCTCAATTCTCAGTTATTGGGGCCATGTGTTCCTGCCAGCTTATTCCAAAACAGAGTTGACTATCCACGAGGTGCCGGAGGTGTATGCTTTGGAGAACTTGGGAGATAAAGGTTACGGAGGCTTCCTCTTCCTGGCACCATGATCGTCCCTACTTGGTAATTCTTGCCGTGAACACTGGCAGTGGCAGAGGAGTGTGTGTGGGGCCGCCAGCTGGCCGCACACCCTGCACGAGACACACTTTAAGCTCCGAGAAAGAGCAACCAGCCAATTACCATTCTTGCACCTGTACCTGTTGCAGCCATTTTTATCATTTTGCTATGCTTCATTGACCAGTGGATTTTTTTTCCAGCTTCGCACTTTTTTTATTACTATTATTTTTATCTTCGTCATTACCCCAGTGCCTCTGATGGCATTTAGATGTGAACAGCCTATGAACCTTCGAGCCCGATTGTGCCATGACAAAAATATTGTCGTTTACATTCTGTGCCAAAGTATTATATAAAAACACATCAACGAAAAGGAAATTCAGGAAGCTGGGAGTAAAGATATATAGTCAGCAAAGTATATAACTTCTGGCATATTACTGCTTAATCCTAACGTAATTATTCTCATCCTTTTATTTGATTAACTTCTAATGGTTCCTCTTGGTGTTAAAGGTCCCACTCTGATCATTTGATTTTAGTGTCTGCTATAATTACCGATAATGTTCTTTGCAAGACAATTTAATGATAACCGCATAATGGCCTATATGAAGAAAGCTGCAGGGTTTCAAAGCTTTTGAGTAATATAAAATACATTAGACTAACACAAGCTATCAACATGACAGCGAATGTTTGATTTACACTCAGGACTATGTTATAGCGTCGTGGAATTTTTTTTCTTTTTCTTTTTCTTTTTTTTTCTTTCTGCAGCCATTTACAATAAATGACAGAACAGTTGGACAATCTGCAACTTGCTGATTGCAGAAGAGAAAAAAAATGTATTGTGAAATTTGGAATGGTACAGTGTCAGCCAGGAGATCTCTGGGAAATCAATGTCCTTGGGGGGTAGAGTTGGGACAAGAACCATAGCCTGATTTTTGATTTCCTGGAGATGGATGCCAAATAGCCTTCCCTACCAAATAGGTGGCTCAGCTAAAAATCAACAGACTGGTTCTTTTAGCTCGTCTTGCATCTCAGATTCCAGCAGTTCAGATCTTCCACGCTAACCCTGCATCTTGGGTTAATTTTTAGCTGCAGGTTCCTCCCTGAGTAGCCCACCTTAATCACACAACTACTTTTAGGATCAAAAGGATAAGATTTTGTTCTCACTTACTTAATCTCACCTCCCAAAACAGGCAAGTGAGTGAGCAAACAGAAAACAATCAACAGTTTGGTCCAAACCCTGATGGCCAACAGAGCGGACCCTCCCTTCTTGCTGTCCCGTGGCCAACTCTGTCCCTCACCTCCATAGGCATTCCACACTTAGGAGCCTGGCACACATGACTTTTTCACTGGAAATAAAGCGATCACTCACTACTCGGGCCAAATGCAGTATAATTGATGGTGTGAGTAGATGGAGAAAATTTCCTGTCAGAAAAAAAGGTTAACTGCGGACATATTACACCCAGGGTCTCTGATTCCGGGATAATGGCATTTGGACAAAAGTAGGTCCCCATCCTTTTCATAGCGCTTTATGCCTCATTAGTATTACTGCAAGTCTCAGGACCTGCCTGCTCGGGCACTTAATCAAAAGCAATGGGTTGAAAATCATGTTCCAGCTCTCCTCATATTTGATTCATTCCTTCTAGATAGGAAGAAGTAAAAAAAAAAAAACACATTACTAGCATCAAAACAGCACATGCATTATGCGCTAAGCAGTTGAGAATGCTATCATTGGACTTTATCCCTTTGGGTACTTGGCTGGACAGGCACTTTCCTATTCATTCATTCCGTGGGCTGCGGTGGCCATATTTCATTTTTTCCCTCCCCTCTGACAGACAATCCGTTAGTTTTCCAGAGATCTCTCTTTTAAAGACACATTCATGTCACTTATTTTAATTGTAGGCTTCAGGCAGCAAAGCCTAGAATCTCTCTCTCTCTCTCTCTCTCTCTCTCAACTGGAAACCCACTCCTTGGATGTAGCTCCTTCGAGAGTGGAATCTAATAATAGAAGAGGCACATTTCTTGGGGGAAGAATTAATTTATACACTTAATTACTCGGGATCCACTTCAAGCTCTCTGCCTTAACGCTCTCTTTTTCTTTTGGAGCGTTTTTAACTAAACACTGAGTGCTCTGACAGCCCCTGAGGAGAGCCTGCCTCATTTAGTTGGAGAGGCCTGGCTCCTTCCTACCTCAGCCCTCACGGCCCGTTTCTGTACCCTCTAGGAGGAGCTGGGGCCTCAGCCGAGGATCTGAGGACCCCGTGCCTCTTACTATTGATTGGGATGGGGTGAAAGGGGCCCCGGCTCAATGAACCATTGTCTGTCACTCCTGTGCTCTCTGCCGTTTCCCAGTGGATTTTCAACTGGATGCTCAGTCCCAGGATAACTCTGGAAAATGAAATCATTTCTTCTATCTGTTAAAATGGGGGCAATGGCCAGGTCCCTGCTTGTTCAGCAGGTCTTAGTCTAAGGAAAAGGCATTTTCTATGTGAGGGAATTTGTCTCGCATCTTGTTCAGAGAGTCAAGAAAGGGCATAGTCAACTTCGAACTGCAGCGTGGGAAAGGCTTGCCTGCTCTGGATTGAGACAGGAGTTATTGCTTGCTTCCAAAACCAACAGACAAATAGAATGAACAATGGGGCACAACGGAGCCAGGTCACAGTCAGCCAGAGTCAGTTGCTCCTGACAGCCCAGGGGTTAATTCTAGAGGCTGAGAAACTAAGACAGCAGGGTTGCTGGAGTGAGCCTGGCTGTGTGCAGTGAAGGCAGAGCATGTGTCTATCTCTGGGAGTGCACGAGGGCTAAAAATGTGGGGAGACCATCCAGTTCCAAGTGGGGACCAGTCAGTCTCCCCAACATCCCTCCAATGTGTCAGCATTTGGGGATTTATCCACTGTTTGTAGATCAGCCATATTAAATGCACAGGGGATCTGAGAATGGCAAAATGGAACATGACATTAACATCACACTGAGATTAATTTAGATTCAATCTGCTGCCTTCATGGAATATTTCTTTTAAATTATGGTATCAAGTTGGAAATGTCTTCTTAGGATCATATATCCCATTACAAAGCAATATAAATTCTATATGTTAACATGATAATTATTTTTAAACCTCGTGAAAATCTAGAAGAAAACTAAATCAACCATTTATCAAGTCTCAGGGAAGAGGACTGTAAATAATTTTGCTATGCTTGGAAGCAACATAGAAACTGTCAGAGGAAGAAGAGGCAGATTTGGTTATATAAAACAAAAAACACATTTTAAAAGAAAAGTACTAAAGCCCCTATGACAAAGGGTTAATCTCTTCATTACTTACAATTATAATGTTAATTGACAAGAAGGTATGAAGTTTCCACAAACTACAAATGTTTGTATATTTAGATATATATTTTACTCCAAGTATGTATATGTATTTCATGGAATAGAAAATGTAATCAGTAAACAAAAGAGAAATGTTCAACTTCATTAGAAATCAAAAAAGTGTAACTTTAACCTCATTTATTTTCTCAAGCACCAACAATTAGCTGAAATCTTTCAGTGTATTCTATTTTATCTTTTTTTCTACTTGATTTAGCTTAACAACCTGTCAAATGCTCTAACATCAGGTTAATGTTCTTAGAACACACAGTATTTCATTCCTGGAGTGAATTACGCAGAATTTAAAATTAATTTTTTAAAAGTCATCATTTTGTGCATTAAAGTGTGTGTGTGTGTGTGTGTGTGTGTGTGTGTGTGTGTGTGTGTGTGTGTGACAGTAGCCTAGTGGGCTTGAAACTCACTATTTTAGATCAGGTTGGCCTTGAACTTGTGTTAGTACCCTTGGTGCTTCCCCAGTGCTGAAATTACATGATGTCTCACTATGTCTCGATAAATAACTATTCTAAAATATTTTTGTTTGGGGGGTGGGGGATCTGGAGAGATAGCAGAATGGTTATGGGTTCTTGCTATATAATCATGAGGACTTTAGGTCCCAGCACCCATTTTAGAGGCCAGATACCCCAGAAATACTCCAGCTCCAGATCTGACACCTCCTTCTAGCCTCCATCTGCGCACACATGCACATACATACATGCAGACACATAAATGTAAAAAAAATAAATCTTGAAATTTTTTTTCATTCTGGTATCTCAAACTGTTTCTGTTGCATATCCCTGTTGGTCTTGTAAGTAGATACAACCTTTCAGAAAGACATAAAAATATTTATACTTTTGCCCCGGGAACCCCACTTCTGGGACTCTGTCCTTAAAAGCTATCCCAGAAGATGACAAAGCTAATCTGGGAAGTTCTTTATTGCAGCATGGCTTATGATGACAAAAATCGAAACCAAGCCAGCCCCACAGGAGGTGCCTGTATCTCGTCCACTCCTTGAGTACTCGCCGATCTCGCAAAGGTCACCATGTGGGAAAGGCTCCTTTTACTATTATAGGAAAAGCTAGTTCATAAAATTGAGGGTCCTCTAGGATTTCCCTTACGTACAAAACAAGCACATGTGCAAAAGGACAGAAACGCATCAAAATGATGGCAGCCGTGGAGACAACTACACTCCCAAAGGGGATGAAAAGCCAAGGCCAACAACCCTCCTGGCACCGGGCAAAGAGACACCTTGTGTGTGGTGGTGCTCTTTTGTCAGTCGGGGGCAGAGCAGTTGATAGTCCTTTGTTCATCCTAGCTGGATGCCTGGCTTGGTGGCCAAAGCTGTCTTGTGCCTAGGATTCATGAAAATCAAATCCCCATGCAGGAGGAGGACAGAGAGACCTGTGGGCCACCATGCCACCCACCGACCTGCCCTCCAGTGCACGGGGCAGGTGGGCCGTAGACATCTGCTTGTTGCCACACAGTGCAGCGCAAATGGAGAATGCCAGCCAGGGGCCTACCAGCCATGTGCCCAGCCCGCAGCAAAAACCACCACAGTGTGGGAGTCTGTGGTGGTCAGATGAGAGGGAAAGAGAAGTGGAACAGCTTGAAGAGATAGGACTGGAGAGTCCAGAGTAGAGAGTTAGCCTGATGTGAGTGGCCAGCCCCGCCACCTTGGGCTATAGATAAGTCCCAGCCAGAGCTGTGTCTGGGTTCATGGCTTTGCAGGGCAGGGTTGGTACGATGTCCTTGGCTCATATTTCCACTAGAGAAGATGGAGACTTCCGGTCAGGGACCACATGGATGTCCAGTGGCTGTGCATAGCTGGCCCCACCCCTCACTGGTCGTGGCACTCTGGAGAGCCAGTGCCACCTCTTATTACTGGCAGCACTCGGGAGAGCAGGCCCTGTGTCATGCCCAGGCAGCAGAGTAGAGTTTGCTCTTGTGGCAGGGGTATGGGGTGATCTGACCTGAGTGTGGGAGAGTTAACCTTGCCACTTGTCTGCCATTGGTTGTCATGGGCATGGAGGTGATAACCCCATACATACACACACATACAACACCACCTCCTGTCATGAGCTCAGGAGAGCTAGCCCTGCCCCTCACCAGCTTCAGAACTCAGGAAAGTAGGCCCTGCACCTCACTTGGATAGCACAGGTAAGCTGACCTTGATGGTGGGAACATAGGTGTGCCAACAGTGAGGTTAAGAGCACGGGAGAGTTGGCCTCACCATTTGTCTGCCAGGAGATGGCCTGTGGGGTGGGAAGATGCCCTCCACCCCCTCGCTCCTCGCCAGCTTTAGCACTCGGGAGAACGGGCCCTACACCTTGCCTGAGTAACAAAGTAGGGCTGGCCCTGGTAGAGGAGAGGCGGGCAAGCCAGCCCGGGGGGTGAGAGTGCAGGTTCGAAAGGGCTAGCCCTGCCACTCTGCTGGTGTGAGGGGTGCCGGTGCAGGGGTAATGTCCTCCCCCATTTTCTCACCACCTCCAGCAGTAGGAAGAACTGGCCCTGAGGTCATGGAGATCACTGGCTATAGCACTGGGGAGAGCGTGCCCTGCAACTCACCCAAGTAACACGGTGAAGCTGGCCCGGATGGCATGAGTGGGCCAGCCCCCAGAGTATGAGAGTGTGAGAGCTGGCCCAGCCCCCCACAGGCTGCAGCACGTGGGAGAGGGGGCCGCTGTACCTTGACTGCGCAACACAGGGGAGCTGGCTCCGAGGGCATGAGGGCAGGAAAGTTGACCCTGCCTCCTCCAGACGGTGGCATTGGGTGGCCTAGCAGGAGTAGTGCTGGTGAGCTCACCCTGGCAGTGGAGATAAGGGAGAGCTGGCAGGCTGACCAGCTCAGCTACCACCCAGGCTCTGAGCTGGTCCACCCCAAAATATATATCATCTGTGAATGGTTGGGATGTGTGAAGGGGCTGTCCTGCTGATCCAGGGCTGAGAGATCTCCAAGACACAGGGCAACAATAGGATAACCAGGAGGAGTCTTAGTGAGGATACGGTATTGATGGTGTCGCAGAAGCCAGGTTGATGACTCATTGCAAAGGACGTTTGCAAGTGAAGATGTGTGGACAGAGGGATAGACTGTGACATACAGCTTCCATGATGAGATGTTTTCTATGCTTTGGGGGTTTTTGTTGTTGCTGCTGCTGCTACTGTTTATTTGTGTGTGTTTTATTTTTGGGGGAAGCTGCAAGAATGAAGGGCAGATATGAGGAGATGAGGAGGACTAGAATGTATGATGTGAAACTCATAGGACATCAATAAAAAGTTAAAACACACACACACACACACACATCAACAGTAACCAAGGCCAAAGGGAAATGAAGCCAACTGACCACACCAAGTTTTAGGGAAGTATGTGAGCATTTGGACATCCCACATGTTAACAGGCAATTCTTACCAGGCCAAACATGCCATATGAGCCAGCAATCCCTCTTCTAAATATTTACCAAGAGAAATAAAATCATATTATTATCAAAGCATGAATGAGAACACTATGGTAGCTTTAATATTCACAAGTGTCCCACAAAAAAACATCAACTCAAATGTTTGTCAACTGGCAAATGAGCAACAAATTTCAACACATCCACACAGTGAGCTAAATATTCAGCAGTAACGAAAGCGAGCTACGGATGCACATAACACATTAATTCCAGACACAGTGTCACTAAGTGGAAGAAGTGAAACTTTATTATGAATCACAATATTATACTCATATGACCTCCTGGAAAAAGCAAAATTATGGGCAGAGGACAGATTGGTGGTTTTCAGGCACTTCCCATGGAGGAAGAGACTGGCTGTCAAGGAGTACAAGGGAAGCTTTTGACTGTGTGCATGGCTGCGATATCTTGCTACATGACCCAGGCCTTTGTCAAAATTTGTAGAGTTGTATTCCCCACAAATGATGATTTTTTTTTCTGCATGTCTCAACTAACATAGTCCTTGGTCTCCCAAGACATATCCATAGTCTTGACAAAGCACTAAGATTGCAGATAGTTTTTCTCTTTCCCCCATCTCTCAAATTCTCTGGCATAACTTTGAAAAAGAAAAATGTATCTTTATGTTCATTATTGTCTCTAGAAAGGGTCAAAATAATATGAATAGACATTTGGCTGTACCCTTATTCAAAGATGCACCAATAAGGAACAGTGTGGAAATTATTTATAAACTTTGAAACTCCCTGAGCCAGGAGACTGTCCCTAACTGGCCCAGACATCTTAAAGAAGTGCTACTTTTTAACCTGCCTTGACTTCAGCTCTTAAAAAAAGAACAAACAGTTCTTTTTAAATATATGTTTAGTTTAGAAAAAAAAGTTTTTGAAGTAGAATTTGTTGCAAGAATGCAAGGTTGGCTCAAAACAAAGCCTATTGATGTAAAATACCATATTAACAGAATAAGAAACATGACACGTGTGAGCATCTCAATAGGTTCAGAAAATGTGCTTAAGAAAAACCCAACATCCTCTCATGATAACCTCCAACAACTAAAAATAGACACAAATGTCTTAACCTGAGAAAGGACATCTGCTAGGAACTCACCCTGAGCATCACACTTCCTGGTGAGAGGCTGAAGACATTCATTAAGATCAGGAATAGATTAAAATGTCGGGTCTTTTCAATTCTATTCAATGCTATTAGATAATTGAGTAAGGAAAAAGAAAATAAAACCCATCAAATTAGAAAGAATTGAAACCACATAGGATGTGATCTTCCATATATATAAAATCTTGAAGAATCTAAAAACAAAAGCTCTGAAAACTAAGAAATAATTTAAACAAATTTGAGGAAAACAAAAATCAATAGACAAATGTCAACTGTGTTTCTAAGCATGAGCAACGAATACTCCAAAATTATATTAGAAAGGGAGTTACATTTACAATAGTATCAGAAAAAAATAGAATATTTAGGGAAATCTTTAACAACAACAACAAAATCACCCTACCCAAGCTGTGGGAATGAAGGCTGCAGTGTTAGCGTAAGGATATACATACAACCATGAAATGGAGCCGATGATCCAGAAATAAAGTCCTTCGTTCACGGCCAATTGGTTTTCAATAAGGGCAAAAAGACAATTCAGTGAGAAAGCCCATGTGTTTTCAACAAATGATGCTGGGACAACAAGGATTTCCACGTGCAAAAAACCAAGTTGGATCCCTTTCTGCAAATCATGTGCAGAACTTAACTCAAAGTAGATCATAGGCTCGGAGAAGGTCTAGGCATAGCTCTCCAAGAGCTCCGGTTGCGTAATCGTATCTTAAATGTAACCTTTAACAAAAGGAAAAAGAGGAAGTCAGACTTCACTGAAATTAAAAGCTTTTGCGCAGCAAAGGGAAGTGTCCATCTGGAAAATGAAAAGACAATGTCCGGAGTTGAGAGGGAACATCTCCAGATTATGTGTCTGAGAACAAATTTGGCTTCACAGCATAAAAGTTCTAATAGCTCAACAATAAGAATGTAAACTATCCAATTTAAAAATAAGCAACCTAAGGTTGATCTCTGGCTTCTATATGCACATAGATGGGGACATGCACATGCACACACACACACAGACCCCTCAGATTGCATTACACAGACAGAGACACCCCTCAGATTGCATCACACATGCACATGCATGTGTGCACGCATGTGCACAACCCCCCCCCAGATTGTGTGACTGAATTAATTTGAAATATCTGGAACAAAAACAAGGAAATCATGAAATTTGCAGGCAAATGGATGGTAACCCAGAAGCAGAAAGACAGGCATGGTATACACTCACTTACAAGTGGATATTGGCCATATAATATAGGATGAACATACTAAAATCTGTAGTCCTAAAGAAACTAAACAACAAGGAAGACCCGAGGGAAGAGGCTTAACCCTCATTCAGAAGAACTAACAGGATGGACATCATAACTAGAAGAAGACAGGGAATGGGACAGGAGCCTACCACAGAGGACCTCTGAAAGACTCTACCCAGCACAGTATCAGCCGATGCTGAGACTCATAACCAAACTTTGGACAAAATGCAGAGAACCTCATGAAAGAAGGGGGAGATAAAGACCTGGAGGGGACAGGAGCTCCACAAGGAGAGCAACAGAACCAAAATATCTGGGCCCAGGAAGACCTGCAAAGACTGATGCACCAACCAAGGACCATGCATGGAGAAGTCCCAGACCCCCTGCTCAGATGTAGCCCATAGGCAGTTCAGTCTCCATGGGGGTGCCCTAGAAAGGGAAGCAGGGGCTGTCTCTGAAATGAACTGGGTTGCCTTCTCTTTGATTACCTAAAGTGAGGTGGCTTTAGTAGCCCACAGAGAAAGAGGATCCATACAGTCCTGTTGAGACCTGATAGACTAGGATCAGATAGTAGGGGATGAGGACCTCCCCTATCAGTGGACCAGTAGAGGGACTTATGGGAGAAGAGGGAGCGAGGGTGGGACTGGGAGGAGATGAGGGAGGGGGCTACAGCTGGGATATAAAGTGAATAAATTGTATTTAATAATAATAAATTAATGAACTAAAAATATCTAGGACAACTACTTCTATAGGCAGAAAGTACATAAGTGGTTGTGTGGGGCTGAGGAGAGTGTGGGATGAGAAATGAGTCTCAGGAGCAATGAAAATGCTCTGGAGTTAGACAGAGGTCATGTCTGTATGACTCTGAGGCAATACCAAACACCAGTTTATTACACTCTTGAAATGAGTGAGCTTTATGATGCTTGAACTACTAGCATCTCAATTATAAATGAAAATGAAAGGCTGGAGAGAGACGCTGGGACAGTTTGGGGTCAAATGTATGTAAACACCAGCCAGTCTGTGTCAGCACCACAGAGGGTTTCCTGGTCGTTCGACTGCCTGAAAGCCATGGGCTGTCAAGAAGTGTGACTTGTTCTAGCCACATCTGGTTGCCTAGCCTAGCTCTGGTAACCTCACTATCAATGCCCACACTGCAAACATTTGGGTATATGTTTCTTTCATAGATTATAGGGACTTTAGGTCGAGGACTAAAGGACCATTCTCGAGGTATCAGCATACATGGAAGGAGGAAGGTGTCTAGGTGCTAAAAGCTTAACAAATTAACAAAGTTTGATTTCATTCATTCTCAGTGCATCAACCTGCATACCTCCTTCTCAGGATGAGCTGCTCCTTGATGTGTTTCTGGTGTCCTGAGGGTCCTGGTGTCGCTGCAGGAGGCTTGAGTTTGAGTCACTGTGTCCTCTGTGGCTCAGTGCTTCCCCACTTTGAATGACTTCATCCCTCTTCACAGTGAATGTGTTTGTACATGAGGACGTGAAAACTCATTTATATTTAACTTCTGCTTTGAGTCATGTTTGAACAGTTGGTGAAACGATGGACTTTGAGAATGTTTGATTAAAATTTAAGCTTTATTTTTGAAGTTCTCTCTCTGCCATTCTCTGTCTCTTTCCTCTCTCCAGTTTGCAATAATTTTGTAAGCTTTTGCGAAGCACTGAGGCCCAGAGCCCTGTGGCCCCAGGCAGCATAGTGGACAGGAACTGTGTAGAGAGTCATGTGGGGAAGCAAAAACCTCCTCCTAGCCCTCAAAAGCTCCCTCGAAGGGGGCTTACCCCATGCACCCATGTTTTGAATCCAAAGCACCCTCCCTCAGCCCACTCACCAGCATCTCCCAGGGAATCCTCTGTTGCCACTTCTGGGGTCCAGAGTTTCCCAGCAGGGTGCAGAAGTGAGGCACACAGGTGTTGACAAAGATGAGGAGAGATCGATGAACATGGATGCGGATTCATTCCCTGCTGGGGAACTAATCAGTTGGTTTTCACAAGTGTTTTATTCCCCCGTCATATCAGCTGCAAATACCTGCTGCAGTGCTCAGGATCAGAGACACACAGGACCAATTGATTATATTACTTGGTTTGCTTTGGGAAGAGAAATGGAAAAGACCTTTGTCCCCTCCTGTGTGTATGTGTATATATATATATATTAAGGCTGAAGCAAAAACAAGTGAAATAACAACTGTTGTGGATCCTGACAGAACAGGCAGCGTGCCTCTGGATTCAGATAAGACTTCCGAGAAATTGAATGACTGTATCTGCCCTTCTTGGTCTGCAGCCACTCCCCCACCCCCGGCTCCGCCATTATTAAGCATATCTCAAACCCCGAGATTACAAGAGGTGGGAGGTGAGCCCCTGCCCAAGGTGAAAGCTTTTGTTAGACCAGAAAGGCAAACCAGCTTCGTGCGGGCTAGCATCAGAACAGGAGTCCCTAAGACGACTCCCAGAAGTGTAATAAAGAAGTCCCGTGGGTAAGAGACTGGCCATGTGGCAGAAATGACCTATCTACAGATGTGGGCATGTGTTAGCTTAGATTCAGGTCCTGATGGGAACTTCCTCAGGCCCTTAATGAAAAGGTATCAAACTGTTTCTAAAGTCACCATGCTGAAGACTCCAGGGAGACCCTCTCTGTCTGTCTACAGGGGACAGTGTGGCTCAGAAGGGCAAAGTAATTTGGTACATATGACTAAGTATCACCAAAGTCAGGGCTGGAACCTGAATCCCTCCAATCTTCCCTCAGTCTCTTGCTTGGGCTTACTCATGATTCGAGGCTGTCGCTGCACCCTATGTCAGTGTATGGAAGCCAACTGTGTCAGCCAGTTCTCAGCTGCTGACAAAATACCTGAGGCAGACCAACTCAAAAGGAGGACTACTCTGACTGGTGGGTTCTGTTCATGGCTGCTTGGCCCTATCATCCAGGAAGCTGGGGCAAGCCAGTGTCCAGCATATCCTTCAAGAGAACATCCTCCCCCAGCCCACCATCCAGGCTCTGAAGTCTTTTACCACCTTCCAGGAACTCAATCAGCTGGGGACCAAGTGTTCAACACAGAAACTTCTGGGGCCATGCAAGAGCCAAACCACAACAGCCCGTTTGTGCTGGAGGAGGATGAGCCCATTTACCTGTGTCTTCTCACCTGGAGTCTTCGATCGCAGCCCTCCTTGGGGGGGGGGGCCAGGAAGGGAAACATGAGTATGAAAACTACACAAAAGGGTTAACATGAGGCCTGCCTGCTCAGAGACTGGTTAAGCTCAGGACATGGTACCCCCACATATGGTACCTTGGTATTTGAGAATGCAGTGGGAGCAGGAAGGCCCCTCTTACCTCCTGTTGCCCTTCTTTCCTGAGGCAGGCCATGAAGAAGCTCTTCCTCCAAAAAATGCTCATAAAACCATCACATGAGGGATAGGGTCCCAAACGAGAGCGATGTCTCTACCACTGGAGATACGGAACCCAGAAGTCTAAACCAACAGGCTTTATTTACTCAGTTCCCCAGCAACTACAGTGAAACCACACAGCATCTCTGCAAAGATGATTTCTGCATGCCTGGCCATTCTCAATCAAAACTAAGCATAGAAATATACATTTTCATGTTTTGTTGTTGGATATTTATTTGACAACTCTGCTGTCTTTTAAAACCTACATTCAATAACTTAAAAACCTACATTAAATAGTTTAGATTATATTAATCCTAGCCTCAAGGCTTTTCAATATATATTAAATGGTAGTATTAATATTTCATATATAAATATAATAATATATATTAAATAAGTGGCATATAGCTCCTGCCTACCCGACATGAAGCCTTGGGTTCCATCTCTAGCAGTGGGGCAAAGGAGAGTGGGAAGGAGATGTAGTGGGAAAATGTTAAATTTCTCATGGCTAGAAGCTATAGGGACCTCATCCTTGAGCCTAGTGATAGGCAAGAAGATAATTATTTCTCCCCTATAGAACATATTGAAGGCCTTTAGAAAGGAACAAGTAGGAAAGAAAAAAGAAGAAGGAAAGCCACAGGGCAGGAAAGCAGGAGTGTGGTACCAGTCTGAAGGAAGAACAAATGCCCTGAAAACTCCCCCAAGATCCTCCTGAGCTGGCTCACCTCTCACAGGCCCATTCACAGATTTCCTAGTTTTCTTTCTGTTACTGTGATAGAAACACTTCCCAAACCAATGTGGTGGAGTAAGGGGTTTATTTGGCTCATGGGAAAGCTAAAGCAGCAACTCAAGGCAGGAATATGGAAGCAGGAACTAATGCAGAGACCGCAGAGGAATGCTCCTCACTGGGTTGCTTTCTTATTTAACCAGGACCATCTGTCCAGTGGTGGCACAGCCCACAGTGGACCGGGCCCTCTCATGTTGATCACCAATCAAAAACATGCCCACACAGAGCAGTCTCATGACAGCAGTTCCTCGAGTGAGGTTTTCTTTCCCAAGATGACGCTAGTTTGTGTTGACAAGACCGACCAGGACAATGGAGCAAGAATCCCCTGGTTTCATCCTGGCTGCAGGCAGCCCATGCCCTGCAGCAGTAACTTCACATCTCTGAACCTCAGTTTCCTACTTTTGAAATGAGTGGGTGAAAGAAGACAGCAACTCCTGTCTGACTCTAGGGCTTTCTCTTCTTCATAAAAGAGTCTAAACTCCCTTTTCCTACCATTTCCTCAAGCCTGATCCTCTGCCTTTCTTTGTGCCACAGAAAACCCCTGGAAAGAGTTTGTTGAAGCCTCTGAATCTCCTTTCTCATCTTGAACGGTCTCTGCAGCCAGCCTAGTTCCTGTCCCCATCACACCAACTGAGACTATTTGCCAAACTCATCAGTTAGTTTCATGGCCAAGCCTCAAGTCATTTCCTTGTTCTTACCTTCCCTGAATTCCTCCTGGAATTTATAGAGTTAACTACTTCCTCCTTCCGGAATGTTCTTCTCTTGGCTTCTTTACCTTTCACTCTCTAGATGGTCCTGCATGGAACCCAGCAGATTTGTCATGCTGCTCTCCCTTCCTCGTGCACTAGTTGTAGAGGCCAGGCTGCTTCTGGGTATCTCTACAGGCCTCTCCCTTCTCCAGCTTCTAAGTGTCTCACCCAAGCCAACGCTTTGAACTCCTGCAGCTCTTTACAGCTGCCAAACTGTTGTCGCCAGCTACAGTGTTCTTGCTACAGACGCTGGTGCCAACTTACTCGTTCTTCTGTCAGGTGGAGAATTAACCACCATTCCCCATTGAGCATGACCAATGGAAGTTGGTGGTTTTCTCCTGTAAGCTACCCTATCCACCCACCCAGTAAACAAAGGGACAGTCCACACCTGGATTTAACTAAAGACCTAGAGGTAGCCCTGGTCCTTCTCCCTCCCTCTTCTGTCAACCTAAATAACACAGAGAGATTCTACAAAGATTAATAAATGTATTTCGATTGGCAGAGCCCTACGACTGTTCTGTTCTTTTTCAAGGAGGTTGAGGTAAAAGAACATTTTTAAAAACATAACAGAGGCAAATGAACAAAATGTTTGGCACAATAATCATTGGCCATAAGGTTAAAAGATTAAACCTCAATAGCAAGGGGCCCCGTGCAAATTTGAACTGACATGAGCCAAGACCCTTGCAGAAGTATACTAAGGCTGAGGTATCTTACATGACTTTGGTTCTGGCAGAGTCTCTTGAGAAAATTCTCATACATGTGTGAGTTCCCTCCTTCATAACCACTGGGCTTTATTTGTTGCTAGTTTTTTAAACTCTGAACTTGACATGAGTGACTTAATTTTTTTTTTTCATTTTTGAGACAGGGTTTCTCTGTGTAGCTTTGGCTGTCCTGGACTTGCTTTATAGACCTAGAACTCAAAGAGAGCGGCCTGCCTCTGCCTCCTTGAGTGCTGAGATTAAACACATGCACCACCATGGCCAGTGAAGTGACTTAATTTTAATTGTGGGGGTTTTCACACTCTCTCACTGGTGCCTGCATACCAGCAGCAATGGCTCCAAGCACTGACCCAGAGCGGTCCCCTGTCAGTCACCCATGTAGGTCCAGTCACCTTTCACCTTTCACTACAACACCTCCCAGATTGAGCTTCCTACCTCCTCTCTTGTCCCTTTCAACCCATCTTTCCTACCACTGAAAATCAAGTCGGGGGCCTTGGAGACACCTCAGCAAGTAACAGCACTTTCTATCCAAACATGAATAGCTGAGTTCAGATCCCCAGCGCTCATTTACTATCTCTTTCCTCCATGTCCAGGAGGCTGAGACCATCTACTTAATTCACTGCTGCAGCCTTTGTATCTAGATTGACATCTATCTAAGTAACATGGTGTTCGGTACATATTTGTCATACATATTTGATCATCTCAGGAATGAAGTTTGAAAATCTTGATTTAAAATATACTCAGGAATTGAGAAGTACTATATGTATGAGATCTAATGTATTTCCCATGTAGGATGCAGGAAAGACCACTTCCCATTTCCCAAGATTATGGGGGGCGATAATTACCTTAAAATGGCCAGGGCTGTAAAACGTTTTTAGAAGGTGAGGGTCAGTGGTGGTTTTCTTCTCTGTGTTCCTATTCCTATAAGATAGATACTTTTGTCTTTCTTTCTCCACGTTGCTGGCCCTGCCTCTGGCTCAACCACTGGGAGATAAAGTACCTCTATCTTCCTTGAAAGGGATCAATAGCAAGAATGAGCACTTGGCTCACTCCGAAAGGTCAGCTTGACGCCCGATTTCTCAGGCTGCTCTCTTGATCTCTCCTCCCCATTAATGGGGTAGCCTTCTCTTTTCTGGCAGGCAACTTTCGAAGAACAAATTTGTAATACACTAGAGGGATTAAGATAATATCTCAGAGTTCATTTAGTTTGGCCCCTTGAAGGATGAAGCACGGGTCCAGAGCAAAGGCCAGCATGTGCCTGAGACGGTGAGCATCTGTGTGTGCAGGTATGAGTAGGGGTCCAAGGAGATGCAGGCAGAGGTGAGTCTAATGAGTAAGAAACTCCACAAATGGAGGGATTGTCTGCATGTACACACAGAGCGGAAAGTGTGAAGAGGCAGGAGCAGATGCCCGTTGTCTAGGAGCTCCCAGGCATGAAACACACATGTGCACTTGGCAGGTTTGGTAGAGGGTGCCTTGCTGGGCGCCTGGAACCAAGTGACATGGCAGTGTCATCTGCAGTCACTTAAGTTTCCTCACCTTGGAATGAGCCAACTAACCAACTAACCAAGCCTTCTGCACCGTGGCTAGGACTGAAAGGAGGCATCTGAGTTCTTCTACTGGGAATCCCTGCACATATGAGGTGCCTTGCAAGCATTCTTGGATATAACTGGCCCCTACATGTTCCTGGAGATGTACCAGGTGGCCCGGGGCTGCCCTCGGCCTTTCAGCATAGTGTTATCCCTTTTGAGAAAACCTAATACACAAAAACTCAAGCCCCAAGTGCGAGGCGACAAATAGCCTGCAGGGCAGGCTTGCCAAGGGTGGGCTGGGATCCTAAGATCTGAAAAACATCTGGGCCCAGTCAGCACCCCACCCCCATCCAGTACCTCCCACCTCTTGCAAAGCTTCAGGGAGGAGACTGAGGATTATCTTTTTTTTTTCTTTTTTCTTTCTTTTTTTTTATGAATAGGTTGGGCTGTGGACGCCTGGCAGGCCCCATCTGTCCGCTGCCCCAACTCAATTTGATTCCCATTCACCGGCCATTGTTTGCCTCCCTCTTCTGATCAGCAATCTAGAGGGGGTGGGGTGCGAAGGCTTAACTGTTCTCCTTGGCTTAGTGGATCCAGGACCCCTCCTTCACGGTTCCACCCCCACCCTTGCCCCTAGAAGAGAATGTTCTGGACTGTCTCAGCCCCAGGACACAGCCCAGTTGGCCAGGGGGCTGTGGTGGCAATATCGGGAGCTGGAGAGTAGCTGTGGGACCAGAGTAGGGATTCAGTTGGACAATGAAAATGTGCAACCAAATAAATGGTCAGCCCAGAAAATGTACATACAGGTTGTATTACACCGACTGAGCAGGTTATATTTAGGAATATGTTATATATATGTATATATACATATATGCATGTAATAACAATTAATGAAAAAAGGGGCCATAGATTTGAAAGAGTGTAAGAAGGGGGTGTAAGTGTGGGTTTGGAGGGAGGAAAGGGAGAAATGCTATAATTCTAATTTCAAGGGAGGAGGGGACGTTCTCTACAGGACAAGTTAGGCCAGAGCCCTAAGGGTTTCTGAGTGGGCGGGAATTACAGACCAGAGTTGGTACTTCAGCAACTCATTTCTTTTTGTTTTGTTTTAAAAGACAATGGAACAGGCCTAGTGGAAAACTGTGTTTCTAATCCTGTACCCAGAGCCCTTTAGAATTTGTCTGTGACCTTTGGCACAGTCTTGTTTTGTCTTGGTCTTTCGTAAATTGTCATCCTGAGTAATAAGGGACATAGGGAGCATCCAAGCTGGGAGGACTTACCTCTGCCACCATCAACTCAGTGTCTGTTCTCCCAGTCCGTTTGAAACTGTTTACAAACATGTGCATGCACACGAGTAAATGCTGTTAGTGTTTGGGAATGGGAGTCATATTGAATATATCGCTCCAAATGATAATTTGCGTGTTTATTTTGTATTGAATTATGCATCCATAAAACAGTGCTGTTTTGACCTGTGACACGCGCACACAGTAAAGTTTTTCCTGCAGTGACACTGTCGGGGAATTTTGCTCTGCAGTCACTGGTTCACATGTCTAAGAGTAGAAAAAAAAGTACAAGGGTCTTAGGGTTTTCCTAATGTACTTTGTTCGCTAGAGTGTTCACCTGCACCACATGCATGCCTGGTGCCCAATGAGAGCAGAGGAGGCATCAGACCCCCTAGAACTGGAATTACAGATGGTTGTGAGCCACCATGCTGGTACTGGGCACTGAACCTCGGTCCTCTGTAAGAGCAGCCAGTGTCCTCAGCCACTGAGCATCTCTCCAGCCTCCAGAGTCAATTCTAATCAGGCAATTAAAAAAAAAACCCTGATAAGTGGGGATTGAACCATAACTCGTTAAGGCAGCTTGCTTTAATTAGAGATGCATTTGGCTTTGCTGAAGCAGTTCTAGTAGCAGAAATCCTAACATGGCCTTGTTTATTAACAATGCTTAGAAACAGCAAAATTTCAATTTTGGATTTGGAAAATTAGGAAAAATTAAAGGCAACTCCTAAGCTATGCACAGAAACTGAGAAACTGCTGATCAGACTTTGGTAATTACTCACATACCACAGATCAACTTTGTTTTTGCTCTGGGCCTTGGTGTGTGTGTGTGTGTGTGTGTGTGTGTGTGTGTGTGTGTGTATCTGTCTGTCTGTGTGTGTCTGTGTGTTTGTTGCCAGTAACTTCTTTGTCTACATCCAAATACCCAACACACACACATAATATCCATATGTATCATTCACAAGTATTGTGGTTAGGAAGGCATTTACAGCACATCAGTAAAACCAAGTGTAGCACAGCTCAGTTCTCTTTTTCAAGAATATTTTAGACTTATTTATTTATATAGGGAAGTATACGCATAGTGTGTGCATGTGTGTATGTGTTTAAGTCAGAGGACAGTTTGCAGGACACTATCAGCTCTGGGAGTCAAGCTCAGATTGTCAAACTTGGCACTAAGCCCCTTTGCCTGCTGAGCCATCTCAGCAGCCTCTGTAGCTCAGTTCTCATGTTCACAAACATGCAGGGGTCAGCTTAATGCCTTATTTATTTTGGCCATTTGTGGGCATTACCTTCTGGCCCAGAGGTTGGCACATGAGAGTCTCACTGTGGAAAATCAGAAAAAGCAAGGATGGCCTTCTTGTGTGTCAGTTCTCCAGAGGGGATAGGCCTTGCAGAAGATGCAGAGATGCTAAGTCTTAGGTTAGGAATGAATAACATTTGTGTCTTGTGCTCATCACATTTGTGGTCAGTACTCACAGTGTGAACCATGCACCGCTACTCCAACCGAAGAAAATCTCCTCCAAAATATAAGTGTAGACCTCTGTTCTATGTGATGCTCTTCAATGTATCTTGAATTCATTTTCCTCAGTGAGAGAAAAGAAGCGAAAAAAAGAAAGAAAGAAAAAAAGAAAGAAAGAAAGAGGAAAAAATGAAAGAAAAAAGGTCCAATGTAGTTTCGACCTGCCCTATCCCCAGTTCTCTGGGGGTGCATAATCAGTTTTTCAACAGTCAAAACAGGCACCTGGGAATGTGGCTAACAGTAGAGGAGGCGTAAGTGGTGAGGTTGCTCCTTAGGTTTGCAAGCTCTCTATCCTGGCAGAGGGCAGCTATGCCCCAAACTAAACATCCTGCCACCTGAGGCACATTCTTTCTTTCAGGGTATCACACATCCATTATCACCGTTGATCCCCGCAATACCCGAGTGAGGTGAGTTGGAAAGCAATGGAGGCCCCATTTGGCAGAGGTTAAGTGGCTTTGCTGAGGTCATTCATTCTAGTAGCAGAATGAGCCTAGAGCTTGGGCCTCTGGGCTAGGACATCTGGGACATTGCTGCCATGAAGACACAGCGCTCTTGCACACTTGTGCGCACCCACACGACATTTGGGTTGTTAATAAGGCTTTTGTTCAACTGGGGATCCCAAGTCCTTAAGAGCAAGGACTGTTTTTACACTTCTAGAAACCATCTATTAAAGAAAACAATTACTTTCCAAGTTGGGCTCTCTCTTCGTTCCCAGGGTGGCTAGACCACTCTGTCAGGGCTAAAGGACAAGTAAGAATGAAAGAATATTTTTTTCCTCTCAAAGCCTAACTGCCACGTGCCAGGTCATTTTAGATCTCTAAAATCGGCCTGAACACTCGCTGCTTATGCAAGTTTGAACAGTTTAGCTGCTGTTTTGCAGACATTGTCATAAGCTGGCCACACTGCTGAACTGTCCACAGGGCCATTGGGTTGGCACACCTGTCCTATATGGAGCTGCCTCACACCTCCTGCATGGAGGGGCACCGTACCCACCCTAGACGGAAATGCGGTACAGCTGTCCTACACGAGGCTGCCTATGCAAACAGAGCATCGTCAGAAATTGGCAAGGGCCACTGGAATTGGAAAGGAGAAACAGCGGCTTCGCTTCTGCCTAGCCCTGGATTCTGGCCTCTGCCTCTCACCTCCCCTTCGCTCAGAGTGTACAGAGATGGGCATTTTAGCAGCAGGCCACTTCTTCTGCTTTTCTTTTATTTCCCTTTCCTTTCAAAAGTCAGAAAAGAGGCTGGAGATGAGGTGTGCACAAGGGCTTCCCGCAAAGCCCCGGCTGACTGACTCCACAGAGGATAAATGACTTGGGTCGCCATGCGGCAGGTGTTACACAACTTGTCTGTGTTGGCTTGAGACCTTGGTGATCCGTCTCTAATTGAAATCGCTTTCCCTGACCTCCTCCATAAGCCAGGGCTTCTGCTTCCCGCCAGCGCCAGTGGAGTAGCTGCCGAGGTGGAAGGAAATCCTGACTGGAGAGGAGTCCCGCTGACTATCTCTGCTTGCCTTCGCCAGGCTTGCTCATGGAGGCTGGCAGGGGCCGGGAACGCCCTCCGGGGGGCGTTAGACTCCTTGGGAGAGGGGTTGGAGTGGGAATGTTGATTGCCATTACACCTTAAGAAGCTACCTTGACTCTCCTGGACCTGAGCCTGGGGGTTCTAGGCACTGGGCGATACGTGGAGTATGCCCATCCTTGCACAGCCTGGCTGCCTGCTCAGCTGTTTCTTTGTTGACAAAGAAAAGGGACTCTCCATCTCCTCTAACTGCGAGTCATTTGCCGTCATTTGCCGCTTACGACTTACAACTCTCCAAGCGGCTGTGGAGCGCACCAGTGCCCACCTCTCCCTATTGTTCACACAGTGAAACACACATGTGCACATATCTATGCACATTCCAGATGTACCCTTCTACTACACTGTGAAATGTTGAGTTTAAAGAGGCTCCAATGGCACTGAGTTGAGTATTGTCAAAATTACTTATGAGCAACTCTGAGAGCTACTGCCTTTACTGTGGCTGTAATGGACTCCATACAGAATCACACACCATTTCATTATAAGTTACTTTCATTTCGTCTCTTTCTGTACTAAGAAGCTGGGTTTGCTTATTGGAAGGGCTTAGGGGAATTCCTTTAAAGTTGAAAGCTACTCGTGCAACATTTCTAGGCCTTGTCATCCTCAAAAGAACAAGAATCGGGGACAATAGCAAGATGTTTAAAGTGTCAGACAAGATAACATCAGTAGATGTCAGGAGCTCAGGACAGCAGCTGCGGAGAGAAGTGGCTCAGAATTAAACTTGCCATCCTCCTGCCTCAGTCCCCCTCATGCAAGAAATCCTGGGTTGTAAATATGGAGGGGAGAGGTTGGGGTGAGGAGACCCCGGGGAGGGAGGCACACAGTGAACCCAGGTTGGAATACTAAAGACCACATGTGATTTGCCAGTTGTGTCCTAGGCGATTCCTGGAAAAATGTTAAAGTTATTAAATAATGAAAACTGGGAAGAGGAAAACTCCTAAACACTTCCTGACGTCCTACTATGTGCTATACTGGCACTGTTCTGTCATCCATGTTCCTAATGTTTCCTCCTTCCATTCTGAACCCAGTCAAGTGCATATACTGCTATAGCTGTTTCATAGCTGGAGACTCCGGAACTCATTAAATGAGCAAAATCTGGACTCAGTCTGTTGGACTCTAGTCAATGTGGCATTCTGATCCTAGAGACAAGCTAGTGGGCGCCATATTATTTTCATAGATATCTGGCTTAATTAAGGTCGTCTGTCATAGTTAATAGTTTAGGCTAATACTCGGCTGAACCCAACTCCTGCGTGTTAGAGCCAGCACCAGGGGAAATTCAAGCAAAGAATCGAACCAATACAAATCATTTATATAATTCTGAGGAAAAAAAGCAATAGCAGTGTAGATAATAAGATTAATAAGAATATAAAACAAAAGAGGAAATAGCCAGAAGATATTAAGAAATCCTTCAGAGAAAATAAAATTCAAATGTTAATAAAAACATGAGAAGATGTTTAATGCCTCTCTGTAGTCATCAGACAACAAAGTGACGGGGAAATCATGTCCATGATCAAATTTGTAAAGAGTGTGGAGTATCAGTACTGCCCAGCTGCTGGGAAATAGCTTTCTCTTACACCGGATTACAGGGAAGGTGAATCATGATGCCCCTCTAGAAATAAACTGGGAAGTAATTAATTAAATTGTGAGCCCTTTAACCTAGCAATATAACTCCTGGGAAGTGGTTTTTTAAAAACAAATTCTCAGTAAGAAAATATTTGGTCCAAGTCAAAGTTGCTCATATCAATGTTGTTTGTAACTGGATAAAACTGAAAGTGAGATGAATGCCCATGTGCAGAGGAAAAGCTGAAAAACATAGGAGCGTTTCTTCTGTGTAATCCTATGGCTCCTGGCGCACAGAGCCAAGTGCCTGCTGACTTGGAGGAATTACAATGATGCAATTTTAAGAAAAGAAGAACAATGTATAGACTAAGGGAAGCGTGAGGTCCACTTTTGTGGTGAGAACCCTTGCCAAGTACATGTAGGTATATGAGGGTGGGGGAGTATTATGCTTGTATGCATGCATGTGTGTATGTATGTATGTATATGTGTGTGTGTGCTGTATAACTGACTGTGAGCATAAAGAATAACGTGGAAAGACTCACGACAGGTTGAGACCAGTAAACACACAATGAGAACAAGTAGGGTATGTTGCGGTGGTTTAGATGAGAATGGCCCCCAGAAAGCTGTATATTTGAATTCTTAGTCCCCAGTTGGTGGAATTAAACACCAACTTAGGAAAGATTAGGAGGCATAGCCTTATTGAAGGAGGTGTGCCCTAGGGGTGAGCTCTGAGGCCTCAAACCCACCTCTCTCTAGCTCTTCCCCCCGTCTCTTTCTCTCTGCCTTCGTCTTGTGGATCAAGCTATAAGCTCTCAGCTACTGCTTCTTCCTGCTGCTAGGCTACCTGCCATCATCTTCATGGACTCGCCCTCTGAAACTGTAAGCCAACAAATTCTTCTTTCTGCTATAAGTCGCCTTGGCTATGATGTCTTATCACAGCATTAGAAAAGTAACTAAGGTGACAGTGGATACACTGGCATTCAGTTTATAATAATTTATCAGCCAGAAATGGATGAT
Organism: Pachyuromys duprasi; assembly: GCA_028658305.1. Lineage (NCBI taxonomy): Eukaryota > Metazoa > Chordata > Mammalia > Rodentia > Muridae > Pachyuromys > Pachyuromys duprasi. Next base: position 48,882,587 of record CM053764.1, read on the forward strand.
TGACACATGTTTCTGCACTGTGATTCAACAAATACACAAGCACTTACAATGGCAATTACATCAGGAGGTGAAATCTGGACTCTTACAGTCTCACTTTTTCTGTATTTTTAATTGTTTACCATATGTATGTATTGTTTATGATCTGAAAAACTAAAAGTGACTCAGAAACAAAGCCATGTTCACACAACTAATGGAACTAAATATAGGGTCTTCAATAAAAGTGTGTTTATTATTTATTTTTAGTGTGTGTACTTGTGTGCATATATGTGTTTGCATGTAGAGGCCAGAGGTCAATGCCAGTTCTCTTCTTCTATAATTCTCTACCTTATTTTTTTTTTTGAGACAGGGTTTCTTATTGAGCGAGAGTTTGACAATTTAACTAGACTGGTTGGCCAGGAATCACCAAGGATCCTCCTGTCTCCGTCCTCCTGGAGTTGGGCTTGCAGGCAGTGTTGTGATACCTTGGTTCCTTTGTTGGTTTATTTTCCATGAGTGCTGAGTTGGGAATGTAGGCCTTTACGCTTGCACACCCCACACCTCACTGACGAAGCAAATCTCCCCAGAGTCAGTGTTTTGTTTTATTGTTGTTTCAGAGCTGAGGATTGATCCTAAGCCTTCATGCATGCTAAGAAAATACTCCAACACTGAGCCTCAACCCCAGACACAATTTTGAGAAAAGAATCAGACTTTCCAATCTCACTTTTTTTTCTTTCTTCCTTGGATTCTGACTTCCCTTTGGTCTAGAGAGTTCACACTTCCCTCTTCTATTGCTGCCACAAGCAATCACCATAGCGCCAGGCTTCACCACATGGCACAGGGTGAGGTGTCATAGAGAGAACGTGACCAGAGAAGCAAGAGAGACCTTGGTTTAAGCATTAAGTCTTCAAGAAACTTTAGCAGCTGGATAATAGGAAAACTACTACCCCAGTTAGATCAATTAGATCCACAATTAGATCCCTTCCAAATCTGACAGTCTTTTATGTTTTGATGGTGTGGAATATACTCATGTATTTGGTATTGACTATTTGGCATTAAGGAGTACTAGAATAGCCACTGAGGTACACCACTAGAACAGATTACAAGAGTCTTGCCTTCCAGGAGCTTATACTCTTAGAGTAGAAGAAAGGCAACAAATGGATGGATGGGTGGATGGATGGATGGACACCAAGATAAAGACTCTGATGATAAGTTATGTTGAAGAGGGCAGTATGAGCTGCAAAAATGATCCACTAGGTTTCATAGCAGGAGGGTAAAGCTGGGAACCTAACCAACACTTTCAGAGTGTTGTGAGGAAGCAAGCCACACAGAGTACACAATGAGCAGAATGAGAGAAGAGAAGATGGAGAAAACACAATTCACAAATGTAATTCAGAAATTTTCCCAGAAAAGGAAGTCAAGAGGTCATGTGGCAGTGAGACAGAGATGTAAGGTAGGGGAGGCATTTAACTTTATTATTGCTTGTTTTGTTTGGGGAACCAGAGTAGAGCATGGTAATGCATTGACAGGTTGATAGGAGGGATCCAGGAGAGGAGAAACAAATGATGGACAGGCAACCACATAGACATAGGGACAAAGCCTTGAGCAGCAGAGGGTATTGGATGTAGTGCACAATGGAGACCTCCTAAGATGGGCAGCTCATCCATGAGGCCCAAAGGGAAGAGAAGAAGGTAGAGGTGAGACAGACAGGCAATCTAGTGGAGGAATGATTTAGGAGGCAGTCCCACCACCTGCTTCTGTTTCCTCATGGAAATAATGAAGTCCCATCAACTAAGATGCAGCTTGAGGTATTCGGAGACAGTTAAAAGAGTTGGTAGGTGTACTCCCAGGATTGAGTTGAAGTCTATAATAATACGATCCCATGAATACTGTAAGAGGCAGCATGAGGTCCCCTAGAGCTGGAGTTACAGGTGTCTGTGAGGCACCCCATGCAGACGCTGGTAACGTAATTCTAGCCCTCTGTAGAAGCCGCAAAGCACTCTTACCATCTCTCTAGCTTCTGAAGATGCTTTGAAATGATCCTAGATTGGACTTGGTAAGAGAGAGCTTTGGGGGATTATAGTATCTGAATCAACTGCTCAAGTGATCAGAGCAGCATCATTTGAGCTGAATATAATATAGCTGCTTATTTTTCTGTTTATCTATTTGTCCGTTCATGTATTTGCACATCCACCCACATCTACCTAACCATCCACCACCTACCTGCTTATCTACCACCTACCCACCCATCTAACTACCGACCATCCATCAATCTAACCTTCTACCTACCCACTAGTTTGTCTATTAACCTACCCATCCATCCTCCTACCCACTCACCCATCCTACACAACCATCCACCCACCCATTCTTCCATCTGTTTATCCATCCATACATTCATCTATCCCCTGAGCCTCTCTGAATCAACCTTGTGAAGGAAAGATCTAAGAGACAGTCCCACCACCTGCTTCTTTTTCCTCGTTGAAGTATGAAGTCTCATCAACGGAGATGTAGCTTGGGGTTACATCGGGTGCTGGGATAACAGCATTCCAATTATTTGTTTATTATCTGATGATTGATTCAGTAAGTTTGTTCAACAGGTGTTGGTTGAGCATCGTCTACTTTTGTTCTCCAGCCTTCACTGAGGCTTGTGGAGAACATAAGAACGCAAAGGGAATTCTGCTCATTCCCATGATGTTTGCAGATGAGACAGAAAAGCCCTTCACTTCTCCAGCAGGGAAGCCAATGCTGCATGAGATGCACGGGCCAGAGCTCTGACTTGGGAGCTCCGTGTTCACAAGGACACCTCTGGCAGAAGGCAGGATTTCAGCTATGCCTCACACCTCAGTTTCTCATCTTCAGAGAAGGGGGGGGGGAGCACCCAAACTTGAAGAAATAGTACGATATTAGAGTGAAGTCATAAACATAAAACATTAACATGTAATTCCCTTATGCTTTTGAAAAATTACTTCATAAACGCAAAGTAAAATATTTTTCCCTTTTTATTACCTGACAATTACATATTAAGAATTTCTTTTTATGTTTAAAAACATATGCAAGCCGGGGAAGGCAGACGCCGAAATGTAATTGCTTTCCTTCTATAAGAATCAGATGTCATTTGCTTCCAACTCAACTCTGAAAAGAGATAGGAAAAAGCAAATTGTTGTATACATTAAATTTGGAAACATCTGATAGCTTTCCTCAATTAAACTATTTAAATGGAAAAAGATTGCTGTACAGCTCTATCATATCCCACTGAATAAAACCTCAGCTGAGGCAAATTGGCAGTGGCAGGTAGCAAATGCATCGGCAATAATGAGATTGGACAACCTAGTGGAGGTCATTGGTAATTGTTATTATATGCAATATCGCACTGTCAGAAACAGAAAGAAAAAAGCAACAGCAACACCTCAGGAGCAAGCAGACCAATGCAAAGCACTGGAGAGGCTGAGCGTGGCAGGGAAGGAGCTACCGAGCTAGGGTAACTGTAGGTTGTCTGAGAGCCTGAACTCTTCATGGGGCTGCTGGAGGGGTGCTGTTGTTGCTGTATATGTTTGGCATGTGGGAGCTTAACCGTAAGTCATCCTATCAGTATACTTTTGCCTGTTGCCACTGAAGCAGGGTCTCAGGGTGGCGCTGGGCCACCGAGAGGGGATATACGAAAGGGGAAAATAAGAAAGTTGTGTGTTTGTTTTCATCTCCCCAAACAACTTTCTAAATGTTGACAGGGAGAAAAAAAAATATTTGCTTGTTCTCATCATGCAAGTGTCCTTGTGAAACTTCCAAACTTAAGAAAGAAGAGGTCAGAGCTGGTTGAGACTGTCTGGAACCTAAGCAAGCCCGGGGGCCTAAGACCTCTGCTAAGCTGAACACTGAACCCTGCTTTGGATTAGGAGCCCAGCTAGTTGCTGCAGCACCCTGTGCAGGTGACAGGTGCACCCCAGCTCTTGTGACCCAGGGCTAGAGACTCGGAAATGTATTTGACCATTGTCTTAGCCAGTGTTGCTATGGGAAGACACATGACCACAGCCAGTCTTATAAAGCATTTCATTGGTGCTGGCTTAAAGTTCCAGAGGTTTAGTTCACTATCATGATGATAGGAAACATGGTGGCACAAAGGCAGACATGATGCAGCTCAGAGCTCTATACTTGGATCCATGGAGAGCAGGAAGAGAGAGGCCCAGGGCCTGGCTTGGGCTTTTCAAACTTCAAAGCCCTCCCCCAGTGACACAACTCTTCCAACAAGGCCACACCTCCTATCCTTCTCCAGCAGCGCCACCTTCTGATGACTAAGCATTCAAACACATGACTCAATGGGGGCCATGTATTCCACCCCCAACAGCCATCAGCTCAGCATTCCCCAGCAGCCCACAGCTGCTGTGTAGCAGCAGTCAGTGCACAAGCAGCAATGCAGGGTCCTGTCCTCCGGGATCAATATCTTGAAACAGACTGGATATGACCATTTTCATAGATCAAAAGCCTTAAAATGAATGGGTACTGCCTGACAGTCACCATGTCTTGCTGAGGTTTCTAGCATATGTGTTAGAATTACAGGTGTGTATCCCCCAGCTTAGGATGAAAAAATATTATTTGTTATATATTTTTAAGATTTATTTTCTCTTTTACTTTTGCGAATGAGTATTTTACCTACATGTACATCTGTGCACTATCTACAGGCCTGGTGCCACGGATGTCTGTAAGAGGACATTGCATCTGCTAGAACTGAAGATATGGATGTTTGGGTTGTGAGGCAGTGTGTGGGTACTGGAAACCTAACCTAGGTCCTCTGCAAAAGCAGCAGGTGCTCTTAAGACTCTGGCCCCTATTTCATTTGTTTATCCCCATGGATCACCTGTCCCTGCACCAAGAACTAGTGATACACAGATGGCGCACAGCCTGGATTCTGCCCACATGGGTCTGACAGCTCAGAGGGGAAACACGCTAATGAATTCCTTGTCCTCCCACCCAGGCAATGTGGGTAAAGAACCAAGGAGAGAGGCTCCAAGCAGGTAGAGCTGCTCAGGGGTGGCTCCTGGAAAAGTCGGTATTTGAGATTGGATTGAAAACTAGATATAAGCAGATGTAAAGAATTTAGGCAGGAAAAGCAAGGAGAAGCAGGGCTATCCACAAAGCCATTCACGGGAAGAATAGGTGGTGTGCCAGGCACCCAGGTGGCAAAGGGGAATCCCAGGCCCTCCTGGTAGACAAACAACCCCTTCCTCTGTCCTTAACATCAAGTCCTGGACATTAGGAATATGAAATACACCTGGTCAAACTTTTACCTGTGAATGAGCAGGATCTCATGTACCCCAGACTGGCCTAGGACTCTGGATCCTTCTCAGGTCTGCCATTGGTTTAGGGCTATTTAAGCCTAAAGAGATCTCTCTAGTAATAGACCGTCCTGGTCCTACTTGATAATCATTCACCATCAAGCCACAGGATTCTCTGTGTCAGGCCTGAATATGGGAATGGGCACAAAAGCCTAGCCCTGCAGCAGTTTTAGCCGCAGGTCAGACAGCCATGTAACCACTGCTGTATCATGGGCAAGGAAGAGGCTGCTGCCTGCAACAACTCTGATGGACGGAAGGAGAAAGGAATTTTCTAGAAAACAATTAGGTTCATAGGTCTCAAGAGGTTAAAAAAATGGATACGGAACAAAGGGAGGTACAGATGCCCTCAAGCCCTATGGCTAGTACTGACCTCACCACCTGCCAGTGAACCCTTGGCTCCAGCACAAGCACTGAGAACCACGGTGGCGGTCTCGACACCGGTGGGCCTCTCCTTCAAAGAGCTCACACCCTGCAGGAGGAGTCACTGGATTGGTGAGATCTAGGTTACCCTACACCAGAGCTACCAGAGGAGCAGTTAGCCACGGCAGAAGAACAAGAGTCATTGGCGTCCATCAGGTAATAGCTCAAGTGAGCACTCATGGTAAGCAGTAAAGGCGAGAGTGAATGGTGGAGAAGGAAAGGTTAAAAAGTATCCAGCAGCTGGGCGCGGTGGCACACCCAGAGAGGCAGAGGCAGACGGATCTCCCAGACTTCAAGGCCAGCCTGGTCTACAAAGTGAGTCCAGAACAGCCTGGACTCACAGAGAAACTCTGTCTTGAAAAACAAAACAAAAGAATATGAAAAAATGTATGTAACAAGGGAAGAGGAATTTTCTGCCAGTGGGAGGGTAGGGCTGTGTCCTATAAGGGTTAAAATAGAGCCTCACCAGGACTCTGATATCTCAGCAAGGACCTCTCAGCTTAGGCTCCAGAGAAGACCCTGCTAGGAGCCCTTGGGGAAGATGTAAGATGCTCACCGCCAGGACCAACCCAAGGATTCATCTTGAAGGAAAAGATCCAGATGTGTAAAGGAAGACAATATTGCTATTCAAGGCCACCATTGCCTCCTGAGCAGAGTAGATCCTGCTTAGGGACCGTCCTTTGGTGTTGCTAAGCACCTTTCTGCAAATTAGGTTTGGGACTGGGGCTTAGAGAAACAGGATGCTAGAGAAGGAATTTGGAGGGATCTGGAGGGAGGAGGAGAACAAGAACGGCTGAGGGGTTGGTGGGGGGTGTAGAGTAAAACTTGAAGAAGCCTGTGGAAGGTCCTTGGTGGTGACGGAAGACAATGGGGAGTTGGGTATAAAACAGTTCTGCCTGCTATTTGGGTATACGCCTCATCACCTACAAATTGCGAAAGAGGCTATGTCCCATCTGGTTTTCCTGTAGTAGTTCCCAGGAAAAGCTTCTTGGGAGGATGAGATGACCCAGGCACTGGGTACTTCAGAAGAGTGAGAACATTGGGTATTAGAAATAGCAGGTTCTTCCCTAGGACATGGGTGGGGTTTGGCTAATATAGGACCTCTAACCCGAGAGAGCCCACTGCCTCTGTATTATGGACATAACTGCTGTTGAAGAGCAAAAAGTATTGAGGAGCAAGGATATTGGCAAGTTTCAGGACATTACAAACATGAGCCTGACTGGTTGTGACAAGGTCCCCTTCATGGAAGTGGAGATGGACAAGGAATGGACAAGGATAGCCTCAAAAACTGGAAAGATCAGCTAAGCCAGTTACACACTCTTTGTGGTATTGAAAGATAAACTTTGGAACATAAAAATGTCAGAGTTTGTTTGAGCAGACAGCAATTCAAGAATTGGGCAGCTGCAAACCCAAAGTGAGACAGGGGTCATTATGGGTTGAATGTGGGGAACTTGAACAAATCAGTTGTCTGACAGGCTACGGTTTTTGTTTGTTTGTTTTGTACCTTATTTGGCCCATCCTGGTGGGAGGTTCAAAACATCAAATTGGTAACCATTTGGCCACCTATGATCAGCTGGCTTTCCTGTAAAATTGGTCCTTTGCACTGAGTCCAAGTTAGGTTTTTTGTTTGCTTACCAAGATATGAGGGTCACTTCCTTCCAATTTCCATACACTGTTTAATCATTTTAGCACAGGAAACTGGCATCTTCGCTACTCCCAGTTTTTGGTAGAAAAAGCTCTTAACATCAGCAAGCATTCCTGAAGCACCCATTCAAGATACAAGCATTCATTCATTTGATGCTCACAATACCTCTTTGAAGAGAGTTCTTCATTTGCTACTTTTCAGTAGACAGTGTGCTCTGGTGTGCTGGGGTGTGTTCCGGTGTGCTGGGGGGGTGTGTTCCGGTGTGCTGGAGTATGCTCTGAGCACAGCAGCGAGCAGTGGCAGTCTTCAGAGAACCATGCATATTACTCTCCTGTTCATGCGTCATCTGTCATCTTCAAGACAAAACATAGATGTTTCATCTTTGTGTCCCCAAAGCAGCCACAGTCCCTGCTGTGCATAGTAGAGTGTGTCAAGTTAGTTTTTGTACAATGGTGAGCCACGGTTTCCAGGCAGAGGAATGGTGTAGGAAATGGTGTTCAGGGAGGCTCTGCTGACTAGATGAATCTCATGAGATTTGGGAAATGGGACCTGTGGTTTTTCAGCTGTGCCTATGGTGGGGCCAGGACCTGTTGAGAGAAGCCTGATCCAAACCTTGCCTTTTCTGCCTTGACAGCTGGTGGTTGGTCAGGCCCCTACCCTTTCTTGTTTCCCAGCATTGCATCACGTTTCCTGCCTGATAAAAGCCTTGCTTTGGATTCAGGGACTGACAGGGACCCTGGACTCTTAGTGCCTCTAAGGCTGCTGAAACTCATTGTCTTGAGAATCTTTGACTCTTGTAACAGAGAGCCATAGTCTTGAGGAACACATCTCAACTATCAAAGGCATTTCACACAAACACAATTAACCCCAGCCCCAGAGAGAACGAGCAAGCAGGCACAACGTGGGCAACGAAGTCAATGGTGCAGACACAGCCAGGGCTCTCCTGCCCCTGTCTGAACTCTATGTGACCAGCGGTTTATGTTTAGCTGTTTCACACCAGTGCTGTTTCAGGGGCTGGCCGGTTTGGAATCTTGAGGAAGCAGGAGTTGAAAACAGAGTTAATATTATAGAAATTTTATTTGGGGTATCAAAGCTTTAATACTTGAAAATATGAACTACAGAAATTAAGAAAATTGAGAAGATCTTTCTAAGTAGTGGGAAATTGCTAGATTAAAATTTTTCAGTTACGTTAGCAAAGTTTTCCTCTTCACCTTGGGAGCTTTATTGAAAGTTTTAGAAGACAGATGAGCTGGTTAAAGTGTCAGAGGAGGATATGGGCAGAGAAAAGTTTGGAAACACTGCTGAACTGTTCTCAGAAACCATGGGAACACTTTCCCTAAGAAACTGTGTTAAATAGATATTTCAATTTAACCTCTGCTCCCCATCTTCTTCCCACTTTTTTATTTATAGGCCAGCTCATTCTCAAAAGGTAGGAAGTTATTCCAAACCCTTTGGAATAACTGCTAAGAGAAAGCCATGCAGGAGACATTAGGACACACCCACACCCTGAGCAACAGCGGTTAAGAGCACTGGCTGCTCTTCCTAAGGTCCTGAGTTCGATTCCCAGCAACCACGTGTTAGCTTATTACCCTCTTCTGGCACGCAGGTGTACATGCAGCAGAAGCACTCATACATAAAATAAATAACATGATACCTGGACAACAATCTCCCCCTTGCTTTGTCCCAGTCATGAATCAGGATTCAAAGAAGAGAGGACTAATATGACAAAATATCTGCCCTCAGGGAGCAAAAAAAAAAGCTCATATACAATCAAAAGCAGGAAGAGCAACCCCCTCATAACTAACCAACTCAACTGCAGCCCGGAAAGCACTGGGCAGTGTGTGAATATCAACCAGGGGTGTAAGCAACAGAGGACTCAGCTCAAATTGGTTGATGTAGAAGCTCCGCCTCGCAGGCAGTCCTGAAGCTAGGTGGCTTCTTTGCCACCTGTATGCCAGGGCTATCTTCTCAGGTTGGAGGCAGAGTAGCTACTTCAGCCACACACATCAGTGGCTGATGATGCCCAGAAAAAACGCAGGACATCACTATTTCCCAGATGCCTCTATGCTTCTGGAAGGGGGGCGGCCTCTGAAGTCCCTGAGCTTGGCTGATCAGATCAATGGAAACACTGGTGGTCTATGTTCATCCCTAATTTAGCCCCTAACTATGAGGAATGGAATCATTAGAACTGACATAGGCTAGTCTATGGGAAAAGAATGGCTTTCTGAGCAAAATACCTGTGTGCACAAAAGAGGGCTTCAAATCAACAAGAACATAGGAGGACAGACAGCAGCAAGCTCCTGAATCTCCAAAGCAGGAACTTGGGTGGGCTTCTCCCTGGAAGGCTGGTCTGTCCTGTGTAGAATGGCCTGTTGTGACTTCTTTCTTAAGGTAGGGAATTATAAGAAATTCTAAAGAGAAGGCTAGGCTGAGCAACCCAATGACAAGCAACAGGTTGAAGGACCTGGATGCTAGACTTGGTCCAGATTGGGTCTGCTAATGTCATAGCTAAGGCGCATGGTGCTTCAGAAGGGAGATGGCTAACCTCAGAATAACAGCTCTGACAGAGGCTTAGAATTTGGCCTCTGCAGGCAATACACCAAAGCTGCTAAAAGCGCAACCTAACCCTGAGTCCCAAGCACCTTCCTTTGCTGTCTGCCATTCACCTGTGCTCAGCTCACTCATCTGTAAAAAAGGTAGAGTTAGCTATGTTATTCAGACATCTAGAAAATGGTGAACGCTTTACAACTGTTAGCACTGGTGAAGAGAGGCAGCGAGAATGAGTTGTCAAGAACAGTCTCATGAGGGAGCAAGGGACAGGTGTCATCGTGTGCAGTTTCTGTTTGGTTTGAGTTTTGCAAAAGAATGTTGAAAGACTAGAACAATGACTATCTTTGTCCTGCACTCACCCCCTCCCTCTTTCTCCTTCTTTTCTTCTTTCTCTAATTCACTTAAAATCAAGTTTCAACAGCTGGAGAGATTAATGGTTAAGCCTGGTGGTTAACAGAACCGGATTCTGGTATTCTAGAGGACACCAGTTGAATTCTCACCATCCACTTGACAGCCCACAACTCCAGCTCCAGGGAATCTGGTGCCCTCCTCTGACCTCCTTAGGCTCTGCAGGTGTGTGGTGCATAGGCATATATGCAGGCAAATCATCCATGCACACTCAAAAAACTAAAAAGCCACCTTTATTCATATTGCAACTTTACCCCTAAATACCTCAGCCCACACCTCCTAAGAATGGAGACGGTCTTCTGCTTAGTCATATGAGCATCCTGAGAAAGTTAACAAGAATTCCTTCCCTGAAGTGATTTAACTTCAGCCTCGTCTAGGTTTCTCTCTTTTGATCCAATTAATAATTTAACAATATTGATTTTAAAACAGGAAAATAGGTGCCACCATTATTTACCTTGGGAAATGCAATATGTATTTGCATTTGGCATAGATAAGTATCTGTGCATAGATTGTATGAGTAGGTATGCCTTGTGTCTCATGTGTGGTGTGTGTGCATATGTGCTTGTGTGAGTATGTGCACATGTCTGTGCACTGTGTTTGTGCATTTGTGTGTGAGTATGAGTGTGTATATTTGTGTGTGTGTGTGTGTGTGTGTGTGTGTGTGTGTGTGTGTGTATTCTGAGGAGGGAGATACTAAGGAATCACCTTTGACCTAAATGAACCAATATGTGCTAGCAAGTAAATGCTCCAATACTCTCTTCCCTCCCAATCCATTTGAAGAAATGCGAGTTAAACTCCAGAAACTGTTGAGTGGAACCAATCTTGGCTAAGGAGGCTGAAGATCCTAATGGTTTTGTTCCCTTGATAGATTGATTCAGGTGTCCCTCTCTCCCTTCATCTCCTTTCAGGGAGCTGGCACAAAAGTCTTTTCTTTGCTCTAAAGGGTCAGCATTATCTTCTATTTTCCTCTCCAGGCCTGCAGCTGACGCACAAAGAAAGGTGTAATTACAATGCGACGTGCTGCTGATCGAGGGGCCTGGAAATTCTGAGCCTCTCACTCTGTTCAGAATACATTTCAATTTGAGGCCGTGAATTTGACATTGAAATGAGTTTTTTCTTTAAAACCCTAGAGAAAACAGCCCATGCAGGGGCGCATTCACAAATGGTTTTGCAAATCTAGGCTAAAGTGAACATTCAATTTGAGGAGGTCAAATCAAGCTGGGATCCTAAAGCCCAGAGCAAGAGCCCCGCAAGGCAGAGGTGCCTCTGGGAGGGCATCACCTCGGATTTGGTCTTTTGCCAGCCGCTGCTGCACTTCCTGGACAGCTCATGAGCTGATGCCAGTTGTCTTGCTCTGTGGTTCCAGAATTCAGGGATAGAAGCTGCTAAGACAATCTCCTGATAGGGAAGGGCCCCTCAGGAAGGCTTCCTGCTGGCAGAAGAAATATTCAGGCCCAGGAGCTCAAAATAGCTGCACCAGACCGGATATCCAAAGTCCTGACTGGTCTCTTGGTCACTTCCAAGGCAGTCAAGCTCAACTGCAGCACTGGCTCCTGGGCACCTGGCAGGCAGAGGACCATCCACGTCCCCAGCATGCTGGGCTCAACTCGAGAGCAGTGGTTCCACCGAGCCTGGAAAGCTACAGGGAACCTAGCCCCCCAGGCCCTTGCCACCGAGCTGGGGCAGCTTAGGGAGCCAGATTAAAATGATACACGTTCAATTTGGCTTTAAATGAATTCACCAAATCGGCATCTTTGATGTCAAGTGGAAGTGAATTCCACAAATCTCAATTTATTTTATGGGGCAGCGTTATTGATTTTTTTTTTTATCGTCTGCTTCTCCTTCTTCTCCCCTGCCTCCCCTACCAACCCTCTTCCACCTGGATTGAATCGTTTGATTTATGAGTGGCAGTTCTCAAGGAGGGAAGGACATACTTCTGTCTTCATTCCTTCATTTTTGCCATCCCCCAGCCCCAGTGCCCAGGGCACATGTGTCCTTTTAGCTCCAGAGGACACGCGTATCAGGAAGAAGTTGGTCTTGTTAGGCCCTCCCTAGGCAGACTAGAAGAGATGACACACCCTTTTCCTCTTTTCAGCCCTGCATGAGCCCGCCACCCCCCCGCCAGCCAGCATGGCGCCTGTGTGTTTTACTACACATACCCCAATGTGTCCTTACATGCACTTCCCTAAGGCTACAGAGGCTGCCCTGGGCCTTGCAAGCATGCCCATACACGGTGGCCCATGACACCAGCCCTAGTAGGTTAGCTGCAACCTGCCTGACCAGCAGTTTCTCCATCCATGCTCGAATTTTCTCCAGAGTATCATTCACGGATGGAGGTGTCCGTATCCCCAGCTCCTGGTGACTCTTTTGACCTCAGGAAGCTCGGCTAGGATTCTGAGTACCTGGTTTTGATTATATTCTCTCAGTCTCCCAGGCCCCAGTTTGAGGCTGTCCTAACTATGATAAGCTTAATGTATCTCAAACAAAACTGGTGTTTCCCTTTCCCACCCAGGCCAGCTTTCCCAGACTTTGCTCCGAAGTGAAGGTTCCATCTTTACTTGGTGGCCAGAGAAGACCCAGTAGCTGTCTCACTTAGTTACTTTCTTTCTACCCAAATCCAGTCCATCAGCAAATCCTAGCTGTAGACAAAGCCATGGCCCCTAAAGATCTGGTTCCCTAAACCATCGGAACCCTGTGCTTATGCTACCCAACAAGGTACAAAGCACTCGGCAGCTGTGATTAAGGCTTAGAATCGGAAATGGAAAGATTATCCTGGATTGCCTGTGTGAAGGCAGTGCAGCTACATGAATCCTTAACACTGAAGATCTTTCTGGGCTATGGTCATAGACAGTGATACAAGCAGGGAACAGACTGTGCTAGCTACTTTTATGTCAAAAGTAAGTCTTGACACAGCCAGAGTTATCTAGAAGGAGGGAACCTCAATTGAGAAAATGCCTCCATTATATCTGACTGTAGGGCATTTTCTTATTTAGTGATTGATGTGAGGGCCCAGCCCATTGTGGGTGGTACATCCTTGGGCTGGTGGTCCCGGGTTGGATAAGAAAGCAGGCTATCAACCATGAAACCATGAGCCTGCGTCCTAGGCTAGAGGAAGCTTCCTTAGATGATGAACAGTGAGTGATATGGAAGTGTGAGCCAAATAAACTCCCCAACTCGCTTTGTCCATGGTGTTTTATCCCAGCAATAGTAGCCATGACTAAGACAAGGACCTCCTACCCATCACTGTCCTGTCATATACAGAGCATGGGCAAGACCTGGGGGAAAGCTTCCAGAAGCTGAAAGGACAAGGGCACAGATTTTACCAGCAAGCATCCATGAGGAGCAAGACCTCCTGAAGAGTGATCTTTGGTCCCATTTACCTAGACCAGGGCAGAGCCTCCGCACCAGACTTTCATCTTCAGGATTAGATTTCCCCGGTGCCTTCTAATTGCTGCAGTCAACTGTCCACTGGGGCCATGGGGTGTGTGTGGGGGGGGGGAGTATATAGACATGTTTATGGAGGGAGGAGGGAGGTATGTGCATACAGGTTCACATAGGCAGAAGGGAGAAGAATTCACCTGGTGTCTTCCTCTGTCATTTTCCCACCTTGTGTTTTGCTATTTCATAGTGTTTTATAAAGAGTATCAGACACGAAGCGCCAGAATTCCCTGGCAAGTGTTTTATCCAGACAAAATAACCAAATAAAACGTAATTTCAGGAGATGGTCCACCCAAATTACAAAGCTGGCAGTGGTTAAAATCAGAAACACTATCCACCCCAGGAACTGCTTCTGAGGCTCCTTACGCAGCGTTCATAGCTGGCTGCGGGCACCCGGCTGCTTCCACTCTCTGATGCTGGAGTTACAGACAGACATGGCAGTTCCTGGCTGCTGCTGCTGCTCTTGCTCCTTCTCCTCTTCCTCCTCTTCGTTCTCCTTTTTCTCCTCCGCCTTCTCCCTCTTCTCCTTCCTTAATATGAGTGCCCGGGATCCGACTCCGGCCCTCTTGCTCATTCAGAAGCTTTCTTGCCCACCACTAAGCCAGCTCCCCATCCCCAGCCTAATTTTTTTTCACTTTTTCTTTCGAAGTAATTTCAAATGTGGGACAAAGCTGCAGGGAGAATACAAGGAACTTTCGCCTTGTCTTCCCAGGACTGAGCACCAGCTCACACTGAGATCTGTGTCCTTGGTCACCCTGTCTCTGGAATCATCCCTGGTCCCACCTCCACCTCGTAAATTCTCTTCATGGCTCACAAGCCCACCTGGCCCTGGTTCACTCAGCTCCAGGCCTTTCCCGCTCCCAGGCTGCCTGCCAGGCTCACACTTCTCCTCTCCAAGCCTTAGCTGCATGCCATTACCCCAGGCTCTTCCTGCCTCAGCCTCTTACCCCAGTGAGATGCTTGCTCCTGTTACTCCATTCTGCTGTCTTTCCGGCCTTTCTCAGAAGCTGAAGCCCTCTCAGGCTCTTAGGTGCTGGTTTGTGTATATATTCATCCATTTCCTCATGTCGCACTTTAGACAAGACCATGCCCTCACTCCGGATCTCTACAGTAGTTCCTGCCATTACAGGTGTTTAACAAACATCCACTGACACATAAGAAAGTGCTTTATAAATATCTGATTGTTTTGGACATGTGAACCTCTTCTTAAAGGCAGGTAGCATTCTTTCATTTTTTTCAACTAGAACTGGGCACACAAAAGGACCCGATGCTGGGAATTTTCTTTCTAAGTGTGGGGCCCTCCATGTGGAGGGGTGAGCCTTCCCTAGGCTCCACCAAGAGCTCTGCAGAGAGTGTGCACACTGATGGTGGCTTGAGGTCTTACTAACTGCTTATTTCTTTCACACTGTGCTCCTTCCAGATTCTTCTAACTGTTGTTCACTTGTTCATGTGACACACAGAAAGCATTACCCCAGCCGACAGGTGATGAAACCGACGGGAAGGCAGGTCAAGTGGCTTACCCAGGGCCACACAGGTATTAAATGGCAGGAGTGTCCTCCTGATCTCTAGCCCGGTGCCTTCTCCTACAGACCACAGAGAGCTACCCCGTGCTCCTCCCCTCTGGGACTGAGGAGCCCAAACCTGACATTATGGGCATAAGGCTTTTAGCGGATGATCCAGGGCAGGAAGCTCTGTGGTTAGATGAACTCTGGGTGTGTGGGGTCTAATTGCTTCACATTTCCTTTCCTTTCATTCACAGAGTCATTCATAGAGTCACAGGCCGACACTCATTCATGGTGCGTTCATTGAGCGCCTGCCACATCCGTGGCTCTCTGCTTGGCATAGTGGCAGAAGCTGAGCCCGGAGGTGGGGACCTGCTCTCAGGAGAGGGTCCTCTATTCACAGGCCAGAGAATCTACCAGCATAAAGACAAGTGACAAGGCTGGAGTTCAGTGGGCATTCTTGGCAGCGAGGACATTCGCTCCTTTGAGACTAAACTGACAAGCTCAGCACAGCCAGAAATAATCAACAGATCTTCACCAAATGCTCAAATTGGATCTGACTCCTGAATACCTCTACCCTAGTCCTGCCTGTTCTTATCCTCTCTAATGAGAGACACCCCCCACCCCCGAAGGCCTGGGTGGTGGCTAGGCTGAGCTGCCTTGCTACAGACCCTATCCAAGGGGACCAGAGCAAGGTGTGGGATGGGTGGGGCAAAGAACTGATGAACCAAATCTAGGCAAGCAGGGTGGGTCCTCAGTGGTTGACACCTGTATGCAAGGCAGAAATCTCTCAGGAGACAGCATTATGCTTTCTGAGACAGGGAAGCATGAGCTGCCTCTTGTGCACAAAGGCCATGATGACAGACCTCAACAGGCAGAGCCAGGAAATGGAGAGGGTCACAGTGGTGAGTGAGGTCCCCCACCCCTACCCCTGCCCTCAGTATCCTTGAAGGTTTGTTTTTAGCCATGCAACCACACACTACTCATGCTCTTGGTGTGGGGGTCTGGTGGTGACAAACCAGTTCTTTTCTACTTAGCCATGAAAAGCACAAGGCATTCATGCCTGTCTTCCATATGGAAGGCTGTGCTTTGTGCAGGAACAGGAGTGAGGGACCCATCCGCCTAAAGTAAAGAATAAGTGTCTTCTGGTACTCTTCTACCCCAAAGACGGTGTTGACAGGGCTGTGGGGCTGTGATCACGGTGGGCACATGCAACCTGTTGATTGCACTGTGTGACTCTCATCCATATTCGGGAATTCCTATGTGGTTGGTGAGATGGAAATACAACCCAATTTCATTCTTTGTCAACACTGTTAAACCTCAGCTGCCCATTTACTTTCCTTAGTGACATCTGTAATTCCTGATAAACTATTTAAATTACTTAAATTGTTTGCATCACCCAGTTCAATTGCCAACTGAATCCCACTGGATTGTCTGTCCCCAGCACAGTGTGTGACAGACCCCGACTGGCTTGAAGGTTATATGGGGCAGTGATGAGGGGTCACAGGGACAAGTGTCTCTGTACCCAACAGGTTCTTCCTATGTCCTTTTTCTGTAAGTTTTTGCTGTTTGTCTTGAATCTCTGATGGACTAGAAATGGCCAGCCAAGTGGTGGAGGGTCCAAACACTGATGTCTGTGGCCTTTGTGAGAGCAATCTGGTAATCCAAAGCGACATCTCATTGATGCTCTCTGGGCGGAGAGTGGTGGTTCAGTGTCTTCTCATTCTCAGAGTCTTGTTGCTAGACTTCCACAGCTAGGGCCCCAGAGTTGGAGACACTAAATAAACTATCGTTCGGAGTAATAATTTTCTGTTTCTTTTCTATCTTCGCATTCCCTCTCTCTTCTCTCATAAAGTTGCTTTTATGAAAATTCCCGACAAAGTTGTCCCCAAACATTTTCCTACCCTGTGGCTCTATACAGCTACTCATGAAATATGAGGAGGAAGCCCTTGAGGAGCCTAATATTTTATTGAGGAAGTAAAAACAATACAAACGCAGCAGTGAGAGGCTCGCTAAGGCAATGCCACAGCGAGGATGTCAGCGCAAATGGGCAGAGACCAACAGCCCTCAGTGGCCTCTTTGCATCTTACCGCTTTGCCAGTGAGAGCTATACGATGTGAACTGTCCATTCACCATCTCTGTGCCTTGTGTCTTCCCAATTATGCAGAGAGAAGAGCACCGGTGTTTCTAGGAAAAAAGTGAGGTGATAGATGAAAAGCACCAAGGACAGTGCCAGCACAGTCCAGACCCTGTACACAGATGATGGCTGACAGCAGTGGAGACCAAATGCCCTTGGAATCATTGTCTCTTGCTACGTAGTCAGAACATGTCAAGACTGTATTTCATGAGGCTGCTCCCAAAGGGCTTGACCAGGGTCCCTGGGTGATTTTTGACAATGTGTCTGCTCTTCCCAGGAATACCAGGGACTGGGAGCATCTCTTCCTGCGAAAGGGTCTATCTGCATCAGTGGTCCAGTTGTAAAAACAAACAAACAAAAAAAACAAACCAAGAGAGACAAGCAGCAGGGTGTTCTGGTGGTGATGGATCGATGGCCGGAAGTATGTATGGCAATGAAATGTGTGCCCGGCTCCATTCCCATAACCGAAGGAGTGAGGGGACTTTCTGTCAGAGCTCATTGTGGTAGTTACAAAGGTCAGGCTAAGAGGACAGCAGGTAGAGACTGAGGACGTCCATATGCTGACAGGTCTCTGCATAGGAGCCTGGGCTTAGGCAGCAAAAGGAGTCATGGCCCATCGCAGCCATTTTCTAGTATGAATGTGAGTCTCAGAAAGACAGAGCCAGCCAGAGCTACAGTCTTATGAAGGAGTGGCAGCTAGGCCTCTTTCACCCCTAGGAGGTAAAGCTGTCTTGGATTTAAACAAGCAAACAAACAAACCAAAACAGAAACGGAAGTTGGGGGCAGCGGTGTATGCCTGAGCGGCCAACTGTGCAGGCATCCGGAGAAACGGCACCTCCACACCTGTGCGTTCCAGTGCTCCCAAGGCGCAGCCCGAGGAAAGCCAGGAGCAAAGCTCCCGCAGCATCTGCCAAGAATACACCCGACATAATAATTTCTTTGACCTCCACCACACGAGTTTCTGAAAAGAACAAAACAGCATCATCCCCTGGCATTTACAGTTTAAACCTTTCCTATTCAAGTTTCTAACAAAAAAAGCCACCAACCCATTCTGGCCGTGATTAAAATTCATAGGCTTGCTGCAGACAACAGATGCAGAAGCAATTTTAGGCCAGTCATATCCCAGGTCTGCAAAATTAATTTGACAGGTTTGCATTAAAGCACTGATCAATATCCACTTTAGAGCGGCAGAGGCTAACTGAGAAAAAATAAGTGACCGGAGTGTTACCAGACGAGAAAAAATGAATCTTTGAGACTTTTTTCCCTCTAAGCTTGCACCTACATCAGGAGTCCTGACCTCAATCCATTGATCGGCTGCAGTTAACATGACAAAAGGCCCAGCAGATAGACCGGCTTGGCCTACCAGGGAACAATCACCCGGATACACTAAATGTTTGAGGAGTGACTAGACTGCAGAATTAGTCTTGGCTTCTGAGGACGCACACCAGCCCAGGCTTCCTCAATCCTCCCCTCCCTGCCCGAGATCCATTTGCAGAGAAGCAACTTTTCCCAAACTTCCTCCCACAGATGGCTCAGGGATGTGGTCCTGGGGAAGGTAGGGTCTAGCTCGGTTTAATCACTAAGACAAGAAGGCAATTAGGTCCAGACTTTCTTTAGACAGCACTTCAGAAGGGAGGCCTCCAGGCTGGCATCAGAAAAGGCTTTTTAAGAATGAAATTACAGGTAACTAACTCTACAACGGGGCAAACTACTGCCTACGTGCAAAGAGAAATGAGCCCAAGCCAGCTTTTTAAAAAATTAATTTTATTTGTTCTCTAAAATGTTCATATAGGTATATAATGTATTTTGATCATATCTCCTACTCCTTCCCCTTCAACTCTCCCTGAACATTGCCAACATATTCCTGTCCCAACTTCCTATCCTCCTTTGTTTTTTAATAACCCACTGAGTGGGTTATCAGTGTAGCTTGTATGTTTGTGCATGCGTGTGTGTGTGTGTGTGTGTGTGTGTGTGTGGTTGTGGGGCCATTCACTGGAGCATAAACAATCCACCAGTGGCCACACACCCAAAGAATGTTGACTCTCCCAGCAGCCATCGATTGCCCAATAGCTCCTCAGCTATGGGTGGGGCCTCCTGAGCTCCCCACCCCTGAAATCTATGCTGGAGGTTTGACTGTGAAGTCAGCTTTTCTTCTACACTATTCTTCAGGTGTGCAAGGAATTCATGTGGGTGGCTGAGCATGCCCTAAAACCTGGCTGTTCTGGTTGAACATAATGTTTTCTTACTTGATCCCACTCTGGAGCCAATTCCCACCGCGGCAGTAAAATCAACAAATCTGAACTTAGCTGTCACCAAAAATGCACACAGACAGAGCATCTTCCTCAGTGCCTACTGAGGATGCTCACTCGGGAGACCCGCTGCCCTCCCGGTACAGGCTTTCCTAGGGGAATTTGAAGCTCTCCTTCCCTGTTCTGCTCATATGCTGGGGACTAGTATATTTAAGGTGGAGTTTCATATACAACTCCTTGTTCTCTGCATTCTTCCTCTGCGGTGATCCAGCAGGGTCCTGCTTGGTCCTTCCTCAGACCTTGGCTTCTGCTTTCCCAGATCTGAGATCAGTTGTATCAGAGCACTGTGTGCCAGCATATGCTACTACAGAATTCTAGGACATGAGCTCTGAAGTCAAATCCTCACGTTTGAGTGCCACATTTGCCAGTTGCTAGCTGGGTGACCCTAGGCAAGTTGAATTTACTTCTATTCTACTTATTATTGTTGTAAAGCAAATTACCCCCAGATCTGCCAGCTTAGAACAACTACTCTATTACCTGCATGAACTCCGCGAGTCTGTCATTTAGATAGGGTACAACGGGAATGGCTTCTTTCTGTTTTATATTTAGGGCCTCGCAGAGATGATTTGACAGTGAGGGAGGGGTGAGGAGACCTCACTTACTAGGGATGAACCCACTTAAGGCATTTATTCCTGTGTGGCTCTTTGATCCGTGTGTCGTAAAGCCTAAGGTTAGTGATGACAGTCTTTGGTTTCTCCCGTCAGGTCCCTACCCTGAAACATGCAGCCTCGGGGCAGTGCAAGCAACTCAGTGTGAGACACATTTCTCCAAGTACATGGTTTCCAGTGAACAAATCAGGGTGCCTCTCATGATCTAGTCTCAGAGGACACACAGCGTCCCTGGAACCGTGTACTACTATAAACACAGACAGAGGCATCGCTCGCATCCAAGAAGGAGCATGAAGCCTCCAGTCAGTGAGTGGCACATCAGATAATCTTGGCTCCCTGCCTTAAAAATCAGAGCAACTTCTCTCAAGCCTAGTTCCTTATCTAGACAGATGTAATAACGTCCATCTTACAAGACCATTGTGAGGCTTAAATCAGATAATGTATTTAACGTGCTTGGAGCAATGTCTGGACCATTCAGTGTCAGCTCGTATTATGAAGAGTGACATTAGCTAAGTGAGCAGTTACCATGCCTTTTCTGCAGCCTTTGCACTGTAGGCATGTGTGCCCAGCCTCATGATGGGCCATAGGAGCAGCATCAGGAACCCATCCCTGCTAGTAGGTTGGGAAGATAGATGCAGACATGATTAATAGCAACATAAGTCAAATGAGACGATGTGTCAACTCCATCTTGGCACCTCTGCCCCTTCTTTCTATACAGACATATGGCACTTTCCTGGCAGTGGATGGTCTCCAAATGTCAGTTGAAATTTTCAATAGTAAAGCTGTGTTTTTATGAAACCAACACCACTCTATTCACTGTGATCCACAGCTTCTGCTTGTGAGGTGCTTTTGAGAGCTATTGACCTGAGAGTGTGGTCCAGCGAGGGTAGAGGGCATGTCAGACTATGCATAAGTGAGCCTGTAAGCCTCTGGGAATAAACCTCTAGCTTTATTTACGTTCCCGCTGTTTACAGATTCCACCTGTGGGCCAAGGTCAGGAAGTATTTGCTCCTTTGCTGGAGCCCTAGCACAGTGGACCCCATGTCCAGCATGCTTGATAGCAGACAGGAAGCTCTTCAGTGGGTTGTCTCTCTGGGAAGGCACCAAATATGAGTTCTGGTTTTGAAAGGAAACAGACGGCTGCCAGCATTGTTTAGTATTATGATGTAGCCACCACATTCAATTATTGGTTGTATTTTTCTAACTGTAGTCACACATCCTCAGCAGAGGTATCATCTCATGGGGTTTAAAGAGATTCAGAATGAGTCTGAGGTCAGTAGAGGGGTCAGTCGGGGTGGGGGAGGGGTGTCTACCTATTAACCTTCTATTTTGGCAACCAAACAGCCATATCCAGCGCATAAAGTAGGACCAGAAACCTGCCACTATTAATAATCTCACCCATACAAGGTGATGCGGGTTCATCTGCACTATTTCAATAATATCACTTCTGCTCAAGCTGAAGAAGCAGCCAGATAAGGCATGGGAAATAGTGACCTGTCAGGGTTCAGAAGTGGAAAGGAAATGTGAAAAAGGCTGAGGTCACTAAGGGTGAAGGCAAGAGTTCTGGGGAAAGGGGTTCTTAGTAAAGCCTCTTCACTTACGCCATTCATTCATTCAGGCATACATAGTCCATTCATTAAGCATCATTATACGACTCTTAGGATCTTTCATCCCGTTAACAGGGATTATGCAGAAATGAAAAACAAATAGCATAGCTAATCTGCAAGGCTACTCAGCCAACCACAAAGTCAGAACATAATGGAAATCAGCCAGGTGCCCTCACTGAAGAGTCTGAAACAAGCCAGAGAGTGTCCAGACCAAGAGGCATTTGGAGGCTTCCAGGGAGGTCCTTATGGAGAAATGTTTGTGAGTAAGAGCAACCAAAGGTGCTCTCAACGTCAAACATTAAATTTACCTTCCATTTCTAAGCACACGTCTACAAGTCCTTCCCCAATTGAAGTAAGCCCTGCCTTTTTTATTCTTTTAAAAATATAGACAGGGGAAAGAGCAAAGAAAATAATTGAAGAAAAGATGAAAGAAAAACAGAGAGATACACAGAGAGACAGAAAGAATGGGGAGAGAGGGACAAAGAGAGAGAGGGAAAGAATGGGAGAAAGAGAAAAGGAGACAGATAGAACAAGGAAAGAAACAGGCAGAGGGAGAAAGATAAGGAGGGCATTCCGGGACTGATGGCAGAGGGCCAAGAATATTCTAAATTCTGTAATACTCACATTATGAAACTATGCTGGCCAAAAGCTAAGCTAGAAAACATGGGGAGTCACTTCCACAGACAGGAACCACCCCACCGATGCAACCTCACATCCACATGGAAGACCCTTGTGGATGAATTAGTCACACTCTTCTCCAAATACTTGCTTTTCTGAAGCTGTGGTTTGTTGCAAGCAGGACTTGTTGTAATGGTGGAGAGGATATTTTCATGGTTTCTAGTGTGGTCCAGGTGTCAGCATTCTATCATCCTCTTTAATCTTTACTTTTCATGT
Organism: Pachyuromys duprasi; assembly: GCA_028658305.1. Classification (NCBI taxonomy): domain Eukaryota; kingdom Metazoa; phylum Chordata; class Mammalia; order Rodentia; family Muridae; genus Pachyuromys; species Pachyuromys duprasi. Next base: position 48,905,408 of record CM053764.1, read on the forward strand.
GATAAAACTGAAGCTCAGAAGCATTGAGTAGCTCCCTAAGGAACTGAAAATTAAAGTTCTGTCAGATGCCAATGCCTACCCAAGGACATAGCACAGAGCATGGGGGATGAAGATGAGGCACCAAGTTCAAAGTGGTACCCTGAATTCCTTATCAGCAGTAAAGTACATCTGCACAAAAGTTCAGACACTTACAGAGTGGCTCAGCCGTACACCTGGGGTCCCCACTGTGCCATTCAGCTAGGCACCTCATGCCATCAAGGTCAAGGGGCACCAAGAGCCCCAGGGAACCACTTCACCAGTTCCCATTTCTGTTCCACCAGCCCCACCAAGCATTCCTTGCTTATCACTTCCAGAAGATTTCTTTGGCTCCCATTTCCCCTGTATAATAAAGTGAGATAATGTAGCTGGCCATGAGGAAAAATTCTTGCCAAAAAAAAAAAAAAAGGAGTCAACTTGGCAGCTCCACCTAAAGTTACTTGTAGGACAACGTTTGGGAAAAAGGTCTTCGCTCACAGAAGTAAGGGTGCCACGACAGGGCCCCAGCCCTGCCCTTCAGTGAGGAAACCCTCATTCCATTCTACAGATGTGCCACCTGAGGGATAAAAGAGGGCAAACCATTCCAACTTCAGGTAGTTGAGAAAACGTGCAGCACTACGGACTGTGACAGCAAGAGCACTGAAGCATCCCCCAAAACGCACCCTTTGATTAGCTGAGTTTGTGTCCCGGTGGGATCCAGAGGCACACACACTGTAAAAGATGACCAGCTCCAATACATTCTTCTCCCCCTTCCTGCAAATAAAAAATACATGCCGGTAGTTTGTTTGATGGCTTCTGTCCTGGTACTTAATTTTATTTCGTGACATAAAGGAGGAGGGTAGGGAAGGAAAGTCAACTTCTGTCCAAGTACACTCTCATTGGTTAACACCCGAGGGGGAAATGACTGAAAAGAACTTAATTCAAAAAATCCTTTAGGCACACAGCAGCTTCTAGCCAGTAAGAGCCAGACAGCCGTGTGTGTGTGACACACACACACAGAGACATCAATAAATAATCAGCCAGCTTAGACTTTTAAACAGGGAGCCAAGCCTCACCATCCAAAGGTAAATTGCATCCTTCCCGATAGCCTCCAAGCAGGATGTCATGCTTACATAGTCTGGGCTACTCTGCTAACTGTTATTGCTGGTTTAACACACATGTTCACTGTACAAACAACATCAGACTGTGACTAGAGTAAAGTGGGCTGTGGAGCAGAGAGGAGGAGCCGCTCAGGGCCTGGACTCTGCACCAGAAACATGCCTTCCCAGAATTCAAGGAGTCCCATGCCTCCTGCAGGAGTGATGTCATACTTTAATCTGATGGGGCATGTTTCTGACAGTGCCCATAAGAACCTAGGAGACTTGATTTCACTGCCAGGGGTATGGATTTGTCTTTGTGGCAAAGGAACACGTGCCTTCCTAGGTGGAATTTAAGTCTTGCCTCAGCTCCCAGGCTAGGGCTCCACGATACCCTGGGTTGCCATGTCCAGGAGAGCCAGGGCATCCATCACCTGTCTTCAAGTGCTTTATGAGGCTGTCTGTGAACCAAAGAGCCAACAAGGGGGTTATAGAGCTGGTCTCTCTACACCTTGAGCACTGTGTCTTATTGCTTGTCATTTTCTCCCCGGCTGTTGACACTTCATCCCTTTGAAAGCAAGCTGACTTACATGTTTTCTTTGGTGGGCCGGGCAAAGGATTCTTAAGCAAAAGGCCCTTTCTCTGCCTCAGAGCAAAGGCAGCCATGATAGGCCCCTTTCCTGGGATTCCTGGTGGTGATGTGAATAGCCTGTCACAGTAATCTGTGAATGTCTGTCCCAACCCCAGACCCCAGAGCAGGAAGAAGAAGCCAAGTGAAGCCCTGAGGTCAACATGCAGGTCTATACAGTAGGGCAGCTCAGTGATCTCAACACGGAATGCTTGGAAAGATGAGCTTTGCCTGGCCTAGCTCAGTGGCTAGTCAGCCAGCCGAGCAAATTTATGTACATCTCATTGCCAAGAATCAGTGTCCCCCCAAAGACAAAGTATTAATGTCCATTAATATTAATTATATGCTTTTGGATGTGTTATGTCAAACAAAATATAGGACTTAACTAAGTGTTAACCTGTTTCATTCTACCTTTTAAAACACGTCTACTAGAACGGTTAAAATCACATGTGTTGCTCTGATTAGATTTCTGTTCTATACCTCAGTATCATACCAGCCTTTTCATCCATGGGGGAGGGTCTACTTACCTAGCCAATAACAACATTCCTTCCTTCTCATTTCAAAGTAGCATTTACATGTAACATAAATGTTCAAAGCATGTATGTACCATACAGCATGGTTTAAAGTTGCCCAACAGACCCAAAAAGAGCTATGTTCCTCGCTCTGTCCCTGTTCAGAGACCATGTGGATTTCTGTGGCCTCTATTGAACTTTAATTTTTATTTTGAGAGATTACAAAGTACTCAAAAGGAAATCATGAAATTCGCAGGCAAATGGTGGGACCTGGAAACGATCATACTGAGTGAGGTATCCCAAAAGCAGAAAGAAACATATGGTATATACTCACTTATATAAACCTATAGGATAGG
>CM053764.1:48908515-48943799 GCA_028658305.1 Pachyuromys duprasi
AGTGTGTTTGTGTGTGTGTGTGTGTGTGTGTGTGTGTGTGTGTGAGAGAGAGAGAGAGAGAGAGAGAGAGAGAGAGAGAGAGAGAGAATAAAGCTGCACATCGGCAGGACAGCGGAAGACAACTTGCCACACTTGGCAGACGTTGCCCATGGTGGCAGCCCTTGAAGAACTCAGCAGACCAGCCAAATGTCTTCCGTGCTGCTTACACCTTGGTGAAGTGAGAGGGGGCCACTACTCTGAAGAAGGCAGCTCCTGGGTCTCAGGACACATCCCAGCCACGGTGAGGCTGAGCCACTTCCTTCTCCTGAGACTGTGCAACTTAAGGCTCATTTCTCTGCGTGGAAAGAACAGCAGTGCTCCCTGACAAAGGGATTCCAAGCATCATTAAACCAGTGTGTGCTGGCTGTGGATGGAGGGTAGAGGCCCTCCTGGGGCTTTGGAGATCATGCCTCGGGTCCAGCAGATGAGGCCGGGTAGCACTCAGGGTTTAAGACTCTGCGCATGTCAAAAAGCTGTTTACAATTCACAAACTGCTCTTCAGTACATACACCTACATGGACAAAGACAGTGACTTCGTGTATGACCGCCGAGTTAGGAGATAGTATGAAAACCCCAAATTTGAGTTTGCGTGAGATGCAAGGTGTAGGCTAGTTAATTCTGGTCCACGTTTGAAGACAAAGTGTGAGTCAATGGTGTCCAGTTGGAAATGGGTCATGTAGAAGTGCTGTTTCATCACCACAGCAGGTTCTTTTTCCTGAACCTGTATCTGATTCTTCATTCATCCTCTGACCTGGCCATCCACCTACCCAACAAACACACAATTGAAAACTTTGAGCTGTGCCCTTCTATGGGGAAGGGCTGGACCCCCGCCCTCTGCCCAGAGGCCATTTGGTGCTGCCTTGATCTTGCCATCTCTGATATCTTCCAAATGTATTTGCTATTTGCTCCCTTGTCCCTGCAGACCCCTGCTGTTCCCAATTGTCCATTGCCTATTAGGAATGTTTCCAGCCAACGTCTTTTTCCCCCCTACTTATTTGATCTTTCTTTCTTTTTTTTTTTTCCCTGAGAACTTTACTATGCATGAGTGACTGGCCTGCGAGGCTGCTTTTGTTTGACATTTTGCATTCCTTAAAAACCAGTCATCTGCATGTTTTATAAAGCTGTGGGAGTCTCTCCCCATGATCAATGCTAGAAGCCCCCATTAACATCTGGGGAAGAGATGGCCCCAGATAGGGGGTATACACAACCTACCCAGTGTGGGTTTAAAGAGTATGTCTTACAGGGAAAAAAGACACCAAAGCACTTTATATTCATTGCCTTGCTTGCTCACTAATAGAAATGAGCCTGCCTGCCTATAGCACCTTGGTGTCTCCCCTTTCCCAGACTAGAATGTATTTTCTCAGCTTGTCTAGGGTGATTTCCTCTCTGGGAAGCCCTTCCTGGTCATCTCAGCCAGCTCAGGCTCTTTCTTTCTTTGGGAACCTCAGGATAGTCAATTTTGCCAGCTTTCACCGGGCCCCTCCTATGTGCCATGTGCAGGGCATGGCAGCCCGAGAATTTAACAGAAACAAGAGAAGTCCTCAATTCTCAGATGCAAGTAAGGAAAGCAGACCTTCATTGTTAGGATTAAATTTTCTGGTATTTGGAGGATATTATACAGAAAGATTAGAGGTGGGAGAAGAGCCAGGGTTAAACTTTGCCCTTCATGATAAGGAGGGTTTCCAGGAGGAACTGGTTTCATTTGGCAAGGAAGGACATGAAGTCATTCTGAAATGGCTTGAGTCTGTCCTACCGTTTCCCATGTGTGTTTTACCAGGACCAGCCATTCCTGAATCACAGGAGATGATTGTTACAGGGTGATTTCTGGGGATACTCTAGACTTACGAATGGGGTAGGTAGTGTCTCCAGGACAATGGGTGGCTTCAGTGCACCTCGTGGTTGAGAGGTGCTGCTGTGGCTGCTGAGGGTCATTGAAGGGTCTGGTCTGGCTTGGCACTGGCGTGTGTGGACTGCTAATATGAGACATGTGCACATGACATCTCTTTCAACTTCTCCTGGTGCCCTAGTTCTTTCTCCTCGGTTACTGCACAAGCAGCCATGGCAACAGGTGCGTAGGTATGTTTCTAAAGATGCCTGCTGCGGCCAGTCACCAGTGTACTTTCTCTTTGGCCAAGTTCCTATAGTTACTGCCTTGATCAATAGGAGGCTCTGGAGGGAAGGGGAAGCTGATGAGGCAAGGGACCAGGTCAACCTGCCCTCTACCTTTGAACATTATCCCTGTTAGGCTGCAGCCCCGTGGTCCAGACAGGTGGCCCTGTCTCCTAAGTGCTGATCATTTCGTCTTCTTTGTCTTTGTATACTGATATGCTTGATGTCTACATTCTTTCCCTGTTTCCTAGTTGTTCGTTTAGCTTATTCACATACTCCAGGGGACCCTGGTTGATTCCCGACACCCACATAGCAGGCTACAACTGTCTAGCTTTAGTTTCAGGGAATTTAGTATTCTCTTCTATCCTCTCTAGCACAGAAGTGGTGCTATAGAGGCATACAGGCAGGCAAAGCATCCATACACATGTAATAATAATAATAATAATAATAATAATAAATAAACTGGAAGGTATCCTTTGGCCTCCACATGCATGCATGTACACATATCTACACATATTTATGCATAAATACACACAGAGACATTTATACACACATATAAAATTATAACTGATGGATAGACACTAAGACACTTCTAAACAACATGGTTCTGACAACTTGTCACCTTATTCAGAGGCTAGAAGAGCAATTTTCAACCTGTGGGTTGGAACCCCTTTGGCAAACCTCAGTCTCCAAAAATATTTACATTATGATTTTTAACAGTAGCAAAATTACAGTTATGAAGTAGCAATGAAAATAATTTTATTGTTGGGGGTCACCACAACATTGGGAACTGTATCAAAGGGCTGCAGCATCCGGAAGATTGAGAACCACTGAACTAGAGTGAGGCAGTGATGGGTCAATGAGTGGTAGGACCAGACACCCACAAGGACCAGCTTAGTTATCCATCCTTCCTGCTCTCTACTTAAACCTAAACCTCATATCAGGACCCAAAGATAGAGTATGTTTGTGTATTAGGGAGGAAATCACCAGCCCCTTTTCATTCATTTTCTCAAAGTGACTGCACTGAATGGATCTCTTTTCTCTGTTTTCTAGTAATTTTTGTCTCTTTAATTGCCTTACTGAGGATGAGTGTTGGGGCCCAGGCTCTGGCTTCAACAACTTCGAGAACTTCTGGGTTGAACTAAGATAATTTGGAATTGCTAGTGTCCCTTCTCTAGCTATTCTGCCAAAGAAAGAAGAAGCCCTTGCTGGAAGAAGATACTATTATCTAGGACCAAACGTGAAGTTCGACACTCAAAAAATAACCAAGTGTTTAAGACAGGACAGAAAAAAGCCCACAACAAACCACAGACATTAGAAATTGATACAGGTGGTGCAGTTAGTGCAGGTAGGAAGTTGACTATACATCAAAACATAAAACTGTATAGAAACATATAAAGCTTTTCGACTATTTGCTGACATATTGTAGACGCCATGCGAAGATTTTTCTTTAGTATTTTATCCTTGAAAGTGTTTCATCTTAAATATGCAGTGCTGTCACATGTCTTCAGCCTTTTTCGTAGCTTTGGAGCATTTTGTAGCATGGACACCCCGTGACTAAAAAAGAGTTTCCTATAAGACATTTAATATGTTTTAAATGTCTTTATCGTTAAACATTATTGTGTTCTTGTTCACACATGTAACTATATCTGCATGTAGAGAATAATTTTATAGACACAATGTCAAAAAGCATATTTTAAAAATACACTTCTCAAAGGGATTATATTTGATATATTAAAAAACTCGATGTGTACCTGCAGTTTCCAAAATGGTAGTGCATACTCACCAATAGCATTTGAGACTGACTCTTTCCCCCAAGTTATTAATTCCAGTGTGTTGTCAAAGTTTTAAAAATAGCCAATCTGATGATGTCTAGTAGTACAGAAAGAGGCGTTTTTCTTACTGAGTTTGAGTTCTTTTTCTGATTATGGAAATCTAGACATATTTCATTTTCTGTTTATGTTTCCTCGACAGTTTTTGTATTGGGTAGTTAGAATTTTTCTCTTATTGATTTGCAGGCACCATTTGTATATTTAGGCTGTTAGAGCCTTGTGGTTTTTATTGCAAATATTTTTTCTTAGTTGGCTCTTCATCTTCTGCCTTTGCTTATGACATGTTTTCTAAGCAAAACATTCTAATTTTATGCATTCAGATTTATAATTCTTTTGTTTTATGGAATGTTTACATCCTGATGAGGCCTTTCCCCTTTAAAACTCCAAATGTTCTTCCTGGCTTCTGCTGAATTATTTCAAGTTTTGTAGTGTTAGGATCTGATTAAATTAGAGAAATCTTCCTGTCATTATTGTCCCCTCCACCTTTCTTTTCCCAAAAATTTCTTTATTTTTAAGAATTTGACATACATCTGCCATGAAATACGATCATACCAGCCCTTTATTTCCACTTCCAGTCCCCCTCTGTCACCCCAACAACCCCTGCCAATTTCATGTCATTATTTCCTTTATAACCTACTGAGTCCAGTTAGTGTTGCCCATATGTCCTGGGTGTGGGGCTGTCCTCCAGAGCACAGGAAACCCAACAGCGGCTACTTCCTCCGAAAAGATCCTGGCCCCGGCGACTATCATCCTTCAATACCTACTCAATAAGAAGTGGGGCTTGGATATCGTCTATAGTATATAGTATAGACAATATAGATTCTCTGCCACCCATGCTGGAATTTTGGCTGGATAATTTTGTGTAGGTCTCATGCAGGTGACCGTAGCTGTTGTGAGTTCATGAGTGAGCGAGCCATGGCGGAAGCCAGCATTCCACAGCACCCATCCCATCTTCCCGCTCCTACACTCTTTCCATCCCTATGTCCCTAAGCCTCGGTGGTGGTGAAGTCAATATAGACATCCTGTCTAGGGCTGAACAGTCACTCTTATTCTTAGCACTCCGACCAGTTACTCATCCCTCTCTTGACTGCATCCCACTGCAAAGAGAAGCTTCGCTGAGTAATGTTGAAAGTAACTTGTGGATCCAGATGATTTGAATGGTAGGGTATCTAGGGACCTCTTAGTTATCAGTGCCAGAAACTGGCTGGACAGGGCACGTTTGAGACATGTGCCCTTCCTCTTTCTTCTACTCCAAATCCTGCAATTATTCCTCTCCAGGTTCTCAGCATATTCTTCATCTGTCACCAGGCTGACTTAGCAATCCTGACTCTACTTACCAGCTAGAGAGACCAGATGACAATGTGTAGCACCAGAGGAGACAACTGACATTAGAGATAGGAGCCCACTGGAAATCCCAATCAGATCCAATAAAGGGTCTGCTGGCGAACAGAGATGTTTGCCTACTCAGCTTTCTTGGGAACTCACTCAGAAGTGGCCATTGCTAGAGATCTTAAGCTCAGTGGATTTCAGTTTTGCTGTGGCGGAGGAGTGACAGGGTTGTTGTTTAAATAAAATGAGTGTTGGGCTGTACATTATTTATTATTTTTTGCCCTATAATTATTGCAGCAGTATCATTTAACCTACTATCACAAATAATAGGACACCTGTTAGATTTTATAATTGCCTATTTACCTTGGGATGGGCAGATATTTTTACCTATACTATCTCAATAACCTCACCATCCACCTCCCAGGCCCCATCCAATGCCATCTGCCTTAACCATCCTTATCTGAGCTTCCTTCCATCCATAATCTTATAATTACTTGTTTATATTTGGTGTTTTTTTCAATCCATACCATCCTCAGAGTCCTTCCTTCCAGCCTATGTGGTGGGCTAACCCATTGTATTGTCCTCCTGTCTCCTCTCTTCCTGTCTGTCTGTTTCTTGTGATACTCTTGAACCTGAAACCCAGGAACCTTAGCCATACCTACTCCATTCTGCCCTGCCCGGGTATAGGCTATTTAATCAGCCAGTCAGGCAAGTTTACTCAACAAGGATAGGTGTATCCAGGCAGTAACCAGATCTTGAGGGCTAGTTATTAGCATTAAAATACAATCGGCAGACCAACCCCCAGCACAGGGTTTATGATGCAAGTAAGCACATGCATCTGTTCAACACATCAGGAACCCCTACTTGTCTAGGAAGGACCAGGGTGTGACATGAAAGCACAAAGTTGAGACAATGCCAAAGGGCACTGTATAGTCATTCTGTTGAGCTCACATTAGAAGCCAATCTCATCATCCTCCAAGTAGAATCCTACTGTAGGTGCATGAGAAATAAGTGACTATGGGTGGCTGGAAGGGAGTAAGGCCACTCTTAGCCAGGAAGAATCAGGACAGGCCTCCTGGAGTAAGACGCCTCCTAACTTGATCTTGAAGGACAGTGGGATAGTGACAGGCAGAGATGGAGGGTGCCTGTGCTCCTCTGCAGTCTGGTTGAGAACTCAGCTCTTTCAGGTGCATATATTTTAATGGGGATTTATTTTCTGCATTGTTAAAGCTTAATGGTTCCCTCAAATCATACTGACACAAAGGGAAGCCAGAGCAGTTCACCAAACAGCAGATTTTGCCCTGAGCAAAGACACTTACTTCTCCATGCGTGGAACTGTCCCCCACTGTTTCCCATAAGAGCCTGTGCTGGCTTTGCAAATCGAACAGGAGCTCTTAAACAAAGCATCCTTTTCCAGCAAAGGAGTAACTAAGGGCTGGATTACCCCAGGACAGCACCTGCAGGAACGCTGCACTAATGGCCTCTGTTGGAAGCCAACTTGACCCCACTCACCGGAGCACCCAGAGCTCAGGGTAGCCCTTAACTACCTTTGTGCTTGTGGCTGGCCAATTCTGTCAGTGAAATGCATAGTTACTCTGTTCTTCCCCATGTGATGAGTAGATGGAGCAGGCAGACAGACAGAAGGAAAGTTGTGTTGCTGCCGAGAATGACTGCATACGCCAGTCTTCTTGGAATGTCCAGTTCACCGCTGGTGGGGCCTGCACACAGCTGGTTTTCTCATACACTGTGAGGACCTTTGTGTGGGTCCACTGGGGAATATGTGGGAGGTCATTGAGGACTAGAAAGCTGGAGTAATCTGAAACTTCCAGGTCTGACCTTCAACTCTCTCAACGGTAAACAAAAGCACCAAGTCCAAGGAACATACCCAAGGTGGTGTGTGGCCTCTGTCCCAGAGGTTTACTTCACAGAGGGCCTTTTACCTACCTTCCAGGGTTGGTGTTTGTTGGTGTGTGCTCTTGGTATGGTCTTTTAGCCAAACAGCAGTGGGATCAGGACAAGCCGCCACCCCAGTTAACAACAAAAAACCAAATGTGTCAATGCAAAAGCTCAAGCCCTGTCCCTAATGTCACAGGCAAGAATGTGAGCTTAGGGAAATCCCACTCCATCATCTACAGCAAGCTACTCGGGGCTCCGCCCTGCCGGCTCCGAGGCTGCAGGAAGGGAGACTTGGGTCTCCATGGGAACAATCTCATTTTGTTGGCTACTGGGTTCTGACTGGGAGGGCTACCCCGGTCTGGGCATTGAGGTCTTGGCCCTGCTCCAATTTGGGTAATTACATTTTTCCCTATGCAAATCTCCCCCAGCATTTGATCTGGGTGGATCTGGGGAAGAGAGTAGAGCATGGGCTCCCACCGAAGCCTCCATTTCTCGCTTTGTGGATCCAAGCAGAAGCCCCGATCTCCAACTGGCAGCACCCATTGCAATACCCATTCAGTCATCCTGTCCATGCAGGGAGGTTTCGTCTGTCTGAGGATGGCCAGAGCTGATGTGCAGAAAAAAGACCAGAGGTGGCAATAGAGAAGCTTGGAGTGCAGCCCTGCTCCAAGTGCAGCACCAGGGGCCCTCTTCCCTCACCCTCACCCCCAAATGTGGCTTTGGCTCAGACCACAGCTTTCCATACCCTTTCTAAAAACATTTTCACATTGTTTCAATAAATGCTTAAGAAAGCCAACAGCATGTGCACACACACATACACACAGAGAGTACATGTTGTGTTGGCCAACTCCCCTTGAGCACAGGGCCTTCTCTGAAGTGTGGTTGATGTACCACTCAGTGATACTCCATTGGAGAAAACGGATTTTCCATTTGCCAGTAGGTATCAGTTGCAGATCGTTTTTTGGTTAGAAGAAGATCCTGTGTCCATTTTCCCCTCCCAGTGCTTAAACCCCATCAGGCTTAAACCAATTCTTTTTGAGAGGGGGTGAAGAAGAGATGGAGGAAGAGAGGGTGAGAGAGTAAGAGAGAGAGAACATGAGGTTTGGTAGGTAGGTGGTAGATCTCAGAGTTGAGGGAGCAGTGAAAACATAATTAAAATATATTTTATAAAAAGTAGATGGCTGTATAATAAGCTAGGGTAGCCTTGGAAACCAATTTCCTGGATCAAGTAATGATCTCTCTTCTTTACCTTCCTCTGTGAAATGGGTATATGTTATATGCACCTTGAAAGGTTGCTGTGAGCATAAATTCACACATCTGCAGCGCTTACAGCAATGACAGCAGCCAGCCTCACTGAGCCTTGTGCCCTAACACTTATGCTTCAGTAGCGTTTCTAAAGTTAGGTGTGGTTGTGGTTCTCAGAAACAGGGACATCAAGTAACTTTCCAGAAGTTACACAGCCAACAGGACAGAATGATGCTACCAGCTCAGGCTCTTGATTACAGTGCTGGCCTGTGTGGCTCTATTCCGTGGTCACTAGCACTACTGAAGGTCCTTTTCAGCACTGGCCTCCTGGAGTTCTATACTATTCAAGTGAGGTCATAGAGTTTTTAGAGGGGCCTGTCACAAGTATACCAGCCATTTCAAATTCAGTCACCTTCCTCTGACTTATCTGTGCTAATTTTCGTCTTAAAGTGCCGACTTCTATCAAACACAACCCTACCATTCTTCTTAAAAAACAATAAATGTTCGTTAGTATCATAAAAGATACCATCTCAAGATGCATTTGCCTGGGAGGCATGTCTGCCTTCCTCTCACTGCCTATCTTGCGAAACTGAGGGTCACAGAATGTCTATTTGTTTGGACTTAGAGGTAAGCTCTTCTCACATGATAGCCCAGCCTGGTCTGGAACATTCCACATATCTGGGATGACCTAGAGCTCTTGGCAGTCCTCATCTTTCAGCTGAGTGCTGGGATTACAGGTACGAGCCATCCTGCTCAGCTCACATGATGTCTTCATGGCTGACTTTCCAGTGGATGCCACTTGAACACAGCACATGACACCTTCATCTGAGTTTCCCTGCAGACAGGTGGAGGTTGTCACATGGCATAACGAATGTTTTCTGTGGAAAGAAAGGGATTTCATAATTGAGTAAATGAGTGCTTAGCTTTAGGCCCAGGATGAGTCAGCTGTGGGAGTGGACTACAGAGACCCTCAAGGATCCGGCAGGGGCTTGGTCCAGATGTGAGTACTCAGCCTGTCTCTGAGATGGACAAGTAGTTATAGCTCTGCCTGAAGTGGGTGACAGAGCCAGGCCCTGCCAGGAGGGATAGCCTAGGTGAGGATGACAGTGATGGATGTGAGACCTGGGCCTGTTGGAAGGTGGCAGCAGTTTAGAGAGGAATCTCGGAAGCAGGGGGAATGGAGGATGGTGCCCCAGGCCTTTCCATTTCTGAGCCTGGAAATATGGTGGCTCCCCTGCCCAGTGGGGAGAGGGTAGCAGCAGTTGTGAGGGTGGATGAGGGAAGGAAGGCTGAAAATTGGGAGAGGCATTGAATTTCTGCCATCCGTGCTCTTTACTCAGTAAAAGAAGAAGAAAAAGCAACCCACTGCAGGATCTGGACAGAACAACAGCGAGTAGGAGCACAGATATTCTGCAAAGCATGGGCTCCGGGAGATATAAGGAGGGCACTCATGTGGTCTCAGGACAGAGGGGGATCAGTTTCCCTTTGTGTGTTTAAGGATCCATGCCATGAACACTGATTTGTGCCATGTTTTCTGAGGTGGTCCTCCTAGCCAGGAACCAACTTGCCATCTGCCTGGCTGGCCAGCCTCAGGGCTGGGCAAAGTGCATGCTGCAGAGGCCCTAAAATGAACGCAGCATTCACAGCATGCACTCTGGGATTGTCCTCTGTCTGGAGGTGAGGAAACAGCTGAGGGCTCCTGCAGAAGGGGTGGTGTGTAGGCTCGGGCTCCTGTTCTGCTGGGTGCCGGACGTGGCTTTCTAGTGTCGGGTCTGTGCTGCAGTCCGGGCCTGACTCCTAGGGTGGCTCTGGCTAGCATAGTCACTCCCCTGGGGTTCTCCTAGGAACCAGGGAGCCCCCAGGAAGCCATCAAGCCCCAGAGGAACCTGAGCATCCCTAACACAGCCACAGCTGACGAGTCTGCAAGTCTGCGTGTAACCAGAGATGCTGGGAACCTCTGCTTGTGAATGTCCCCCACCGTCTTTTATATTCCCTGTGTCTTTCAAACAGCCTCCCTCTCCTGATCAACAGCGAAGGAAAACAGTGGGGTGATGGCACACCACTGCTTCTCCTCACAGTTGCCTTAGGATCAAGGCCCCCTCATGGCTACGCGAGTAAGCCCGTGAGTGGCTCCTGTATGGCTGTGCACACTCGCCTCTGCTTCCCGCAGGAGCTGGCACTCCTGTTTACTTCCCGTTTACGATCTCTTTCTCCCCCTTTGTAAAGCACCAGGATGGGCCTGACATTCTAGGAAGTGCTTGCAAGTGGTCCTCCAAGCCTTTGAGCTGGCCTCGGCTGTCCCCATGCAGTGAGAGTAATGGGTCCTCCCAGGGACAATTTGCATAAAGGATAAATAAGAGAAAGACAATGTGAAGTTTATTCATTTTTAAATCCTGCAGCGTTCGTGATTGAAGGCCCAAGCTCAGATGTTTGCCGGATGCGTCCCATTAAGGCTCAGGGCTCGTCTAATGCCTGCTCTGCTCCTGCAGGGTGGGGGTGGGGGGTAATGCGCAGTTGTCCTCCACACTGGAGGGCCGTTTCCACAGCCTCCTGTGCAACCAGGGACAGGAGCAGCGAGCTGCATTCTTTTCACCAGCCTCCCTAGTTTTAATTTGCTGTAACAGAGCCAGCACATTAAATACACAACATATTGATGTCCCCGAGCACCCTGGAGGGTCTTTACCCTTCCTTGTCAAAGGAGCCTGGCATGCCGGGAGGAAGAGGAGATGTGTTTGGCACGCCTGCAGAGTAACGCCTCTGGCGGGTCACAACCGACTGTCTGCCAAGGACTGTGCCCTCCCAAAGGACAGAGAGTGGGCTAAAGGACAGAGGTACTACTGGGCATGCCTCAGAATGAGAGAGGCCACGGAGACAGGTTGAGAACCCCTCAGCTCCAAAGACACTGGACACAGCAGTGCTATATGGACCGATGGCAATGAATGCTAAGGAGCCTGGGGGTAGGGGCAGGATGCCACCGGTGATGGCATTTGGCTGGGCCTGGTCATGCCAGGCCAATGTCAAGCAACACATTCCCAAGACAGAGCAGAGTTGGAGAGGTTGGACGAGACTTTCACTTGGCCTCTCTCTGTTCAACATGCCCCAGGCTCTGGGAATCCGGCAGCATAGATCTAGCTTTCGTGCTGTGTGTGTTTGTTCCAACAAGTGAGACAAGAATAGAAGCCCTCTAGCAAATTGCCCACGTCCCTAAAAGCATGATTCCCAGGGGCAGAGGAAACAGAACTGAGAGGAGAAAGAAGTGTCCACCCAGACTGGAAGGGCAAGGTCCCTGCCAGGTTCCTAAGCACACCCTCTTTTCCACAGAGGGCAATGTGCCCTAAGACTCTAGAGAAATAATGCCCCTCCCTGCTTTGAAATGCCTGACTATTGGTTCTTAATTCAGTGGCTACACGAAAATGGTGGCTGTCCTCTGCTACCAAATGTTTATTTCGTCACTTCTGATCCCCACAGCACCAATCATCATTACTATGACCTTGAGCCTGAGACAGTAAAACATCTCAGATCACAGGGCTGATGAACAAGAAGACCCAGTTCAAGAGGCCAGTTCAGTGGCTGCATTGTTGGTGGAGGATGATATGATGGTGGTAGAGTAGTGATGGTGATGGTGATGATGATAGTATGGGTGTTGATGTTGAGAGTGGTGGTCCTTATGAAGGTGGTGGTGGTAGTGGTAGTGGTAGATGTGCCAGTGAGGAAAGGGGTGATGGTGGTGTTAGGTTCTGCCTATTCATGGTATTAGTTATTGTAGTAGTTGTGATGATGGTAACAGTGATAATCTTAATGGTGGCGTTGTGTTGGTAATCATGATTGTGCTTTTGGTGGTCCTAGTGAAGGCAGTAGTGGTGGTAGTTCCAGTTCAGGTGATGGTATGGTAAAAGCTGTGGCTTTGGTGGTAATTATTACGGTGGTATAGCTATGCTGGCGCTGGCAGTTACGGTGGTAGTGGTGTAGTTTGGTGATGTTGGTGGTGATGATAGTTAAGGTTGTTGGTGATAGTGTGGCTAGTTATTATCACAGTTATGGTAGTTTTAGTGATGGTAGTAATAGCTATGGTGTTGGTGGTGGTAGTTATTGAAGTGTTGGTGCTGGTGGCAGCTATGATGGTGATGGTGATGCTAACTATGATGGTTATGGATGTAATTATGGTGAGGATGATGGTGGTAGTTATGTTGCTGGTTGTAGTTATGGTGAGGATGGTGGTGGTTATAATTATGGTAGGATGATGGTGATGTTGACTAGAAAATCTAGTGATGACGATGCTGGTGGCAGTTATGATGTTGGGTATGGTAATTATGGTAGTGTCTGTAGTTATGGTGAGGATGATGGTTATAATAGCTATAGTAGTGGCTGTAGTTATGGTGAGGATGATGGTAGTGGTAGTTACAGTGGTGGTGGTAGTTGTGGTGATGGTTATTATGGTGAAAATGGTGGTGGTATTATTCCAATAGCCAGCTTGTAGGTTGCCTAACAACCTATTTGCTGCTTCCAGGTGCATTGCCAGATGTGTGCCCGATAAAAAGAACACACCTGCCATCCCGTATTCTCTCTTCCTCCTCATTTTCTTCCTCTCCCTGTTTCTCTGTCTCTTTCTGTCTCTGAGGCATCCTTTTCTCTCTCTCCTCCCTCCCCCTTCCCCACAATAAATCTCTTTCATACCAGATCTGTTGAGTGGCTTTTTAAATCATTATTACAGGTGGTGGTTATGGTGATGTTGGCAATACTAGTAATGTTTTGGTTCTGGTGTGGACATTGGAACAGGTTGCAGCAATTATGAGAATTGTCTTGGAGAAAGCACTCGTCAGCACTTGACAGTATTTGGTTTTACATTTCTCAGCTATCAGCACTGGGCCGAGCAGGGAAGCCACATAAACTGGAAAAGGTATCTGAGCTTGCCTTGGAACCCAGGAGAACTAGTCAGGCTGGGTCCTTAGGATGTGACCCTGTGTGCTGCTGCTGAAGACTCTCCACAAGCAGGGGGTTCAAGAAGATGCAGAGACCTTCTTCTTCCTGAGTCTGACAAGTGACCCCAATGTTATCAGTCAGTTGCTTCTTCCTGGATGTTCTACTGTTAGCCTCCATTTTTGTGTGGCTAAGCATTTCTTTCTTTTTTCTTTTTTTTTTCTGTTTGAAACACAAATCTCTTACTCCTGAAAATCCTCCAGGAGGCTGATGATACTATGAAGCTTCCAGCAGACATTTGGTCCCTGACCAGAACGCATACCACCCTTGTTAGCTACAAAGACTCTCCTGGTTTAGCCATCCCAAGACAGAATTCTAGGGACCAACTACCTAATTCTATGTGAATATATTCCTCATGTCCAGGGAGAACAGGCAGGCACACTGAGGACAGGAAAAAGGATAAGTGAAGGTCGTGTTTAGGGTTAGGAGGGTTGGTCCGAGGGCCTGTCAGATGCTGGCTCACACCACACACACTGTGTACAGGGAACCTACTGACCTGTTACCTTGGTTTCCTCATCTCACTGTGTTAACAGGCCACAGTCACTGGCATCAGACCTACAAGGAGAAGAGCAAGCCCTTCACAGAAGTCATTATGTACTGAATAATAATCAGGAGCTTGGTTGAAAATGAAGATCACTTGCCCTGGACACCTCCTTAGCACCCAAGGGCATTTCCATAACATTGTTTCACTTGGATTGACTTAATCTTTGCAAGATCCCTGAAAAATAACAACATATCACATTCTTATTCCCATTTTCCATGACTCCCATTCCCATTCTCATGGCTCAAAGCTTGCCCAAACTGAGACAGGTAATAAACAGTAAAGCCAACGCTAGGTGCCAAATAATTTAATTCATTTATTTATCAACTTGTTACTGACCTCCCACTGTCCTAGGCGCTGTGTTAGCTACTGAGTTAAACAGGGTGGGTAAGAAATGCCATCAGTTCTAGGCCCACAGTTCTCACAGTCAAAGGATTCTTTCAGAGTTTAACCCTGTACACTGCACTTTCTCACATGCCAGAAAAAAAAAAAAACCCAACAGGTGTGTCAAACAAGTTAAAAATAGCATTGCTCTGCTCAGAGCTAACAATGCTGAGCTGTTAGAAGTCTGAGCCTTCAGGGCACGGTGCAGAGCCTTAAGCTTCTCTGTGTCATTTTTTTTCCCCTTTCTGACATTAATGCTCAAACACATTGATGATGATTGCAGAAAGAAAGGGTGAAACTTCTCTTGCCGAATGTCATTTGAATGACCGGAAAACACTTACATTTTTTTGTGAGACTTTTATCAATGATTATTTAAAATTATCAGAGTTGAAATGTCAGTCTCTTAGGAGGGGTTTGTGGGGAAGGCATCTGGGAGGGGTCGGAGGGAGGAAAGGGATAGGGAAAATGATATAATTTTATTTCAGTTAAAAACATATTAAATAACAGAAACTCATTTGTGGGGGCCGCTGTGCATTGCTCTGTGATCAGGATTCTCCCTCGGCTCTTGCATTCTGGATTCAGTGCAGGCCGGCTGCCTGGCGTTTATCTTTACCCCAGGATGTCCTTCCTGTAACAGCTCTCTGGCTTCTCCAACAGCCAGGGCCTGAATCATGCAGGCTGCACAGGGGAGGGGCCTCTGAGCAACTTTCCTCACCTCCAGGTCTCTGAAGCTTAGGATGGCCAGCTAAAGAAATAGAAGAAGTACAAGGAAGTGCCTACAAGCCAGAGGAAGCCAGTTATCTTCCCCTGAGAAGAAGGTGTCTTGACCTCTCTACCAAGGGTAACTCACGAGTTCTTGAATTAAGAACATCTGTGTGGATGCTCTTCCGAGTCAGGACTGGGCTCACGAGGGCTGTTCATGGCCTGGATGATCTAGGCGTGGGCATGCATAGATGGTCCAAACTACTCCAGCCCATGGTATAGTCCATATATATGCCCATGCTGACGACTGCAAAGGGGCTTTGACACTGATAAAAGATTAAGAAAATAAAGCACTTGCTAAGGATGGACATCGACACCTTCATAGATGACTTCTTAGAGTCCAGTTACTGATTCTGTAGGTTCCTGAAACCATGTTCTTCCCTGGCCTTAAGAGAAATGAGTCTCCCACAGATGGCAAGCGGATGCTGAGCTGGGAGTCACAGGAAGGCTCCACTCACGTCAGTTAATACTCTTTTTCCACATCCATTGACTTAATCCAAGTTAAAGTTCCCTGAATAATTCTCTCTTGACCTATGAGCAGCCTATATTCAGCCATTGGTGACTCATATTGGCTCCTCTCAGGGTCACTGCATCCTCAAAATAAAAATGACAATAATCTAAGTTTACACCTCCACTGAACTTCTCAGGAAGGAATCATCAGAATGGAGGTGAGGGCTTGGAGGGGCTGGCATAGGATTCTCAGCTGGCCCTTTTGGGGAGACACGTGGCGTTTTCAGCAGTACAGGTCAAGTGCTGAGCTCTGCAATGAGATTTGCCTGCTAGCAGATGCCCACGAAAGTGGCTAACTCCTCTAGAATAGTCAAAGAGATGTTCTGTGGCAGATTTATCCATTGGTTAGATGGTCCTGGGTCTTCTTGTAGCACAGCACAAGGATATGTGTGCACATATTTCTAGAGACTGGGCCAATAACCAAAGCCCATGGATGCTTGAGACTATAATTTAACCAACCCCAGTTATCCATCCCCAGTGTGCTTCCCAGGATCTTCCCGTCATGGTTCTAGTGGCGATTAGCTAAGTAACCATATTATGTCTTTGGCAGATAACTGGCCTTTGGCTTCCTCATCTCTAAAATGGAGTAAAAATTAGAATTATTGGTGTTTGCCCCAATGCAAGGTTTGGGGTCTTCTTGAGGTCACTTGCTTCTCCAGCTCTTTGGTGTTTCACATGAATAAGGGACCACACAGAGAGTGAGATGAAACATGACCATAAACAGGACCATGTGCAAGAGAAAGGGTGAACAGCCAGGGTTCCCATGGGGAAGACACACAAGCAAAAGGTCCCTTCTGGATTTAAAGACCCAAGATATGTTGTTATTGAGCAGTGTGGGATTGCAGAGCTGAGGTTCATTTGCCTTGCCCTTGCCATAGGACTGTCCCTGAGTGGCTGATGCTGAATTACTGTGCTTCTCAGAGCAATTGGGTGCATTCTTCCTACTTCAAGAGGTGAAATGACAGTTCTTATTTTATTTTTTGAGTTAGAATGCTTTATTTTTCTTTTTCTAATTAATTATTTACAATTTATTCATATTGTATCACCACTGCAGCCCCCTTCCAGTTCCACACACCCTCCCTCTTCTCCCCCTATGCCCTTTCCCTAGTCCCCTGATAGGGGAGGACCTCCTCCTCTTCTATCTGACCCTAGCCTAGCAGATCTCATCAGGGCTGGCTGCATCTTCTTCCTCTGTGGCTTGGCAAGGCTGCACCCCCCAGGGGGAGGAGATCAAAGAGCAGGTCACTGAGTTCATGTCAGAGATAGGCCCTGCCCCTCTCCCCCACTAGGGATCCACTTGGAAACTGAGCAGCCAATGGGCTTCCTCTGAGCAGGGGCTCTGTGCCCTCTCTATGCAAGGTCCTTGGTTGGAATATTGGTCTCTGCAGGTCCTCCTGGGTCCAGGTTATTTTGGCTCTGTTGGTCTCCTTGTGGAGTTCCTGTCCCCTCCAGGCCTTTCTATCTCCCTCTTCTTCCATAAGGATTCTGACACTCTGCCCAAAGTTTGCCTATGAGTCTCAGTATCTCCTTTGATACCCTGGTGGGTAGAGTCTTTCAGAGATCCTCTGTGAAGGGTTCCTGTCCTGTTCCTTGTCTTCTCCTACTTCTGATGTTTGCCCTTCTGAGTGTGGTTTCAGCCTCTTCCCTAGGGTCTTCCTTGTTTAGCTTCTTTAGGTGTATAGATTTTTGTATGATTATCCTGTATTATATGGCTAATATCCACTTATAAGCGAGTATGTACCATATGTGTCTTTCTGCTCTGGGTTACCTTACTCAGGATGATCTTTCCTAAATTCCACTGCTTGCCTGCAAAATCCATGATTTCTTTGTTTTTAATTACTGAGTAGTATTCCATTGTGTAAATGTACGACACTTCCTGTATACATTCCTCTGCTGAGGGACATCTAGGTTGTTTACAGATTCTGGTTATTACAAGTAAAGCTGCTATTAACATAGTTGAACAAATGTCCTTATTGAATGGTGGGGCATCTTTTGGGTATATGCCTTGGAGTGGTATAGTTGGATCTTGAGGTAGCACTATTCCTAATTTTCTGAGAAAGAGCCAGATTGATTTCCAAAGTGGTTGTACAAGTTTACATTCCTGCCAGCAAAGGAGGAGGATTCCCCTTGAAAGAGGCAAACAACAGTGGGTATTTTGAAAAGTACACAACACCCAGTCAAATGCAAAGATATTTGGTTAACAGTTAATTGCTGGAGCAGGTTTTTGATTGACTAGCTTGGCTCCATCTAGGACGTCTCAAAGCATCTCTGTACAAAGGGCATAGGGAAGGCAGGGTGAGGGGTGTTTCATGGACAAACTGGGGCCCAGAAACTGGAAACAGTGAACGGTGTCCTGAAGTCAGTTGATGAGTGGCATCAGGCTTTCTCTGGTCTTCCACCTCCCTGTCCTTCCCATTGGGTTAAGTTGCCCCCTACTGGCCGGTTATTTGTGGCCACAAGCCCCGCCCCCTGCCCTGACGGGAGCTCAGGCCAGCGAGTGGCTCAGTGTCAGGAGCATCTGCTGGGGCCAGATCTTCAGAAGCATTTGCTTGCTTAGTAGAAGGTCTAGAAACAGGTTCTGAGTGCCTCCGGCTGCTTCTGCTGGACCTGTTCCTTCCTCATCCCTAAACACCGTGTTAGGGACCTTCTCAAGGGTACAGGCATGCCCACAACAGACCCAGCCCTTACCCGATGGATGGACCATGCTTTCATTAGACTCCTCTGAACCTTTCCCCTCAACCCCTGACCTTGGCCCGCAGAGCCCATTGGTGGCACAGACTCAGGGTAAGCCAGCATCCGGTTACTGTTCCCACTTCTGAGGTGCAGTCAGGTTCTTTCTCCTGCTTCCCTACACAGCTAACCGAGTTCTCTTCACAATCTTCTCCTTGCCCCTGGTTGCACGTTTCTACTAAGCTCCATTGCCTGCAGGCCTGGGTGGAGTCTCCTGCTGCTGCGGGCACCCTGACTAAAATTCTGTGTGCCACTTACAAGCGGCCAGCAAATTATTGTTATTATTTTCTTTAAAAACAGTGATGCGCCTGATGACACAGGTCTTGAAACCATTCTGAAAGCTGAATGGCTTGTGAACCTAGCCTTCGAGTTCTTAACCCTTGAGCTGACAACGAATCTACTCACAACCCACCACAGCAGCCTCCTGCCAAGTGCCAAGTCTGCAGAGCCTGCAACCCTAGGAAGGGACCATAGGAATTTTGCCTTTGCCCCGCTTAGCCCCTTACTTCACTGTATGGAAACCCCTAACTCTAACCCACTCTTGTAGCTGCCGAGGGAGGTGAGGCTGGTCCCAGGTAAGTCATGGGCGTGACAGAGCTGCTCAGATCGAGGAGTGATAACCGAGGCGTGAGCTATAAACCCAGCTTTAAGCACATCGTTCTCCCTGTGAGGCCGTATAGGCTCGGCCCTCTGCCTGTCTCGCGCTCCATTCTTCCTTCCTAGAGCCTCCCGGGCTGAAGAGGCCTGTGCGCTGCGGTGATGATGGCGGCTGGCTTTCTGGTTCCTGGGTACCGGGTGTGCGCGTGTGTGTTTGTGAGAGCGTGTGTGTGTGTGTGTGTGTGTGTGTGTGTGTGTGTGCGCGTGCGCGCGCGCGCGCGCGCCGTTTTCTCCAGAGTGACTGGTTTGTGCTGTCATCAGCCGTTGTTTTGGTAAATGGCGAGTTAAACAGATATATCCAAGCGTAAAATCTAAAAAATGTTCCCTCTGGGCGCCCGGGGGGTGTTGTTTGAAACCAACTACATATCAATTGAGCGGCGGCGAGCGGATCCGATGATAAATTCCAGTCCGCAGACGCCTTATAAATTACATTTTTTTGTTCGCGATCTTGCCTCATCTCAGCTCCCCAGAGGCCCTTAGACTGAGAACTATGATTGTATTGGAGGAGCGTTTGCTCAGCTTGAGCGAGGCCATTAGCATTGCATGTGCCAGGCCGTCCCTGCGTTCCCCCACCTCCCCCCGCCCCCACCCGCCCCTTTAACAAAATACAATATGTGCCTGGTAATTTTTCTGTTCATTATCTCATTGTTTTCTGTAAGTACAAGGTTAGATTGAATTACTGCGGGCTCCGCCGTCTATTTGTAATTCTCCTTCCATGCCGAGCTGCTAATGAATGGGCAATTTAGTCAATTCTTTGTAACGGTTTCTTCTGTGCGTCAGCCACTTAATTACTCTAAGCCTTTCTCACTGCTGCTTTATTGCATGGAAAGTCGGGGCTGCTTGGAGAGCTTGGCACGGGATCTCCAGCTTCCAAAAGGGGGGGGAAAAAAGGAAAGGAAAAATTGTCAGAGGCAACCAGGATTCTGCATCCGACATGCCTGCTGCAGCTTTGGTCTCAGCCGGCGCAGCCCCATCTGCGTGCATGGTTTTTCTCCATCCTTGCTGACACCATGGCTGACATCTGGCCCCAGCACTCACTGCCAGGGTGACAGGAAGGTGTGAGCTCTTGCTCGGAGAACAGCCTTCAAGGCGGCTGGCCGGGTGGTTAGAAAATTATATTAGCCTGATTGTTCTGTTGCTTATGCCGCTGTGACGGCTCCCACCTACACGTAGCCAGTGGCTCTGTCCCGTGCATTTGTGCCCCTTTCTTGCCCTGTGGGCAGAGCACTTCACCCTTATGACACGGGAAAGAGGGCACACGTTTATTAGCTTCATCGGGCAAAGGGGATGTCAGGTCTTGGCAGCAAGGGACTTGCCTGGGTTCAGTGGAGCGGGTTGGAAGAGCCTGTGTTGTTGCATACCTAGGGTACCCAAGAACCCGGTCTTTCCTCTGCCCCACCCTGCTGCCACGGGGGCACTTCTGAATGCTGCCTCAGTACCGGATGGAAGTGTTTCATGATGGAAATAAGAGGTGTCCTCAGAGGACCAGAGTAACTCTACAGAAGGAATAGATCTTCAGGTGTGTTTTGCAAGACCGAGAAAGTGCGAGGAACTGGAGCTTGTCAAATAGAGCACCAGCCTGCCTGGCCGTGCTGCTCTTCCATGCGTCTGCCAGGGCATTCCTTTGCAACACAAGAGTTGCAGTGCACACAGACGTTCTTGCCTGGTGAGGACACATTCAAAAGTGGATGGAGCAGCATGCTCAGACCTCGTGGGTGAACTTGGACTGTCCTGAGCAAAGCTAATCACCTGCCCAGGTAGTGAAGGAGGTGTAAAAGCGGTGGCCACTGCCTTATGCCCACTTAAAAGGGCACTGCCCAGTGGAACCCCTGTGCTTACGAGTATTCTAGTCTGCTCAGGGTGCAGGGGAGCCCAGGCAGCTATTGCAGTCTCAGCCCGTGTCTGGAAAGTGATGGACTCCACACTGCTGAATGAACCATGGCTTCGTAGCAGATACGTCAGGATGCATGATGGATGGAAGCTGCAGCAGAGGAAGCTGCAGGCTCCTCTGGAGACCTGCTCTCCAGGAAAGGCTCCTGAAAGTGCAGGGCTCCTGCTTGCACTTCTCCAACTCCTTCTCTCTCTTGAGTCTGGTTTATGTCTGCGCGTTCTTTTGACACCAGTTTCAGGTGCTTCCTCCAGGAAGTCTTCTCTGATCTCAGGGATAGCTAACGCAGATCCCCCTGTTGATCTAGCTTCTGACACCTGATTTCCTTTTTCTTTTGTCGCTCAGCACAGTTGTAATTCAATTACGTGTGTAATTGTGTGCTCAGCGATGCTCTTTCCCTCCCCCCCCCATCTCTGACCTACCACATAGTTTTACATAGCACTGAATTCCTCCCTGGCACCTCCTGTGTCCTCTCTCCAACTATAGGGTTATGAAATTTAGTGGGAGGGCAGAAAGAAGAGGAAGGAAGGAAGGAAAGGTGGGAGGAGGAGGAGCTTATAACCAAGTTATAGGAAGTAAGCTTGGAGCATCTGCTCTGCTCATAAGGTTCTCTCAGTCCAGCAAGGAGCCCAGAGGGAAGACCTGGTTTCCTTCATTCCTCTCCCAGGCAGAATGTAACACTGTGTCAGATCCTTCAGGAGATGCCCAAGTAAGAAGTAGATGTCATGATTTTTAAATAGCTCGCTCCCTCTGATGCTAGTTTTGGACTGTAGCTTAAAGAAACTGTTCTGAGTCCACATCATGTGTTATGAACTCTTCACAGTGTCCTGGTGATAGGAGGAAAGATCTTCCTGAGTAGTGATCAGCCTGAGATGGAGGTTTGCATTCAGCCCTCTATGACATACATTTTTTTTTTTTTTTACAGCAAAGAGGACCTGGTGCTGCCTGTCTCTGTGCCCCTATCAGACACTGATGCGGAGGGTGGGGCTTCTGGTTTGCCCATCCTCTATACCTAAGGGACTAACATACAACCACCTGCAGGAAGAAAATTCATATGGTTGAAGTCTTGCTACATAGTCCAGGCTAGCTCTCCCGTACCCTCATATACCCACTCTGCTTGTGTTTCTGCAAGAGGCACGGTGATCCCCTCTCTGCAAAGGCCAGTGCAAGACCTCAAAGCAGAATGTGGGCTGAGCAAAGGAGCCTTTGTCTTACAGCAACATTTCCAGCAGGGCTGCTCTCAGAGGTCAACCCCCTTCAAATGTGACAGGAAGAAGAAACCCACTGGCTGGTGGATGTCAGGGAGCCCTGGTCCTAATCTTGGCTAAGAAGGATCTTTCCCAGAGTGAATCCCTTTCTCCTTCCTTTCCCACCCCTCCCCCTATCATTCTCCTCAGGTTTAGAGTCTGGTCAAATGACCTGAGCCAGTTGGTGATGGATAGTCTAGCTCTTGGTCCACAAAGCCAAAGCTTGGTACTTGGAGGCCTTGTCCAGAGAGCCCAAGCTAGTTAGGGACATCAAGCACTTCATACCTCTTCAGGGCCCTCTGTTCAAATATTAGCTCTCTTTCTACCTGTCAGGTGCATGAGACCTTAGGCAAGGGCTGTGTTTTGTTACCCTAAGCCCTGAACCATGATGCTGTAATCTCTCACTGCAGGCCCACTGAAGAAACAAAGTAAACCAATGACTGGAACTTGTCCTGTTGTAATCACAGAAAGTTTGGTTCCAAGAATAAAGAATGGGAAGACAGGAAACCAGCATTTTTCTCTTCTGCCCTTTCTCCTATTTCTTAGACAAGACCCACTTAACAGATGGAAAAACTGAGGCCCAGAGAAAAGCTGTGACTGAGTGTTAGTATGCAAAGCGGGAAAGGACAGGAGATGCCCTAGCATCTTTGAAATTCCTTCAGATTATGCTTGAGGAAATGGAGGCCAGTATTACTTAGCTTTTTTTTTTTTTTGTCAGTGGTACTGAGTTTCTCAGTGCAGACAACTTAAAGGAGAATGCAGAAATGCATCTGGGCACTTACATGTCTAGTCACAACATGTATTTGTACTGGCTTGGGTTTCAGCAGGTTCAGTCCCTTACAGCCTGTGAGGGCATGGCAGACCAACACGCTGGACCGGGAAGCAAGGGGAAAGATTCAGGAAGTAGTTAGGGACAACATGTCCTCAGTGGCCCACTTTATCAAAGCCACCAGAATGTCCTCCCATACTTCTACCAGACGGGAACAAAGCCATCAGCATGTGAGCCTGTGGTGGACATTTCAATTTCAAGCCATGTCAAGGGACAGGGGAGAGGCCCCAAGGCTCTCAGCTCAGCAGTGGTGGTGAGGAGACAAGAATCCAGCTCTAGTTTAACAACCGCTTCCTGCTCCAGGTTCCTATGGCAACTATGTGGAATAAACCATCCTTTTCTAATGGCGCTGCACGTTCTTTATAGGGTAATTATTTACCTTTTCTTTTAAAAAGAAATGTATGTGGTGTTTGTTATGAATGTATGATGTATGAGTATGTGCATGTGTGTGTGTGTGACTCATACCCATGCACACAAACTGGAAACCAGAAGAGGATGCCTGGTGTCTTTCTCTACCACCCTTTCTCTTATTTCCTTTAACAGCGTCTGTCACTGAACCTAAGGTTGGCCATGGGGCTCCTGAGACCTGTCACTGCTACAGGCACATTGGGTCATGCCTGGCTCCTCATGCAAGTGCTAGAGGTTCAAACTCAAGTCCCTTTGCTTGCATAGCAGGTAGTCTCGCCTGCCCAGCGATCTCCTTAGCTTTTCTATCTTGGGAAATACTCTTCACCTTCCCCAAAGGAGCCCATGAAAGGAAGAGAGTAAGGCACCTTCCAAACCATGGGTCTTTGGCGAGAAAAGCAGCTCTGGGCTGCTGCCCGCCTGGGAAGGCCTTTGTGAATATCTAGATGGAGCCGGTGATGCAGGATAAACGTTCTGGAGTCTCTGCTCGATCATCACATCCTGCTTAACAAGGGCCTACACCTGAAAATGTTACAAATTGCCGGTGCCTCTGATCTCATACGGTCCTGGGGTGTGGGTAAAGCAGGTGTCCCCATGATACAAGTAAGGAAACCGAGTTCCAGAAACGTGGGAGTTACAAGGCCAGTGTGAAGCTCCTAAGTGGTAAATTCTCTCTGTGTGAAGAGAGATCCGGTCAAGCACCCTGTATGAAGCAGAGACGTGGCAGACATCTGGGAACAGTGCCGACTCAGACACCAGGGTCTGGACACAGCAGCCGAGAAGCTAAATGCACAAGTGAAAACCTTGTGGGCTGTTATAGGCCCCGTGGGCTGGTACAGTTATCATGAGGGGGCTCAGATAAGGACACGTGGGGGCAGCCAAGGGTGTAGTTCTAAGGGTGTGGAATTTAACCTGAGAATTCAATGGTAGAAATGAGCCAAGAAAGGAATATCAAGAAATAGAGCCACTCAGGGGGACAGTGTGTGACGGCATCCTAAGGAGGAGAGAGGTTTACAAGGTCAAGGGTGCGCTCAGAAGCCAGGGAGTTGCAGCATGGGACAGAGATGGGGGTCCGGGCAGGGAACAAGAGGAAGGTGAGCTGGAGAGGCATAAAGGCCAGATGACATCATCCCTCCAGACCTGTAAGATGCACCCTTACTCCTGTGTGCCTAACTGTCACCATTAGCATATCCAACCATGTATGGGCACACACATAGAGTATAAACAGACATGAACATGAATATCTACACAAAGCATACGTATACAATTCTGACACAATACAGTGTCCATCTGTGGTTAACCCTCTTGCACACCCCTGCACACACAAACACACACTTGTTCCCATATACCAAACGCATTGGCATTTGCAGAACTGCCGTGCGCGTGCATGCATTTACTTGTAAACATGTGCTTAACAGCCACGTATGCACTTATGCATGCCTGCAAAGTCATGTGACCATACACATATCTGTGAAAGCAGATGTGCAGTTCTGCTTGCACTTCAAGACCCCCCCCCACACCCATACATGCAGAGATGCACATTGCATGTCTAGTCACAGTGCACAACAGAACAGATATGCATGTGTGCCACATTTCATAAACAAACACGTGTGTGTGCACATGTGCCCAATGACATATGATGGTGTGTATGTGTGTGCATGACTGTGTGTGTGTGTGTGTATGCTGTGTACAGTCCACAGCGATCTCTGCACAGATGAGCTCCTGGCCACAGATAAACTCCTCTGGCGGTTGGCTATAATCTTTCATTGGAACTGACACATTGATAGCCCCAGTTTCTCTAGGAAGTGACCTTCATGCTGGCTATTGATTTCCAGCGGCTATCAGGTGCCTGCCACAGGAGTGACAGGCCCGGTCGGAGGTCAGCCCTTAAATAAAGCTTCTGGATTACTAAGCACCACCTACGCCAATGAAAATGGAAATTGGCAGCCCTGGCTCGTTTTTATGGGGTGGGCTCCTACGGATGGGGTTTCAGCCCTGTGTGGCCCTCCTGTTCGCTCATCACAGGCCAGGTGCTATGTGTGCTCACAGGTTCCTGTGTCACAGAGGAGCCTCAGGACTGCTAGGGTGGGTGGGTGTCAGCTGCCAAGACCTGATTCCCTCGTATGCTGCTTTCTGACAAAGCCATCTGTGACACGTGAGTGGGTCCTAGGTTCTGTGAGTGACTCGAGCTGTGGTCTTGGGCAGGTGATGGCGTCTTTCTGGGCCTCAGTTATTTTCCCCTGTCCATGCCCCATCTGCTCTCACTGCCTCTTCCCATCTCACAAGGGTGTGGCTCCGTTCAAGGGGCCGATGTGTGCTGAGTTGCGGACAGTTTTCAGGTCCCATGTTTAACACTAGCATCACCAACCACAAGACACCAGTTAATTAAACCCTGTGCTTATTTGGTGCCCCTGGGGTTGTGGCAGCATTCAGGGGTCACTGGGCAAGCAGAGGCATGGTGGGACAGAGGCTGAAGGAACACTCTTGATTTCAAGTCTTGATCTTTGTCTCTGCTTTTCAAGGCCTGTGACAGCAAATATTGGACCTCTAGTCAGACAACAATCAAACCTAACAGGTAAAGCACAGGAGAAACTTGCATTCTAATCTAGCTGGGGTATGTAATAAGATGAGTTCACACACACACACACACACACACATCATAATGTACACACACACCTCAATAAACACACACAGTACAATACATACACAGACACCACAATATATACATGCACAGTACAGTACACAAAATAGAAACTTAACAGTCACGCACAAACACATCCAGAGATGCTTTAGCCCCTGTTAGCACCCGCGCCTTCCCAGAACGCAGTTCTTCCCCCTTCCCCCTGTGTAAATGCCACCTCTGGCCTGACCCCAGCCAAGTCAGCCTCCTGTGCAGAGCTACACAATCCAGGAAACCACTGAGCACCCCCTTTCACTGGGTATTACAAAGTACATCCGACCTTACACCCAAATATGGCTGTGAATAATTTCCACTCAAAGATGAATTTACAACGGCAACAAAGCAAACCTTGTTTCCAAGAATCTGGCTTAGGGAAAATAGAAAAGGTTGTCAGCCCCCAGGCTTCTGGCATTGTCTGGTGGGAATGTTTGCCCCTTTCTCTCTCAGCCCATGCTTCTTGCTGCTTTATGTATTTTTCCAGGACAGGGGTTAGGTCAGGTGCGTGTATCCTGAAGGAAGGGACAAGGAGAAACCAGCATGTCACAACCAGAGAAGCAAGTGTTGCCTGTGGATGGGGAAGCTCAGGGAAGCTGTCCACGCTGAAGGGATGAAACCCAGCAACATGGCTGGGTACCCCAAGCTGGACTCACACCTACAGCTTACACCCTGAGTGAGAGCAGCAAGACAGCAAGTGGGCTGTGGGTGTGGGAAGGGGGTCCGGAAGAGTCAGAGGCACACTGTTCTGCTGCGTGGCTAGGCTGGCTTACTGGCTGATATATAAAACCATTTAATGTTCCCTCTAGAGTCTACACGACACATCTGGAGACAGGTTCTCTTGGGGCCAGCTTGTTTTATAGAACAAGCATGAAAGATGTTCAGAAATTAGCCACTCATTGCCAGAGAGGACCTGGAGGAGTTTGTAGTTTTTTTGTACAGCAACTACATAGGCGAGTGTTAAAATAGCAATAGCAGCCATGTTTGTATTGTTTTTTTTTAATTCAAACATTAAAAAAACTTTTTAAAAAGATTTATTTATTTATTTATGCATATGAGTGCTCTATTTGCATGAATGACTGTGTGACAGAATTGGGCATCAGATCCCATTATAGATGGTTGTGAGCCACCAGGTGGTTGCTAGAAATTGAACTCAGCACCTCTGGAAGAGCAGACGGTGCTCTTAACCTCTGAGCCATCTCTCCAGCCCCATAATTTGAACATTCATTAATCAAAATTTTATAAAGACTCCATCTCCTAGCTTGTATAAGCTGGGAAATACTGGGTTCCTAAAGTTCTCTACCCACCTAGTAAGTGACAGAAGTCTTAGAGAATGACTTTGTTGTGGGTTTCTCTGCCCAGGGATATTCCTAGGTACCAAGCTCCTCCCGCCTTCCTGGATCCCATGGGAGGGGAGGGAAGGGGAGGGGTTACCCCTTCTCCCAGGTATAGAGAGGGGAGACCCAGGGAAGGCAGGGATAGAGAAGTAGGTGTGGGGCAGTGGAAAACAAACAAGCAAACAAACCCCAGCTTTTGAACCCAGCTCTGCTGCCTTTCTGCTGAGCACCCTCCAGCCAACCATACCCCTCTCTGAACTGCAAATTCTCCATCCACAGCAGGGTCAGGAATCCTGCCATCTCTTTATAGAGCTCAATGAACGTCTGCTGCTTAGAACATGCGATAGGTCACGGTCACATCTTCTGCTTCCCACCGAGAGATTCCTCTCACAATTAGGGATAGGCAGCAGTTCTCAAAGACAGCGATGTTTGTCCCCTTCTCCTGGGAACAAGTCAGTGGTGTCTGGAATGATTTTTGGTTGTTATATCTGGGACAGGAGTGAATCTGGCATATGGAAGGTGGAAACCAAGGATTCTGCTAAGGACTGTCACAGGACAGTTCTGTAGCAGAGTCACTTGACCCCAAAGGGCAGTGATAGCAAAGACAAGGGCTCTTTTTAAAGAGATTCTTTCCCTCTGTCCTTTCTCTATGCTCAGCAAGCAGCCCTGAAACCCTTTCATTTCTCCAACAGGGCAGACTCAGGCTGCATGGGGAGTGGCTGCCTGCCTCCCTTCACCCTGAGGCCATTCAGCCAGATGGCAGAGGGGTCAGCAGCAACCAAACATCTAATGACGTGTGACAAGTGTGGCCAGACAGCAGGCCCAGTCTGGGCCCCTTGGAGGCCACTCATTGGGCAAGGGAGACTCATAAATAACAGCATGGTGACAGCCGGACTCTCGCTCAGTGGGAGAAACGAAGCTCCACCCACCCTGACTCCTGAGGCAGGGCTGCATGGGACAGACTCCAGCAGGAGGGCAGGCAGGAGCTGAGGCCAGGCTGAGGCCCTCACGCCAGACTTAAGGGGGCCGTCCCTTGAGCAGCTGTCCTGACAGCTACTGGCTTTGCTACCTGGCCTCTCCTTGATGTTGTGCCTTTTAGATTTCTGACCCAATATAGCTGGACTGCCCAGCAATCATCCACTCAGTCACTATTTACCAAGGGCAGCAAAGTGATTGGGTAGGGAGCTTGTTGGTCTCCTGGGTATAAGCCTCAAGCAGTTTAATTTGCTATGGCTATTGAACCTCCACCTCCTCATCTGTTAAATGGGGGCAACTGAGCAGCAAATATGCTAATTTATGGAAAATTATGTAAAAAGCAACAAATTAGTGGAAGGGATGATAATGATTATGATTATGCAATCATTTGGGAGAAAAGAATTTATATTTGAAAAAAAATATACCTTCTAATGCTCTAAAAATATTAATCAGTTTTTAAGTTTTTAGGCAGCTCCAAATAGACTTTTTGCAATAACAATTGTAATAATGATGACTGTATTAAATAGCACTTTTATTTTCAGATGTGTTTCCTCTAAGCCTCCTGTGGCTTAAAATGGGACCTGTTTGCAGCGATGCATATTCCTTGAAACGTAAAGGCGGGGAGAGCTGAGGTTCCCGCACAGGCTTTGCTTTGCTGGGGACTGGAGTCCCAATTCGGACCTTGACTGGGCCACAGGTGAGGCGTGTGCCTGACGCTCAGCAACGGGCTCTCAGTTCTGTCATTTGCAAAACCGGCATAATTTCTTCCTGACCTCCTCGGGACTGCTCTGTCAGGGAGACCCGGCACCTGGAAGTCGTGTGGTGATCGAAACGTCACCCAACAAGGGAGTCAACACCATGATCATTATCGTCATCATTATTATCCATTATTATTCATAATGATGCCTGCCAGCCAGAGATTCTTCAAAGGGCTGCTTCCTGAACCGGCTTTGCAAAGTTTTACAAAAATGCATCGATGAAGAACCCTACCGTCTGGACATTCCTCTTAGAATCTTCAAATCCTCTACAAATCTTCTGGCTTTCCTTTCATGTCAGGCTTCCCCACCCCCAAACCAGGCCTTGCACGTCTTCTGTAGAAATGGTTCTTGTGGCCCAAGACCTCAGATGCCAGTTTTCAGCCAGGAGCACAGTTTTGCAGAGAGGGTTATAAATCAAAACCTAGGTCCTAATGAAGCCTCTGACAGGACGCTAACTGTAACAGAACGCACCCAGGCGCCACTTTCGGGAAATGAGAGGCAGGAGCAGGGTTCGAGGCGCCCGACATAGGGAAGGGGCCAGCTTCAGCCCCCCCTTGTTTTCCTTTGTTTCCTCCTGTCTGCTTTCCCCTCCCCTCCTGTCCCCCCCCTTTCCTTTATCATTTCTACAGAATCCCTGACTGCTGCAGTCCTCTGTAGCTGCCCCAGGAATCAGCGAGTGGCTGCTGAGCTGCAGACCTAGGCTGTTCTTAAACCTCCTCCCTAGCTCTCCATCTCAGAGTCCTGTGGTGAATGGATGACACGGGGGTGGGGGATGGGGTAGGGGGTGGGGGGTGGGGTGGGGGAATCCTCAGAGAGGATCTTTCAAGTCCTGGCCTGTTGCTGATCTGCAAAGCGAGGACAGCAGCAGCTGTTCCTCACATGTAAGCTGTGTAGATCACCAAGTGGCTGTGGGAGTCCGGGGAGGTGAAAGGACAGTTTGAGCTACCTCTTGGAATAGGCTCCCTGTTCAGGCCGGTTTCATGCTAATCCACAGGTACTTCCGGTTTGATCTCGGAAAGCTCTGTGCCACTCCTTAGTACTCAGCCTTAGCAGATCACCTGTGTGGAAGTTCGTCCCATCTGTCATGGCACTACGTGTGTGGATGGCGCTCTCCTTAGCTAGCTCACAGGAGAGGAAGCCACCATGCTCTAACTCCTTTGTGCCAAAGGTTGAGTTCCCCCTAGTGGGCCTGGATCCTGAGACTCACCCACTGGCTGGAGAGTACCCCCTTTACCCCAAAGCTTTTCCCAGCACTCAACTCAGGCTGATCTTTTCCTCTACTCCTGTAATGTTGCTAGCTGATCCCTTTGTTGGATCCAAACAGAGCCAGCTAGGTAGCAAGCCCCCTGAGGGAGATGCCCTGCCCAGATTCCCTGAAGGACCTTGCTCTCAGCTTCACTGGGTTCTGCTGACCTTGTGTCGTTCTACAAACAAAGGCTCGGTCCTGGTGTTTGTTTATTTGTTTGTTTTTTGGGATAGTGTCTCACCACATAGCTCAGACTGTCCTTCAACCATGTGCCCAGGCTGACATACAAATTATGATCTTCTGCTGTAGCCTTCCCGGTGTCAAGATTACATGTGTGTGCCACCGAGCCTGGCTCACAATCAGGGCTCTTGCTGAGAGGCCTATTAGGTATCCACAGAAGGTCAGAAGGCCTGCCATATGCCCCTTCTACTTATATTTCATTGGCCAGAATAAGCCATTGGGGCAGCATAGGAGGGGTTTAAAAATCCTCTTATTTAAGGTGGACTCACCAGGCAAGGGTCTGGGTTAGCCCAAGGAAGCCAAGTCTCTCTCCCCTCTCTCCCTTACACATGCAAGGTCTCTGGTGGGTGGAAGGAATTGCCTTCCTATGACTTGAAGTAGTTGCCAATGAAGAGGCTTTCCCAACTCCCAGTTTGCAGCTCATATTCCTGGGATTTTTTTTTTTTTCTGTTCTGGCTTTTGTTAGTAGAATGCCAATTTTTTGCTGCCTTTCAAAGTCTTTATTCTGCAAAATGGAAGGAAGAAGTTTTCATGGCACAGCTGGGTCCTTAGCCAAGCCAGTTTCCTTTCCAAATCAGCCAGGGGCCAGGGCAGTGGGGCGAGGAGGGGCTGGGCAGAGGGGCAGAGGCAGAGAGTCAGCAGCAAGGAGGAGAGAGCCAAGTGCCGCTGATGAAGGTCCCCGAGGTGACTTGCAAATCTGCTGAAATCCTGAACGAGCTTTGATTTAACCCAAGCTTGAAACGGCTTTTATTTACTGTCTATAGTGGAATAAATGACAGCTCATAAACAGGCTTTATCCATTACCCGGGATGGAGAGCCCCGTGTTAGGGACATCTTATCCTCTTGATATCAAAGGAGGTATGCCTGGGTGTGTTATCACAAATAGAAAAATCAATGCCCAGGCACACACAGCTGAAATTTCATTTTCATCCAACAATATTTTCAAAGAGGGGGAAAAAAAAAGACAGTTGCTCATAAAAATGGCCCCAGATCCAGAGGACTGACCAAGGCTGAGCAAAGACTGGGCTGGCAGCAAGGTGCATGACAGACCAGATCTAATTCTGCTCCTTTCCTAAACCACCCTCCCACCCAGGAGCAGTACCCCACCCCTGCCTCCCGTATACCCACCCAGCCCCCAGCAAATGCTGCCCAGGTCACAGAAGCTGCCTCTCTGTCCCTCGTGCCCACCCCAGCTATACTTAGACACAGGCTTAGTAGAAAACACCAGAATGATCCAAAAGGCCCGCAGCACTTTTAACTCTTGGCAAATTTTTCTTGCTTTCAACCCGCAGGACTTCATCACATTGCATAACCACCCGTGTATTGGGGGTGATTCCCCGGTTTGCAGTGTGATTTCCCCCTGAGGCTGTGAGCTCAGTGGAGCCTCGGAGCAGGCTGATGCTCTGTTTATATTTCCAGCCCTGAGCACAGCACTCGGTAAATAACAGCTGCTCAATAAGTACGTGTTGACTCCAAGAGATAGACAGTCCTTGGGCAGGGCCAGGGTGGGGGCGGGGCAAGGGTAGGGGGAGTGGAATAAATGAGTTCCTGGGTGCCTGAGCTGGACCAGAATTTGGAACCCCTGAAGCTGGGTACCTGAGAATAATTATAATTTTGAGAGAGAGCCTCGTAACGAGGCGTGGAATCCGACCCTCACTGAAGAGGCGGCCGCAGCGACTGTCTCTTCCATTAGGCGGTTGTTCTTAGAAGAATCTGACTGAGGGTGAAGACGGGACCTGCGTGGTTCAAATGGTATTTTTGCTGTTTTAAAGAAGCAGGGCTCTTGTTTTCTCTACTGATTTGGCTCAATTGGAGGCCACTAATCAGAAGTGAGAAAAGCACTTTTGGGGAAGAAAAATCCCTGCGAGGCGTCCCCTGCTCCCATAGAGACGCAGGCTGTCTGTTCTTTCCCGAGTGTTTCATAAGGGATTGAGAGAGCAAATGAAGGCGGCCAATAGGGCTGCCGCTGCCGCCCGAAACCAGCGGCAGTATTTAAATAAGGCTTCAATAGGAAGGCAGAGTCTCTTTGGACTTGGTCTGTGATGTAGTTATCAGGAGGAGAAATTCGCAGAACCCATTACCTGCCACTCCTTCCCCCAGGAAATCCCTTGTTTGCGGCGTTCCCACAGCACGATTTCTCTCTGGATTGTCCTGGGCACACATCTGCCTCGTTGTGTGTTTTAAGAAGAGGCATTTGTGCCGTTGATTGTTTAGAGATTGGAGCAGAACGCGAGTGCTCCTTCCCTCGGCCCCTAGGCTGCCCGTATTCTGTGCAGGCAGCCCCCACCGTGGGTGGTGGTCCTTTCAGGATGACAGCACATCAGTGGGTTGGAAGCAGGGCAGATCTAGACCACAACCCACCTGCTCTGCTTGGCATGAAGACTTTTTCCTGGCAAGAAAAGTATATCTTCTTTGTGTTGTTGTCATTATTATTTATTCTGCAGAAAAAAATGCAAACCCTTCCTGGGCAGAATGCTGAATTAGGCCCGCGAACTGTTGCAGAGGTCCAGCCTTGTTTCAGGAGTTTACAGACTCAGCGAAGAGGGAGAGCGGGCAATGTTCTGCATTAGGTCTCACCTGCGTGAGGACCACTGGGCATGGGCAAGGAACTGGACCCCAGCCTCTTAACCAAATAGGGTGCCACATCTTGAGCTCTTGGCTGGGGTCAACCCATATTTAGACCAAATTTCTTAAGTGTTTGCTTTTGAAAAAGAATATGACAGGTTTCCTTCTGTAGGTGCTAGTTTTTCAAATGCTACCTTATTTGGGGGTTCCTTAAAGCTTATACCTCCATTCCAATCTCCCAACCCCGGGAAGGGGAAAAAAGAAGATTGCAAGGGAAAGGAGACATAGCCCTTTTTACTTCTTCCTGCTGGATAAGGTTATAGGATTCTTTTGGGGGCAATACCAACATCCATTGTCACCAAGTCCAGATGTCCAGGTAGCCAGCAAACCAAGCAAACCCAAGAACCAGCAAGTGCAGCAAGCAATATTCCTTCATCTCCTTCAAGCTACTGCACCTTCTTCCTCTGGGGTCTCATATTTATAACCCTCAAAGTCCTTAGAATTCAATTAATTCCAGCTGGCAAAGACCACACTCTGCATGAGACAATGAACATGTATGAACAAACTAAAATCCCCCACTTAGGATTATTTAAAAAATAATGTTTGCATAAACCAAAACGTCTGCAACATTCTTCTACCTTCCTATGTCTCTTTATAGGGCCTCCCTGAAACCTGACCAATGGGGAGGGTCACCACAGTGGACCCATTATTAGCTGAAACTGGACAAAATGCCCAGTGACATTCCAACTGAGGTCAGAAACACATGAGAAAAATCCCGTTATTAAATGCTTAGTAAGAATCTTCAAAAGAATTAAAACTAGCTCTTAGGAGAAACTTTTTGAAGGACAAGGTTTGGCTCAGATCTAGTCCGGGCCTCATCTCCTTCATCACCTGCTGAATATGGGCAGTACACATGCCTTTCTCTTAAGAAACAAGCAAAAGACCCTTCCGCAGCCATGCAAGTGTGTTATATGAAAGAGTGGTGGCTTTAGTCTGGGAAGCAGTCCAGGTCTCTTTTTCACCTGGGTCTGGGGTACTGGGCTATAGTCCCAACTATTTAGGAGGCCGATGCAATGGGTCTGCAAGTTGAAGAACTGTCTAGGCCACAGAGTGAGTTCAAGGCCAGCCTGGACAATTTGTCGAGACAGTTCTGAAAGAGTAAGAAGCTGTAGCTCAGTGCTAGACTGTTGCCCAGTCTGCTGCCCACCCCACAGCTCTATTGCCCATCCTGTATTGACCATTGCAGTGTGGTTATGGTTCAGATGACCTCGCCAGGGCACAGGCAAGCCTGTCTTAGATTCAGCCCTGAGTGAGAGGTCCAGGTGCCCCTGCAGGCTCTAAGACCTCTGTAGTGGTATGCTTTCTTGGGTCTATCAGCTTCTCTGGTCTCCATTGTGACTGATTTCCCACACCTTTTTCATGAATAGAGGTTAGGTTAGACTACAGCTTCTTTTACATTCTCTCAGTTCTTTACTACTTGTGTGTTCCCTTTGAGGACCTCTGCAGGACCCACCCAGGCCTGGAGCCAGCTAAGTGGCTAATGTGACTGCTGTGTCTTGAGATTACATTATTACCTTGAAGCAGAATGATAGTCAGACACCTGGAGTTGGGAATGAGTTTGCCCATCGCCAAAAGGCAGCTTCATCGAAAAGGCCATCTCGTTTTTCTTAGAAGTAAACAGACTTGATAACAACAAGCAATGCCGGTGAAGGGAACTCAGTGTCTGCTGCATGGTTGTCAGTGTTTTCTGAGCACTTTGTTTTTTGTTTTGTTTTTGTTTTTTTAATTTATTTATTTTTATCTCAATCACAGGTTAGGTACTTTGAATCCCAGGCATAGCCCCCTCCCTCATTCCCTCCTACCCTCCCACTCCCTCCCTCATCTCCCTCCTCCCCGCCCCCTCCAAGTCCACCTCCTTCCCTTCCATCCAACCCCAGCTTATCCTGTCTCCTCAGGGCTGGCTGCAATGTCCTCCCCTGGGATCTAGCCAGTCTGTCACTCCCCGGCTTGTATGGGGGAGGGTCAAAGAGTCAGCCATCAAGATCATGACTGAAACAGTCCCTGTTTCCCTGAATAGGGTCTTCAGTCCTACACCGAGCTATCATGGGC
>CM053764.1:48944299-48961860 GCA_028658305.1 Pachyuromys duprasi
CAGTTGGACCAGCACCATTTGTTGAAGATGCTGTCTTTTTTCCATTGAATGGTTTTGGCTTCTTTGTCAAAAATCAAGTTTCCATAGGTGTGTGGGTTCATTTCTGGGTCTTCTATTCGGTTCCATTGATCCACTATTCTGTTATTATGCCAATACCATGCAGTTTTTATTACTATTGCTCTGTAGTACAGCTTGAGGTTGGGGATGGAGATACCTCCAGATGATCTGTTGTTGTAGAGGATTGTTTTGGAGATTCTGGGTTTTTTGTTTCTCCATATGCAGTTTCAGTTTTCATTGCTCGAGGCAGACCCTAGAAGTGTCTGAGCTGACTAGAGTGTGCCGCACCCCTGAATGTTCAGTGGTGGCTTCCTTGGGAAGCCAGGGCTGGGTATACAGAAAGTATGAGCTGCATTCAACTAGCCCAGAGCGTCTTCATGTTCTGGAAGGGCTCTCAGAATGAGAGCCTGTGGGAAGACAGACACAGAGCCAGCCTGGATGTCCTAGTGCATGCCTCTGGGAAATAGGAGCATCAAAATGACCTGTGCATCTCCCGAGTAGATAAGTATGCTTGGATCTAAACTGAGACAGTGACAGAATGACTCCAGGAACCAGAGCTTTGTCATCTGTCACAGGTGAACTCTTTATACTAAAACTTACTTTGAATGTTTGAAAAAAAAATATATGTCCCCATGATTCAAACTTGCTCTGCAAGTGCCCTTCCAAAAAGGAACTTTCGCCCCCCCCCATGCTTTCCAGATGGAGATATGAAACTTGGGGAAAACTAGGGTGTTTTCCAGAATTGCCTGGTAACTAACCTGTGACAAATCTAGGAGCAGAACCCGGGCCCTGTGACCCTGGTTGAATTCTCATGACTCTCTTCAGCTCCTGAGTGCCGAGTGCACATGCACCATCCAAACACCGGGTCTGGCCAACCCAGTCCTCTCTGGGTGGAGTGAATGCCCTTGGACCATCCCTCAGAGAACCTGAGTCTGTCTCCCACTTCCTGGCCCCCACACCCAAAACGTATTAAGCAGCCGCCTGCCACCTCTACCTTAATAAATAAGAATCTCTTTTCGGCTTCTTTGTCTTCTTCACCTCGGGGTCCACCTCCTGTAACCACACTGTCAATTACACCCCCATGTCTAGCAAGGCCAGAGCTAATGAAAAGCAATAGAGAATTCACTGCCTTTTAATGAGAGAAACATGGCTTTTTACTGGGAACAATTTATTGGGCCAATTCCCCCTGTCCATCACCCAGGGGAGTTGCTGCCTGTTTGTACCCAGCGCTTGTTACTGTGTCAGGCACCGTGTAAACCTGCCAGCCAAGCACCGGGGCGAAGTCTCTGACTCAATTTACAGGGTGACAGGTCCAATCTCCTTTCTGGAATCAGTAAGCGATCTTGGCAATGATATGCATAGAAATTAATTACTCCAGCCCCTCCTGCTCCTCCTGAGCAGCCAGGAGTTGAGACATCTCCCAGGGCAGAAGGCTGCGCTACCTGTTCACTGACCTTCATCACCCCTAGCTGTTTGACCTGGAGAGAGTGTACAAGGAGGACCTTGAAGGGCCACAAATGCACAGAAGAGATCAAGGGCAAACAGCAGTTGATTACCATTTCCAGGAAGTGGGGGTGGGATAGGGCAGAGGGGGGCTAGGGATTCAGGAAGAACACTCAAGGCTAAGCCTCATTCTTTCAGCAACTTTCTCGGTCACCTCTCAGGGAAAGTTTTGCATACAATGATTGCTCAGATCCTCACACAAGCAGAGGAGCTCTGTGTTACAACCCTTTCCAGCCTGCTCAGGATGCTACATTAGCTGTTTCTAGGTTATTGGAATTCAGGTTTCAGGACTTGAGCAAGTCCCTTTAATCCAGTACCTTGAGTCCTACAGTTCAGGATTTACATACTTACAAACACTGTTCTGAGGAGCAAAGAAAGAAAGTTGCTTTGCCACATAGTAAGATATAATCTAAGTTCCCAATACAAGGGTGGCTTCCTGGGATAAGAAGAAACGGCCAATTTAAAAAGCTGTGACCTGGACTTCTTACCTTAAAGTGTTCTCTAAATGTATTTTCACATCTAAGATACTAACACTAGGGATTATTCTCTGTGTGGTCTTTAGAGTATACTTAGTAATAGGTTTTTGTTGTTTGTTTGACTAAGCACTTATATACTGTTTTCTAAGTAGCAAACTTGGATAGATTACCATGACACTTACTTAGATTTTTATAACAAAATCTGCAAAGCAAATAATACTGTCATTTCATGAAGTTGAGGTTCTGAAGGAATCCAGCTAGCCCAGGCCACTTAGTAAGTAAAAAAACAAAACAAAACAGACTTTTGTTTTTACATATTAAATTTACTGGGATATATTTTGCAAAAACCAAAAACCACATACATTTAACTGGACAGTGTGTGGTAAGTTTTGACAAATGAATACATACACCTAACTACTAGCAGTAAAGGCATGAATCTTATCTATGGGTCCTAAAGATTTCCCCTGTCTCCACTCAATCATTTCCTACTCCATCCTCAGGAAAAAAATCTCTCTATTCACAATTGGTTATATTTGTATCTCTTAGCATTTTGCAAGAGGTGAATGTGCATATCCATGTGAATGTATATCCTATCTGTGTTCTTACAAATATCAGTTGCTTCTCTCTTCTTATCTGTTGATGGACTTTTTTTGTTTTTCTCAGTTTTAGATAATTTTAAAAATAATTAGTTTTATAATGTGTACAGGGTTTTGGTGAACATTTGTCTTTCTGATATATTTCTCAATATATGATCACACTCTTTAAAAATAAGAGTATTCCTTATTTCTAAACTGAAAGTTTTTTATTTCTTTTTCTTGCCTTATTGCAACAGCTAAGCTCTCTATGTTACATGGTGTGATAAGAGAGAGAATTATTGTAATGTCTCTAATTTTAAGAGAAAAGCCTGTAATATTTATCCCCTCACTGTGACCCTTGCTCCAAATGCTCTGCAGGTACCCTTCATCAGCTTTCTGATTTGCTGAGAACTGTTTGAAAAAAAATCACAATTGCAGGTTGAATTTTGTCAGATCTATATTCTATCTGTTTATATAAACACAAACATTTTGTTTATTTCACTAGGATGACAATTTTATCAAGATTACACTTCTATATGATATCACCTGATATGACATGTTTCCATTTTCACACATTCATGGATGTGACTTACTAATACTACGTTAGCAATTTTTTTGATTATATCAAAGAAAGGGTAACCTGTACTTTTCTTTTCTTGCTCTATATTTGCTCTATATTTGTGATGGGCAAGAGTGTCTTCATAAGTGGTTTGGCAAATACATTTCCGTCTCATTTTCTGAAAGACTTTGTGTTATTTGGTATTTTCTTCGTGGGAAAGCAGTGTTAGGCATTTAAAGGTATTAATTAATTTCTTTAGTACATACGAGGCCCTTTTTTCTACCTAATCTAAGTTGTTGGATTTATTGACATAAAACTGCTTCTAATGTCCCCTAATCACTCAGTTGGTGTCTATAACATTGGAGACAGGATTTTTAGCACAGTTCTCTCTGGGCCCAGAGTTACAGACTCTTTCTGCCATCTAGCCCTGCTCCTGTTGTAAAACACAAATTACAACATATAAAAGGGAAGAATATGAACCCCCAGGAAGAAATGCCCAGCATCCACAGAAAGAAAATAATCAGATTTGCTAAAAGAGCGTACATGTGTGAACCCATGGAACTGAGGTAGAAGAGGGCAGAGAGCTGAGCTGAGAAGCACAGGAAAGAAGATGTATCTGCAAGTATCGGGGGCACACTGGGACTGCATGTGAACACACACACATGGATACACACACAGACACACAGACACACACACACAGACACACAGACACATACACACAGACACCCATACAGGCACACACACACAGAAGAACACATACACACACACAGGCGTACATACACAAAGGAACACACACACACACAAACACAGACATACACACAGGCATTCACAGACATACACACAGACACAGAGGAACATACAGACACACAGGCACATGAGTAGGCACATACAGGCACACACACAGGAACACATACAGAAGAACACATAGACATACCACATATAGAGGTACACATAGACACACACACAAACACACTGAGGTCTTAAAGTATGCTTAGTGCTTGGTCTGTGAGTACTGGGTGTGGACAGGGGAAGATGCAAGGAGCCTTGTCTCTGCCCTGCCTGTGCCCTGCCTCTGCCCTGCCTGTGGTATACGTAGTGGATGGTGATTGGGTTTCTTTCACAGTATCTCTTTTTCTTTCCCTGCAAAACTCTGACTTCTACTACCGTGTTGAACCGTGTAACTTCAACTTGGCACTAATACATCCTTTCCTTACCCAGAAGCCATTCTTCTGACTCCTTCTTGCCCCCCACTTCCAGGCTGGCAGAACTCACTTCTTCCACAGAGGTCTGACTTTTGTGGCTGGGAATGGCCTTGCGACCGGTTTCAGCACTGTATTGCCCCTCTGTGAGGTCCCCAAGAGTGTCTGAAGCTGCAGGCGCTGCGTACCACCTCCACCTTAGCCCAGCATCACAGAGCGTGGCCTGAGCTGTGGCAGCCTGAGCTATGGCAGCGGACCCAGCGTGCATTTCCCCGCTTCACTGTTTCACAGAAAAGAGGTCTCTCTTCTGCAGATCCTGTCCGCTTAAGCACATAGTTTGTCTTCTTTCTTACTAGGTCTACCTTTTGCTTAGAGCTTGGCACATCTAAACCGTGGCATCGCTTTTGTGCTTGGGAGCCATTGCTAAGGGGTCACAGGGCATAAGGTTACCGAAGATAGACATGTTAAGACTCTAAACAGTCACACTGATAGCTGAGGCTGGTCCAGAGTGACTGGCAGGAAGGTGGCTGACC
Organism: Pachyuromys duprasi; assembly: GCA_028658305.1. Taxonomy (NCBI): domain Eukaryota; kingdom Metazoa; phylum Chordata; class Mammalia; order Rodentia; family Muridae; genus Pachyuromys; species Pachyuromys duprasi. The sequence continues at coordinate 48,949,202 of CM053764.1, forward strand.
GTACAAGTACGCGGTCATAAGGGATGATGGGCAACCTGGGCCGGAGGGCACTTAGTGTGCAGCATAAAACCCATGAATTAGATATTTCTGAAAATTTTTGTATTTAGAATGCTGTTGGCCGTTTGTAACTGAAACCTCAGGGTGTAAAACTATAAGCGGAGGACTAGTGTGTAAAGAAAGATGTGTTGGGAAGATTTCTCTTGACCCTGGTCGAGCACTACCACAGTCTTCTCTGCCTCACGAACTTTAACTTGGTTGTCTGAACACAGGAGCCTGGGGCACAGGGCTGTTCTCCTGGGACAACGTGGGCAAAAGGCTGAGTCTGTACAGACTTCCATAGAGATAACCTTGACCCTTGATGATAACGCTGACTCAGAACCAGACCTAGGCCTGCATACCCGCAGGATGCATTTGAAGCCATGTGTGGGTGGGTGTTATATTACCAGAGCCTTACCATATCAGAGCTGGCTCCTATCAGAAGTGTCTTTCAGTAGCGAACTGCTTACAAAATCAGAAAAGCAGGTGCTCTGATCATACAGTGGCAAGCGAGCTAGGCCACAGAGTGCTTCTCTGTTAATACAATTCTAAGATTATGCATAAGATGAAAACCTGAAAAGTGTTCTCCTAGGGAACTTTAGAGCACTGCAGGTTTGTCCCCAAGACCTCAGTGGGAAGCCATACTCAGCTAGACCTGTGCTGTACACATGCTCTCACACTCTCCACCACTCAGCAGAAATCTTTTTTTTTTTTTAATTTTTGAACCAAGATCCTCCTAAGTTTCCCAAGCTAGCCTTGCACTCACTCTGTTGCCAAGCCAGGCCTTGAACCACTATCCTCCCGTGTCAGTGGCTGAAGTTGCTAAGGTTACAAGCCTATGTGACCAAGGCCAGGCACAGATGCCAAAAAAAAATCACATATTTGTTTTTATTATTATTTTTAAATTGTGTATGTGAGAGAGGGGATGTGTGTCTCTGTGTGTGAGAGGGTATGTGTGCATGCAGGTACCCACTGAGGTCAGACTCATTGAACTCCAGGAGCTGGAGTTGCAGATGGTTGTAAGCCATATGACATAGCTGCTAGGAACCAAATTTGGCTCCTCTTCAAGAGCAGTCCAAACTTCTAACCCCTGAGCCGTTTCCCCATTCCCAAGAAGGGCAAGCTTTAGAAGCAAGGACTATATAACTTGTAACATTCCATAGTCTGTTCTTTAAGTCATTTGTCATTTTCCCCAGTTAGCACCATAATCCAAAGGAATCCTGAGAGTTTCTGTGAGGTGGTGTCTTAGTCTGGGTTTTTATTGCTATGAAGAGACACCATGACCACAGCAATTTTTATAAAGGAAAACATCTAATTGGGGCTGGCTTACTGTTCAGAGGTTTAGTCCATTATTGTCATGGCAGAAAGCATGGCAGCATGCAGGCAGACATGCTAGAGAAGTAGCTGAGAGTTCTATATCTGGATTGGCAGGAGGCAGAGGAAGAGAGAGACACGGGGCCTGGCTTGAGCTTCTGAAACCTCCAAGCCCACCCTATGTGACTCACTTCCTCCAGCAAGGCCACACCTCCAATAACACCCCACCCTGTGCCCCTATGGAGGCCATTTTCATTCAATCACCAAAGGTGGTAAGAGTGACTTTCCCTTACAAAGGCACCTCTTTATGAGATGAGCCTGAAAAGAGAGAGGAGTACAGGGATGAAGGGAGACTGTGGCTGCTCTATGAAGGAGAAGGCCCACGCATCACATAGCCCACGAAGATAAAACTATGTCTGCAGGGGTCAGAGAGAATCAGCAAATGAAAAATAAAACTGCAGCCTGACAAGCGCTCAAAATATTCAAGTCACTGTCACAAAATAAGGAAGTCTGGTCAGTGTTTGGTGAAGACATTGAACTAGTCTAACTCAGAACCCTGCAGGTGAGAAGGTAAACTGCCAAAGCCCCTCTGGAGAAGGAACTGGATAAATGTGGTCACTATGAAGACAGCCAGCAACTCATTGCCTGGGTCTACACCCTACAGAAGCAGGGTAGATTGTGCGGGTGGATAAGGACGAGGAGGCACAGGGCACTGCCTACAACAGCAAGAAGCTGGAGCTACTCTTGTTCTTCAGGGGAGACCAGTCACTCCCCACAGTAGGACACAGCACTAAAGAGGAGAGAGTCCGCCCTTACTGCCTCCTGAGTGAAGGTGGAGGGTAGCACAAGATGAGCATACAGAAAATTTTGTTTTAGCACCAGGTCTTCCTAGTGTACTCTGGCTTGGAGATCACTATGTAGCCCAGGCTAGCTCAGTTCCTGATCCTCCTGCCTCCCGGGTGTTGGGACTACAGGTATGCACTGCCGCATTCGGGTTAGCCTACTACCGTTTATAAAAGTTTAGGAACCTGTAGCACTTGGCAGCAGTTCGCCTGTGAGCGTCTCTAGCACAAAGGTTTATGTGTACATAGTAAAACCATGATGGGGGCGGTCCCTTCCTTCTTGGGGAGCACTGGAAAGCAAGATCCAGATGAAATGGTGGTGTTTTAATCTCTGGAGCTGGGTCACGCCACACAGGGCTTTGTGACATCTATACCTTTTTGTGTGTCTCATAAAATTATCATTAGCATCGTTTTAAATGGAATGGGAGGCAGAGAAGCAAAGGATGGACAGGAGAAGTCCCAAGGGTTCCATGGTAGAGAGGTCTGTGCAACGGTAGCAGCTTGGCATTGAAGACCCAGGTCTGAATCCCAAGTTCTGAAGCTGGCCAACTGTGGTGTGATTGGAAGGGCAAATTAATTAACCTCTTAAAAGCCAGATTTTCCCAGGTGCCAAATAAGAATAATGATATTTACTCTTACCTGGATGTGGTCAGTTCAGGGCCTACGTGGACCTAACACAGTGCTTGAGGACCTCACACCATGCTTGGCTCATCTTTAGGGAGACTCCAACACCCTGCCTTATCTGGAACAGTCCCAGTTTGTAACTTTAAATCTTAATATCTTTCTTTGGAGGAGAAGCAGCAGCATCTTGTCCTTTGTAAACACAATGCTATTCATTAAAAACTCTGAACAATAAGGCTGAAGAGGTGATTTAGAGATCCACAGTTCAGTTCCTACCGCCCACATTATATGGCTGGAACTCTAGGGACAGGAGCTGTGATATTCTCTTCTGGCCTCTGCGGGTATCTAGGCATTCATGGCACACATTCACACAAAACTCACACACGTACACATAAATGCACATAAATAAAACAAAAAGAAATTTAAGGAATCTAAACAGTCGAGTGTTACTCTATAAACTGGCTAGCCAGTTAGTAGTCAGGCAGCTGCTTCTTGATTATTTGCCGCTGGGCCGTTCCGTGGAGGACACATGAACAAAACTGTCCTTGGTTTGCGATGTTTACCCACAAATCTTATTTCAGGAAACAAAGCCGAGAATGTGAAGCAGGCCATGGTCAGTAGCAAAGGACTGGCCAACAGGACAGCAAGCTCTGGCCGAGGAGGGAGAGATGGTACAGATGAGGAAATCTAGAGGTTTCTGGTGGGACAGTCCTGCAACCTGACTGCTGAGGGTGGGACAGGGAAGTAATCAAGGACTATTTTTCCATTTCTTTGAATAGAAGTCACCTCTAAGCAGAGAAAAGGGAAAACCGAGACATCTACAGTGTCAGTGAGCTCCTATGTCTGGCCACAGAGAAGCTGAGGATCTTTGCCCAGATTTACAGATAAGTGAAGTTTGAGGGTGAGTCACTACGACCAGAGAGCACAGGCCACAGTGATGGCTTGGCCCTGTGGCCGCCAATCACTCCTTAAAACATCCTGGCCACACATAAGCCTTTGTCCCTCTTCCAGGAGACCACCAAGCCCAACTCCCAAGGCCACCTCCTCCAAGTGATAGACAGTACCCAAAGGACATCTGGGTGTGATTAACCTGGTCTGATGATGACTTGGGCTGTCTTCTCTCCACTTCTGCCACACTCACAATACGTGCTGGGGGCAGAGGCATGTAGGGTAGGCTGGCACATTTAATAAACGAAGCCTCCTGCAGTTGTACTTTTAAAGATGTGTTTATTTTATTTGATGTGTATGAGTGTTTTGCCTGTGTGTGCATGAGTGCACACATGGTCTGAAGAGACCAGAAGGGGGTGTTGGATCCTGCAGAGCTGGATGTTTGTGAGCTGCCATATGGGTGCTGGGAATTGAACCCAGGTCCTCTGAGAGACCAGCCAGCACTCTTAACCACTGAGCTGTCAAGTAGTTATTTTGAAGACAAAGGTCTCTTTATACTATTGGAGCAGTTGAGATGAAAGGCTTAATAATCGTGACACCTACTTTTTACTGTGTGCCATCTTAACAGATACCCCACGGAACGCTTGCAAGTCTCAGGAGGTCAGGCGTGCAACGAGACGGGTGGTTGAAGAAACTGTAGTACACCAGTACTGATGTAAACAATCGAGTAACATGGTCTATCTCAGGAGGATGGGAAGTGCTCACTTTGACCTCTGTCTTCACACAGGGCTGAGGGACCCCCCCTAGACTTTATTAGCCTTTGACAGACTTTTTCTTGACATAGAGGAGAGCATTCTAATAGCCAGAGATGAATCAGGTGGTCTAGGCCAGATCACCATGTCATAATCTCACAACAGCAAAGAGGAAAGATCACGTTTGGATCCCTAGTGGGTCGAGGTTGAGTGGACACAACCACAGATCTATCCATCTATTCTTTTTTTCTATTTAACACTGAGTGATGGATGGGTGGATTGTGTGTGTGTGTATGTGTATATGGACATGTATGCATATAGCACATATGGAAATCAGATGTCACCTTTGGAGGGTCAGTTCTCTCACATGGGTCCCGAGGCTTTGACTCAGGTTCTCATGTCAGGTGTGGAAGCCTTTTCACCTGCTGAGCTGTCACGGCAGTCCTGCCCATCTGCTTTAGTTTGCATGCACTGACCACTTCCTTACCAAGGCCAGGAATTTTGCCTGTTAGTCAGCCAAGCACAGACCATCCCTGAGGTCCTGTGAGTCTCTACTTTGGAGCCTCCCTCATTGTGATTCCTTGTCAAAATCACCTCAGCAACTCTCTAGAGAAGTACTGTGAGCTACATTCTTGAAGGAAGCTACCGCTTACACTCCATCTAACTGAAAAGAAGAGTCGGGTCTGTTGACCAGTGGGCTTCATGTACTTGGAAGAATCTTAGAAAACAAAATTTGAGCAGAGGAAGAAAAGCACATATTAATTAAACATATTACCTCAGACTAGAAATGCCACTAGGTGAAGACCCTCCAGCCTTGGTGTAATGAATCCATGACATTCTTCCAGTGAGGCAGCAGTTTACTTAGGGATTGATGTGCGTAAAGTAGCACAAAGACTCTGGTCTCGACCACACCATGTCCATCATCAGGAGATTGGGAGTCTATGATGGTTTCTTCAACCCCATGTCCTTGCATGCTTAGGAAAGCAGTGGTATGGTGAATGAAATTCCTGGAAAAGAGAATAACCGGCTGATTAAGACTGCAGTGCTGTGGAGAGTCGGGGAGTGTTGCAGGTCTAGAGGCTAATCACCTTATCTTAGGTTGTCTAAAGCCGTCCTGAACGTGGGACGGCTTATCAAGACAAGGCATGGGAACATTTATCAGACAAGGCATTCTTTGTCCAATCTCTGTCAGAACTGACAGGTTGTGGCTAGTAAAAGTCTTTTGCAATCTTCTAACTTTGCAGACCACTAGTTTCCATCAATCCCAAAGCTAAGCATATCATCAGACAACAGCTGGAAGCCTGTAGAAAAGCTTCCCCCATCTTGCTGTAAGCACCTCCCTGATGGACCCACCAATGTATTTAAACTTGCTTTGATTTATGACTTATGACTTTGTTCTGTGAAACTATCAAACTTCATGGAACTGTGTCTACTTTGGAACATGGTATTTGGGGCACCCTAATCTTTGTTTCTGGGTTATGTTCTCAAAATGCCTCTAGAATAAATTATATTGTATTCTCTTTAAAGTGAGAGCTGTGTTTTGGTGATAGTTCTATTCTAAGCCACGCCACAACTGTAATCTAAGGGACTGGGGGAATTCTGCCCAGAATCAAACACGATTCCATGATCCCAGTCACTCAGCCTTCCTGAAAGCAGACTTTGTTCTCTGTCTGAATGATAATTTCTAACTGGGAAAGACCTAGAACTTCATAATCACATCTCTTAAGTGACAGTCCCAAGCATAGCTCAGCTCCTCCTTCCCCAACCTCCAAAATACAATGGGAACAGAAAGTCTTCATCACGGTCTCGCCTTGGGGTTCAAGCCAAGGCTCACCATCTAAGTCGGACTTAGTCCCTGGACCTGTTTTTGGTAATTTCTGTCCTTATCAGCAAATGGCATCAGGGAAGAAGAGAAATAGAGGCGGCTCATCGGAATGTAAAAGAGGTGCCGTGAAAAAGCAGAGCGCTAGTGGGAGAAGCTGGCCCTGGCCACTTCCTCTTGACTACGGGAACTCTGCGTTAACTGCATAACCATCACTCTGGTATTTTTATTTGTGTTCCCAACAGACCCAGTGTCTGAAAGGAGTTCTATGACCCCCTGCCCACTGGAGCATCACATGTACATGATTCAATTAACCTTTGGGGTGGCTCGGGAAGTTTGTGCGATAGGAGAGCCATCCCTTAATTGGCAGTCTGACACAGACAATAAAGTTTGATCAGATGAAGAGGCATCCAGGACGTCATTAGCATCCCCTCTGAAAAAAGACATGTGGAGTATAAAGGTTGTTTAATTTCTGCTGGAGAAAGGCAGGAAGAGGAGACAGAGTTCATGGTTCCTACATTTTTTGCCAATTAAATGTTACATTTTCCCACTACAAGCATCAACCAGGCCCGGGGTGATGATGTCTGTGGTTCTCAGTCTGCTCTACTGTTTTGTTGTCCATTAAGTGGTCATTTTCCTGTTACTGAAGTTGCCCTTTGCACCTGGATGTGTAGTGTAATCTGAGTATTCGGGAGGCTGAGGCAGGCAGATGGCCTGGGACATACAGCAAGTTCACAGCTACTTTGGACTACAAAGTGATATCCTGTCACAAAACAAAAACCTTGTATTTTGCAAGAGATGTGTTGGAAAAGACAGCAGAGGTAGAGGCAGGGGTGATCCCTTTCCAAGAGTTCAAGCAGGACCAGTAAGAGGGGAGAGAGGATGTAAGCCTGTGTACTGGAGGAAAGTTGGAGGGAGGTGGTCTTGGTGTATTAGCTATTAATTAATTATTAATTAATTCATTAAAAGTGAGTGAGTATTTGTATGTGTTCTCGAGCATGCGCATATTCTGTGAGACACACTGTGACACACACATGGAGGTCAGAGGATAACTTGAGGAAGTTGAATCTCTCCTTCTAGGACATGAATACTGAGGATTTGAACTCAGGTTGTCAGGCTTGGCAGCAAGCGCCCTTACCTGCTGAGTCATCTCACAGGCTCATGCCCTCAGTATCTCTTTAAGCTTTTCAAGAATAGAAGGTGGAGGAGTACATGCTAGGTCACTGGTCTCCTTTGCTTTTAGGTTTTAAAATTTTGACTCTTCCAGAAAGGCTTCAACTTAGGAAGGAGGTGAGAGGAAGGCGTAGAAAGAAGGCTGGGAGAGAAAGTGGGGTGTGTGTGTGTGTGTGTGTGTGTGTGAAGTATATAGCCAGAGAAGGCTTTGTACGTGGCAGCCAATGTTCAGAAAGCTCCCCAACTTTCATAGTCAACCCAGGAGTGAGGTTAAGGTAAGCCATGCTCCTTTTTGGGGGAGGGGAGGTGAAGAGAGTTAGTCAGTCTGCAGTGCAATGAAAGAACCAGTCACAGGTGACAGAAGTGCAGTCCCACATCACCTGTTTCCTCTGTTCCCTGTGTTGAACAAAATGCTTCAGGTACAACCGCCCGCTGTTTGTGAGATGGTTCCCTATCGAGAACATCACCTTCCAAGTTCTCTACAAACAACACAGTCTACCAGCTTAATTCATGCATTAACTAAGGTCCATTTGAAAAGCTTTCAAAGTATAATGTATTTAAAATAAACAATGAATTATCCTTCACACAAAGGCACTTGAAGTTAGATAGAGCCAGAAGGATGTAGGTGGGATCATCTCTGCCACGATGGAGATTCTCTTGGAATCAACAAATTGCCACCCAGTGGGGAGCAAATATGCTCGCTCTAATCAAGTCTGCTGAGAACAGGAGGAACAGAAATAGAGAAATAAACAAAATGTGTGCTTCCCCCCAAAAGGGAGAAGAAGCAAGAACCTATGAGAAGTTGATATTGTATGTACAGTGACCACTCTCTCTCCTATGCACACACAAATGTAGAGTCACCCCTTACTTCAGATATTAGGGACATGTGCTGAAACACATGCGTGCACTCTTTCTGGATTTCTGGAGCTCAGACTAGAACGGAAGACGGCCCCTTTACAAGTTGTTACAGGCAGGGTGATGTCAGTTTTTATTGTTCCTGGGAAGAGGAAAACTGCACTGAAGAATCACTTCCATCTGATTGGTCTGTGGTTGTCTCTGGGAGGTTTTTAAATGCTGGGGACTTACTGATTGATTCTCTGTGACTGACTCTAACTTAATTCTATTTTAGTAAAAAAAAAAAATCAAACTTTTTCACATTCACTGACATTAACCTGAAAGCACCCTACAGAGGCTGTTTCCTTCTTTTAAATTTTTGTCCATTTTGATGCTCTGGTCTTTGATGTACGCACACAGGCTCGTGCTTTCTTTTCCTTGTACTCTCATGGTTCTGTGACGCTCTTCTGTCTCTCTAGAGATTGTCCTTCATCTCTTCTTCATTGTATCTCATTAAATTCCTTTCCTTTAGACAGCCGTTGGCGGTCTTATTTTTAGAATATCCAATATGATGATGTCTGCCTTTTTATTAGCACACCTGACCATTCACACTTAGCTTATTATTGAAATGGTTGACGTTGTGCCTGTGAGTTACCAATGCCCTCTGTTCATCTGGATTTTGTTCACTTCTTCTCCTCTCCACCTTCTTTGGGATTATTGGAGTATTTTGTAATTCTCTATTTCCATTCATCTGTTGCCATTTCAACATTTTCTCTTTGTGTTATTTTTAGTGGGTGTTTTGGGGATCCCAATCTTTGGTGCTCTTACAGTTTCTCATGGAGATCTGTATGTACCCAGGTCCTGTTCTTCCTGTGTTGTGCTGCTTTACCTCATCCACATCCTACGTTTGTTTCTTTGTCTCTGGTTTTCAGGATCTTGGTTATTTCTTTCAGATATTGTATTCAGTTCTAAACCTCTTACTTGTCTGCTTTGAAACAGTATTTATTTATTTATTTATTTATTTATTTATTTATTTTGTTGAGAATGTCTATCTTTCCACTCCTTTCAATGCATTGGCATAATGGGTGCCCTATACCTTTTGTTTAATATTTCCTAATTTGTTTATCTTAGCGTCTTAAGGGGCTGACATCTTTCTTTTGAAAATAAATCATGTTTTCCTGTTTTTTCATGTGTCAGTAATTCTGGACTTTGATTTCTGATCTGGTTGGCATCACAAGCCATTCAATGTATTCTGATTTTAGCTGTTAGCAAGCACTCAAACTAGTTGGACTCAGATTCCAAGTTCTGCTTCCTTGGGGGAAATTTCCAAGTTCAGTTGGATTCTGGTATGCTTGAAGCTTCACCTTTTATATGCTTCTAACGGTGGGGTAAGGGTTTGGCTGAAACCAGTTTTCAAATCTCAGCAGTCGGCTTTTCTTCTGCACCCATGCCCATGATGGAGCCCAAGACTTATCAACATCTGTGCAGGATCATGAACTTCTCTGTTCAGCTGTCTCATCTCTGGGCTCTATTATGTCCTTCTGCATCTATAGGCCACTCTTCTAGCCATTTGGCCAGAATGATACAGACTGAGTTCTGTCTGCCTGTGGTTCGATTGAGTTTATGAAACTGAGCATGTTCTGTGGCTGAGAGAAAAAGAGTGAGATTCCTGACATCCCTTAGTCCTCAGGTCCACAGTTCCCTGACTTCACTCCATGGAGTTGAATTTCTTTTGGAATTTTAGGTGCTCAAGTTGTTAGCAATGTATTAGAAGGAGAAAGTAGAGGTGGAAGGAAGCAAGGAAAAAAGAAATGGAGAAAGGGAAAGAGGGAGAGAGGAAGGAAAGGAGGGAGAAGACAAGGGAGGGGGGTCAAGAAGGAGAAAAGGGAGGGAAGGAGGAAGGGAAGGAGAGAGAGGGAAAAGGGGAGGAAGAGGGGAAGGGAGAGGGGAAGGAAAGGAGGGGGAAATGAGAAAGAAAGAGGTGGGGAGAAGGAAGGGAGGGAGGAGGGAAGCAGAATACTTTCCCATGTGCCCACCTCACAGGGCCCCTCTCCTGTCATCCAGTCAGCAAGGCAGCCACACTTCTCTGAAGGTAGTGCTGTCTACACTGGAGGGTGGCGGCTCTGGGACCCCTCTCAGACCAAGGTTCCTTCGTACGCAAGAGGCAGATCTCATTACTGCTTCAAGTAATTTCAGTTTATCTTCTTTCTCAACCCTCCTTTGTTGTTGGTTTTCCCCACATCATCAGTGGGCAGACATCACATATATGTCTTAGTAATATTTGATGGGAGAGGTGGGCATCTCTCTAGTGGGAAGAACCGTTTTGGCCAGATAGTTCCAGAAGTGTAGTCAGGTAGTCATAATAACCTTTTGAAAGAAAAGTATGGCTGCTGTTTCCTGGAACAAGCTGCACAGAACCATTTATGGTTAAGGTTACGGGTGTGGCATAGCCCAATCCTTGAGAAACAGAGGTTTAATCAGAAACAGGAATTAACCTAGTTTGTCTTTACTATACGATGGCGTTTCAGCCTAAGATGGAGGCAGGCTGGGAACATCGATGTAGTGATGGGTTCGGTTCCTTCCTGTACCCCATCAGCTTAAACCAAATCTGCTCTAAGCCTAAGTAGGCCCTGGCAGTAATTAGAAATCCAGATCAGCCATATTTTCACCTGTACTTTCATGTGCTATAAGCCTCTTTGGTTTTCCTCTCTTCTCCCAGAAATGAAACACCGTCAGTATTAGCAACATAACTTACATACATATTATATCAATAAATACTGTTTGAGGTTTAGGTTTGTCATCCCCGCCCCGCAGAAAGGTACTTTTTGAAGTTGAAGTTACTCGTGAATCTGATCTGACTATTTTTTAGGCTGTTAGAGCAGCGAGGTCATCCAGACTGGATGGTGTGGGCCCATCATCACCAGGGTAAGCACCCTCACATCAAGAGGCTAAATGCGGACACAGCCACAGAAAAGGAAGAAAGGCAAGTATGAGTAGATGGAAGGAGAGAGCCTGGAATGGTGCCATGGGCATTGAGGAGTCCTGGGACTTCCAGCAACCAAGAGAGGCGGGGTCCGCCAAGGGCCTTGGCTTTCAAACCGCTGGCCTCAATGCCAGGAACAGATAGGACCCAGTTGCTTTAAGCCACCCGCTGTACCTGTTATGACAGCTTTAAGAAAGCCAATACAACTTCCCCTTGGCACGTGCATGAGGCAAGTGAAGAGCTAGCTGTGCACAGCCAGCTAGCCGCCCCTGGGAGCCGCTAATGGATTGGGGAAGCCTTGGAGATTGACTGGATACACTATAGTGTCTGAAAAGTACAGAACACGGAGCTGGTGAGTGTTCTGAAACACTGACCAGTGAGTGCTGCTCTCCCTGGACGTTGCTGCCCAGCACTGCTGTACCACCTGGCTGCATGTGCCCAAGACTGCTGCCCTGGAGCTGGGGAGGGTTCACAGGCAAGCCAGCAGCTTTTTTTATGTACCTAAAGTCTTTCTCACTTAAAAACGTGTCCAAGTTCTCTTTTCCTGCCTCGGTTGTCTCTTTGAGTCCTGACTCCTCACCCAGCATTTTTGGCTTCTGAGACCTGGTTCTGCTTTGCTGTCCTGTCTGACACAGCCCCAGAAAACTGTTTCACCTTCCTCTCCTATCATTCAATCATTCATTTCTTCTGGAAATTCGGGTTTGTGTGAGGGCCTGGGGACTGAGGCTTCCCCAGTCTTGCTCTTTCTGAGTGTCCTGTGAGCCTACTGTAAATTCAGGTCCTATGTAACCACAGTTCAGCTGGTTCTTAAGGAGGCTCCAGGAACCTGTATTCTGAACTAGTTTTCTTTGCATGTCTGTGGTCAAACACAGCATGAAGGAGGAATTACTTTAGTTCCTGGCTTCCAAGGGTCCAGTATACAGCTGCCTGGACTTGAACAGAATATTATGGTGATGGAACCATGTGACAGAAGAAGTTTACTTCATGGTGGACAGGAAGCAGGGAGGAGAGGGCAGGAAGGAGCTAGAGCAAGACATGCCCTTCACAGATATGTGTCCAGTGATCTCTCTTCAGCAAGAGCCCCCCCTCCCTTGTTGTCCCACTGTTCCACACTCTGTTCAATTTTTAAAGCCTCCAAAGGATTAAAGCACTGTAATAATCTAAGTGTTTCTGGAAATGGCCTCCCGGACTAAGCCAGAGCCAAGCATCACTCATCTTCTAGGTGTTTCTCAAGCCAATCGAGTTGATGGTAAGATCAGGAACCATGAAGGTAAGCATCAACAATAGAATACAAGAGATGGAAGAGAGAATATCAGGAGCAGAGGATACGCTGGCTGAAATGGATTCCTCACTCAAGGAAAATAAAAAATCGGAAAAATCCCAAGCACAAAACA
>CM053764.1:48962360-48981815 GCA_028658305.1 Pachyuromys duprasi
GCCTGGGATTCAAAGTACCTAACCTGTGACTGAGATAAAAATAAATAATTTTTTTAAAAAAAGAGTAAAAAAAAAAAAAAAGATACGTCAATAAAAGAAAAAGAAAAAAGAAAACTGAAACTGCGTAGTGAGTCCTGACACCATGATAAGGCAGAAAGGGTGTTGTTCCTAACAGCGAGTTTAGGGAGAAGAGCTCCAAGCATGCCACACCCAAGGATCTGGGACGGGCACGGGGCTGGTGGGTATCACACGCTAGAGCCACCTAAGACAAGAGGCTGTGGTTTCTCTCGGAAAGGAAAAGGTGAGGTCACCTTGGAGCCTTCTAAATACCCTTAGGGAAAGTGTGAGTCAACAGGGGGGATAGCCTGAGATATTTCCCAATTTTGAGTAAGAAGACTGTGGAGGGGGCAGGGAACAGAAAGCAAGGGTGTGAAACCTGTGCTAGGGATGGTACAAGAGCTGCCCAGGGACTTTTTAGCTCCGTGGTAGGGGGCTTTGCCCAGCAAACATAAGGCCCTGGGTTCAGGCCTCTGCTGGAGGGAATGGTGGGAGACAGTGGTAATGGGGGATAACAGAAGGACTGGAGAGCCCCCACAGGGCAAGCCAAATGAATGTCCAGAGGAAGGTGGGAGAGGGAAAGGAGTAAAATGGAGAAACTGATCACAATGCCACCTACCAGTCCCCAGAGCTGCCTGGGCTGTGCAAGGAGAAAGATTTGGAGTATTTTAACCTGATTTTACTGGACACTCTAATTACTAGTGTGAGATCATCCCTCTAACTGAGTGGAATTAGGGATCATTTTGTTTGTTTGTTTGTTTTGTTTGTTTGTTTGTTTGTTAACCAACAGGTGAGCCATGGGGCTTCTGAGATTCCCCCTGGGGGGTGATGGCTTTGAGACCCACAAAGTAGATCTGCACCCATAAAGAGGTAAAGGTAGGGTAGAGCATGCAATTAATCTTTTCTTTGAATTTGATTCCCAGGGTTTCCATAACAATCTGGGGGCTAATCAATAAAAAGTTACTATTTCACAACTCTGAGGTCTGAGACTCCAAAATCAAGGTGCTACCTGGCTGGGCCACTGTCCCCCAAGAAGCTCCAGGGAAGAGCAGGTTTCTTTCCTATGTTCTTGAGCATCACGTAGTCCTTGGCTTGCCACAGGCCATCTTCTCTCTGGTTTCTTCTTTTAGTCTTCCCTCTCCGTTGTTATCTCTCTGCGTCCAAATTTCTCCTTCTTGTAAAGATACGACTCACAGGTTAGGGTACACCCTAAGAACCTTTCTGAGACTTGATCTACTGCAAAGACTATTTCCAAATAAAGTTGTATTCACAGGTGCTAGAGTTGGGGTTCTGGCTCCTTTGGGGAGTACACAATTAAATCTACTTGATCAACAAGCCCTCCTTGCCTGAGAACCTGCTAGGAGTCACACACTGTGATAAGAACTTGAGGTATGATGCAGTGACCTCGGTTGTGGGGAACGCAGCAGAAGAGTGATTGCACCTGACATACAGGCTTCTCCTGTATTCAGGAAGGGGCTCCTCTCTCTGGTGGAAGTGACTCTTAAATTGAACCTTGAACATCAAGTTGACTGTAGCTTGGCAGAAACCAGTAGATAGACCAGAATGTCAGAAACCTAACTGTCCTGGTTTTCACAGGGTGAGAAGGACTCTCAGAATGTGGGAATTTCCAGTGTTTGAACTGAGAAATATCCAGGCCAACTGGGAAGAGCTGGTCACTCTGGGAGTCAGTCACCTGGCTTCAACACACTGAGAAGTCTCTGTCCATCTGAGTGACACTGAAGATGAGGTACAAAGCCCACACTAAGAGTCCATGTGGAATCTTTCGGAGCCATGGTGGAAGTGCTCATGGCTTGGGTATTTCTCCAAGACGTGAGGAGGTATGTAAAGCTTAAATGGATCCTTTGATGGTAGAGGATTTGAATGAGTGGGAGAGAGGCTTCTCCTGAAGAGTGGAGAGAGCATTGTGGGCAGAAGACCACACCTGAGGGTGGAAAGCGGGAAGACTTTCAGATGAACAACAAAGTGCAGTTTCCGATGCAGGAGCTTAGAACCTTGAAGACATTGAAGAAGGAAGATGGAGGCACACTCATGAGGAGCCATGTCAGGAAGGCAGGTAGTCAAACCCCACTAGGCAAGAGGCCCCATGAAGCCAAGCTCATACATGGGAGCCTGCAGGAAATGGTGGACACTGGGGCTTCTAAATGGAAGATTCTCGGGGAATGTCCCTCCCTGTTCCTATAAAAAACACAGGAATAAGGTTGTGAGCACCTGGGGAAAGGACCTTCTTTTCTTTCCCCTTGCTGACTTTTTTTTTTTTTTACCTTCCCTTCCACACCCCAAACAATTAGAACACCTGCATTAAATTCCAGGCCATGTACTAAGGGCAGGGAGCGTGGACCATTGGCAAAGCAGAAAAGAGCTGTAGTTTAAAGGGACAGTACAAAATTAATTAAACAAGCTCGAGATCACAAATAAGAAGAGCGCAGTAAAGATGGGGGCCGAGGGTCCCATTGGCAGTATAATGACAGGATATGAATTGGCCTGGAAAGCTAGAAAGCAGGGTCTGCTCAGCATGCTCCAGCCGAGAAAAAGATCAAAAAAACCTCTCTGAGAACTGGGGAGCAAGTTGGAGAGGGCAGGGGTGGAAAGGCCGGGCCTCACCTGTTCAGGCGAAAGGTTTACTAGAGCCCAAGGGCCCTTGAGGCTGAATACTCCTAAGTCATTGGACTTTTTCCTCAACAATTAATTTGTCTTCCCCCCACTTGGCTATCCAAGTAATTTGGAGATCTGAAGAGATCAGATCGAATACCATTTCCCCGTGATAAAGAGCATGCTGTTTTTCTTAATTCCTCCCACCCCGCCTCTCCCAGCCTTCACCAAGGGGCTCACGGAGACCAGTCCAGCTGCCTGGCACTCCATGCCTTGTTGTCTTCAGAAGAAATACGGGCAAAAAGGGAGCCTTAAAATTAAATAGCATGGAGTGTCCAGTAATTAATTTGATTTTATACCCATTGTTTATTTAATACAACTTTAAGACTACATTAAGAAGGCGCAACTGAGCAGCGTAGCATGAAAATGATCTGGAAGCTTTCCAAACCCAGGCCAGAAACTAGCAAATTGGTCAGATGTGTGGGAGGGCTCCAAATAAGATGTAATCAAGAAGCCACATCCCCACATGGCTCAGCAGCAAAAGATAAGTCTCTAAATATTTGAGCTCCTGATCCCCAGGCTGTGGAACAGCCAGAGACCCCTCTGCCAGCCTGAGCCAGGACGGTGTAAGGAGTGAGGGCAGTATCAGCCATAGGCCTCTAGCAGGCTGGACTAGGGTGATCAGTAGGTGACTGCAGGGAGGTAGAATCTGTGCAGCCTCGCCACCCAAATGCTGTTTGCCACAGATTGCTGGCTGCCATCTGGAAGGATCTCCAGAAGCCACTCTGGGTGGCCTCTGCCTCTCTGGAGGAAAGCTGGATGCTCTAGGTGAAGCCTGTCTTCCTCAGAGAGGAAGTGTGGCCTGGTTTGTCTGTTGCTCTCTCTCTCCATTTGGTCTTTGTGGCTTCTTTGGATCGGACCTTCCTGTGACGTTCCTGATCGCTCCATCTACAACCTGACCTGCCTCTCTCTTGTCCCCAGGACTTCTGGCAAACAGCCCACAGACCTTAACAGCACAACACCCACCACTTTCTGATATCCAGTCATTGGACATCATCCTGATCCTTGATGTCTGGTCCCCCTCCTTGTACCTTGGGCCTTTCGGTCTGTTGGCAACAAGGTAAGCTGAGTCGGTTCATTGCCTATTCATCTGATTCAAAGGCCTCAGCTCTACCCTGTACCTAGCCCCATCCCATTCTCAACTTGGCCTCCTACTCTAGGCTTTGGGCCTTTCTCCGTCTTTTCTTCCTGGCTCATTGATGTGGTTGGTGTCTCCCCAGAGCAGCATGTTGTTTGAAAGCTTCTGGCTGAGTAACTGGGCCACAGCCCTCCACTTCCAGCTCACCCTGAACCCCAAACTAGGCTGCCTTTTTCCTCATCGCTGCAGACAGACCTCTGTCTCCATTGCATAGCTGCTGGTTTCCTAGGACAGCTACATCCAGGGTCCTGCGACTGTCCATCAGAGCTTGTTTATTAGCCCTTTGCAGTGCTGACTTTCCAGAGGTTCAGCTTTCACATGAGCCAGACCCAACACCCCAGCCCTCACCTGACTGCTCTGGTGTGACCAGCCCAATTCTCCTCAGTACCTACTCCTAATACTGCCTTCTTCTCTTGGCGTGACTGGAATGCAGGGCCTTCCACAGAGGCAGAGGCTTAGAGGCCCAAGTCCTGCCACTCAAAACCAATAGGACAATAATATTTAATCAAAACAGCCTTTTGTAATGGCCAATTTCCATGTCACTGATCAATAAGAATATAGTATTGAACTGAAGTGATGGAAAAATGTTGCAGAGAAGAACTGGGCCATTGATTTTTCTTCCTGTGTTATGATGAGAGAATAACAACAGGCGGCTACATTCTCTCAGGGACTAGGTTCTGTGGTAAGGACTTGCTGACAGAAGATGAGTGAATGTGGGCGGAAGGAGGAAATCCTGGGGCCTTTATTTTGACAATCAGAGACAGGGTATGCAGCCTATCTTTGTTTGGTTTTGGGTTTCGGTTTTGTTTTCATACCTGAAATGGAACTAATATTATTGACTCCTACAAGAGTGTGAAATTAAAGAAAGTTTTATACAAATTTACATATTAACTCATCAATCATTTAAATATATATTATCTTCTATAACCCTGGCAAGGCCTTGGGCACAGAGATTATAAAGATGAATAAGACATAGTAGCTCAAAAACTTGCAATATAGAGAAGACAGACACTTGAAGGATTATCTGTGCTCAGCATGATGACAGACAGGCAGAGGGCATTATGGGAGCACACACGAGGCAGCAGGGAGCAGAGACATGCAAGACTTTCTGGAGAGGAGAAACATGAGCAAGTAAAAGAGGAAGAGCAGAGACAGATAGAGGGGGTCTGCTTGGGGGACAGAGACAAGAGGGTCCCTAAAGCTGGCTGGTCAGCCAGCCTAACCATTCATAAGCCCCAGACCAATGAGATCATACCTCAAAACAGGTGGACAGCATTTCTTAGGATGGAATCCCAAGATGCACACACATGCACACATACACCCATCTCCACACAAGTGTGTGCACCTACACATACATATGAAAACAAAAAACTATAGCCAGGGCTAGAGAGATGGCTCAGCAATTAAGAGTACTTGCTGCTCTTGCAGAGGATCCGTGTTTAGCTTGTAACAACCACATGGTGACTCTCGTCGATTTTAACTCTCATTCCAGAGGATCTGACAACTTCTAGCCTCTGTGGGCAACAGGCATGCATTTGGCACACATACATGCAGGCATAAAATAAAAATAATTACATATATATGTATTTCAAATACATGCATGCATATTGTATATATATATATGTTGAGTATGTATTCAATACATAATGAATATGTATACATTGAGTATATACAATATATGTAAAGTTCATATGCTGCCTGAAGTTTGGTCCTTGGTGATGTGGTGAAAATGAGGTAGTAGAGCCTTTAACTGTTATGTCTTTGAGCAAGGAAATTAGAATGGAGGCACAAATATCAGAAAAGACTGATGTCATTTTTTTCAGAACCAAGTTAGTTCTGATGAGGCTAGGTTGTTACCAAGTGAGTTTGGCATCTCACCCTCTGGCTTCCTTTCTTACCATGGGACCTCTCCTGCACACCCTCACACTATGATGATGTCATCTGCCATGAGACTCTCACCAAAGCCAAACAATTCTAGCATCATGCTTTTGAATATTCAGAGCAATTAGCTAAATATATCTCTTTTCTATATAAAGTATTCAGTCTTGGCTATTTTTGTTACAGCAACATAAAATGAACTAAAGCTAGCTCTAAGTCACATAAAGAAATTAACTCCAAGGTACATGAAAAATCCATACATATTCTCTGAGGTAAGATCTCATTATATAGCCCTGGCTGCCCTTGAACTCACAGAGATCCTCCTGCCTCTGCCTCCTAGAATAATGGCATGTATAACACACCAGACTAAAGATAAAACTTTTTTTTATTTATTTTTGAGACAAGGTCCCAAAGCTCAGGCTAACCTTGAACTCATAGAGATCCTCCTACTTCTGCCTCATAGGTGCTAGGATTCAAGGCATGCACCACCACGCCTGGAAGAAAAACCATTTTTTTAAGCAAATGAGTGACACAATCAGAATTGATGTTAGGAAGTTCATGGGGGCTCGAAGAAGGGAGGAGGGAGAAGAAGAGATCAGGTCTGGGAAGATGGAGGCTGGAACGGGCTGAGGAGGACCGCATGGGAGTGGTCAAGAGGCTGGAGTCAGGCGAGGGCCTGAGCTCCTGGTTATAGGTCAGTAGATGACTGGAAGAGACAAAAAGATGGAAAAGCAGAAAAGAACACGGAATCCATGTGAGGCATGGTGACAAAATTAGCTCCGCTATAGACCACCAGGGCCCAGAACACCGTTAAAGCAGTGAAAGAAAAACAGAAATATTGCCTCTAACAGTAGCAGGAAGACTTATTGCCAACGTGCTCATGGGAATAATGGATGCCTGGAGACAGGGAATAACACATTTGATGTCCTGGAAGAAATAGCTGCCAACGCTGAATTCTTACAACAAATATATCCTTCAAAAGCAAAGGCCAAAAGGGCTTGCTGCTCCTGGCTGGGACATAGCTGCCGTGGGATGCAGACCAACTCTCCTGCCAAAAGCTAGAAGAGGCAGGACAGTAGAGAAATGATTCCTCTGGAGGCGCAAGGTCTGCTGAAGGAAGAAGAATGGGAAGAAGTTTGGAGAGGTGTTCTGACTTGTGCAGCCAGCAGGACCGGGGAGAGGCTGTAGCAGGGAAAGCACAGGCACAGGCTAGGGGGGTGTCAGGACGGTGAGGTGGGCACTGCCAGCTCCGTGGTCTTCTTTTCTCACACCCAGGGCTCCCTGCGCTGCTAGTTCTGAGGAATGCCTGCAGCTGCCTCCACGTATATTTCTGGTCCACGCCTTGCTTGCTATTGCTTCCTGCTTGATGGATGCTTCCGAATGTAAATAACCTCTGCCCATCGACCAATATTCCTCCTACAAACTTGATCCTACCAGAAAGCCTCAGAACCCGCCCAGTTCAGGACCACAGACCACTTGGCCCTGGTCACAAGGGCCTTTGTGAGGTTGGCACTCATGCCTGTGATGTGGGTAACTCCCAACCACCCAGAAAACTATAGGGGCAGAGGCAAGCCCCTGACAGGCAGCCAATAGGAGGTGCTTGGATGCAAAGACAGTCCGAACTACAACACTGTGAAGAGGCAGAGCACATGCACTCTCCAGATCAGGAGGACAGCAGTCTTAGTTTTTGAAGGCAGAGACCTCTTCTTCCGAACATTCAGCCTTCTCAATCCCCAGAGTTGAGCTCACAAAAAGTGAAAGCTGAACTAAAAAGATGAAGCAAATGTGGGGCTGGAGGGATGGCTCCATGGTTAGGAACACTGGTTTTATTTCCAGAGGTCCTGAGTTCAATTCCCAGCAACCACATGGGGGCTCACAGGGATCTGATGCCCTCTTCTGGTTTGTAGACATACATGCAAAACATTCATACATAAATAATTTTTTTTAATGGAGCAATGTTTTCCATGTTTCTTTATAAATAGACTGATCAGGGTTTCTCTCTCTCTCTCTCGCTCTCTCTCTCTTTCCTTGTGTGTGTGTGGGGGGGGTGCATTTTAATATACCAGCTGAAGAGGACCTGGCCTTAACATTGTGGACTCCTTTAAGAACCTTAACTGTCTTTCTTTTAAAAAAATACATTTTCATTTGACAACAAACAAAAACCATGCTACAAACAAATTTCGAAGGTGCATAGGACACTCTCACCCTCCTCACTCAGGCAGTGACTCTGAGCACTGTGTCCAGTGGGCTGTGTGGGGACTATTGTTGACATCAAATCCCATCAGAGATGAGACTATACATGGAACACTCGGGTGTCAGTTATGATTTATTGGTGAGCCCTGAGCCCCCCCGGGCAAATCACTGGACCTACTTCCATGTGTATAAGGACATAGACCCTAATCCCTGGAACCCGTGAATGGGATGCAATGTGGTAAAATGGACTTTGCAGGTATGATTAAAGTTGAATACTGTGAGGGTAGTTAAATAAGATTCCCACAAACTTAGTTATCATCCTGCAAACACAAGTATATGACCCCAAAGTTCTCTGGGTCAGAGCTCAGCAGGATCTCTGGAAAAGTCAATGTACTGACAGGGCAGAGTTTCTTCTGGGAGAGCCAGAGAATCTGTTCCTTTGCATCCTTCCCAGCTTCTAAAGGTCATCTGCTTTCTTTGGCTAATGGCCTTATCCTTCAAACCCAAGTCGTGCTCATGGGGTTAATGCATGCTGATTGTGTCTGGGACAGTATGGGGAGTTGTGTGCAAAAGGCTCTGTCTTTTAGAAAGAGTCACGAAAATGTAGTCAATGACGTAGAAGCATTACAGCATATAGACAAGAAGGATCTGGCCACATCTAGAGGCAATGTGACTCAGTGGGTCCCTAAATGGCCTCACTTAGTTCTTTGACCTTCTCTCCTTTGGGCCCTGGGAGAAGATGTGTTCCCGGGCATCAAACGGGCATCTAGGAGGCAGTGGTAGGTAGGTCAGTCGTTCCAAAAGAACAGGACACTGATAGCAGAGAGGAAGTTGGAAGAGAGCTGGGAGAGAGGGCACCGAAAAAGATGGCGTTTAATCCGTTCACAGCATGCTCTCACCTTTTAATTCCCATTGAAGAGACCTGATTCCGTCTTGATAGAAAACATGCCCAGCGCATGGTTCAGAAGGCTATAGAATTGAGAGCTATTAAATACTAAAAAGACAAGGTGAGAAACAATTTGCAAAATCTCCTCTTTTTATAGACTGCAGCGATTGAGAAAAATTGAGTAAATTCCCCAGCTGCCTCAACTGCAGCCTGTTTCAAGATTCCATCAATTTTTTACGGTACAATCAATATTTATGAATCCCCAAAGAAATGTCGCAAAGAGGAACCGTAGCACAACATTTTCTCAGTGGTTTGCAGAAATGTAACAGGAGGACCTAAATAACTTTTAAAATAATCTCAATGACAATCAAAGACTCTTCCATAGCCAATATGGTTTAATGTCGGTGTTTATATTAGCCTTGGTCTGCAGAGGGTGGGGGTGGGGAAGGGAAAATCCTGCAGTTTAATCTGTCCAAAAGGTGACCCAGGTTGGAGTAACTACACCATGATATGGTACTTAAGAATTCAAAGGAAGTGCTAGATTAAAAAGTCCCTGGATTTTTTTTATGCATTAAAATACCCTCCATCAGTTAAGCAATAGATTTTTTCAGTCAGCTGGAAAGAAAAGATTTCTGGGGAAAAAAATAGGCAAACAAATCCACGTTGCTTTAATGGCTACTTTAGGTTTAATATCTAAACTTATTTAAATAACTCTGAGCCCTCCTGCTGAGAAATATTGAAACTAATGGATTCCTTTGTGCGTAATCTCCATTTAAATGTAGAGTTTAATTTCCCTTTCGGCTAAACCTGTGTGAAACTAGTCTTGAAATGTCCCTCTAAAAAACAGAAAACCCCATATAGAATATTTAGGGGGGACTTCTTCATTTTATTTAAAATTGGTTTTGGGCATTAAAACGAAATAGCCAGCCACAAGTGAGCCCACAGACCCCATAAGTTTATACCTGGAGTCTGTGGTGGGTACTGGGTGCCCGCCTTGTCCACGTGCACAGACGCCCACATGCTCAGTTAATTCCCACATGCACAGACACCCACGTGCACAGCTTCCTGCAAGCACAACGCAGGCTATGCAGGATGCTTTCACCCAAGGGTGCTTGGCATATCTCTCAGCCCCCAACACTGTCCCCCTCCGTCTCATAATGATACCTTGCAGTTTCCACTCCTGAATTCTTCTGTGGGGCTGAAGGCTTTGATTTCTGTTCCATGCAAATTTCCCCAGGCAGAATCCTACTTCCCTGTGGCTGAGGCCATTTTGTGCACATGAATATGCAAAACAGCGTTGTGGTGTCCAAATGAGAACCAAGACCTCGGAAGCAGTAAGTACTGTCCTTTTGCTCTGCAGGTGAGGCGGAGGGAGGGGGGGTCACAGGGCCAGAGTCAGAGTTGGGTGAGAACCAGAGAGCTGCTTCCAAAGCCCTCACACTCCCAGGGATGGGTCCTCCAGCACGAGTGCCTGCGAGTCCACATGTCACTTCATGCTCTGCCATGCTCACTGGGTGAATATATGTGCACATGTGAGCATGCTGCTAGAGTGGGCTTCTTGTATCCACAGAGAATTCTTGGACACTCAGAGGAGCCTTCCAGCAGCCCTTTCTCATTGTGTGAACACAATGCGGATTGTAAAGAAGAAATACAACTTTCCAAAGCACCTCATTGCATAAAACAAGCCACCGTGGACATGCCTGCCCAGTGACAGGCTTGGATGCTGGCCAGGAAAACCCCTGCATCCCAGCTAAGGCAAAGCTGGACGAGGGGAAGATGACAGTCTTTCAAGTGATCCCTGTGGCCGACGGCAGAGGCCTGGGCTCCTTCTCTTGCCTTTACTAGGAGCTGGGCGCGTCCTGCAGGCTTTATGAACATCACTGTCCTCTTTAAACATGGATGGTGACAGCAGAGTAGCTGACCAAACCCTAACTCAGACCGGTGGCTTCGGGGCTCCCTTGGACTACAGGATTTGATTACATCCCATTAAATATTTGAGAGTCAGCTAAAGCAAAAGGCAGAGTGTTGGGGTCTACTTCTAGCACGAGGGCACACCTGCTCACACACGCACACCAGCCCTGAAGTCAAGCTCAGCATCCTAGGTTAGCTTATTACAGAAGACTTAGAAAACCTGAGAATGATGCATGAGCCTGCCTGCTTCTGCTGGGGAAAGCCCTCTGACCTCTCAAGACCCTCTGGACAATAGCCTAGAATGCCAAAGGGAGTGTGATCTGAGAGTTACCATGGACTCCGTGCTCTAAAAGTTTTCTCCCCGCCATCCTGTATCTTTAAAAAAATGTCCAGTTGTTCCTATGGATGAGACCACTCTGTGTAATAGTACTCAGGACAGTGGTTGTTACTAGCCATTAAGAGTTCAGCTAGAGTCGATGTGTTTGTCATCCAACAGGCCCTGGTAATACAGAAAGGTTCACTAGAAGGAGGAAGAGGCATAAGACAGACCTCAGGTAGTAATCTAGAAAAGGAAAGAGCCAGTCTGGGGTGACAGCGGGGTCACTGGAAATACAGACAATGGTAGCATACTCTGAGGTATGAAAAGGAGTCTGCAAGCAACGTCTATCCTTCAATCAAATTGTTCTCAGGGCTGCCCTGTGCCAGCGTTCCTGGGGTCACGGACAGCTGCCATGCTGTTATTGGGGCTCTGGGAACATCTGAGAAGCGAAAGTGATCACCCAGGCTCGCTTCTAGGGCTCTGACCATAAGTGATGTCCATTCCAGCAAGGACTGTGAGACATCGCAGGGTTAACACAGTCAGGAGCATGGACACTCCTCACAGAAGAGAGGCAGAGGAGAAACCAGGCTGATCAGCAGACTCTCCAGAAATGCTTCCTGGAGAGAGTGCTGGCTGCAGAAAGACCAGGACTAGTGCAGCAGATGAGTACAGAGGCGAAAGGGGGAGAAGCCAAGCGGGACCCTGTGGTTACAGGGAACCGCACAGTGTCCCTGGGTCACAAGCTCCTTCCGGACTGACGTGCACTGTGGATCATGGGCCAGGCTCAGACTCCACTGAACCTGCTATCCAAATCACAAGCAGGTGATGGCAAACTTGCCTCAGCTCCCAAAGCCAGGGAGCAGCTAAGTCCTTAGTGTGATAATCAGCCCCCTCAGATCCCATGGAGAGCCTTCGCCAGGGAGCCCTCGAAGGCTCTTTTCTGCAGGTCTTGCTCTTGAGTTTACAACTCCTTTAACGATCTGGTGATAGCCATGGTCCAATTCTCAGTTGGATAGGGCAGAAGGAAATTGGGGGATGAGTATTGTCAAGTGAGGATGTAGCACAAGTCACTTGGAGCAAAGATGGACAACTCTGTCCATCTGACACCAAATTAGCATTCCTGCTCGTGGCAGTACTTTCCAATACACAGGACCTGTGTTGACGATGTTGAAGTGCTTCTTAATTAAGAATCTTTTTTTCTATCTTTTGCATAAATTAATGAAGGTAATTATTGTAGCTTTAATATTACTACATTGTACTTATAGAGCATGTACCTCCAAGGTATGAGTAGTTTATAGATTTTTTTTTTAATCTAATGAACTCTGGTAGCCTCTGGGCAAAATGGAGAGCAGAGGGAGGATTATCAGAGTCACACCGTAGGTGGAGAAAATGGGTCAGGCCAGGAGTGAAGGTAGGTTCAGGGTGCTGGGAAACTACCACTCACTCTGACTCACCTTCCCCCTCTCTGTGAAGTTGTGAAGGGCAGAGGGAGAGGGCCTCCGGGGTGTGACACTGACCCTGAGTCTATGTAAGGTCTACTCAGATGGCACACGTGGAGGGCCCTCCAGCAAGGTCTGGACTAGGAATAAAGACCGGAAACACTCCCCACTGTCTCTACCTTCCCTCGGGTCTGACCAAAGCTGTACCAGGGCTCCTCTGTGGAGCTGGAAGCAGAGACACAAAAAGCGAGCGGGCAGATCTCCTCTACCCTTAGCAGCCTAACACCCTGGCTCTACCACGCCTGCCTCCTCTCCATCCCCTATTCATGGGGCCCTGCCCCCGGAAGAGGTTCAGGTGGTTCCGGTGCTACTCCTTGACCCTTCTCACAAGAGGGTTGTCATCAGAGCCAGAATGTGGCCCCACTCGGCTCTCTTGTCTTTCTGAAGATGTCTTTGATGCCTCTTTCATGCACTCCCACCGCTGTCACCTGCCATGATGAGACGGGGAAGCTGACAAGGCCTACATTAAAACTGAGCCAGCGCCGGTTCCACTGCCTCTCCAAAACTGTTGAGTTAAAAAAAAAAAACCCTTTTTCTTCATAAAGGAAGCAAGCCTCCTCAGGTACTTCATTAGTGCGATGAAAGCTGACTAATCCAGGGTGGAGAGAAGTGACTGTGTTCAGTGATTCTGAGAGTTCAAGTAAGGGGGACTAGGAACTGGAAGATCTAGAAAGACCGAGGCTTGACATGAAATATTAATAGAAAAGAGGGGCCAGGGCCTCGCTGAGGCAGACTCAAATGAGGAGAGAAGCAAAGTGGAAAGAACAAGGGTTTAGCCTTTTGCTAGAAAGAACAGAGCGGGAAGGGGGAAAGTAAGAAGAAGCTGAAGCCTGAGAGGACCTCAGCTCTTTACCCGGCTATGTGCCACTTCTCTGAGTCCATGCCTCAGCCCTGTGTGTCAGTATCATCAAAAATAACTGTGAGAGCTCAAGGCCAAGAGATGTCCCGGTCATCTCTGCATCCTAGGAATGTGTATAATACACAACAGCTTTCGGAAAGCATTTGTTGAACTTATTGAGTACAGACAAATTTGCACAGACAAATTTGCACAGACAAATTCACTCACAAGAAGCAAAGACTGATTTAAAATATTCAACAATACATCAACCCACGTGTCTGAAATAAATTTCACATAAGAAAAAAAAAGAAATAGTCAACAAATTGTCCATGTGGAATTGAACACAGGTCCTGGCCTTGGGATCTGCATTTGGGATTGAGACTTTTAACCCTTTAAAAACGATGCAGGGGAAGAATGGTTCCCTCAGATTTGCTCCTGTCCATTTAATCCTCTTCTCTCAACATGACATGTGTGAGGATCACACATCATGTGCCACAGGCAGGCACACCTCACACACTAAGGGTTAAACTCTGGAGTCAGTAACAACACTATCAAAGACTATGTTTTTCAGTCAAATTCAAGTCAAGGTTTCGAGCTTGAATTCAAGTATCTAACAGGATTGCTGGTTCTGCTTAATTTCTTGGTTTCCTGTCATTTGCATGGTAATTTGTAGACAATAGACACTCAGATAGAAATCAATTTCATTTCCTTCTCCACCTTGTAGCAAGAAGCAGAAAGAAAGTACCCTCCCTAGAAGCCGGAGTGCAACAAAGCTTACTGTCCCCTGGGCTGAATGACAGCTTGACAGCTAACACTAAAGTCTTCCCCAACCACTATGTTAAAGCCTTTTACATGTGCTTAGTTCTTTCCATGCCTTTATGGAATGGCTCTTATTGTTGGCTCTCTTCTCCAAGGAGGAATTAAAGCAAAAGTTATATTAATGTGTCTATGGATCTAAAGCTTGTGGGTGATGGGCTAGCTCCAGGGTCCACAGGTATGAAGCCCATGGGGGTGGGCTAGCTCCAGGGTCCATGCTCTGAGAAGAAAGCCTGATCCTTCCTTTTCCTCCTTCACAAGCTTTGACTCTCATGGAAAGCAGCAAAATCTAGTTTTGTTTCCGTCTGTGAGCTGGTGTTCTCTATGTAAAAATCCACTGAAGTAAAGAACCAGCCCTTTGGTTCCACCTTTGAACTTCAAAGGCTGTTCTTCAGAAGATGAACTCTCCACCTCAGGCATGTCCTTAGGCAAGGCAGCAATGCAGTTCACTATGCCTTAGCTCCCAGGGCAGCGGCAGGTCTCATTCTCACCGGCAGCCCACACACATGCCCGAGGATGCACTAGAAGTATGCCAAGGGCCCCATTCATTTTTGATGAAATGAGTTCATTACAATCTTCTCTGAGTTAAGAGTTCATTTTTTTTCTATTTGGGTCTGGTTTGCTTCTTAGATTGTGGTCTCATGTAGCCCAGACTAGCCACAAACTGTCTATGTAGCCACAGGTGACCTTGAGGTCCTGACCCTCCTGGGGGCTGGGGTTCAGGATCAAAGCCTTTACCTCATGAGAGCAAGGCGAGCACTCTATTAACCAAGCTACATCTACCGTCCCCCAAATTAGAGTCCTGATAACTCTGGAAGAAATCCGACGTTTATGAAGGATCTACCCATACATCAGGAACTCTTGTAGTAAACCCAAACAACAGCCAATAATCTAGACACTTTCAGAGAACAGTTTGCTCTCTGGCTTATAATTACACAGCTTGAAGTCCTTCTAACTGGTGTGCCAGGGGAGTTACCACATCAACAGTGGCTCTGTACCCTCTCTGGCATTAAAAGTGGGCATTCTATTTGTATTTCTGTATTCATAGAATACCAGTGTCTTGGTTCCCTTGGTTGACATGGAAACTGCTGTCATTCTATATTCCCACTTGTCTCCTCAGCAAGCTCTGATTCTCCCATTCTCTCCCCATGTCCCAGTCATAAAGCAGTGACTTAGCCCCTTGGCCTTCACTTCTTGATCTGATCCACAGCTCTGTACAGTCATGTCTCATGCGTAGTCTCTCCAGAAAGATACTGTTCTGCCAGGATGTTCACCCAGATGAGCATAACACCTACTTGTTTATTCCCAAGGGATGGACATCTTCTAAAACAGGTAATGCCTTTCTGGCCATGGCAGGATGAATACAAATTAGGCTTTTTAATTTAGTGTTTGAAAATTGACTCATAAAATATGAGATGCCCAGCATGGGAATCCGAGCACATCTGTGCTGCTGTAACAAAATGCCTGAGACCATCAGGAAGTGGTAAATAGCATCCCAGCAGCATTGAGAAACAGCATGCTATTACAGGATGGGAGAAGTGTTTCAAACTATTCTTTAATTGATGTAGGTGTGTGAGTGTGTGTGTGTGGTCTTCTCACAGTGGCATTGTCATATGACAAAGGGGCAAAGAGGAAACAAACATCGTGTCCACTCTAAGGTACTAGTCATGTTCAAGTCACCTCCTTAGGGCTCCATCTCTTCCTATAACTTCAATGGGAGGGAGGTCTTAGCCTGAGAGAATATACTAGAACCATCATCATGACCTCTCCATGCAGATGCTAAATATTTGCAGAATATTTAGGCCTGAAGGCCTTAGAGCTCACCCAACAAAGTGTCTCTTTTCCTTGTTGTTGGCACTCACTTTTCATTTACTGTCTTTTGAATGAAAAACAAAAAATAGGTGGCTGAATAGGTGGCTTCAAGTTGAGTTGGAATGCATTGGCTCCCTCCAAAGCCAAGAGCCTGGCTAAAGCTGGCTACCGCTTTGTTCCTCTCAGCCCACCAAGCATCGCTGAGGTCGTGAATGCTTTCTGTCAGGGCCCCACCTCATTCCTCAGCTTCTCCTAGCATGTTTTACCACTGCCCTGACTCCCTCTGGAAGCAGCCTCTCTTTCATTTCATCCATCCTCATCTGTTGATTACCCAAGACCCAGTTGTCCTAGTTTTCTCTGTGTTACTGTGATAAACACCGTGTCCAAAGAGCAAGTTTGGGGAGAAAGGGGCCTATTTGGCTTACAGACTACAGCCTCCTGAAGAGAAGTTGGAGCAGGAACTGAAGCAGAGGCCCTGGAGGAGGATGCTTACTGGATTGTTTCCACTGCTCATGCGCAGCCTGCTCTCTTACACAGCCCCAGACCACCTCCCAGGGTGGCACTGCCCAAGCCCACCCATATCAATCATCTAAAGGCCATGCCCCACAGGCATTCCCAGACAACAGTTTGATGGAGACAATTCTTCAGCCAAGCTTCCCTCAGATAGCCAGTCCTTCCATGGTGCAAGAAGTATGCAAATACTGAGACGGGGCCTAAGTCCTGTAAGATGACAAAGGTTTGTTTTTCGCACATGCGTGAGCGAGATTCACTTCATCTGGGCTCACCGTGTGCTCATTTCTAAACGGCAGGCACATTTGGGGTTGCTAGCTATCTAAATTCCAAACAGCGTAGTGCCTCTCTCGAAGTGAGATGGGTGCTGACATGGCCCCTAAAAATCAGCTCTCTCGGCCTTGCTCAGGAGGGTACGGATGGCCGTTTAGAAGTCCTTGGTCATACTGCCACCTTTGAATGCAGCTGCAGAGAGGATTACCATTTTGAACTCTAAGATTTTATAATTTTGTTAAAGATTCCATTCCTGAGGGTTTTTTTAAAATGCTAATTGCTTCCAAGGTGTAAATCGAACCTGCTCTTGGAACCTTGTTCCTCAGGCAGAAACTGGGGCTTAATTAACATTTCTGAGTATTGATGTTTCCAATCAAGATTCTCTGCCTCACTTGGACCTAAGATATAGCCTCTAAAAAGGAACTGCTAGGGGCCTAGGCTCAAGCGTTTCCTTCCCAGGGCTCTGCATTATAGGCATGCAGCAGTGGGTTCCAGGGGAGTCTCAAGCCTCCGCAGATGCAGCGTTACCACCTAGAGTCAGCTGTCTTCAACTACTGTGCCTCACTCTGACTTCCAGAGAGTTACACCTGATTTCTAAATATATAAATGTGCAAAGACAGTTAACTAGGACTTATTTGTGCTTTGGGAATTAAAAAAAAGTAATTAACTGGTATTTTTAACGCATCTGCTCTTTACAGGATGATCTAGTTAAATGGTTCAGTTATAAGATCAGGGAATTTGGTACCTTTTGAAATAGTCCATCTTAAATGGTTCCAAAGTTATCTTAATGGGCTGATCACTTGAGTTTTGCTTCCTGGAGAAGCTAAGAGAGGTGATCCAAAACACATGTATAAAAGACCCAAGGACAGGAGCTGCAGAGGGTCACCTGGGCTAAAGAAAGTATTTAAAATTGTTTCAGACTGAGAAATCATAAAGCAATTATAAGATCTACTTTGCAAGGTTTAAGGGATGGATTGGCTCCTATTTCCTCAAACATCAAGTTTACCATTCTCCATTTGAATTTATTGGTCAGCTCACATTGGTAGCTCAGGGGTCAGAAGATCTCCAAGTGAGGCACGCGCCCCACCAGGTTACTGTGTGTGAGGCAGGTACCATGCCAGACATGGTGGTGGTACATGTCCATAATCCTAGCCCTCCGAAGGTTGAGGCAGGAGGATCTCAAGTTTGAGGTATGCCTGTATTACTTGCATGGCATTGGCTCCATAAAATAAACACCCTAACAGCCTGGGGGCTGAAAAGAAGAGAAAAAAAATTGACAAGTATGTGGTCTCCAAGATGGCTGATGTTGGTCCTACCTCCTGCATCCACACCTGGTGTGACCTTTCCCATATTATAGCAGGATGGCAAGAATAGAATATAACAGAAGGAATAGGATGGCATTTGGAGATCAGGGCATAAGTCCCTGCACATTCTCTCTCCTCTCCTTCTTCCCTCTTCCCTTGGCCCATCCATTCTAGAAGAAACCAGCTAGCATGTGGTCCACTCGATGAGATCTGAAACCGGCTGCCTACAGTTACCTAAGTGAACTTAGACTAGAACTATGGCAGTAGCCTGAACCAGCAGGCCATTCGGAGCCTCACCAGAGATCGTAACTCCTGGGCTGGATTCCTTACCCTCAGCCATTGTTTGCTCTGACAAAGGCTCACCGCTGTAAGACACTGAGAGTAGGAGTGCTGTGTGACTCACGCACGCAAATAATTTACACCGTGAAACAAGGTCCGGAGAACAAAGAAGTGCATAGAACAAGAGTGGACACGATTGTGCGTCCTCTCTGCCTTCTCATATCCAAGGAGAAGACGGTAACTTCTGACCTCTACTTTCCTCTCTTCTAAAAATGGTGCTCAAGCCACAGGCTTCCACACAGCTTTTGAAGATGAGCCTTCTAGAGTTTCATGAGCTTTGTCTATGCGCCCATATTAAGGTTTGTGGGGCTCAAGCCCATTTGCACCTTTAGGCCCAACTCCTGAGAATACAGTTCTTTAAGGAAGAAAGATATTGAAGCACAGAACATCTCTTAATTCTAAGCACATTACAACTTCTGGGCTTCCAACTTTCATATGTATATTTATGGGAAATATAATTGGTTGGGGCAACAATGTATAGAAAACCTGCAGTAAAGAAGCTGTCTTATGATCAATCCTCACTCAGGAAGGCAAACAGGATGGACATCAGAAAAGGGAGAAAACAGGAAACAGGACAGGAGCCTACCATAGAGGGCCTCTGAAAAACTCTACTCAGCAGTGTATCAAAGCAGATGCTGAGGTTCTTTGCCAAACTTTGGGCTGAGTGCAGGGAATTGTATGAAGGACAGGGAGCTAGAAAGACCTGGAGAGAACAGGAGCTCCACAAGGAGAGCAACAGAACCAAAAAATCAGGGCCCAGAGGTCTTTTTTGAGACTGATATTCCAACCAAGGACCATGTATGGAGATAACTTAGAATCCATGCACGGATGTAGCCCATGGCAGCTTAGTGTCCAAGTAGGTTCCCTAGTAAGGGGAACAGGGGCTGTCTCTGACATGAACTCATTGGCTGGCTCTTTGATCACCTCCCTTTGAGGGGGTGGGGGAGCAGCCTTACCAGGCCACAGAGGAAGACAGTGCAGACAGTCCTGATGAGACCTGATAGGCTAGGGT